>OY856411.1:1146703548-1147333548 GCA_963693085.1 Alisma plantago-aquatica | reverse complement strand
TTATGGCATGGTGATGATATTTAATTGCTTTTATCATGAAATCCTAACCATGAATGTATTATGAGATAATGAGCATACCCAACTATGGGCTATGGTGATGTGACATTATATAGATTGAATGGGCCTTGTGATCCAAGTGAAATACTTGTACAACAAGTATGATGTTTATATGGGTCTTATGACCTAGAGATGGTTGTTGCCTACTGAGAGGTGACATTGTTCAATAATAAACTAAGGGGATTGAAACCCCACAACATGTGATAATCAGTATATGGGTCTTATGACCTAGAGGTGGTTGTTTCCTAGTGAGAGGTGACATTGTTCAATAATAAACTAAGGGATTGAAACCATGTAGCATGTGATAATAAAGTGTATGGGTCTTATGACCTAGAGATGGTTGTTGTCTAGTGAGAGATGACATTGTTCAATAATAAACTAAGGGGATTGAAACCCCATAGCATGTGATAATGACGATGACATGAGATTCTTAGTAGTGTGTTTAAAGGATTGAGATCCCAGGATAATTGTGATAAAGTAACAAGTATGTGTTACAATTGTTGTGTGATTTCTTGAAGGATGTATTACGCTATTCTTTGTAGCATTTACCTATGTGGTATACTTGTAACTTGATTGATGCTAAAAGATGTTGTGATACACCTAAGTTACCAAGTGAAACTAAAATTTTAGATTGCCCTGGCCATAGATCCATTCAGTGTTAGAACTTGCTAGATGGTGAAACAAGTTTAACCTGGAACACATATTATTGAATATGTGAGGATGCATAGTTAGTCATCTCCCAACATCTGTAAAATAATTA
Source organism: Alisma plantago-aquatica (assembly GCA_963693085.1). Lineage (NCBI taxonomy): Eukaryota > Viridiplantae > Streptophyta > Magnoliopsida > Alismatales > Alismataceae > Alisma > Alisma plantago-aquatica. The sequence continues at coordinate 1,147,332,731 of OY856411.1, read as the reverse complement.
TGTGATATGGATGTCCATGAGTGAGCATATCTTTTTCTTAAACAATGGCCATGAGTGAGCTGATTCTTTTATAACAATGGCCATGAGTGAGCCAATCCTTTTATAAGAATGGCCATGAGTGATCCAATTATTTTTATATTAGAATGGACATGAGTGAGGCAATTCTATTTATTTGAATAGCCATGAGTGAGCTATTCTCTAGAGTTGTATCCTATACCAAGGCGGTCTAGTTAATTATATAGTTGACTATTTGTCACTATCAGCAGTTAACTAATTTGTCTATGGGTTATCTCTCATGCTGACCGGGAGTAGTGGGTGAGGTCTTGGAGTTCGTCTCTCCTAGGACCTTGTATGGCACCATTGGTAGCCCTTCGTAGGGGGCAGTTGGGTTTGGGTGGTATGACTCAAATACTCAGGGCATAAAACATGATCAAATGTGTGTAATTATAATAAGCTTGTGCTTGAATGTGAGTGCGTGCATCATAAGCTTGAACATTGTGTGCCTAAGTGTGTGCATAATCATGATATTGATTGTTGAAAGATTCAGTTATTTTTGTAGCATATTTCTCTTGAGAATGGAATACAAAAATATTGAATGAGGCTGCAATTATATTTGTATGACATAATTGGTAGTTGTCATACATGTTGTTCATATTCCTTCTAAAGTGATTACTTGATCTACTGTTCAGTCATAGTTATCTGAATTGCTTAGTTATGATAATATTCTACCATGATCATAATATATGGTCAGATCTGTTTAGTAAAGTGAAACTGTACTTTATGTTCTAATAAAAGTATATATGTGATAATAATAGTGTTGTTGGGGAGTTATATCTCCCGCTGGGACTTTTGTCTCACCCTGTGTGTTCCACAACTTTTTAGCTGGACGTGCACAAGGTAGCACAGATTGTGTAAGCTGAGATAGGACAGTAGTAGGAAGAAGACCTAAAATTTGAGGTGGTGTGCTTTCAGTTGTGTCTTGTTGTAGATACAAGTCCTATGTGTCGTCTCTGTACTCTCAGGCCCTTGAGGGCATAGTCTCTCTATGGTTTTATGATTGATCTAAGCTATCATATTGTTGTTGCTTATAGTTTACTCATGTACATATTTTGGTAATGGCAAACTTGTATCAGATGGAGCAGGAATGCACCATGTCTTATATATATGATAGGCTTTGGGCCTTCTTGTAAAGAGTTTTTTGGAAGTGGATCTTTACAGAAAATGGTTTAAATTTTTTGTGTTTTTGGTAATCTACTACTATTGGTTATTTCCATGTGGTTTTGTGTAACCTCATTGTCTGTGTGATAACGAGTGTCACATTTGTTGGTATTAGAGCTATAGGTTCGCTGAGTCTATAGGGACTTAAGACTAAGGTGTTGAGTCTATTCTAGTATCCTCCAGTATATCTTATAGTGACTTTTTCCTATGCAGAAGAAAGGGTAAAGCATAAAGATGTCTGGAAGACATGATGAACATGTTGCTGAGAGAAATGTTGTCGCACCAAGAGAAGGTGCAAGGGATCAGGAAAGAGAAGAATGAATACATGAGAATCCCCTGCCCAATCCAGTCATGATAGAGAACCATGCTTTTCATGTTCTCTACGGGCAGTTTATGATGATGATAGAGAACATGGTGGATGGGATACCTAGGGCACCAATCCCCAATGAATAAGCTTCTAGTTTTAGTAAGACTTTTGAATGGTTACGCCGTGTAGGAGCTATAAAGTATGCTGGAATAGCTGACCTAGAAGATGCAGATCTATGGCTTACTGAATTAGAGAAAGCCTTTTAAGATCCTTAGCATTATGGATGATGACAAGGCCAATCATGCTATGTACCTTTTGAAGGGTAGTGTTGGCCATTGGTGAGCCATAGAAGAGGTAAAAAGAATGAAGAAGAGGTTAGTTGGGAGGAATTTCATTGAGAATTCGTCAGTAAGTACTTTTCACAACGTAATTAGATGAAAAAATCTCGTAGTTTGAGAAGACACGGTAGGGAACCTTGACAATTAATGAGTATGAGGCTAGGTTTATGGAACTTTTACGATTTTTTCCTCAAATGGTTGATGCTGAGTTAGAAAGGATCTAATGTTTTGAGAAAGGATTGAATGTTGAGATGTCTACCTCAGTAGCTACTTTGGAAAGAGGGTGGAGTTTACCTCCAAGGGTTCTAAGAAGCCAAAGAAAATGTCTATACAATCTTAGGGGCAATCATTTGGTGGTTCTAACAGCCAAACTTTTCAATACCACCAGTACAACAAGCATCTAGTGTACCAATGCGGTGGTCACCAAGTAAGGAAAGAGGATGGAGTTTACCTCTAGTTGGAGCATCAAGCTCAGTTTCTAAGATAGTGATGGGACTGTTAGACTGTGGTATGAGAGTAAGACATGTTATAGGTGTGGACAGGTTGGGCATACCAGACCGTTTTGTCCACAAAGGCACAATGAGGTGACACAATAACCAAGGCAAAATCAGCAAGGTTCACAAGGACCACAATTTAGTTGAACAGGAGGACGTGGATGTGGATAGGTGTCGCAGATTGGTTCATCTACTCTAGGTAGTAGAGGACGAGGGAGATAATAGGCAATGGCTATACTCTATGCATTGAGTTAGCCTGAGACACTAAATGGCTCGTAAGGGGTAACAGGTCAGATAGAACTTCTCCATTCTGACTTCTTTTGTCCTTATTCTACTTATTAATCATAAGAAAGTTTTTTTTTGGTGAACCCAACTCTTCTATTGCTTTTTTTGAAATTTGTAAATGTATGTAACTATACACTCTTTTGCAATAAGAAAACAAGAGTGTGTGGTTGAAGAAGGAAGGAACAAAGAAGATAAAATAAAACTATACATCTTTTTGTCACCTCACAAAAGGAATGGAGAGGCAATAGAAATAGAGAAGCAAAGAACATGAGCTTCCTTCAACTGATCACCCCAAGACTCTGTGTATCTCATCTAAGATAATCATCCAAGTCCTTTGCACATCCCTATCAGAGTTCTTGTGAACTCTATCATTTCTTTCCTTCCAGATCCAATGAAAAATATAGATATAAATCATCAAGTTCTTCCTACCTTGTAGGGTATAGAGATCCTCCATATGAACTAGCAAGACTCCAAACATCTCAGGTAAAGGGGCATATAAAGAACAAATGATCCACTTCTTCTTCAGCAGATTTGCACAAAGGACCTCTAGAAGCAAGACTAATACCAAGTCTTTTGATATAGCCAGATGTTAAGACCCTACTATGACCAATCTTCCAACACAATAATTGAAAACTTCTAGGGCCTTTATGTTTCCACAACCATTGAAAGAAGGGAATATGTTCAAATTTCAAACTCATATTCTCCAGAACAACCCTAAGGTTGACATAAAAAATCCATGCAAAGACAATACTATCACTATTACCTCTAGGGGAAGGCATGTCTTTCAGAATGTTATGCAGCTTACTGTGAAGTCGAGAATCATCAAAGAACCCTTCACCATCATGACTGAGACAACTGAGTTTAGCATTACTAGCAAGACCTAGATGGATGATACCTTGTTTGCCTAATACCTCAACCAGAAACCTGGCTCTTAGAATCCAAGGATCATGCCAAACATAGGTGTCTGGCCCATCACCAATAGTGAAAGCTACGATTTCCTAAGAACATATCATTCCATCAACACTCTTTTAAGGAACCAAGAGAGAGAATCATTGAGTGACAATGATCAGAAGGAATGATTACTCAGATATTTTTCATGTACCCATTTTATCCAGACACTATCTTTCTTTTTGGTTATATTCCAATCATTTAGAAGCAAAGAGGCTTTAACAACCTCCATAATATTCTTGATGCCCAGGCCTCCTTCACATTTGGGTCTTACTATAGAACTCCATTTGATGAGATGAACTAGATTCTTATTATCCATTTTTCCCCAAATGAAATCACAACACTATTTATCTGTTTCCTCACATATTGAAGAGGGTAAAGGAAAAATAGAAGCCCAATAATGGTATGTGGTAGTAATAGTTGATTGGACTAATTCAATCCTACCAGCCATGGAGAGTTGTGAGGGTTTCCAGCTATCAAGTCTTCTTTTAATCCGGTCCACTAAAGGACTACAGTGAATTTTTGTAAGCTTGCCAATGAAAGGGGAACTCCAAGGTATCTTACCAGAATAGAACCTTCATTAATGCCCAAAACATTGCCAATACTAACTTTATCAACACCAAGGCTATAAATGACAACACTCTTCTCAAATTTTATCTTTAAGCCAGTCAAGTTGTAGAACTTATCAAGGACCCCTTTAATAGCAAGAGCACTCTAGATATCTTCCTAAGCAAAAACCATAATATCATATGCAAAAATCAAATGAGAGACCTCTAAGGAAGAAGAGGCCTTCAAGGGTCTAAGATTACCCTATTTCACTTCTTTATCAAGTAAGAGAGTGATCTCCTACATTACAAGGACAAAAATGTAAGGAGCAAGGGGATCACCCTGCCTTACTCCATTACTATGCTTGAAGGAATTCATAGCCTCTCCATTAATTAGAACTTCATAAGTCATAGTGTCAAATATTTCCTTAAGCCAGAGAGTCCAACAGTGGGGAAAGTTCATAATATGAAGAATATAAAAGATGGATTCCCAAGAAACTAAATCATAGGATTTTGAGATGTCTATCTTAAGTCACATCTTAGGCATACATCCTTTCTTGTTAAAATCGTGAATAAGTTCATTAGAGAGAAGAACAATGTCTTTAATGCTTCTTCCTTGTACAAAAGCACACTGACTATCACTGATGACAGAAGGCAGAACACTTTGTAATCTGTTGGTTAGGAGCTTTGAAATGATCTTATAAAATACATTGCAAAGAGAAATAGACTTGAGATTCTTTAGCTCGTTTGAATCCTTGACTTTAGGGATAAGAGTGATGAAAGTGAGATTGGCTTCCTTGAGTAACCTTACAGTATTAAAAAAACTAAACACGACCTCCACCACTTCAGAACAGATAACACTCCAACAATCCTTAAAGAATTTACCATTTAGCCCATCAGGCCCAGAGCACTTGTCTAAGTTTAGACCTCGGACGACATCTACAATATTTTTAACTATAAAATGTCTATCCAAGACGAAATTATCTACCTCACTAAGGTTGGAAAACAAAGGCCATTCAAAATACCCAAGTTAACAACATGAGAGTTGTTGAACAAACCATAGTAATAGTCCACAATGTGCTTTTTGATGACAGAGGCGTCAGAATAGATAGTTCCATCGATAGACAGAGCTTTGATGTGATTGAAGTTCCTTCTAACCTTGATAGACGAATAGAAAAATTTTGAATTGGAATCTCCTTCTTTTGACCAAGTGACTCTCAACTTTTGTCTGAACAACGATTCTTCCTACAACTTAGTTTCTATAACTTCTTTCCTTTTAATACAGACATCTCTTTGAAGAGTAACATTAGACGGGTTTTGGTACAAGTTCACTTGAGCTTCAATAGCTAGGGATTCCTTTTCCTTGACTTGACCAGAGAAGTTTCCCACATGAATTTTGTTCCATTCTGACAGATCAAATCGAAGCTTTCTAAACTTGGAATACACTTTAAAAATAGCGAAACTCGATACATCAGTGCTCCATTTTTTCTTAATAGTATCAATGAAATATGTTCTAGATGTCCAAGCATTAATAAATATGAATGTTGTTTTCACCTTGGCCCTTTCACTAATATCGAGAGTCATAATCTTATTGTCGCTAACAATGTTAGAATGAAGGATTCCTTTAAAATCATTGAAGTCATCCATAAATTTGTAATTATAATGGATTATATCAATGTAGGAAGTAACAAAGCCCTCCCCACTTTGGTGGTTGTCCCAAGAGAAGAGAAAACTGTTGAGCCTAAGCTCAAAGAAACAACATCTAAGCATGCGGTTGTTAAAATCCTCCATGTATTTGTTTGAGGGTGGATCTAAGCCCAATTTCTCAGCCACTTTCCTCACAGCATTAAAATATCCTAGAATGACCCAAGGAGAGTCTATATTTTGATAGATAGAATCAATCTCATCCCATAATTCGACCTTGTCTTTATCAGGGTTATGCCCATAAACAACAGTAATAAAGAAGTCTTTAATTGCATTAGAGACCTTCGCATGAATAGATTGGTCAGTTTCACAAATTTTACTCACTATACAAGAGTCTTCTTTCCATATAACAATGATTCTCCCCAAAATATGGGAGCTATGGTTGGATATCCAGCTATATTCAGAGAAGTATTTAGCCATAAGCTTGCACATCTTTATTTCCCTTACTTTAGTTTTATTGAGAATGATGATATTCGGCTTCAACTCAACTATATTATTCCAGACTCCAGAGGCTTTTAGATTTTGGCATTTGACATTCCAAGAGAAGATGTTGATAGAAATATCCATTAAAAACCTTTGAGACCAGCACTTCATTGGTTTGGGGCATTTCAGAGCTACTAACATCTAGGGGTGAGCATTCGGTTAATTCGGTCGGTTACGGTTAATTCAGTTCGGTTAAACGGTTAATTTGTGGTTTGAGATTTTAACCATTAACCTAACCAAATTGAGTCGGTTAATTCAGTTATTGTCCAATCGGTTAATGGTTAATTCGGTCGGTTAATTTGGTTAACCAAATAACACTCGTGTGATAATATTATTTGAAATAGTCATAGAATTTGGGACAATATTGTTACATTATAGTAGTATTGTTGTAAATTTAATTTTGTATGGCTCGTGAAAACTTGATTACTATATATATGGGGAAGTATTTTGAAATAAAAGTACAACTACATATGTATATATGCATGTGTAGGATATTATTTATGAATAAATTTTGACTATTCGGTTAATTCGGTTAACCAAATCAAAAATATCTTTAACCGTCAAATTAACCATTTAACCGATTAACCGAAATAAATTAACCAAATTAACCGAATTAACCAAATTGACCCAATAAAATTAACCATTCGAAATTAACCGTTCGGTTAATCGGTTATTAACCAAATTCTGCTCACCCCTACTAACATCCATACCACCCATCTTCAAATTGTCAAATTTGTTAGTTAACAAAGCTTGGGCATTCTGAACTAGTTCCTTACTAGTAGCAGGAGGTTTCCTACCTTTTCCCTTTCCTTTGTTCTTTCTGTAGCCTTTTTGAAATTCAAATCCATCATCTTCATTCACAAGTTCAGCCACAAGTGGAGTAGACAGATCAATGACTATCCCTACCACAATACTGTCAACCTTACAAGAATCTAAATTAGATGTAATGTCTTCAAGTGAATCATTAGGAACATGAAATTCATCTTCCTCTCCACCAACACCCAGGTTGTTGTTTTTATCATTAGCAGAGTGCATGACTTGTGTCACTGTGTTTTCAATGGGGATTAAGGTAGCTTCACTAGGAATGGCTTGTGCATCATGGTCTTCATCAGTAGGTATAGAATGGACATTCAAGGTAGTTTGTATCTCAAGACTAATCTCATTCACCTTCATAGCATCAACACACATTGTCTTCTGCACCCATACCATCTTCTTTTTTTGTTCAGAGACATTCCCATTGCAGTCATTGTGCTTGAAAAACTTACACACTGAACACGCTTTTGGACTTCATTCATATTCAAAGTTAATGACATGAGTACTACCTTTATCTCTTTCCACTTCAATCTCATTTGGGAACTCTGACTCAGCCAGCAACAGGACCTACAACCTTGCAAATTCTAGGTTTCTGAGTTCAAATGTTGCTTTATCGACTCAAAGAGGATTGCCTAGGAATGAAACTATCCTTGAGAACATCTTCATATCCCATACCTCAAGTGGAAGATTGTGTACGCGGATCTAGATAGGCGTATCAATGAGTTTGAATCTTCACATAGCATCCCCTAGTTTCCACTTCATCAACACCAATGGTTTGTTTCTTACAAAATATAGGCCGCCATCAAGTACATTGTCTAGATCTGAGTCATCAGAGAATTTAATCAGAAAGAAACCTTGCCCATGGTTCATGACTTCAATCGTGCCCTTCAGGATCTAGATATGTGATAGGTACTTCTCAAGAATAGAAAGATATGGTTTAAAACCAATGATATAGCCTACAAGGCAGTTCTTCCATCTCTATGCGTTCTTTAGTCCCTCCTCTTCTGGGTAGATCAACTTCTGGCCTTGGATCTCGATTTCCACTTTCCCCAGTGAAGTGTTGTAGGACCTTGGTTTTATCAAATCTTCCCATGACTTGGTTGTAGATGTAGTGAGTTTAGCATTAGGATCAGCACTAAGTGCTCCATATGAAGGATGCTCACTCCTCTGAGAAGGAGGAGGAGATTTGCCTCCAGAAGTGCCCTCCTCACACCATCGGTCACTGCCAGTCACCACCATCCCAGATTGTTCAGTGTTACTGAATGTCATAAGAAGCATAGTTGTTCTTGGGTTTCCTTTATATTATTCTTATGGGAACAAGAGAAAGAGATACTTGGAGAAGACCAGAGATACTAAGTCTTAGAACTTAAAAATAATATAAAACAAAAGGTCATACTACCTAATCTCAGTTCTTGAATACCCTGGCTAGGTATTCAATTATTGAAGGCAAGGTAAGTATGGGACTCTTAGATTTCTATCTTTCTGATTACTCTGATAAACTAGTCATTTTGATACAATCTAAAGAGCATAATGAAATAGAACATGTGGCATAGAAATTCCTACCACATTCTATTTGTGATAAGGGGAAACCTGAGTTAATCTCAAACCAACTTATGGACAAAAGAAGATGTTTAATATAAGAATCTTGCTTAGTCATAAGTAAATTTACTATTTTGAGATTCCTTTGGTTGGTTTCATAAAAGTAAATGAAAAGTTAAAAGAGGAAGTACCTTTCTCTTTTCTCTTGATATTTTGGGGACGAAATCCTTGTTAGGGGTTGATAACTTGTAACACCCCTGGTCTGGGTTTTGGAATAACCCTAGAAGTTTTTCCTAAGTAAGTTTCTTAGAACCTTGTCATAATATTTTGAAAAGTAATCAAGACTTAAGGATAATTTAATTCTCAAGTGTGAGATTGTTTGCAAGTTGTTTGTGCTTTATATATTAAGTTTTGGTGCAAATTGCAATCTACTCAAAATGTGGGGTTGATGTGAAAATTATCACCACAAGAGTGTCCCTTCTCTCTCTTAGAATCATCTAGATGAGAGAGAAAGGAGGGGACACCTTGTTTGATTCTTGGTTAAGTAATAGCACTCTTGGTGGTGAAAGAGACAAAGAGTGTTGAGTGTCTTGAACCCTAGATGGGGTTGTGTCGAGTTATGAAGTATATATGGGAGTGCCTATCGGCTTGGAAGCCATAAAGGAGGTCACATATAAGTTTAGCAACTTTTTGGAAGTATTCATATCAGGCTAAGAACCTCAAGTAGGTCAAGCATATCGGTTTAGATGTTCCTTGAAAAATTTGTATCAATTTGCATATGAAGTGATATTGGGTTGTGATATCTTGTCAAGCAAGCTACCCAATGGTCAATATCTCATATTTGGATTATCCTCATGAATTTTGCATGTCAAGATAATTATGGATGCATGGAGTCACCATGCATGGACACGTGTCACCTAAGTGCATATGGTGGTGACACCTCACATACACTTTCTCTCTTGAAAATCAACTATATAAGCCTCTCTTTTCACCTACTAGTGAAACCTTTCAAATCTCATATTATACCTCTCTTGGTGGATGACCATAGAAGCTTGAGGAACAGGAAGGAGTTCAAGCATCAAGCCTAAGGTGAGCCATAGTCATCTTCAACCTTGGGTGGACTATGCTTCTCAGATAATAGTTCTTTTCTGTCTTTTCTTCTTCATCAAGTTCCTAACTATGGTATCTTCTTTCATATAGAAGTGTTGTGATCGAGTCTTGGACTTTTGATAAGTCACCTTAAACCTTGGGAATGTGAAGCTTTGGAGCTTGAAGCTCTTGTGTTGATCTTCAGGCAGATTATATAACTTGAACTCAACTCTATTCTTATTCACCTTCAATCATGTAATACTTGGTGATTCCTTTTCAATTTCGAATTTCCTTGGTATATTGATGATTCTATGAGATCTAATGGATATATGGGGTTGTTTTCTGTGAACTAGAGTGTTAGTGGATGAAGGGTTGGAGCTTGAAGTTGATGCAATCTCCCATACATAAACCCATATTGGTTTAAGAAAATCTACCCCGATATTAGGTTATGTGAGGGGAAATCGATACACATGAGGTCCTAACTCATTACCGGTTTGCTACATGTGAAGGACCATCGTTCTTACAGTTGTCTAGCTAGTCACCTAAGGCTAAGGATGGGGGTTGGATGATATCTTGAAAGTTGAGTGAATATATGAAGTCAATAGGGCTAACCTGATATTCCCTATCCATAACAACCCGACACACCTCTAATCCAACACACCTCTAGCTTAACAAAAATGTGATGGGTGACACACTCGTCGAAACCTTGGTCGACACAAAGTAATAGTGAGGATGATACCCTAGAGTATGCTATGTTGACACACTAGATGATGGTAAGTCTGATACACCAAAGCATGGTGTGGCCGGTACACCAAAGCATGGTGTGGCCGAAACATCAAAGTGAGGTGAAGATGATACACCAAGATATTGCGAAGATGATACACCATGTTATGATGATGGTCTCTATCACTCTAAGCCCCTCAAAATTGATATCACCTTGATGTGCCATGGGAAACACAAGTGATAGTTTCATGGGCGACACAAAGTGATAATGGTGTCTAAGTCAATACACCCCCTAACCTGATATATTTTGATAGTGTCTAATCTGACACAAAGTGAGGGTCTTAGGATGACACAAGTGAAGAGTGTCATGGCCGATACATGAGTCTAACCCAACACAAAGTAAGGAGCTTAAACTGACACAAGTGAATGTGTCTAGGCCAAGGGTTAGTGTCTAGGCCTATACACTTTGATGAGTGTAGGCTGACACATGAGGGGTATAATCAAGTTGATACATGATGATGTAATGAGATGGATACACTTTGATAAGTGTAGGTTAATACAATCTAAAGAGGGTAAAGTCAATACAATAAGTTAAGTTGAAACAAGTATTCTGGTAAGGATGAGAGAGGAACTTGTATCACTCATGATGATAATCGATGAAAGTAATTAAGTATGTATGAATACTTATGACAATAAAATAAGCTCCTAGATATGAGGAGTTATGGTTTGCTTATTTAATATAACCCTAGAAATCCTAATCAGTCAAAAAAGAGAAATAATGGAAACCTTAATCAATTGAAGAGAGAAACCCTATCCCTAATCACAAGAGGGAGTGCAACTTGAAATAGCACGATAATAGTAATCAATGGTTACAATAATATAATGAAATCTTAACCATACATATATTATGATCATAGCCAAATGAGGGCTATAGTGTTTATAATCTAATATAGCTTGAATATGCCTTATAAGGCATATGGAATACTTGTATCACAAGAAGGATGTGATTAGGTCTGATGACTTGACAAAGGCATGTTGCCTAGAAGGTGGTGTTGTACTCAATAGTGATTTTAAGGAATTTATATCCCAAGATGAAAAGGATAGGGTAACACAGAGGTGTTCCAACTATTAAAGAATCTTAGGCAATATAATATATCTTTGATTTTATCATACTTGCAACTTGATTGAATGATTATATGTGATACAATTGAATGAAGAGATAATAAGATAATATACCATACATAAGGAGTTATGAATAAGTGTTTGGTTGTTAAACATGAGCATGAAAATCCTTATCAGTTATAAGAGGAAAACCCTGACCTCAATTAAGAGAGTGTTGTAATTTGAATGATTCTCTTAATGGCATGGTTATGATATTTAATTGCTTTTATCGTGAAATCCTAACCAGACGGGTATTATGAGATTATGAGCATATCCAACTATGGGTTATGGTGATGTGACATTATATAGATTGAATGGTCCTTGTGAGACATGTGAAATACTTATACAACAAATATGATGTTTATATGGGTCTTATGACCTAGAGATGGTTGTTTCCTAGTGAGAGGTGACATTGTTCAATAATAAACTAAGGGGATTGAAACCCTATGGCATGTGGTAATCAAGTATATGGGTCTTATGACCTAAAATGGTTGTTGCCTAGTGAGAGGTAACATTGTTCAATAATAAATTAAGGGGATTGAAACCTCAAAGCATGTGATAATCAAGTATATGGGTCTTATGACCTAGAGATCATTGTTGCCTAGTGAAAGGTGACATTGTTCAATAATAAACTAAGGGGATTGAAACCCCATAGCATGTGATAATAAGCTAAGGGGATTGCCAATTCTTTTATAACAATGGCCATGAGTGAGCCAATCCTTTTATAAGAATGGCTATGAGTGAGCCAATTCTTTATATATTAGAATGGTCGTGAGTGAGACAATTGTATTTATCTAAATATCCATGAGTGAGCTATTCTCTAGAAAAGTGACCTATACCAAGGTAGTCTAGTTGATTAAATATTTGACTATATGTCACTATCAATAGTTGACTAATATGTCTTTGTGTCATCTCTCATATTGAGTGGGAGTAGTGGGTGACATCTTGTATTCTGGCTCTCCTTGGACCTTGTATGGCATAGTTGGTAGCCCTTCATAGGGGGAGGTTAGGTTTGGGTGGTACGACTCAAATCCTAAAGGCATAAGTCAGGGCATAAAATATGATCTAATGTGTGTGATTATAATAAGCTTGTGCTTGAATGTTAGTGTGTGCATCATAAGCTTGAGCATTGTGTGCCTAAGTGTGTGCATAATCAAGATATTGATTGTTGAAAGATTTAGTTATCTATGTAGCATATTTCTCTTGAGAATGGGATACAAAAATATTGAATGAGCTTTTAATTGTATTTGTATGACATAATCAGTAGTTGGCATACATGTTGTTTATATTCCTTCTAAAGTGATCACTTGATCTACTGTTCAGTCATAGTTAACTAAACTACTCAGTTATGATAATATTATGCCATGCTCATAATATATGGTCAGATCTATTTAGTATAGTAAAACTTTGCTTTCTATTTTAACAATAGTATATCTGTGATAATATTAGTGTTGTTGGGGAGCTATATCTCCTGCTAAGACTTTCGTCTCACTCTGTGGGTTCTAAAACTTTTTAGGTGGATGTGCACAAGGTAGCAGAGATCATGTAAGCTGAGACATGATAGAAGTAGGAAGAAGACCTGAAATTTGAGATGGTGTGTTGTCAGTTGTGTCTTGTTGTAGATAGAAGTCCTATGTGTCATCCATGTACTCTTAGATCCTTGAGGGGATAGTCTTGCTATGGTTTTATGATTGATCTATGCTTTTATAGTGTTGTTTCTTATGGTTTACTCATGTACATATTTTGGTAATGGCAATCTTGTATCAGATGGAACAGGAATGCACCATGTTGTATACATATGACAGGCTTGGGGCCTTCTTGTAAAGAGTTTTTTAGCAGTTGATCTTTATGGAAAATGGTTTTAACTTTTAGTGTTTTTCAGTAATCCACTGCTAATGGTTATTTTCATGTGGTTTTGTGTAACCTCGTTGTCTGTGTGATAACAAGTGTCACACTATGTATGGTTGTACTCTTGTACCTCTATTGGAAATAAAACTAGTCTAAGTCATGCACAAATGTAAAGGCAAGAAATATGTTTAGTCAAGTTCAAATAATAGGATGAGGAAAGCTAATAGACTCATGTGGGGTTCGAGGACCCATAAATAAATATCCAATCATATCCACAATCAAGATGCATCATAAGACCACAAGAGGTCATCACATTTGAATACAACATTCCATTTAGTTCAATTTCTCAAAATAGGATTTCTATGTGTCAAAAGATGATCAAGATATAAATCAGAGTCCAAAATGAATATCCAACATTAGAAAGTACTATGATTCCAAAACATATTTCTACTTATATTTATGAGCTATATCTAATTACATTGAATTTTAGAAATAATAACAAATAAAAAAAATAAGCCACCTATATGGCATTATCCATTAGCAAAAAGTCATCTATGATAGACTAACCAGTGTTGGTCAACTGGCTCAGCTTGGTACACGACTCAACATGATGGAATTCAAGAAAAAAATATGAAAAGACTAAATCACCCAATCTCCAATCATGTTAGAGAAACCAAGTCAACTCATAGGAAACAAAGATTCTATTGCACTCCTTAAGCCAAGATGAAGAAACCGATCCAAGATGAAGACATCGAGCCCAGACTCCAGTGGTTCGATCGACAAAAAATCCAAGATGCTCTTCCATCATGACTAGAAGGAAGGAGCAATATGTAGAGCATGAAAAAGTTGAACAACTGAAGAAAAGCATGAAAGGACCAAGAAAGCATGCAAGATTAAGTCATGGGGGTAGGAAAAGCAGAGGAGTAATCACCAAGTTGAAAGGGTGATAAAATCCCCAAAACATTATTATAGTTGTATTTGATAATAGGGGCAAAAAATGTGGAGTAGGGATTCCTATCTAGACTGAACCCCACCAGGTTAAAGTAAGAAAATAGGAAGGAGAAGGGTCGAGGGAAACTAACAACCAATCCAACTAGCCTATGATGGGTGCATACAACCATGAAAAGACGAGATGGTTAGGGGTTGATACATGGTTCGTGGTGGTGACTCAAGCTAAAGAAGGTTCAATAGGTAAGGGAGAACAATTCCTAGAAGTGCAAACAAGGTTAATGGGTAGGCATGTATACATAGGATGTGGTCTGGTGACAAAGTCATTAGGGAAAAAAAAGAAAAGAGGAGAGGATTTGGGCGATAGAATTAATAGTTGTTAGATGTACAATGGAGTAAGGAATGCAAAGGAGAAGAAATCGTGGTGTTTTATAGACCAGAAAGAGAGAAATTTTTCACAGAAGTTTCCTTGCTCGATTGATTTGGGAGACTGCAGAAAGATTAGGGAGGAATAAGATCCCCCTTGTTGGATTGTGTGGTCCAGGCCTAGGATCGAATCCTGGCCATCCAACAAGTAGACCGTGCCAAAAAGTATTAGAAGGGAAAATAAAACTACATAATAGGTGTATACTTTAGAAAACTTAGCCAAATCAGGATTGATATAAAGTTATGTTTAATTATTATGTGCTTTCTTTATTAATCAAATATGGGAGCAATCAACACTTAAATATGATAAAATTTAACATGTAGACTGATTATGACATGAAGAATCAGACTTTGGTATCAGATTTCAATTAATGAGTCATTCAATAATTTCTTTAATATTTTGAAATTAATCATATATTTTCATTCCTAAATGAGATTAGGGCATCTAGAATTGTTCAATTATGTGAAACATAGCACCCAAGCTATTTGGGACTCAAGGAACATGGTTTTTTCATTAGATTTGGGTTTTGGAGTTTTATTATATGGGTTGCTATATACTTAGGTTTTAGGCCAATCATCATTATTTTTATTATAGTATTACCTCATTATATTCAACATTCATCAAATTGAGTCATATTATCTTCACTACTAAAAAAATACCTTAAATTATTATGACGAATTTCCACTTTTTTATTTATGTAATCTATTAATTCCATTAATTCAACATTATTTTACATAATATCTTATTATTCATATCCTCTAACATTAAAGCACAAATTACCTCCATTTCTCGAGTACGTGTATTTTGTCCCTTTCAATTACTCATTAATCATGTTTTAGCCATTATATATGCATTAGTGAACCATGAAATATAATTTACATGATTAATGAATTTTACTTACATGTCAAGCATCACCTACATTATTGATTTAATTTAAAATTGTTAAGCAATTCTATTTTATTATGTCAGCCAAAGATTCTAACATATCGTATGAGGTAAAAATGTGGATAGGTTAAGTTAACCCACCACAAACTAGGTTTTTAGGTTTCATATATTCATTTGATTAACATATGAGGGTTTATAGATATAGGGTATGATTAAAGTTTCACATGGACTACTTAGGGTTTATACATGAGTTACATCATTACATGTGTATTTAATGTTCATTTAGGTACAAGATAATGCATTAGGGTTTAAATGTATCCTTGTTTGAACAGAGCTAGAGATCTAGGCGTGCAAGCATCCTATCAATGGAATTAGGGTTACTAGAGTCAAGATGCTAGGTTTTGAAGCTTCCTTTTCTGAGTTATAATATAATTAACTTCTAGGACCATCACCATTTTACTCATTATAATATTACATCATTATATTCAACAACTATCAAATTGAGTCCTATAATCTTCAAATTGTTATCAAAATAATAACCTTATATTATTATGCACGAATTTCCATATTTTACGTATATAACTTATTAAATCTGTTAATATAACATTCACTTACATAATATCAAAATATTCTTATCCTTTAACACTAAAGAACAAGTTACCTCTATTTAACACTATTGGTATTTCATCCCATTCAATTACTCATTAATCATATATTAGCCATTATAGATGCATTAATGAACCATGAAGCATATTTTACATGATTAATTAATACTACTTACATATCAAGTATCACCTAGGTTATTAAATTCATTTGAAGATTATTAAAGCATTCTATGTTATCATGTCACCCAAAGATTCTAAAATATTATATGAGGTAAATCCATGGATAGGTTGAGTTAACCCACCACAAACTAGGTTTTTAGGTTCCATATGTTCACTTTATCAACATATGAGGGTTTATAGATCTAAGGTATGGTTAGGGTTACACATGGCCTAGTTAGGGTCTATACATGAGTTGCATCATTACATGTGTATTTAGTTTTCATCAAGTTTCAATCAAATGCATTATGGTTTTAATGTATCCTTGTTTGGCCAAAGCAAGAGATATTGGCATGTCAGCATCCTATCCATAGAACTTGGGTTACTAGAGTCAAGATGCTATGTTTTGGTATGTGACACCCTACCACTATATTAGCTATTCCCAAGCATTTCCTATATATGAGTGCCTTATGGACACTAAGAGTACAGTTGAGCACGACATCTATATACTCTCCTTCCAAGCTTAGAATATACATTTGCGATCTCTAGCTACATCCAAGCTAGTTTAAGCGGTAGCTCAACATTGGTATCGTATTCCACTAGATAACTTGTATAAGATTTTTGGAGTTGATCATTACATGTTCATAGTGCTTCAATTGTATATCTTGTGAGAAAGATTTGTAATTTCCTTCTTCCCTTCTTGTTCATTATTGGTTTGATGTTTCATGTTACTTCTTGCAAGAAGACTGCAACAAAGTGTTTGGAGCTACTTCTTGCAAGAAGGTTATGTTCAAAGGTGGTGGAGATAGATTCTAATATTCTCAAAGAGGGTGGTCTTCCAACATACCACAAAGAAGACAATAGTTATCCATGATCTTAAAAGAAGGTTTGTATTGAGCCATAAAATAGACTAGTATATGTGTATTTTTGTATCCGTATATAAAAGGGAATAAAACAAAGGTTATAAATGTTGGTTGGAAAGAAATTGGTAGTGGACTGACATCGCACTGAAATTCAGTACACATAATCCTCTAAAATTGAAATTCTCTTTTGTCAAATTTGCATTCATATTTACACTTCATTTAGATTATACTAAGAATTGAGCACCCAAATGCAATTTCTCCCCCATTTTGATCAAACTATCCCATTAGGGACCCATAACTGAGAAATTGAACTAAATTAGACATTCTTGGCTTTGGAATAAGACAAAAAGATAGTTTTGAACTTTAAATATTAATCTTTGGATTAATATGAGAATAATATTTTGGATCACCCTAGACTCATCAACAAGGGAGTTAACATTTTATGAATTAGAGTAATTATAATTAGATTGGTGTTCAAAATTTCAAGTGAAGAGCACATAAGAATCATAGATATCAATTGGTGAAAAAATGGGCAATTAAAGAAAATAAGGTGGGTATTTTTAGTTTTACTGACTGGTTGAAACTTGGCTTGACCATTTTCCCCGCTTGCACGCCATGTTTTCCTAGCCACACGACCATTCAAAGGCCAAGGCAACAATGAGGAAGTCCCATTCACTCTTATCACCTCGCCCCTAGGTTTCTGCTTCCCTAAGTTCGAATCTTATCCATCTACACCATTGGCTGCTCAATTTAAGGTGAGAATGACCAAAACATTTGAGTCCATTAATGACCGAAAATTGGGGGAAGAAACAACCAATGATCATTTAGATAACCATCACATTCCCTAAACCAAATTGGGAACAATGAGAGAATCATTTGGACCTCATGAACGCAAACCCTAGCAACCACGACACTAAAAATACCCATGGCAACTCCACAAAATTGGGAACAACGAGAGCATCATCTGGACCACATGAATACAAAACCTAGCAACCACGACACTAAAAATACCCCTCACAAATCCTTCAACAAGCACCAAAACTCCATAGAACCTCCAATCTCTACTGCTTCCTCCCTAAACTATCAACCCCCCTGATATCCTCTCTTACTTCATAGACACCAGGGCACTCTACCCTTTCTTCCTGAGAGTGTGGTCACTTCTAGGGAAATACCTACTTCAAACCCCCACCTTCTTGGATCTATTGTGACGTTGACCTACACTAATCCACATCCAACACTAAAATATCCAGATTCACCCATGATCATGGCTACCAACACCACAACAACACCCCATCACCACTCCTCCATTGCAGTCATCCAACAGGCAAGACCACTGCAAGGTTAGCCAGCCAAGTAGGAATCATGACTCCAACTAGGAATAATGACTCAAACATCTAAATGCCAGAGACGTACCCGACCCCCTTTCCCCATCTTCACTTTCTTTATGTTTTGAAATAATAACTGACCATTGAGGACCTAGATAAAATAGTAACACAATATGATCAAATAGCCACATCGTGACTAGGACTCCATGGAAATTGATATGGGAAATATGAATCACGACTGCTCTCATTTTTCTAGTAAAACAACTATCTAAATTGGTACACAGATGATTAGATATGAACCTAAGCAATAAATACAAGGTAGATAATGTAGTCCTAAAACATGATTAAAGAATTAGGAGAAAACCCTCAAGTGATGCAATCTATTATCATAAGTACCTTTCTCAAATAACCAACCTTAATTGAATTCAATATTTCTTCAACCATGCCATTATTGCAAACCCTAGAAATGTTGAAACCACACCATAGTAAATAATTACCTTCTTAATATAAATATGTACCAATAAAAGTTATGTACATATATGATATATCTTAGTGCATCATATAATATTGGTACAAATGGGTATTTATCTAATGTATGAACTAACAAATACAAAACTTGGGTAATGTTGGAATGTTGAATGATAGTATGACATTAAATATATTTAAAAATGAAAACGGTGAACTTAAATATAATATAACCTAATTAGTGATTTCCAAATCCGAGGATCACAAAATAATGTGGGATATTTCCCTTTTTATTAGGATCTAAAACTTCTAAGCTTGTTGAACCCTAGTGTGGAAATATTGGATTCTTGCATTGATTCTAAGGTAGTAGATTCTCTCTTTTCTTATTGACTTATTTATTATCCCTCTTAGTTTCTATAAATCTATTTTAGTGGTGAACCTTGATCATTGTTATAAGCCTTTCTTGCTTTGAAGGTCACCACACCTTGAATCACAATTGTTGAATTTTTGTTAAATATTATGATAGCACATGACTTGGTCTAATTGGAATTTTAACTCCATGGAATTTGGTCCCTTTGGGCATTGCCCCCCTTAGATATTTTTCTAGCTTGAAAAGAGCACATCCCATCACCCTATGCACATGTTATAATTGATTTGTTATCCCTCAGTCAATTGGTTGAAATAGTAATTAGTGTTTTATTCTATTCTTTCATAAATGGTTGAACACATGGCACTTTCACCCTTGAAGGAAATGATATGCTAGTTCTCAAATCCTAACATTTAAAAATTTACCATTGAAATTTTTTTGATAAGTTGATATTTTGAACCTATATATTTTTTCATACCCTTGAGGAATTTCTATATTAAATTATGAACATTGAACCACTACTACTTCTTATCTTTTTGCCAAATTAACTCCACCCAATAGTCCCTACCTGGATTTGATATTACCTTTGAATCATACTTTATGTCTATACTTTCCTAATAGCTTAATATAAGAATGTAGTATTGACAATTGTTGACCTTTTTTCTCTTGGTCCATGATGTGGATTATTTATCCCTTTTGGATATTGCATGGGCAGTGAGACCTACTCACTTGGAGTCTTCTGGTGTGGATTACTAAGAGCAAGCTAGGAGCATGTCAAGGTTCCCTTTGTGTGATATTTATCTTTATTTCTTAGCAAGATGTTGTAGTCCCTCATGTGGACAATGCTCTTTTCTCTCCTTTATCTTATGTTTTTTTAAGAAAACAAACACTGTGTTTTCATACTGTTGATTTCATTGAATTTTTTTATTAACATATTATGTTGTGCATGGTTTATAAAATATGCCATCACATGAAATGATATCAGAACCATCAACAATCAACACCCTCCTTGATCCACCAAAATGACTTTTGGGACCCTATATTGATATCTACTCTCTTTCTGTTGTTCAATAGGAAATATTGCTTGTTTCATTCTAGGGATGAGTACCAGATCCCTAAGAAGAGGAAAGGATCATTGTCTTTAGAAAGTAGAAGACCCCCTCCCCTAAGTGTTTGAAGGGCCTCCCACTCCCAAGGATGACCATTCCAATGAACTAGCTCAACTTCTGTCCATCTTGGGGACACCATGAAGGTTCTTATTAACAAGAATATCGGCCCCAGGGGACCCACCATCGTGACTTTGTCACGTTTGAACCATTTAAGTTCATAGATGAAAGTGAAAGAGAAGTAATCAAGAAGGCTAAGAATTGGATTCTAGCCACCCAAGATATCTTAGAGGGCATGAGCTGCTCTAAGTATATATGGGTGAAGTATGCAGTCTTTGTCCTTAAAGGATCAATGAAAGTATGGTGAAAAAATCTGACCCACACTTAGCCAGAGATAATAGCCACAATGACCTAGGAGGAATTCGAAAAGATGTTCTGCCAACAATATATTCCCCAATTAGTGATGATCAAGAAAGAAATGGAATTTTACTCAACACGATAGGGAAATGACACGGTAGATGAATTCTTAGGTCATTTCACTCTTCTAGAGAGGTATGCAACTGGTTTTACTAAGAAAAGGAATATACAAGTGTTTGTGCAAGGGCTCATTAAGCACTTGAGAGATAGCTTGTCTCTACAATTTCCACTCACCTTCGAGCAGCTGGTGGCCAAGGTACAATTTACCGAGATGCATCGTCATGAGGCATGATATTTTCACCCCCAAGAAATAACAACAAATCCAATTTAGCACCACCCCAATAACAACAGCCCACATCACCACAACAACAACCATCATCGTGTAAACAAAAACAACTACAACAGAAATCGGAACAATCCTCCTCAGACTGTTGCCCATCCCATTCAGGGGACCCACCCCTTTTGTCACAATTGTGTCAAGAAACACTTTGGGGATTGTTATCATACCACTCATCTCTGCTATAATTGTTTCAAACCCAGACACTACCAAATGGAGTGCACCAAACCTCAGAGATCAAACCATGCCCAATCCCATTAGGGCAATCCTCCCAACAACTCGACGCCAAGGAACAACTACCAGAACAACAAACTAAATCTGACCGACCAGCGTAGTGGAAGACTATTTGCGATGGCTATTGAAGAGGCTGCAAAGTTTAATAACGTTACTGAAGGTATGGTTTCTAAAATCGGCCAACTTGTGAAGGATCTTTCTAGTTTTAGATCCATCAATTCTTTCATCTCTGTAGCACTAGTAATTTTTTTTTTAAATTAGAGACAACATATATGAAATCTACTCTGAATATACCCCTAGTGGATGTGTGAAATCCACATGCCAAAAAATTCTCTTGACAAACATCTCTATATTGCTGGGAAGTATTTTCCCATTAATATTTTCTTACTCAACATGGTCAACTTTGACATCATCCTGGGAATGGATTGGTTGTCCATTCACCAAGCCCAACTTTTATGTGGGAAGAAGCAAGTTATCCTTATCCCCCTTGACGGAGAATAAGTAGTAGTCATCGGACATTGGAAATACAATAAGATCCTTATCTCAACAATGAAGGCCCATAAACTCATGGACTCAGGATGCAGAGCATTATTATAAGTGGTAGTGGCAAAGAAGGAAGCTTTACCAATTGAAGGTATAGATGTTGTAAGGGGGTACCCTGACCCCTTCTATCAGCGTACTAGTCACCGATACACTCTCTCACCACCACTCATTTTTCTATAGTTGTCTTTCCCTTGTTGTTCCTCCCTGGATGGGTAGAACTTGCTTGGGATCTCTCAGTTACCAAAACCAAAGAGGACAACAAATTTGTAGAGCAACTGATGTTCTGAGTTGTGTAAGTTGTGTGTTCTGAGAAGTTCCCTATACCCCTCTATTTATAGAAGAGGGTAGGGTCAGGGTTCCCAGTCTTTGCGGGAGTAGAAGGGTCTGGATTTTCCATGAACTGATTGTGCTATAGCAGGCAAACTGATCATTCGACAACCAAATCGATCATTTGGGTAGGTGGTCCGATCGGTTCACCAAGTGAACTGGTCATTTTACTTCCCAAACATGCCTGCAATTGACTTTCCTTATTCGTTTCTAATTAATGCAAAGATTAATTCTTATCCCAATCAAATTGCACAAGTGAAATGAGGATCTTTTCTCACAAACCAGGAAACCCAACACTTACTTGTTTGGTCCAAGTGAACTGATCGGTTCACTAGTGTGAACCGATCATCTCACTGACCATGAGCCAATCGGTTCACCCAGTGAACTGGTCGGTTGGTGGTCCAGGTTGTACAAAACTTAGTCAATGCAGTTCTCAATCAATCTGACACTCTAATCAATTGGTTAAACACTTGAACTTGATTATTCCGAGTCAAGTCTATTGATTGAATGTTTAATTGAGTACCTAATCACTTTAGTAATCAATCTAAACATCATTCATGGATAAACTTCTCTTCCAGGTTAATCCTATGTTTGTGAGCCTATAGGTTCCATTTCACATTGGCAATGGATGCCCATAACTAACTTATGACATCACAAGCAAAGAGTGGTGCCTAGTCACACATCAGTGCTACCCAAGTGAAAGGGAAAGTTGAAGAGAAACTTTCAACCTACAATCTATTATTGGTGTTGCAGTGAATGTATAGTTCCTTTGTCGCTGATATCCAAATTGAACTCGAGGCGTGGACTTGTCATCCTCTACAAACATTCAATCCATGTTTCTTGATTCAGAGTAGACTATATAAGATATATGTAAGCTCAATATCATATATTGACTTACATGTGCATGGGCATGCATTTCTCAGTCTCACTCCTCAAGTGGCCATGATATCACACTCCCTTAGGAGGGATAAATTCCATATCTATCACTCATAGTCAAGTCCCCATGTCAAAGTCATCCAATCATCAATGTTATAACAACCCATGTTTTAGGACTGTGTTTGATGATGTCAAAGTGTACCCAACGACATGTGATGAGTGCAGTGATTTTAGGTCTAAGAACCACAGTCACCACCAATACTATAAGAGATGATCCTGACTAACCAAGTGTGGTTTCCATGCATCACTCTTATGGTGGGTCTGTCCGATACACTATTCTCTAACATGAATCTATGTGCTTGGTTTGATATCACATATCATGACTAATGATATTATGTCATCAACCAACATACACTCTAGTCTTTTATGTTAATGATGTCTATGGTTATTTCCACAATAACAACTGACCAGAGACATTAGTCAGAATGTGCATACTCTTAACATTTGTATGATCTCATTGTTCAAGTCACATACTTGAAGACCATACATCATTGAGTTTTGTCATTCTCTAGACATCTATCATGTAATACTATTATCTCAAAATAGTTAAAACATATGTACGAAAATTGGCTTTATTATTATTATTCAAATCATTTACAAAGAATGCCATTACAATCATCATATGACTGGATCTATGGGAATACATATCAACACTGTATTGAGTGCAGAAAGCCATTTTTGGGATGTCAGTTTCCTTGATTTTCATTTGGTGGTAGACTCTATGGAGTTCAATCTTCAGGAAGACCATAGCCGACTTTAATTGATTGAAGAGGCTGTCAATCCTTGATAGAGGATATCAATTCCTGACTGTGACTTGGTTCAACATGTGATAGTCAATTCAAATTTGCATGGACCTAACCTTCTTCTTGACAGAAAGGATATGTCCACCTCAAGGTGGCACACTAGGTATGATGAAACCCATGTCAAGGAGTTTTTATAGTTGCTTCTTTAGTTCTGCTAGTTTCACTGGAGCCATGGATATGGGGTCGTCAAGATGGGGGTTGTTCCAGGTAGAAGTGCAATGTTAAACTCCACTATTCTTTCTTGAGGGCTCCTTCTAGTCTATCCATTAGGATGACTAGAGTTCCCAGTGGTCTGTGTGGACTATCTATAGAGGCGGGAGATTCTTTCTTCTCAGGAGGACGACTGTCAACTACAGTCTTGGTCAAGACTAGGAGTTGCATAGATGACGTCAAAAACTAGGTGGTTGGAGACCGCACTAGCTATGAGGTATTATCACTGAGAAAGCCTCAGGACTAGGTATATCTCACTAAACCATCTTTCTTATTGCATAGTTGTTGATGCGATACGTTGGTTATGGGTTTGTGGTTAGATAAAAAAAATTGTTTCCACTGCTTGTTCTGTCCCATAAAACCCAACAGTGGTATCAGAGCCATGTTGACATACTATGTTTTAGGATTAATCGATATGATCAGGTTTTGGTTTTTTTTTTCATTTATTTGTTGCATGTGATGTGAATACTTTAATTAGCTAATGCGCATATCTAATTAAACACCATGATCCCTATATACATATATGATATGATATATATGCAATCAATACGTGTCTCCCTAAAACAGTTTCGATGGTGGATGTGTAGCGTGGTTATGGCTTATAAACCCCTATGTGTGTGCTTGGTTGGTTGTGGTTTCTTACATCTCGGTATGCATACTAAGTCCTTTCTTCTATTCCAGATGTCACTCAAGATAACTCGAGTCTTCTCTTCTACCTTTTCTCCCCCTAAATGTAACTTGGGGTTTCCCAAAGATATATGTAAAAGTAGGATAGTTTTATTTCCTATTATGTCAAAGAATAGTGGGAGCTCAGATGAGTGGTTAAAGGACCGATATGATCGGATGATGGTGCGAGATGAGCGGTTGGTGGCCTGACGAGGAGCACGAAGACCTGACGAACCGACCATCAGGAGGTGCCAGATGATTGGTTGGTGACAACCAACCGACCGGCCAGGAGGCGAGCTGATCAAACATAGGATGAGTTGATCAACCCAAAACGGATAAAGCACATATCTTCATCAACTATAGGTTGTTGCATGTAATGTAGACCTAGATGACCATAATTCCTTGTGGCTCAAGGAACCACAATAGGATGGCCATAATCATCACTTAATCGCTTTGCATGTTTTCATGTGGGATATAGCATGTATATGATATGTACTATATATGTGGTGATTGGATATGTATATGTATATAAATGCCAAACCCCTTAATATAATATTAAGTCTTAGATGCTTTCCATAAGAAGCACAAATGAAAAGCTTGATCGAAAAGCATGGGCATCCCAAGGGTGGTGCGTTGTCTATCTCATGGAAGTGTGATGTTAGTTGTGTGGGCCCACCAAGCGGGGTGCACTCCTATCATGTTGGATTTTGGTTCAGGCTTAACTAAGTGGTCTTAATGAGATTAAGCACTTAGAGGCATGTAGATCACTATGGAAAAGAGTTGTGCATATCCAATAATTTCATAAGATGCAATTGGTAAATGTTACCTACCTTAATAATTGATTATGGACGCTGGCCTTGGCTGGGTAATAACTCAATTGTTTTGGATCTTGGCTCACTAGAAGGTTGTACGCTGCAATCTTCTAAATTGATGGCGAGGGCTATTAGTTTGAACAAAATAGTGGGAGCGATAATTAATTAAAGACCTAATTAATATCATTAACTTTATTCAAATCAAATCAAAAGGAGTTTTGACAAATTGCTAATGTTTTCTCTTGTAGAATCAAATGGCAAAGATATCATCGTTGAAATAGGATAATTTAATAGAGATAAATTTTTATAACTGGTTAAGGACTATGAGAAGTGTTTTACATATTCCTAAGATACCAGTGGTTGTAGAATATGCTCTATGTATGTGTAAGGAATTGTTTGAATGCAAACTGATAGAGGGAGATCTAGTTAGACCCCATGTGCTCAATATGATTGGGCATATAGAACGTCTAGAGAAACTGGGATTTTCTTTGGGTCAAGAGTTGGCCACATATATGATTTTGCAATCTTTGCCTAAATCATATAGCATGTTTATCAAGTGTTACTACTTGTGTAACATGTCTAAACTACTGTCAGAGTTGCTTGACATTTTGACAAATGTTGAAGCACAAATGAACCATGATAGTGATCAGTGGAATGGAGTCCAAGGACATAGGAAAGATAGAGAAGCGTTCTCCCGCCAAGTTGAAGTGCAAATCTCCTACACTCAAAATATGGAGAGGATTAAGGGAATCAAGGAAAATGAAGCAAGGGATAGAGATTTCTACTTCAGGCATATACATGATTGATATTAACTTTACTACTTCTTTGTCATGGGTACTTGATACCGGATGTGGATCACACATTTGTTCAAATGTGAAGGATCTGAAAAGAAGTAGGACGTTAGCAAAAGGCGAGGTTGAACTATGTGTTGCTAATAGAGAAAGAGTTGCTGCCAATGCAGTAGGAACCAATGAGTTATCTCTACCAAGTGGGCTGATAATAGAGTAAGAGAACTTCTATTATGTACCTACCATTAATAGGAATATCATTTCTGTATTTTGTTTGGACAAGAATGGATTTAAATTTATTATGAAGAATGGAAAATGTTCCATTTCTAAATATGGGATCTTTTATGGCAGTGCCCCAATGTGTTATAGTCTATATTTTATAGATCTACCTTCAAGTGTATACAACATAAACACCAAAAGACAAAAACTCAATGACTCAAATAAAACATACCTTTGGCATTGTCGTTTAGGGCACATAAATGAGAACCGCATAATAGACTCCATAAATATGGATATTTGGACTCTTTTGATTTTGAATCAATAGAGACATGTGAATCTTATTTATTGGGTAAGATGACAAAGAATCCCCTCTCAGGTAAAAATGAGAGAGCGGGTGATCTATTAGGACTCATACATATTGATGTATGTGGGCCTTTTAGAACAAATGCTAGAGGTAGGCATCAGTACTTCATTACCTTTACTGATGACCTCAGTAGGTATGGTTATGTTTACTTGATGAAACATAAATTAGAAACCCTTGAAACGTTCAAGGATTTTATGAATGAAGTATAGAACCAACATGGAAAAAGTATTAAGGAACTGCGATCTGATCGAGGTGGAGAATACTTAAGCCAAGAGTTTGAGGACCTTCTAAGAGCATGTGGTATTATATCACAATGAACTCCACCTGGAACACCACAACATAATGGTGTATCAGAAAGAAGGAATCACACATTACTAGACATGGTGTGGTCTATGATAAGTTTGTTCGATCCTCCAACTCCCTTCTGGGGTTATGCTCTTGAAATTGCAACATTTACACTTAACCGCGTACCATCTAAATTGGTTCAAAAGACACCATATGAGATATGGCATGGGAAGTGTCCCAATGTATCTTTTATGAAGATTTGGGGTTGTGAAGCTTATGTCTGGAAAATGTTTTTGAAAGCTTGGACCCAAATTAGATAAATGTTATTTTGTTGGATACCCATTGGAGACCAAAGGATATTACTTTTTTTCTCAATATGACAACAAAGTGTTTGTTGCCAGAGATGTTGTATTCCTAGAAAAGGATTTTATTTCCAAATGAAACAGTGGGAGAAAAGTGGACCTCAAAGAGGTTCGAGACCAACAAGAAAACATTGAACCAATAGATGTATAAGAGGAACATAGAGAATCACAAGTTGTTGTGGAATCTCAAATTCCTCAGGTAACACAGGAACCTCATAAATCTGGTAGGACACGCCTTGAGCCTGAAAGATTTGGATATCTTGTGACTCAAGAAGGTGGTGAGTTTGTCATTGATGATGAGCCAACTACCTATCTAGAAGCTACGCATGGACCAGATTCTAAGAAATGGCTTGGGGCCATGAGATCTGAGATGGAATCCATGTATACCAACAAGGTATGGACCTTGGTGGATCCATCTGAAGGGGTAAAACCCATAGGGTGCAAGTGGGTCTTCAAGAAGCAGACCGACATGGATGGAAATGTGCAAACTTATAAAGGCAGACTGTTTGCAAAGGGTTTTAAACAAGTTCAAGGTGTTGACTATGATGAAACCTTTTCTCCAGTTGCCATGATTAAGTCCATTAGGATCATGCTTGCTATTGCAGGCTACTATGACATGAAATTTGGTAGATGGATGTTAAAACCACATTCCTTAATGGGAATCTTGTCGAGGATGTGTACATAAAACAACCTAAAGGTTTTATAAATCCAAAGGATGCAAATAAAGTATGTAAGCTACAAAGGTCAATCTATGTATTGAAGCAAGCATCTCGAAGCTGGAATCTTCGATTTGACAAAGCAATCAAAGAGTTTGGATTTAGTCAAAATGAAGATGAACCTTGTGTATACAAGAAGGTTAGTGGGAGCATGACTGCATTCCTCATATTGTATGTAGATGACATATTGTTGATGGGAAATGACATCCCTGCTTTACAAAAGGTAAAGAAATGGCTTGGAAATACATTTTCAATGAAATACTTAGGAGAAGCATCCTATATCTTAGGAATCAATATCTATAGATATAGATCTAGAAAGCTTATTGAACTAAGTCAAAGCACATACATTGACAAAATGTTGAAGAGGTTCAGCATGAAGAACTCAAAGAGAGGAAACATACCCATGAGACATGGAGTTCCTGTCTCTAGAGCTTCATGTCCCAAATCTTGTGAAGATAAGGGACGCATGAATGGGATTCCATATGCATCATCAATGGATCCATAATGTATTCAATGTTGTGCACATGTCCCGATGTCTCGTATGCACTTAGCATGATGAGCAGATACCATTCGGATCCCAGAGATGCTCACTGGATATTCATGAAAAACATCCTAAAGTACTTGAGAAGGACTAAGGATTAGTTCCTCATGTACAACAATGAAGAAGAGTTGGCGGTAAAGGGTTACACTGATGCAAGCTTCCAAATCGATAAAGATGATTACAGATCACAATCAAGATTTGTGCTTTGCCTCAACAATGGAGCTATGAATTGGAAGAGTTCTAAGAAAGAGACAGTTGCAGATTCTACAACAGAGGTCGAGTATATTGTTACATCCCATGTGGAAAAGGAAGCTGTATGGATCAAGAAGTTCATCTCTAAACTTGGGGTGGTTCCTAGCATCTGTGATGCAATTGAGCTTTATTGTGACAACAATGTAGCTATTGTACAAGCTAAAGAACCCATATCACATTATTGGTCCAAGCGTATATAGCAACGCTTCCATCTCATACGAGAGATCGTACAGCGAGGATATGTGAAGATTTGTAGAGTACCAACCAAAGACAACATTGTTGATCCCTTGACTAAGGAACTTTCACAACAGAAGCATGATGGTCATGCTAGATCATAAGGACTAAGGTTCATGGGTGATTGGCTCTAAGTGCAAGTGGGAGTCTATTGGTATGTATGCCCATAGAGACAATCATATGATGATTGCAATGGCATACTTTGTAAATAAGTTGAATAATAATAATAAAGGCAATTTCCATCTATATGTTTTAACTATTTTGAGATAATACTATTACATGATATATGTCTAGAGAATGACAAAACTCATCTTCAATTGCGTGACTTGAACAATGAGATCATACGAATGTTAAGAGTATGTGCATTCTCACTAATGTCCCTAGTCAGTTTTTATTGTGGAAATAACCATAGACATCAATAATAGAAAATACTAGAATGTGTGTTGGTTGATGACAGAATCTCATTAGTCATGATATGTGATATCAAACCAAGCACATAGATACATGTTAGAGAACAGTGTATCAGACAGACCCACCATAAGAGTGATGCATGGAAACCACACTTGGTTAGTCAGGATCATCTCTTATAGTATTGGTGGTTATTATGGTTCTTAGACATGAAATCACTACACTCATCACATGTCGTTGGGTACACTATGACATCATCAAACGCAGTCTTGAAACATGGGTTGTTATAACTGTGATGATTGGGTGACTTTGACACATGGGGACTTGACTATGAGTGATAGATATGGAATTTGTCCCTCCTAAGGGACTACGATATCCTGGCCACTTGAGGAGTGAGACTGAGAAATGCATGGCCATATGCACATGTAAGTCAATATATGATATGGAGCTTACATATATTTGAGACAATCTACTCTAGAATCAAGAAACATGGATTGAACGTTTGAAGAGGATGACAAGTCCATGCCTCGAGTTCAATTCAGTTATCAGTGACAAAGGAACTATACATCCACTATAACACCAATAACAGATTGTAGGTTGAAAGTTGTACTCCAACTTTCCTTTTCACTTGGGTAGAAGTGATGTGCAACTAGGCACCACACTTTGCTTGTGATGTCATAAGTTAGTTATGGACATTCACTGCCCACGTGAAATGGAACCTATAGGGTCACACACATAGGATTAACCTGGAAGAGGAGTTTATCCATGAATGATGTTTAGATTGATTACTAAAGTGTTTAGGTACTCAATTAAGCATTCAATCAACTTGACTCAGAACCATCAAGTTCAAGTGTTGAACCAATTGATTAGAGTGTCAGATTGATTGGGAATTGCATTGACTGAGTTCTGCACAACCTGGACCACCAACCGACCGGTTCATTGGGTGAATCGATCGGCTCATGGTCAGTGAGATGACCAGTTCACACTGGTGAACGGATCGGTTCACTTGGACCAAACGAGCAAGTGTTGGGTTTCCCAATTCATGAGAAAAGATCCTCGTTTCACTTATTCAATTTGATTGGGACAAGAATTCATCTTTGCATTAATTAGAAACGAATAAGGAAAGTCAATTACAGGCATGTTTGGGAAGTGAAATGACAGATTCACTTGGTGAACTGATCGAATCACCTGCCCAAACAATAGGTTCAGTTGTGAACCGATCGGTTTGCCTACTGTAGTAGAATCAGTTCATGGAAAATCTCGACCCTTCTATTCCCGCACAGACTGGGAACCCTGACCCTACCCTTTACTATAAATAGAGGGATACAGGGGGCTTCTCAGAACACACAACTTAGACAACTTAGAACATTAGTTGCTCTACAAAGTTTTTGTACTCTCTGGTTGTGGTAATCGAGAGATCCCAAGCAAGTTCTACCCATCCAGGGAGGAACAACATGGGAAATACAACTATAGAAAAGTGACTGGTGGTGGGAGAGTGTGTCGGTGACTATTACATAGACAAGAGGGGATGATACCTTCTAGTCTGTCCATCAAGATGACTATAGTTTATGGTGGTCTATGTGGACTATCAAACATTCAAAAACTTGACCCAAAGTGATTTTTCTTTGAATCCTTCTCTCAATTGTGCTCAAATTTCCTTCATTTCACCCTATTATCACCTAGACATCTTAAAACTAGACAAAAAATATTAAACACAAGTGTGTGTGTTTTCTTGGAAAGTGTAAAAATAAAGAAAAAGTATCAAAAAGTGAAGGTTGGGTATACAAGATCCCAAACCTATGTGGGTTTCCTCCCACTAGCACTGAGTTTCTTGCCTTCAGCTAGGCTTCTTGGTGATTCTTCATTCATTCATCCATTTGGAATTCTCATGTGTCCATTCTTGCAAAACATGCATCCCTCATTTGCACTCAATATGTTTTCCTCATCCCTTTCATCACAATAATCATCACCAATTTCTTCACCTTGGTGTCCTCTCAAATGCCCATGTGGACTTGTGAAGTGATCATGTCCAATATCCCTATCTCAGATTCACCGGGTTGGGGTCTTGTACATGTTGATGTTGATCTTCACGTCCCTGAATGAGAATGTCATAGTTCCACTACTCACATGAATGTCAGCATCATCTATAGACAAGAACGACCTTCCCAAGATAATGGGAATCTTCCTATCCTCTGGCTCCATATCAAGTACAATGAAATCCGTTAGGAACACCACACCTTTCTCTTTGTCTATCATCACCAAGACATCATCCACTCTACCCCTAGGCACTTTTATGGATCTATCTACCAACTGGAGAGTGCAATGTGCAAGCTTTAACTTTCCTAAGCCCAACTCAACATAGACATTGTACGACATCAAATTCACACTAGATCCCAAATCAAGTAAGGACCTATCCATGTGATGTCCCCCTATGTAGCTAGGTATGAGTGGGGTTCATGGGTCCTTTCTCTTCACGGGAAGTGAGTTTTGTATGATGGAGCTCACTTGTTCAGTCAATCTCACCTTCTTTGGAATCCTCCCCGTTGACCTTCTTTTCACAGTGCATATCTTGAGGAACTTGGCATATGATGGGATTTTCTTGATAGCATCCAAGAGTGGAATGTTCGCCTTCACTTGGCAAAACACCTCAAGAATATCAACATTGTGCTTTTGCCTCCTTTTCAATTCTGGTGTCTCATCTAGTTCTTCAATGAATGGAGGACCACTAGTTTTTGTCGTACTTGCATGAACTTGAGGCGGAACACTAGGGATGGTATGGCCTGCAAAGGGGATATGTGGTGGATCACATGGATTCTCAAACTCAACATGTGGTATCACAACATCATCTTTAGCAATATCAATCACAGTGTCACCACTTGGCTACCTTTTCTTTGCTTTATCAACCTTTCTTTGACTTGCAGGCTGCTCAAGAGTTTTCCCACTCCTTAGAACTATCACAAAACTGCCTTGCTCATGGTGGAGAGGGGGAGCATGTTGTGTTTGTGGAGGAGGTGGAGGTGACACTTGGGGTTGAAATTGAGGTGGAGAAAAGAATTGAGGGGGAGGAGAGAATTGGGGTTGGAAAGTGAAGTTTTGGAAAATTTTAGGTGAGGGAGGTGGTAGGCTTGGAATAGCCTTGGTAGGAGTGAATAGGATGTACTTGCATGGGGGTGGACTATAGAAAATGTGGGAAGAAGGCATAGGTCCACTTGCTTCATGGAGGCTCATGATGGGTTTTGAAGACAATTTTTCTTCTTGGAGAGCGATTATGGAAGATAGTTTCTCTATTCTCTCTTCTAACCTTGCAACATATCTTTAAACATCATCAAATACTTTCAATCTAGAGAGAACCTCTTCCTTAAACCTTGAGCTATATGTGGGACTTTGTGGTTCCTGGTAGCTATAGGAGTGAGGTGTCTTCTTTTCTTCCCCATTGACCGAATGACAATGAGGTTTGGTCACTTGGTTTCTCATGAAGCTCACCATTTCACCAAACATTTTCATCAATTGTGGGCTTGAATCACCGTGAGTTGGAGATGTCACACCAAAAGATAGGTCACTACCACTAACCATACTAGAAGCTTTCATACTTGAACTTTTGGCCAAACTCTCAAACAAGGGCCATGTCTCATCAGGTGGTTTAGCCATAACCCCCCTCCCACAAGAAGATTCCATGGTAGCTTGACTTGTGTAATGTCCCCGGATTCTGCCGTCTCGAGACTTAGAAGGTCCGAGAGGACAAATATGAAAATGTGAGCAATTACATCAGAGAGTGATGCGGAAGAAATATGCACATACATGAACATTAAACCATAACATACACCATAAAAATTTCTCAACATTCAACATGTATATATTACCAAGTGAGTTATTACAACACGATTTACAATTACATATTGAATGAAAATTCTATAGTCTAAGAACATGTATGCTAAACTAGGATCTACACAATAGGTACAACCTGAACACTGCTCACTTCACATCTTTTATCCCATGCTAGCTCTAAACATAAAACATACGTGAAACAACGAATCAACACAATGTGTTATGTACATGGGTAGAAAGATACATATATTTATGGTTTTCATAATTTGAAAATACTTACAGAAAGAAAGGAAGAAAATCATAGAAAACATTTCTTCATTAAGCGAAATATGCCAATTTTTACTCATTTTTCTAGATGGATTGCATTACTAAGGTGGACTAGTACCAAAACATATATATTGGGCCCATCCCCATGTAACGAGTACTATAGGGAAACTCCCTATACACCGTGTGCTCTAGGGAGGTGTACTAGTCAACATTAGTCCATTCCCTCATAAGGGGGATAATGAACACTTTAAATAACTACAAAACATCTACTCATAATTTATGTTTTCAAGTGACAAAACAATGAGTACTACATAGCAATACTACATTCAATATTTGCAAATAGAAGAGAGCATACATACATATCATGATTGCAAGCAAGAAAACCATAGTCATATAATTAAATAAACCCATGTACTTGAGTTCAGAGATTTCTAATAATTCTTGATCATCTAGATATCTGTTCATCACTTGATTAATAACATTTAATCATCATTAATACAATGTTCACCATTATTAATGATATTTAGGTTCAAATTAGGTCTTTGACCAAACCTAGGTTTTACTAACCCAGAAGATGTGCATCATATTTTTCTACTAATCAGGGGGTCATTCTAGAGTTCTGGTCTAATTTGCATAATTTTTTGATGCTTAGTTTATTTTCTAGAATTAATATGAGACTAAAAGCATCTAGTTATGTATTAATGGGAAAAGACCTAATATTCTGAAATTGTAACTTTATCAGAGTGCATATTTGGTTGCCACATGATATTAGGTTCATAACTAATTTTCTCAGATTTAATTTGCTAATTATTCTAATTATATGAAGCTCATAAAGGAGTATTATATATTAACTAAATATCACTAGCAATTATGTGTTTAAAGTCTGATCTAGAGGTTTCATAAGAAATAGGGCATTTTTCTGAGTCTAGGGCTATTTTTTAGGCATTTACTGGCTAAGGGTGCTATTTTTAATCATTTCTACAAGTTCTGCATATCATTTGAGATATTTACCTGTCTCAACTTTTGTGGGTCGTCGATCTCTAATGAAGGGGCTTGGATCACTACCACGCCCTACAGGGGTTTGGGGACTTGCAGATCCTTGCTAGGCCAGGCAAGATGGATCTTGTTGGAAATCCAATTAGGGTGGAGTCCAGCCAACCCGGTCGACCCTCGCCTGCTTCGTATCATGAGTCCACACCTCTCGACTTCGATATGTTCTTCTATGGTTCCTGTGAGCATGGGCACTCGCCAAAAGGAAGGGTCCTGGCGTGAGCTCTGAAGCTTGGTCCTCTGCTCAGGTTTCACAGTTCGATCTCTCTCTTGCTTCCTCGTGATCTATCCAGCTCCTCCAATTTCTACAGAGTAGGGTGCCATCGTGGAATAGAAGTTCGACAGCTCAACGTCACTACTTCTGTGATCAAGATTGGTGAGCGATAGTTGGGCTACGTGCCCTCATGTCAGATAGAAAAGATGGGTGAAGCTCTGCCCTTCCCCTCCTCATAACACTGGATAGTTACCCATCTATCAATGGCACGAATTGTTGGCTCCTCCAGATGACTCGTGAGGTCCCTTCGAGCTCTAGTTCTGGTTGGTAGCCATGGCTCCACCACAAAGAAGGGGTAGAGGGAAAGGAGTTCCAGACAACCAGGATGCCTGAAAGGTGTTCTATTGAAGGTTGGTACCCATGCTCGTAACCCAACTCTGACCTGGGATCCCGGCCTTAGTAGTGTTCTTCAACCATGAGGAGGCTTCTGAATGATCAAAGGATACTACCCAGCAGACACGTAGATCATCTAGGGTATGCAACAATCTCTTCAAGTGTTTCCCCGAGTCTCATCTTCATCAGCGATAAGGGATGACCTCGACATCCATGGAAGCTACTCCTCATCATCAGAAGGCCACCCACAAAGCCACACACATCTGTGAGTGGTTCTGAGGATCCCTGAAGTATGGTATATTCAACTATTTTAGCCAATTCTTTCATATCTCTCGTGAGGACTCCGTCCTCCAGATCCACATAAAATGGCCACCTGCTCCTCACTTCTCAGAGTTAGGTGGCTATGAGATCTTCATCCGGTCTCCAAGAAGTAGGTAAGATCAAGCCACATTGCCAAGCAGAAGGCCGCGCCCGAGTGAAAGACTAGGTTGGCTAGCGTGACATTAAAAATGTCATGGCCCCTAGATTATTAACAAAATCATGCCCAAACTCCTGTGTATAACTTTAACTTTGTGAAATTGTAACCTCAACATTTTTTTGTGGTGATGTGTTTGGACCCCAAATTTTCATACATAGGTTCAAACAAACTAGAGTACTTTCTCTTCAGGTGTTTAGCTAAAAAAATTACAATACTTAGATAGTTAAACAATACCTCCAAATAGCTTAGTTCTTTTTAGAACACTATGGACTATGGTCAATAAAGTTACCAACTAGCTTCCAAAAGATCCAATAAACTCAAATTAACTTTGTTTGACCATGCAACACCTCAAAATCCATTGCAAGACATTCTACTCCATATGTGCCCTCAATAGATGTTCAACCTCATAAATACTTAATTGATTAATAAAATATATTCATCATGATTAAGCATGTTTATATTTGATAATTATCGATTGCATCTCTAGTTACACTTTTTGAGTGAAACAAGTCAATGATTGAATAATCCATTCCTCAATTTGGTATCAGTCACCAACATATCATTCACGCTCTTAAAATAACATGTTAGGTATCAAAATCTTAAGATTTCAGGGTCACACATTCTCCCCACTATATGGAATTTCATCCTAGAAATTCAACTAATCTCAAATTTCAGGTGATATCAAGGAGTCTCTACATTCTCTAAGTCACCACTTATAGGTGTGTCATACTATTGCATGCACCCTAAGCTGTTATATTAGGATTTAGAGCATATAGGGTGTACTTGTCCCGCCTTATATAGGTGGAAGCATCATTTTTTTAAGGAATTGTAGCAACACTTAGTGTCTTAGTCATCAAATGACATTCTTATATTTTAGGATTTGCATCCTCCTAGTCCTTTAAGGACAAGGGCTTTACCCATACATATGAAGTTAAGAAGGTACTACTCAAGGATTCATGCTTCACCCAATTAATCATATGGAGATGTCAAGTTTCATGCCATCATTTACCAGAATTATCAGGCATAACAACATTAGTATGGTTTATGATCAACATCATACTAGTATTTCGGCATTAGAGGGGATTATTTTCATATTTACATATTAGGGTTTCACCCTATTGTGTGAAAGTTATCCTCAAACTTAGAAGTATAGATTGAGAAAGATTGAGGTTAAGAACTATATTTTGTGATCATGTAACCTATGATCCAAATATATCATTATGTCTACCTCATGATTTGACACTTATATCTTCCATGTAGGATATAGAGGGAGAGAGAATATACTAAGCCATCTTATCATGATTTTAAACTTGGATATTACATGTATGATATAGGAAGGGAACACAGAAAATATTAGGCCATGCTTACATGAGTGACTCCTCATAAATAAATCATCTATATATCTCAAGTGAGGTTTCTAGTATCATATATAAAGAAGGATAAGTGGAAGGAGCAACATTTATGAGTATCTTATGCACAATGCATTTTTGTCTTAGAACCAGAGTTCATATATTACCTCACTTGTAGCTAATGATGAGATTCACACACATATGTCACTCAAGCTAGGACCTAACTCAATCAAAATGATTTTTTTTCTCATTATGAGTCACCTACCCATCATTTTTATCTAACTCTCACATATAGGATTGAATCATACAAAAGGACTCAACTCATCTACTTAGTAGTAACCCATCTTAGGACACATCATTTCACATATATCTCAGGGTAGGTCCTACGCCCCTCTCCTTATGGGTCTCACTCTCTCTAGATTTCACCACATATCTTGTCCTAACACTAGAGGTCCTCCTTTGTAAAAGAGCTTGAGGCTCATGCATATTCAACTTTATCTTAAACTTAGCTCATCTTAAGTGGAAAAACCTACATACTTTCATTATCAAGACTTAGCTCATATTTCTTTGAAATGTTATCAGAGCCATAACCCCTCCAGTAGGTGGGGCCCACATGGGCATGTGACATGCCAGTCTTGAGCTGTGCGGTCCAGGCATGTTGGAAAGGGTTGTCCATGGCTGACGTAGCCACCCTTGCGCTGGTATTCCATGATCGGGAGCTGGGTGTCCATGGGCCATTCTGGGTCTGCACTGAAATGGGGTGATATTATGAGGCCATATAGTTGAGCCTCAAAGAGGACGTCAAGAGTCTAAGTGGGGGAGATTGTAATGTCCCAAGATTTCAGGCCTCGGATAACATGATCTTAAAAGGAATGATTGGACTACGCATATCACCAAGGTGCACCTTCTTTTTCTAGGAGTCCATCACTAAAGTACTGCATAGTTAAGTGTGCTCATCTTGGAGTAGTACTAGGATGGGTGACCAGTCACGAAGTTGACCCCGGCTTGCACATGAGTGAGGAAAAATCACAAAGTCAATGCTAGTGGTGGTCTGTGGGGCCAGTCGTCATTCGTGAAACTCTTCTAGAGCCTTGGGCAGTGGGCCATGGGTGTTACAACTTGCATGAGATAGACTGGAATAGAAGGACTGAACTAGCTACCGCAAAGGGATCTCATGATGTGGACATTCTCTCAACATATTTTGAAATCTCTCCCAAGTCTCATGAAATCGCTCATTATCTAGTTGGTTGAAACTTGCTATGGTACGCCGCATATGTGTCAACTTTGTTATAGAGTAGAATTTCCTCAAGAAGGTATTTTTCATCTCTCCCCAACTCATGATGTCTCTTCTTGAATCATACCTCTCTTTGGCTTTGTCTTTGAGGGAGAAGGAAAACAAAGTCAACCTGATTGTATCATCACTTGCTGTCGGCGTCCTGAAGGTGGAGCATACTTCAAGAAAGGAGTCCAAGTGCTTGTAGGGGTTCTCACTCTCTAAGGCGTAGAAGATGGCCAGGAGACCAAGAAGATCTGGAGGGATAGAGAATTTCTCCCCTGGCATATGATCAACCCTGCTAGCAATTGGCGATTTATAGTTGCTAGGCATGAAGTAGTCTTGAAGTGGCTTGTGAAGTGCATTTTGTCCTTCCATCTTGTCTTCCTCCAAATGGCTAGTCACATGCACAAAGCACAACCAAACAAAAGAGAACAAGTTAGTAAACCAATATACTCAAAGAATGCAAAGAATAATGAATAAAGAAAAGTAATGATGAGGGTAGTAGGAAAAGTCAAAGAAAAACTAACTAGCTAGGTCAAGCGCCTCTAATCCCTGGCAACGATGCCAGAAAGCTTGGTGCACTCCCGCCAATGGTGTTACACACTACTCAATTGTAGTTTTGAATAGATGCAAACCCACAGATGGAAGCACACGGTGGATTCACTTTCAATATTTATAAAACCTAACTTAACCCCTACTCACACTAAGACAACTACACTTGCAAGCGCACGGGGTCGTGTCGTAGTATAGGTAAGCGGAAAGTATAGGGTCGATCCACACAGAGAAGAGGGGGCACTAGAGCTAGGTTTAGTTCCGCTAGGTTCCTACTGCGGAGACTAGGGTTAAGGGTTTTAAGGTTGATTTGATTGTTAAACTACTATGAACAAATGAGGAATTAAAGGCAATAATGAAATCTATGTTAACCCTAGACTAGATTAAGGCTAAATAGGCAAGAAAAGATTAAGCTAGGTATGAAAAGGCAACTTACACTAAGGCAAGCAAGAGAGAAGCAAAAGAGCAATTAAAGAGCTAAATTATCATAAACAAGTCAAGAACAAAGCAAGAAGCTAACTGAGCAAGGAAAATGCTAACTAAGTTAAGCAAGTGCAAAACTAGGGTTTTAAGCAATAAAGAGAGGTATGGGTTGTTTAGGGGTATGAACTTATCACTTAAGTTGGGGGTGACATATGAACATTATGATTCCATTTAGAATATCCGAACTAAACAACAAGTTAGAGTCTAATGAATTAACCTAAGCTACTAACTGGCCATGGATATGCTAGGTTGTGTGTAGGGGAACTAGCCCCTAACACCCCCTACTACCCTTACAAGGCTCAATTGGGTTAGGGATTAGGTTCAATTCAAGTAGAGTCTTATCAAGTCTAGGTTTCTATATTAGACATTCCTAGGGTAATTAGGGGCTGAGGGTAGTAACGGGGAGGTGAAATCAGGGTTTTGGACCCCAATTCCCCCACATTCTATCCTTGCGAAGGCTCCATGTTAATTGCACTAGAATTATCTAATCTAGCTACTTAGATCTCTCACTTAGGTGTAGGGAGATTGATTAGGATGTAGGAAGATGGGAGGCAACCTAGGGATCCAAG
This sequence comes from Alisma plantago-aquatica, assembly GCA_963693085.1. NCBI lineage: Eukaryota > Viridiplantae > Streptophyta > Magnoliopsida > Alismatales > Alismataceae > Alisma > Alisma plantago-aquatica. Next base: position 1,147,292,179 of record OY856411.1, on the reverse strand, counting down.
AATTTGACCTAGGGGCAAATCCCAAAATTCACACATATAAGCAATTTGCCTAAATGCCTAGGTGATTTCACACACAAACCAACAAGAAATTCATGGAGAATGAGATAGAAATTGTAACATCCCTGACCTAGGTTATGTATTAACCCTAGGTGTTTTGTTTAATAAAGTTGATTAGTTTCTTGCTTTTATCTTTTGAAAAGTAATTAAGGCTTTTGAGGAACTTATATTTCATTTCAGTCCTTTTTGAATAATGTTAAAACATTGTTTTGTTAAAAAATTGGACTAAAGTGCAAATTACCCAAGTTGAGGGGTTAACTTGCAAATTGCAGATGATAAGATGTTCCTCTAATGTTTAGACATCATAAGAATGAATATGATGTAGTGGTATGGTTTCCACAAGCTTGGGCACCAAGATAAAGCTTGTAGAGCAATCTTTGTGCATTAAAACCTAGTTTTGGTGTAATGTGCAATTTACCCAAAACCTAGGGTTCGATATGAAAAATACTATCTCTTGAGGGTCCCACATGTTTTTTGGCATCAAGTAGAGCAAAGAAAATGAGAGGGGCGCCTCATTTGAATGATCTTGGAGGAGAGAGAATCTTGATATTAAAATAATCAAGATTTAAGCATAAATGACTCTTTAATTTAATTTAATGCAAAAAGAAATAAAATTAATTGAGGATCCCTTCAACCAAAAGTTGAAGGATGTGTTTGCAATAGTTTGGACGAGCTTGAGCCATGCTTGGGCACAAAAAGATCTTGGGAGAGTGGAAGCCACTCACATTAATATAATATAAAGCAAAATCCACTAAAAGGATGGATATTAATATAAAACTCTTTAAGGTGCTTAATTCCTTTTCCATTTATCCTTGGATAATGGATAGGTTCTGCAAGGTTATGGATATGGATTCATGGCCAAGGAATGGAGGATGATTTGGTGGAAATTAGTTGGAATTAAAAGAAAAACAACTCTTTTTCTCTTTCCTTGAAAACCCATATACATATCCTTTATGTATATCTTTTTCCAACATACTCAAGGATCGTTTCCTTAGTTTCTTTTCTCATCACTTACTTTGGCCGACCAAGGAAAAGCACAGAAGCAGAGATAGGATGATCATAACCATCTTGGTAAGATTTGATCATCTTCTACCTCGGATTCATGGTGGAAACCCTAAAGCAATGGTTAATTATTGGTTTTCTTCACCTGATTTCCAATTCTAGCCATCTTGTTCATCCAAAAGTTGAAGGACGAACCTTGGAAAACTACTGGAAATCCATCCACCATTAAAGCCGTGGAGCTTGGAGCTTGGGATCAGTTCTAGAGGTGGGTTTTATAACTCTAACCCTTAAGCATTACTAATGCATCCATTCCTTCAATAATCGTTGGTTACTTTTCTTCCTTTGGTACTCTTTTGAATTCTTGCTGAAATTTCCATGAAGAACAGCAGCAGTTCTTGGATGCACGAAGGAAGAAGATGATGACATCATCATATATTCTTATCCAAAAAAGTTACTTTATCAAACGGTCTTATGCTTGTTGCTCAAATGGTTTCCCAAACCGTTTGGGAGTAAACAGTTTCAAACCGTTTGGAATGAAATAGTTTCATAAAATCGCATGGAGGGAAACGGTTTCAAACCATTTGGTGGCATTGAACAAGGGTTGACTATTTGGAGAACTATTGAAAATAATGTAGGTTAATGACCCAGAAATTGTTTTTGATTAACTCCAATTGGTTCACTAATTGAAGGTCCATCAATTACCTAAACCCTAATCGGGTTGAGTGCTGATTTTATAAGTGGTTGAGTATGAAACTTGGGTTGATTGACCCAAATGGTTTCAAAACCATTTGGGGATCACCCAAACGGTCTCAATACCATTTGGTGATCACCCAAGACCGTTTGGAGGTCTAGGGTTAGGTATGGTTGAGAAATTGAAGATTCAAAGATACTAAGTTGAAGTATAATCAATTGCTGATTTGGTGACCCATCCTAGGATCCAAGCCCTAATTGAATGACTTGTTTAATGATAATGTGATGGGAAAACGGTCTCAAGACTATTTGGAGGTCATCCAAACAACCTCAAGACCATTTGGGGTCAGGTCATATTCAATTTGGATGATGGTTCAATGGTTTCAAAGTAACTAATCTCACATTGGTTAATGTTAAAGGATCAACATTTCCAAACCCTAATCGAATTGATTCAAACTCTAATTGATGACTAATTGAGGGTCAATTGTGGGTCAAATCAGTGGAATGTTGACCTAATTAACTCAATTGAAGCATGTTGATAGGTCCACTTGATGAGTGATAACATGATCACAATCAATGAAGGAATCGATCTTGGAAACCTTATTTCAATCTGACTTGTTGAGACCATATTTGGTCCATGCAGTTTTGAAAAGATTTGGACCAAACGGTCTCAAGACCGTTTGGGACCAAAAGGTATCTAGACCATTTGGGACCAAATGATCCCAAACCAGTTGAGGTCATGCGGTTTCAAAGTTGTACTTTAGCAAACGATATTGAAGACCACCTTTAGCAAACGGTCTCAAAATTCAACTTTGGCAAACGGTCTTCACCACCTACTTTACCAAACGGTTTGAGTGGTTTGGTTTAAGACCAGAGGTTTAAACGGTCTTAGACCATTTGGATGTTTTTGTGCAAGACTGTTTGAGGTCTATTTTGGTCAAGACCGTTTGGGGTCTATGTGACCAAGACCGTTTGGTGGATAATTAACCAAAACCGCATGGGTACTTAAAGTGGTTAAAGGACAAAGTAATTAGTTGATTAATTCATGATGTAATCAAACATTATTATAGTAATTACATATTAATGGGGTAAGGTGATTAGTACCTGATGAATGCATATTCATCATGGAATTCAACTATCTCTTTGGAACAAATTCAACTCTATATATACTATTTCACTCATTAGATACCAATGTGAGTCATAATGTGCAAAATTACTTAATTAATCCAATTGTCATGATTTTAACTGAAATTATGGTTGAATTGATGTAGGTCTTGATAAAGCATAACAATCATCTAGAATCCACGTCATCACCCTTGGCTCTGATCAAGCGATCTAACAAGACCGTTTGAGTCCATGCGGTCTCAAGACCGTTTGAGCCCATGCGGTCTCAAGACTGTTTGAATCCATGCGGTCTCAAGACCATTTGAACCCATGCGGTCTCAAGACCATTTGAGTCCATGCGGTCTCAATACCGTTTGAGCCCATGCGGTCTCAAGACCGTTTGAAGAGACTCGGTCTGCAAGATCGTTTGAAGAGATTCGATCTGCCAGACCATTTGGACAGTATCGGTCTGCAAGACTATTTTTGAGGCCAGCATTGCAAGACCGTATGGAAGTCTGCGCCAAATCGTTTGAGTACTGACCAAAGACTGAATGGAGGTTGGGTGTGCAGACCGTATAGAGTTCTTAGTTACAAAATCGTTTGCCAAGGCAGCAAGGTAGCAGACCGTTTGGATGAAATCGATGCGAGATCGTTTGCAATTGATTAAGTGCAGCAACAAACTGTTTGATGCAAATCACGTGCATGTATGCATACCGGTTGATCCCGAGGTCACGAAGACCGTTTGGGTACTAATTAAAGACTATTTGCTAAGCAACGAACAAGCAAACCACATGGAGTAATCACGTGCATGGGATCAAATACTTGTTTGAAGACTGTATGGCTGCACCTTTTAATCAAAACTGAATGGCCTTTTTGTCCTTGATCATTTGCCAATACTAACATGCAAGACCGTGTGAAGACAATTTCACATGGAGGTACGCAGTAGCAAATAAAATGATCATTGCTAGATCTTGCAAACCGAATGAACGAAGGAACCCAAACCGTGTGAGTTACAGCCCACGTAAAGACAAAATTGGACAGATGTTTCGAACGAATGGAAAACCTGAATCACATGCATGCGTAAATGACATACATACCGTTTAGTCTACTTCTGGACTCAAGACCGTTTGCTTTTTCAGCGTGAAGACCGAATGCTAGAAGACTGTATGCATATCACGCCAAGACCGAACAATGCAATACATGCATAGACCGTTTCCCTATCACCCGAAGACCGTATGGCCTCATCCGTCAAGACCGTTTGGTCTCTTCGGTCGAATGCTAGAAGTGTTATAAGATCGTGTGCTCTTCCTGAATGAAGACCGAATGGATTAAGTACAGAAAATGTTTGCGCATGAAATCAGGTGGCAAACCGTTTAAGCATGCAAACCGAATGGTCTAGATATTTTCGGACTAAAATCACACCAAAAGCATGAGGGACAGATCTGTGCCTATAAATAGGACCCCAAGGGTCCTTATTTCAGGATCGGCTACAGGACGCCGACAGGATACCGATACACAGGTCTGATCCAAAACCAATCCAGTCTGTGCCACTTTCATTTCACCTACTGCCCGTGCTACAACCAAGGAGGCTGAGGAGAGAAGGAAGATGGAGTGAGGGAGACTGTCTGGTATGTCTTGGCAACTCCCGTTCGCATCCAGATCTGCTCTGACACGACGTAGGAGGCCATATCTTCTTCACCGAGCTGCGACTATCTTTTGCACCGAGTTCATGGCGGATTTCTCTCTCTTTCTCATTCTTCTTGTTCCTCGCATCATGAGCGAGTAGTACCTTTTCATTGGGGTGCGGGGACTAACCCCGTTGCCCATGCAAATCATGTTCTTTTTTTAAGCTCACCATGGCTATGTATATAACTTCCCATTTCATTGTTAGTTGGTATGTTTGTAGTTGATTATCTACTTGCTTTCATCTTGTTCTTTCCTATATTGCGAAATCTTCTATATGTAGGACAGAACGGCAGTTCACAAGGTTTGACTCTTTCACGAGAACTTCTGATAAGATTCCTTGAGGTCGTAAGTGCATGATCCGTTAGAGGACGAGACATCTAGCCTACGGTGATGCTTCTGTGGTCTAAAATTCCCTCAGGGAGGACCACAACCTTAGTTGGATTTTGTATCATCTTTTTTTATCGTCGATGTTAGTTTGTAGATCTATCACCTACTTGCTTATCGATTAACGCGGTTGACTCCCAACCTAGAAATAGAATGGGATTTCTTTAGAGCCATAAGTAAGTGATCTAGATGGTGACGAGACATATGATGCCTAAGGTGATGCTTACGCGAACCTAACGCCCTAACGGGGGGTTCTGTAGCAGCTCTATTTGGATTGATATATCTTGCCTGGTTTGTTTGTGATTTAATGTGTTTGCGCGCGTAGCGGTGGTGAAATCCGGTACCATCCCAGCGATTCCATATCATAAATCTAAACCCAACTTTAATTCAGCTTTTACTTTCTTGCAATTAGTTTAAGTAACCTCAAATCAACCAATCATTTTAAATATTAGTTTTACTTGAGCTAGATTCGACTGATAAGGATTCTTAAAAAGGTTGTCCTTTGGGTTCGATCCTTAACTATACTGTGATAAGACTTGTCCGCTTGTGGGTGGTATTATTGCACTTGGGTTTTGGTAAAAGCTCAAGGATTTCAACCTCGAGTGAGTTTGTTAGTGCGTTCAAAATACCACGTCAAATTCTGGCGCCGTTGCCGGGGACAACGGAATCAGTCAGTCAAATCTAGTTCTTTTAAGACTAATCTAGGATTTTGCTTTTTCTTTTGAGACAATCGATCATCTACTTGAATTTGACTCTACTTTGTGGATCTCATTTCCAAAATCTTTCTATTTTCAGGTACAACCCAAGGCATAGTGTATGCACCGTTCGAACAGCCCCAGACTCACATCGAGCTTTGATCCCGAGATAGACAGAACTTTCCATCGTCAAATCAGAGAGAATCAAGCAAGGATGGCTCAAGAAGAAGAGGTAGCCTGAAGGGTGGCTCAAGACATCAATGCACAAAGAGACAGGCTCATGTAAGAAGCCAGGGCTGCTGTTCAGCAGGAAATCCTAGCAGCACAAGCAGCATCGCAAGTAGGTGAACTACAAAAGGATCTTAGAGAGTTCTCAATCCCGGAAGCTACGAATGTTCATCATCCAGTACAGCCTCCTCCCATCAATGCTGCCAATTTTGAGATTAGAGCACATTGGATCACATTGCTTCAAAACAACCCTTTCTATGGCAAACAAGTAGAGGACAGCCAAGGACATCTTTTGAGATTCATCGATCTATGTGCTATGACAAAGAAGAATGGAGTCACTGATGATGCCATTCGACTCTGTATCTTCAAGTATTCCCTTGCCGATAGAGCCATCAATTGGTACAATTCATTGCAAAGCGAAATACCCATCACCACCTGGGAACAACTCCAAAATGTGTTTCTAGAAAAATTCTACCCTCCATCTCTTACCTATGAAATTAGAGGGCGGATAACAAATTTCACCCAAGTCCCTGGAGAAACTCTCACTCAAGCATGTGATAGGTACAAAGAGCTTCTACGCAAGTGTCCACACCACGAAATTCCTAAGAATCAACTCATTGAAATTTTCTATAGGGGTGTGGATGATGATATTAAGATGTTTCTAGATTCCTCATCTGAAGGAAACTTCATGCGTCAAAGTTATGACAGTGCATGGAGAGTCGTCACCCTGGGAGCAGAAAATCAAGCCAATTGGGGTAGATCTGTAGGTAAAGGAGTCTTGAAGGTAGCTATGGCCGAAGCTATTCCTGAGTACAAGTCTATCGCTGAAACCTTGAAAGTCTTAGTTGCCAAGCAAGATCATATTAAATCATCTCTAGCTGCTATTGGAAGAGGACGTTCACCCACTCGGCAACCAGAACAGGTCAAGTCCACTTCCCTATTCTGTGAAGCATGTGAGAGCACCGATCATTCCACTTTATCATGCAATGTTCTCTATGACGTAGTACTGAGCAATGTATGTGGACAAGGAGATAATGGTCAGATGGAAAATCTTAATTCTATCAACACTATTCCTGGGAAAAGTTATTACAATTCGAATCAGAATAGGAATCACCCAGGTTTTCAATATGGAAACCCCTCTGGAGCAGTAAACTCGCATCAATTTGGTTCAAACAATCAATCAAGAGGCCCACCAGGATTCCCGTATAATCAACAACAGAATTTTAGGAATCAAGGAAATTTCAAGGGGAACTTTCAGAATAGGAACTACAACAATTATCAAAACAACTCTCAGTATCAGAATCTTAGTCAACAGCAAGGACAGCAAGTAGGACACATCTCTTTTGATGACAAGCTATTAGCCATTGAAAAGATGTTGCAAACTCAGCAAACCATGATAGCTAACTAACAAGCTCAGTAGAAGGTTGCTGAATCTCAATTAGCTCAACTTGCAGCTAGCATAAAGCCACCTACTGGAGTCTTTGCTGGCCAACCCGAGAACAATCCTAAGCATCCTAAACAGTTGAAGGCAGTCACCACCAGGTCAGGAAAAGATTATTCGGATCCCCCATTAGAGACACATGTGGTTATTATAGACGAAGATGAACCTGTGATTGTCCAAAACTCAACAACACTAGAGTCTCAATCAAAAGAAGATAAGATAGATAAGGGAAGTCTTGAGAAATCTACTGATGAAGAAACCGAAACACCAGAACCTAATATTCCTGCATATAAGCCTCGTATACCCTTCCCAACCCGTCTAAGGCAAACCAAGCTTGATACTAGATTCAATAAGTTTAAAGAAGCTATGAAGAAACTTCATGTCGATGTACCCTTTTTGGATGCTCTGGCTGAGATACCATCCTGGACTAAGTACCTAAAGTCACTCCTTACCAGGAAGTATATAACTGAAGAATATGAGACAGTAAAACTGGCTACAACTACATCGGATATCATATTGAGCAAGATGCCAAAGAAACAAAAAGACCTGGGATCCTTTGGAATTTCATGTCACATTGGAGACTCATCATGCAAGAAAGGATTGGCAGATCTTGGTGCAAGCATCTCTATTATGCCACTTAGCCTATGCAAAAGACTAGGGTTTGTAGAATTTCTTCCTATGGGTATGACTATACAGCTTGCAGACAATTCGATAAAACGTCCGTTAGGGATCCTCGAGGATGTCCCGGTCAAGGTGGGCAAGGACACATATGTTCCATGCGACTTTGTCATTATGGACATAAAATAAGACGCCAGATATCCTCTCATTTTTGGTCGTCCGTTCCTCACCACTACAAGAGCCCTAATAGATGTTGAAGCCGGTACCTTACTGCTCAGATTAGGCAAAGAAACTCTCAAATTCAAAGTTTTTGAAAGTATGAGAAGACCAAGTATGCAGGAGGAAGTCTATCTGATTGACTGCATTGAACAAATGTCACTCCTGACTCAAGAGCATCATGAATCAAATGATCCCTTGGAAGTTGCTCTAACAAACCCATCAGTGGATGAACAAATTGACGAACGAGTAAAAGATTGCATCGAATCCCTCGACTCTGCTAAAGAAGATGTCGAAGCCACTAGTGAAGAACTCAAAGTTATTGAAACTACAGAAGAAACAGGAAAAAAACAAGAAGCTCCCGAAATGAAACCCCTGCCCGAAAGACTAAAGTACGTGTTTTTAAACAATATCAAGGTTTCCCCTGTAATTATAAATTCCCATCTAACAGCTGAACAAGAAGAGAAACTTCTGAGGGAATTGAGGGAAAGAAAGAAAGCCATCAGTTATAAAATGAGTGACCTCACTGGAGTCAGTCAAGTGTTGTGCATGCACAATATCCCTATGATGGAAGATCCCAAACCTACTATTGAGCATCAATGGAAATTGAACCCAAATATGAAGGAAGTGGTCTGTAGTGAAGTCATTGAATTACTCACAGCTGGAATAATCTATCTAATATTTGATTCTCCATGGTGGAGCCCAGTGCATGTAGTCCCAAAGAAAGGTGGAACAACTGTTATACGGAATGAAAACAACAAACTCATCCCCACTCAAACAGTCACAGGGTGGAGGATGTACATAGATTATAGAAAATTAAACAAGGCAACTCAAAAAGATCATTTTCCTATGCCCTTCCTTGATCAAGTCCTAGAAAGGTTGGCTCACCAAGAATATTTCTGTTATCTTGACGGTTACTCTGGATTCTATCAAATACCCATACATCCAGATGACCAAGAGAAAACTACTTTCACCTGCCCATTCGGAACATACACATTTAAAAGAATGCCATTTGGTCTCTGTAATGCACCTGTAACTTTTCAACGTTGCATGGCTGCCATTTTTGCGGGTCTTATTGAAACTATTATGGCGGTTTTCATGGATGATTTTTCTATTTATAGAGATTCATTCGATTCATGTCTAAAGAACCTCTCTCTGGTCCTCAAACATTGTGAAGAAGCACATCTCATGCTAAATTGGGGAAAATGCCATTTTATGGTAAAAGAAGGCATTGTCCTGGGCCATAGGGTCAGTAATAGAGGAATTGAAGTAGATAAAGCCAAGATTGAAGTGATTTCTAAACTGGCTATCCCCACAAATGTAAAAGAAGTTCGTGCTTTCCTACGTCATGCAGGATTTTACAGAAGATTCATAAAGGATTTTTCCAAGATAACAAAGCCAATGACAAACCTATTAATAAAGGATATTGATTTCAATTTCAATGAAGAATGTGTCAAAAGCTTCAACACATTGAAGTAGGCCCTTACAACCACCCCCATCATTAGAGCTCTCGACTGGGACTATCCTTTTGAAATTATGTGTGATGCCAGTGATTATGCTGTGGGCGCTGTTTTAGGGCAATATATAGAGAAGAAACACTATGTGATCTATTATGCATCAAAAACTCTCGATGAAGCCCAGAGGAATAACACTACTACCGAGAAATAACTTCTAGAAGTCGTGTATGCCTTTGACAAGTTCAGATCCTACCTAATTGGTTCAAAGGTCATTGTCTACACAGACCACACTGCCATTTGTTACCTTCTGGCAAAGAAAGATGCAAAACTCAGGTTGATTAGATGGATCCTCCTATTACAAGAATTTGATTTGGAGATAAGAGATAAAAAGGGTACAGAGAATGTTGTAGCAGACCACCTCAGTCACATCCACACACTGGATACTGAGAAGATTCTGATCAATGATTCCCTGCCAGATGATCAACTAATGAAAGTCTCAGAAGTTGTACCATGGTACTCATATTTTGTAAACTACCTTGCTACTGGGGTCATCCATACCCAATGCACCGGGAATGCACTGAAGAAGTTCATGCATGATGTGAAGCAATATCAATGGGATGAACCATATCTTTTTAAACTATGTGTTGATGGTCTGTATAGATGATGTATCGCCGAAGAAGAAGCTCAATTTATTTTGGAACAATGTCACTCAGGACCAGTGGGAGGACATATGAGCTCTAAAAAGACTGCTTTAAAGGTTTTACAATGTGGATTCTTCTGGCCAACCATATCCAAAGATTCCTACGATTTTGTCCTATCATGCGACAAATGTCAAAGAACAGGTAATATAACAAAGAGAGATGAGATGCCGTTGAATCTATGGCAAGAAGTAGAGATATTCGATGTTTGGGGGGTAGACTACATGGGTCCATTCCCATCTTCTCATGGATTTTCATACATCCTAGTGGCGGTAGACTACGTCTCAAAATGGGTTGAAGCTATACCAACTGTCACTAGTGATTCCAAACCCGTAATCAAATTATTCAAAGATATTATTTTCCCCCATTTTGGAGTGCCACGAACTGTGATATCCGACAGAGGGTCATACTTCCTTGAAAGAAGCTTTGAAGCTCTACTGAGAAAATACGGTGTAACACATAAGGTAGCCTCGCCTTACCATCCACAAACAAGTGGACAGGTAGAGGTCTCTAACTGTCAACTAAAGGCTATTCTGGAAAAAACTGTAGGACGCAATCGAAAGGATTGGTCAACAAAAATCAACGACGCCTTATGGGCCTATCGAACTGCTTATAAAACTCCCATTGGGACTACACCTTTTCGATTAATATATGGAAAAGATTGCCACCTGCCATTCGAACAGGAACACAAGGCATGGTGGGCAATTAAACAATTGAACTTTGATATGAAAGAAGCAGGCCAAGCCAGGATTCTACAACTCCAAGAGCTGGATGAACTCAGGATGACAACTTATGAGAATGCACAAATCTACAAAGAACGTACAAAACTTTGGCACAATGGACATCTGAAAAGAAAAGACATACAAGTGGGAGATCAAGTTCTAGTATTCAACTCAAGATTGAAGTTATTCCCAGGAAAACTCCGCTCACACTGGTCTGGACCATACATCGTCAAGAGCATCTCTCCACATGGTGCCTTCTCATTATGGAGTGAAAAGTCAGGTGAATTTGTAATGAATGGTCATCGCTTAAAGAGATATTTCACCTCAACTGACACAGGCACTAAAACAACACTAGAACTCACCAATCCAAAGGATCCACTATGAAGATGAAGGATACAGTCGAGCCATCAACATAAAACAAAGGCACTTGTCGGGAGGCAACCCGATCAATAAATTTCTTTTACTCCCCTTTTCAAATTAGAATGTTTCTTCAATTTTGTTTTTACCTTCTAGTTAATTTTTCTTTAAATAAAATTAGCATTGCAAGATGCTATTTTAAGATCTAATTGCTATTTACCTTTGAGATTTTCAGATAAAAGGATGTTCACTGATTGGAACGCAACCACACCTGGTGGTCATTCTGGCATGTTTTTTCCCCTCAATATTGGATTTAGGGTTTGCTCGGGACGAGCAAATCTCTAAGTTCGGGAAGGAGGGTGCACTACGAAAAAAAGATGATTTGGCTATAATTGTGATAGCTACATATGATTTATGTGTAGTTAAAGACAACTTTCATTTACAAAATTAAAAAAATGTAGGTACAAAATGTAGTTGATCCAATTGATTTCTTTGAAAACCATCTCCGTATCAAACAAAATTCATTTCCCTCGCACGACTCCCCTCCCGCATAGCGTCTTATCCTCCATTCACCCTCTCTACAACCACATTTTCTCCCTAATCTCCGCATTCTTCTCCTAGTCTCTCCCTCTCCTTTGCCCCCATCCCGGCAAGCCCTAAATCACCCCAAACCCTCCCAAGACCGATCATGCATGCATTTCTTCTCAGGGCTCTATCCCACATTCTAACAAGCATCGGCATCATGAATGATGCGTACAATTAACCATTAATGGTTGTTAAACATGATGTGGAGCAGGTCACCAGAATCCACGACCAACGCACCTAACACAGGTGAGATGAGGAGACACAATGGCAGTCAGCTTGTGATTGGGTCTTGGTATGGTGGCCTTGGTGCGGGTGGGGGACCTGTGGATCTGTGTAGCCGGTGCTCTGGCAATGACAGTGACGAGGGTGAGTCAGTGTGTCCTGTTAGTGGATCAAAGACTTTGACTTATTCTACTCAACTCCAATTACATGTGCCCACAAGCAGTAGTGATCGTTCTAGTAGCTGGCTGCAACCACCACTACCACCATTAGGAGTAGTACAATCGATCAAATAACCCCCGTTAAAGGTTGGTTATCCCGTCTCATTTGACAATCAATTTTTTTTCCAGAAGGAAACATATATACAATTGCTTTGTCTATCTTCCATATATGTATCCCTCTCACCGTATGCAGAGTTTGGTTTCAATTAGTGGATCAAATAACTCCAACTATTTGAATGTGCTTTTGCACATGATTCTCATGCTCTGGAATGTATACTATAACGGTGGCTTGTTGATTTGCAGAAACGTACCTGGAATAGATAATTTGCGTCAACCTTTTCTGGTTGTTGAACTGCACCTGCATTCATTAAACTTTGCAATTAGACACTAGATTTGCACCATCTGGTTTGTTCCTGCTTCTACCTGTACTCATTAAACTTTACAATCAGACACTAGATTTTTACCATCTGATTCGTTCCTGTTTATTTGTCTTTGCAATCTTATCCTAGCTATTATACACAAGCTAAGAAGCTAGCTCACCGTATGCGCTAACTATCTCTCTCAATTTATAGTGTATTTTCTGATGATATGTGGTTTGGACAGGTCTACATTGTAAACACCACAACTGGTTGTTGGACAAAGGTAATCCCCTAGCTCTAGTGTTATCTATACCCATGGTGTCTTTTCAAAACTTGATGAGCATCAACATACTACAAGAGGTCACTGACGCTAGTACAAAAGTATCACATCAATTTGCTTATGGTTATGCAGAGGCAAGGGGTCTTGGATACCTTATAGTTGCTGATTAAGAGAACTCTCTTGTGTAATGGTTCCATTTGTTAGAGAAGGGATGATGAATGCACATTTCTCATTCATTATTGAGAAGATCAGAAACAAATAACATTTTGGAAAGAAAGCTAATTTCTTTTGTAGGCAGAGTCACAATCCTCAATCATGTGCTGCCTCTTAAAATATATCAGCATGTTCATTATAGACGAGTATGATGAACATGATTAACAAGTTGCTAGTAGATTTTATGTGACAGGAAAAGAATGGGGCTTCAAGAAAGCATTGGTTATCTTCAAGGACTCATCTTCTTAACAGTTTATTTTCCAAGTTGAAATCTCATTTCTGAGGTATATATTAATGCCCAAGCTTTCTATGAGCTTACGAAGATTACAGTTGGCTTTCTTTTAATGGGATGATACTATGTAAAATTGAGACCATGTTTGCTGTTTTCTATATGCGAATGCAAATTTCCACTGCATATATGATCATGCATATAAATTTTTTATACTAGGCCATTAACCTTGCTCTGTTTCTTGCTGTGACATCAGGCACTTTTTATTTACTGTGACTCACCCTTACGGTGGAAAACATGAATGAGTGTTGACATATTATGTGAGTATTTTCTTCTTCCATAGTAGGTGTTGGCCATGTCTTGATATTCTTGTGAAGTCAAAATACTGAATCCTTTAATGGATATGATTTTTGGCCCCGAATTAATAGCATTTGAAGTCAAATAATTGAACCATTAAAAGTAGAAATATGATTGTTTCTAATTATCTTAATTTATATATGTATAATGTAGCAGTTAAATCGTAAGTACATGAAGGATTCAATGGGGAAAATGTATTGAATAAACTACTAGTTAAATTTCGAATGATTGTACTGAAAGGTTTAGAATGCGTCCTTAGTTTTACAACTTAGCCAAACTCTAATTAGTTTTCGTTACTCTCTACGCCTATATGTATGTCTATGGTATTACTTTATCAATCTCTATTGATTCCGCCTACTGCAATATTTTGAACTCTAATTTTGATTTCTAAACTCTCTTGGTGTCTATTCCCTGGAGCAAACATTTTTTATTAGCCCTTTGTGTCTTGATTCTGCCAAAAGTTGTTTGAACAGTCCATTCTATGATACACTCTATTCGTTCTAGAATCATAATCAACATCATCATCTAAGCCTCCTTCCCAACCATGTTGGCATCAATTACATGGATCATTCTTTTCGTTCATCCTATTATTTGTCATACACTCATATTCTTATTAAGATGTAAGACTTCCAATCTCTTCTTATAAGATCTCCTTAGTGTTCACTAACATTATCACTAATAGAGTTGATAGGGAAAAAGGGATGAGGTACTCTATAATTATAAGTGGGTAACATGTGTGGGATATAGGAAAAATTTTGGATCAAATTCTTCTTATGGATCCATAAATATCATCTCACTAATTTTTGTCAAAGGAACAAGGTCTATGGACATTATTGACAAATTGAAAGGATAGAGGTAAAACTCTTTACCTCCCTCTCCCTAACCCATATATACTCATACCGTCTTTGATAAAATATTGATGAACAATAATGTCCCATAATTTAGCACAAATATTCTTTCTATAGTCAGTTTGTTCCATCAATTTTTCTGCTAAATTCTAAACATGTTAGGTCGATGTGGTCGTTCTTAGTCATTCACAACAATCAATTAACTTTGCAGCTTAAACAGATCCAATCATATTTGCTTCAAGACAAGTCTGCAAGAGTTGTTCTTAGAAGGGAACTTGGTAGAGTTTCTAGATCTTTATTTCATGAACATAGACAACCGTATTTGGGTGTAAAAAATGCTTCATCTTTTCTATTATATTTTTGAAAGAACGAGTTATAAAATCAATGTCTATATTATGTTGACTGATTTGATGTGACAAGGATATCAGTCTATTTATAAAGGATCATAAGTATCTATAATGGCACCCTACACCTCCAAAATAGATAAATAAGAAAAACTAGCTATAAACCACTTCCAAACAGGCCCATGACAACACAAGACCATAAATCAGTCCTCCAAAGCACCAGAACAGGATTCCTAATACTTCCCTTTAGGCTAATATAAGGTTATTTTAGAGTCTTGGACCACAAAAATTATCTAGGTTGATTTCTATCTTCTACCATTCTTCAGCTAATAGGAAATTAGACATGGACTTTGTTGTCTTCCCATTTTAGAATGATAAGAAACGTGCTATTACTAGTTTGCATGGCTATATATTGTGTTTCTTAAGCATTTTATTTTAAGATTAATTTCTGGGGAATCGTTAAATGTTTCTAAATATGCAATAAATTTATGAAAAAAGGTGGTTATCCTCTGGTGGTATCCTATGCTTGATTCGTTGTAGATGCTGAAAAGGGTGGTCAACTACTTGGTTTATGTCTTTACTAGTATTTTATGCACGTGACTATGATGATTAGTTCAGATTGATATGTAATTTTGGTTTGATGCAGGTTGGCAACGACTAGTGGAGATGGGTTTATAGCTAAACCTTTTATGTTACTATCTTGTTGTAGTGTGGGCCATGTGAACATTTTGTGCCTCACAGAGCTTAAAATTATTGGGTCATGTAGTTTTCAGGTTCGATAGGAGTAGAAAAATTTGCATATTTGGTAGGAAGGACATGCAACTAATAACAAGTATCTTTAGTATGACCTTTCCTACCACAGTGAGAGCACTCGGAGAATTAGGATGGTGTACCATCCCTACCACCTGTACCACTATCTCTATTAGATGCTCTAACACATCCATAATTGTGTGTTGTATTAGATTGTTTGATTTAGACAGACCTATTACTTGAGACCCTATCAAGGCTATCCTTGCATCTTTCTACTTATAAAATTGTTGAGCCTGAGAACCTCTGTGTGACACTATCAGACCAGTTAGGCTAATTCTTTGATCACTCGGTCGCATTTTTGGATTTTGAACTATAGATCTGAAATCCTATAAATTACTATCATGAGGTGTCACATATTTCTCTTATATGTGTTTTTCTAAAGCATATGGGCCTTGATTTGAATTTATCACAGTAGATACTTTCACATTATTTTGGCAGGAGAAAAGGAAATTGTAACTAGGCCGGTTGAGAAGGAAAAAAGGTTTCAAACGAAGCTTCTTAAGCTGGGTTTTATCCTTCTTCCTTTTAACTAGGGAAGCGCTAAAAAGTCACCCACTCAAAGGAAGGACTTCAGTGTCTCTTTTTTAAAAATAATAGCTTTGGTATCTCTTCTATTGCTTCAGCTTCTCTTCTGTCTATAGGTCCTAGTGCAATCAGAGAACACTAGATCTTTTAATGTGCCCATCACAATAAACTTTTTTGTCACTTGCCTCAACTAACTACTTTAAAGCTTTAAGTAGCTATTTAGTATACATTGTAGTGTTGATATAATTGATTCTCTCTTGTTACTCCTTTTTTGGATGATTTAATAAAAGAGCTCAAGCTATAACTGCAAGTCTTTCTTGAAAGTTGAGTTGCATTTTAAAGCTGAGGTAGACTCACCGAATGAAAGGGAAAGGGTAAAATATTTTGATTTCTAATTGATATCAACCACTAGTTAATACTAATAAGAAAAACCACCTGTGCAGCTTGGTCTGGTAAAATAGGTTTGTTCATAGGTGTTTGAATGATTGCTAGATTATATAAGATGATCAAAATCACCAAAGAATCATTATCTCCAAGAAACTCGAATTCCATGTTCTGTAGTTTAGAGCAGAAAAATTTACTATTGTCATGGATTTGTGCAAATTTCTTTGCCCCTATAACAACTAGCTTGATCCAGTTAACAAATTGTAGGAACTTTCAATGAAGAAAACAACTATGAATTCATAGGAACACTTTGATACCTCTTTCAGATCCATCCTCACCAAGAACCACCTAAATGGAAGATATTACTTGTTGTACCAGATGAAGTATAGAGATGATAAGGACAAGCATACTTCAGGTATAGTTTCCAATAAAAGAGATGATGCCTAGACAAGAAGTATAGACTCCCAACCAGGTACAGTTGTTACATGAAAGATTGACAAGTATAGTTAGCCTCTGATTGCAATTTTCATTGACTATATTTGTACCTTTTATGTGATTTTCTTGGAATACACTAGAGATGAGTTCTTCAAACATAAAGGGGGGTCCTGAAATAGCTGTTGCACTCAGTTTTCAGTTCTGCTATTGGGACTAAAGGCTTTTGTTATTAGAGTTCTCCCCTCTAAAACACAATCGACAACCCTATGGTTACATGATCATAGCAATGCAAGTTGGTCTATCTTATTACCAAAACCATGTTTTCCATTGGGTTAATTTAATCATCATGGGTAACTACTTATTAGTCATTTTTTTAAGAGCTGCCAAGTAGTGCTTAACTACCTAGTTTTCTCTGCCTTTGCAGGAACCAAGTAATATAAGTCAAAAATGAGTAATTTAATTCATATCATAGATTGTGAAGACATGTTCATTTAGGTGTTTAATGACTGATAACTCTTGCCTCCTTGACCAAAGTCAACTTCTTCAAAAGTGCAAGCATCTAGCAATTCTCGCTCACCCTACTTTATATAATTTCAGGTTTGGTGTGTTGGTGTCACATGCTAGCAAGTACCAAATGAGTTACTACAGTACATTGTAACATGTTTCGTCATTATTGTTTTGTGGGGGGTATAGTC
Source organism: Alisma plantago-aquatica (assembly GCA_963693085.1). Taxonomy (NCBI): domain Eukaryota; kingdom Viridiplantae; phylum Streptophyta; class Magnoliopsida; order Alismatales; family Alismataceae; genus Alisma; species Alisma plantago-aquatica. Next base: position 1,147,274,320 of record OY856411.1, on the reverse strand, counting down.
ATCCTTTTGATTTAAATGAGAGGGAATCTATTTATCTTTTTCACATGGAACTCTTATTCCCATCTTGATATTACCATTAGACCAAAACTTGTTCTTATCTACTAAAGCTGTCAATTTTGTATTATACTCTTCAGTAACAAAAGGCCCTCATGGTTTTGTTTTATATCACTTCAGTATACCAGTACCAAAAAAAGAGAGCCATAAATTGCTTGCTATTAGCAAAAGGCCCTCCAATTTCCATGACTATATTATGATACCTTTGAATGTGGTAGAGGAAAGAAATGGAAGGCCAATGACTTCTCAGAGATTCTATCAATGATAGTGAACCATGAATCAATCAAAAGTACTTCTATGCACAACATTACCAATCAGAACTTGTTCTTTTTCTATGCTTTTTGTCATGTTTGTATTACACATAGAAATGCTTTTGCGTACTATCTTGGAATGCACTAAAGGATCACGCATCCAAGGACAAAAGTGCAAGTTTTCTCATGAGGTATTGCATCTGGATCTTCTTTTTATAAAAAAAAGCAACATCACTTTGGTTAATCATTCTAACATCTGGAAGTACTAATGATGTACATATTTCTGTTATTGAGGGTGTTCCTAACAGAATTTCGAATAGTAAACATGGGCCTCCTAAGCTCTGATCAAAGAACAGATGAAACATCAACTCCATCTGATTCCCAGAAACTATTTTCATCCGCCATTTACACAAAAAGACATCCACTCCATGTACCTTGAAGATTAGTACTAGGGTCTTTTATATTTACAATCTTCAAGAGTGTTGTGACTAACCATAACTATAGCAGCATGCATGTTTAATTCAATTTGGACATGCATCACTTTTTGTTGCTTGTTTTTGTAGGGTTTCTTCCAGAAAGTTTATAAGAATGGGATTGGACTAAAATTTCTCTTGATATTTCTTTCTTATCTTTGGTTTCAATTAAAATGAGTTACTTTGTTGGAGTTATGTTTGCAGGGGAATCTTCCATCCTGGAATTGCTTCTTTTACAGAGATATGGTGCAAAGTAGAAGGTGAGGGTAGGTAAAGCAAGGAAGACATGATAGGATATCTTATAAAAACAAAATAGAGTGTTTATGGTAGTAAAGTATGGCTGTATGTTAACTCTCTCATCTTCAAGACCTATGTCAGTATGTGGAACCTTTGAAGTTTTGTACATTCATTTTTATGCTGATAAGGACTTCTTACTCAATTTCTTTGATGCTTGGACATGTCTTCAACTCGATGATATATGCAGGCTTCTTTGAAGATCCAAGCTGCAACCTTTTCTACTTCTCTAGATTTAGGTTGCACACAACCTACTTGCGAAGCTTCAAGATTAACATAAGTAAAGAAAGGAGAATTTCTTTATGGTAATCCTCATCCTTATTAAACTTTTTGACTTATAACTAATGTCATCATAATGCAATGAGTGGTCAAAGTTAACGGTCATACTAAGGTTGTAAAATATAAATCAGTTAACCTTCTCATTTGAACAATCTATGGATATTGTAAAGTTTTAGAATGATTTTATATCTGAGATGTTGGCAGAGTTAAGAATGTTGTCTTGACATTTTAACTTATAGTGAAGATATATTGAATATTCTACCTTTATTCACTATTCCTCGTCCATAGTGGCATTATGATTTTCTACTATTGGATTGAGATGATAAGATCCACCTTTTTGCAGATAAAGTTTCTTGATGGCCCACTAGCACTTTTAAATACTCAAAATCTTTCTTGTTTCCACTCTTTGAGGTGAAAATAATCACTAATTTTATATATGGAGATGGATCTTTTCTTAGGTTCAGACCCAACGTCCCATTATACAGACATATTTGTTTAAACATAATGCAATTGCAAAACTAGGAAAAAGAGTGCTATAACAACTTCTATCTAACCAATTGCATATATGATAGAGATGGAGAGCCATCACAAATAGCTCCTATTGATGTTATTGTAAGTATCATGGATTCTCTAAAGGAGCCTCCTTTATTCTCTAACAACGTACTTTCAATCCTTTCTGTCGACTATCCTGTTGATAAAGTCTCATGCTATGTCTCTAATGATGGATTTGCAATGTTAACATTTGAATCATTATCGGAAACTGCGGAATTTTCTAGGAAGTGGGTTCCATTTCATAAGAAACATAGCATTGAGACTAGAGCTGCATAGTTTTACTTTTCTCAAATGAATGATTACTTGAAGGATAAAATTCATCCTTCTTTCGTCAAAGAACGCCGAGCTACAAAGGTAAGCAATCCTGATTTTAAAAGTGTATGAAATATATGCAGCCATGATTTCAGAATTTGTAGTTATAAGTTTGCATTTTCAGAGAGAATATGAAGAATCTAAAGTCAGGATCAATGCCCTTGTTGCAAAGGCACAGAAGAATCCTAAAGAAGGTTGGGTAATGCATGATGGTGCACCATGGCATGGAAACTACTCTGTGCTCCACAGGTTGTTTCTAGAGGCGGCTTTCATGTTGGGAATGGCATCAATTGGAAAGGGCAAGTATTCTCTAAGATGAGAAATCATATTGTTACTAACAGGATGATGGTAAGTAGTTGTGACTATGGTCGCTTGCACACTTTTTTTTTTGTTTTAAAGATCTGCTGAATGAGTTTTCTTTTTCCCAATATCCTGTATACACTGTGGATTACATAACTTTAGTCCTAGATTATAATTATTAACGTTATATATTTGAATCCCCTTCAATTTTGTTTCCCTTTTAAGATGACCATTTTTCTATTTTACTAACATGCTTAAGATCTTATTGGTCTCTTACAAAAAAGCAGGGGCTTTCGACGAACCATCTTTATCTTAGCACTTTATTTTATAGTTTGTAAGTAATCAATTGCGATAAAAACAGTATGTTAATATCTTCTTAAACCACTCAACTAGTTGGATTCAATTGCTATGAAAGAAGTTGTATTCAATTACTAGCTATTAAAGTTTACTCTCCATGGATAAAAGTCTACATTACTTGTTGAGAATGAAATTTTAATTCCTAGATACACCTAAGGAAGAAAATGATCATTTGAAGGGAACTCACTTGTATCTAAGGTCCTGCTATGCAGACATACTGAATAGTGAGTTCCTACATATTATGTTTGGGTATGTACAATAGTAACCTAATCATCTACATAACTTCACTTGGGTAAGAATAGTCAAATGAATGCATAAGAGAATCTGAAGCTTGTTGGTGAACTTTGAATTGTCTTAATAGTAAGGCATATATCTTTTACTAAGTTGTCTTTTGGATCATACAACCGAGATGAATGAAGTTATGAATGTCCGTAGGAGCATCACAACAAGATTCCTAGGGAACAACTTCCATTATACCATTTTTTGCAGGTTCCATCATAGGAGTGCAATCAGCTGTGGTAAATCTATAACTATTTGACTGACCATTTTGTTAATCATTACACATAGCAAATAAAAAAATCTGTCCAATCTTGTTAGTCATTTTATAGCAAAAAGTCTGCCCAGCTTGAATCTCTTATGTCTTGGGTGAGATTTTGCCATTACACACAGCAAACAAGTCTACCCTGCTTGACTCATGCATCTACCTTGGCCTCTACCTCTTGTAGGCATCTTGGGTAAATGTACCATTTTTCTAACCATTACACATAGCAAACAAGTTTGTCCAGCTTGAATTCCACACATCCATGAGATAAAGGAGGATCTAAAAGATTGGATTTCTTTGTAAATCATCATGGTTGGGTTGTTGCCTTCGACTTTGTCTTTGATCTGTTGCATGACATTTGCTGCATCAGTTTCTATAATGACATGTGGTAGGTTCATCTCCTTAGCTGACCTGCAAGCCATCAGCACTGCGTAGCTCTCAGCAATCGTAGGGGACCAAGAACCAGCTATTGTCTTTGTGACAAGAGCTATGGGGTCTCCATTATGGTCTCCGAAAACATCTGCAAAAGTTGTTCTTTTATCATGCTTATAGGAGCTATCAATGTTGATTTTGATGGTTCCTTCCATATGTGGTTTCCAACTGTTTCATCTCATGGAAGGGGAAGTCTTCTCATTTGTGCTTTTATATCTTTTGTTCACTATTTGGTACTCCTTAACCCATTTCTCCAAGTTTTTCTTATACACCGCAACATTCTCTGTAATATGGTTGTAGATGTACTTGTTGCGGCTGTGCCACACCACCACGTAGGTGGCTATGAAGTCAATCATCTCACTACTGTTGAGGTTGTCCAACACCCACGTCAAGCACCCAGCATGGTGGACCTGGGCATAAGGTTGAGTTTAGTTTGTATAAGACAGTTGTTCCATATCTCTCTAGCAGGGTGGCAATTGAATAGGGTGTGAAAAGAGTCCTCATCATCAAGCCCGTAGTGAAGACAGGTTCTAGAAGATATCACATGTTTGTTGAAGAGTTTGGAGCTTGTGGGCATTTGTTCAACACAAGCCCACAATCCGAAGTGGCAAAATTTTGCTTGTATATTAAGTAGCCACAACTTTTTCCACATCTCATTAGGATTTAGTTCTTGGTGTATGCGGGTCTCCCTACTACCCAGCCAGTAGGCTATCTACACAGAAAAGATACCGTTCAAAGTAGGGTACCAGTATTTAGCCACATCCTATCGTCCACACAGTGGTATTTGTAAAATACTTTCAACATCTTCAATAGTGAACATAGATAAGACTAGATCCTCCTTCCATCTCCCCGAAGAGTTATCAATCATATCACCCACTCTCTCAGCAGTTTCCAGGTTACTATACTCTCTGTGAGTGCATTGGCCTTTTGTATTTGGGAGCCAAGCCTCCTCCCAGATTTTTACTTCTAAATTTACACAGATGTAGTCTCTCATCCCTTCCGTCAGTAGTGCTCTGGCTCCCCATAAGCTTTGCCAAGTTTATCTAGGGTCATGTCCCCTTAGTGTTGTCAAGAACTCCTCATTCTTGTAGTAACGACACTAAAGGTTTAAAATATTTACATCATGATCTTCAAGAAGAACAACAAATCATCAAAAGTAGGCTATATGCAGCCTTAAATGGGAACGAAAACACAATCAATGGAGGCAAGTGTGTACATCTTGCTTTATTTAGATCTTTATTTTGGTTATCATATATAGACTCAAGAGTTAGCAATCATAATTTTTGCATGTTCACCATTATCTAGCTGTCTGAACCTTTAAATGTGTAATTCTGCTGATCTGCAGTAACCATTATTGTAGGTGGCATCACTACTACTCTAGCTCATCCAGAAACAAGGCCAAATTTGAAAATGGGAAATGTTTGTGCTCAGAATAGTTGTAGTTTTTTATATTATTTATTTGTTGAGGAAGTCTACAGATTCCATTTAGAAGTTATTTGCCTTATTTCAGTTGGGTGTCATTGTGTCAGCTTAAAGATCCCAGTTGTTTAATTTTGAAGAATTCTCTACTATGATCTTATTAATTCTTGCCATAGAAAATTAAATAACAGATTTGGAGGATCTATTGCAGTTGGAGTTCACAATGAAGATAGTTCATGCATCACTTTTAGAGCATGCATATCATAGCCAGACTATAGGTCGTAAGTCTTGATTTCTTAGTTGTTTAATTTTATGTGAGTGTTAGTAGTGTTGTTTTGAAACGCTAGTTGTCACCTCTGTTTCCAGATCCAACCTTGAAAAAATATCTTTTATCTTCATAACAAGTATCGGTGTTGATCTGTTCAGTATTTCAAAAGCTAATATAATACATGTTCACAGAGCTATTGATGCTTGGGGAAATATTCTAAGAGGCGTTGAGTTACATTCTATTTGGTTCTTCATGATGTGGGTACTCGACTTCTTTTTGTATAGATTCTATCATGGTTGCTTGGGATAATATGGATCTCTCAAATTCTCATTGAGGTATTTTGAGTCCTCTTAATGCTTCTATCACTTCTTTTCCAGTTTTGTTAATCCTTAACTACATATTTATGTTCTATAGAGGTCATCATGTATAGGTAGGAGCTTATTCTTAAATGCACTGGGAGAAGAAAGCTTATGGAATACGTAAGTTATGAGTAGGAGAAACTATGTTTGCTTGTTTTTTTCGTGAGCTATATCTCAAAACTTGTATGTTTATTTGTAGGTATCCATGGTGGTTTGCACAAAGTGGATGCTACCATCAACTTGATGGCGCTTGAGATCCACAACATACAAAAGTACATAACATATAGATTATGAGAAGAAATGCCAATATGTTCTGATCCAGGGGATTCACCAACTAAAACTAACCATATATGAACCTCTACATGAGTTGCCAACAGGAAAGGCTGCAACTCAAGCTCTGGGAGTTGATGAGGTAATGGCACATACCTCTATCATGTTTGGGATTGGAAGATTCACCACTAAAGCTGAGATTCATAGGGCTATTGAACTCACTGTGAATTAGGTGGAGGAACTAAGGGAGATGAGCCCTCTTTATATTGTGCTTTGTAGTATGCAGTGGATAGATGTAGTCAGAAGAAGATATTGTATACATGTGTCTTTTTTCCATGCATATTGTAAAATAGGGGCCAGGTTAATGTCCTCCCCATGTGTACTCATTGTTCAAATATAAATAAAAGTATCATTGCTGACATTGTAAGCACAACTCGATCTTGATTAACATTCATCTGTTTTCTTATTGAAAAACACTCTATATTGGCAAGCGACTGACTGGATACATAATGTCTCTCACTACATATGTATGTATAGTACATGGTGTTTTTCACTACACACTAGGTATAATTACATGTGTAGCAAGTGTTAATTTTTGCTATACATGAACTACAAATACAAATTATAACCAATGTCATCTCTCCCTACATATCATAGGTACAAATTGAATTGTAGTCATACATTTGGCTACAATTGAAACTACATGTTTATGTGTAAGGACATTTTTACCTACAATTAGGATTACATATGAATTTGTAGCCAGAGGAATAACTAACTACAACTTTAAAAAATGTAGCCTAAACAATTAGCTACACGGGTATTAGGTATATATTATAAATGTAAGGATAAATGTAGCCAAAGCTTTTAGCTACAAATTTTGGGGTTTTCACTACAATTTTTTTTTGTAGTTAAAGACCATATTTTTCGTAGTGGTGGGTGGTACGTACCTTACTTCCCACCTACACCCATCCTTTTCATACTTAAAATTTTTAAAAATTTTCAAAATTCTTTAATGATTTTCAAAGATGTTGAACAGATACTTGATGAATTTTTGACACTTCCTGATTTCATTAAAAGTCACTAACTAATTTGCTATGCATTTTCAATCATTATATCCTCCTTATTCAAAGTAAATCCTCAAAAGGACCAATTTTTGAAACAAGCCTTTTTGCTTGAAATCATCTTGTGAAGCTTATGATTCCTAACATCATGATACTTTTGCAAAAATGATAAGTATTTGTCAAACTGATAGGGATCAAACTCATCGTGCTTCCTAACTGATTAGTGGAACAATAACATGGAATCTCCACTGGATCCTCATCAAGTCATTATTTTAGAAGAGTACGACAAAGAGAACAACCCAGTACATTGAATTGTAAATCAAGTTGCATTCTGATCTGAACTCTCTTCTACACCTCTTCTATCATCTTCGTATCCCTCCATTCATCAAAAAAGAAACAAAAATAGCTGAATATGTGCCAAACCCTAAGTTCGTGGTGGCACGCCACTTCCCTCTTTATCCGCTTCTTCCATACCCCTCGCAAATAAATAGGTGCGTACCACCAAAAATGCAATCTCGAGTCAAATAGAGGAGAGAATTGCAAAAAAAAAGATGCCAAAGTGCACACAAAAAGAAATGCAATCTCGAGTCGAATAGAGGAGATATTCGCATAAAAAATGCAATAAATGAAATTGCAAAGCAAATAAAAATCTCGAGTCGAATAGAGGAGAGATTTACTTCTTCCTTCCATACCACCTTTCACTCCATTTTCTACCTAATGGCGCAATGAATGCCTACCCTATCCTGAAAAACACCAGTGTCATATCAGATGCACACTTCATGTTCTGCGGGTATCTCTGGACTCTTACAAAACTCTTTGACATGTTTGTTGTTGGAAAAAGTGAGGAAGTGATATTGGGAATCGAACTTAGGAACGAAGATATGGTAAGATGTGTTCAGTGGTCTCAGGAGGTTGAGATACTGAGACATATTGAGCAGAAAGAAAACATGCATGATGTGAAGATGAAGTAATCACACGAATTGAAAGTATTCATCTGGCAACTATTTCAGATTTTGTGTTACTCGAGGATGAGCAACGTTTAAGTTCGGGGTGTTTTGATGAATGCATATTCATCATGGAATTCAATTATCTCTTTGGAACAAATTCAACTCTATATATACTATTTCACTCATTAGATACCAATGTGTGTCATAATGTGCAAAATTACTTAATTAATCTAATTATCATGATTTTAACTGAAATTATGGTTGAATTGATGCAGGTCTTGATAAAGCAGAACAATCCGCTGGAATCCACGTCATCACTCTTGGCTCTGATCAAGCGATCTAACAAGACCGTTTGAGTCCATGTGATCTCAAGACCGTTTGAGCCCATGCGGTCTCAAGACCGTTTGAGTCCATGCGGTCTCAAGACCGTTTGAGCCCATGCAGTCTCAAGACCATTTGAGTCCATGCGGTCTCAAGACCGTTTGAGTCCATGCGGTCTCAAGACCGACCGTTTGAGTCCATGCGGTCTCAAGACCGGCCGTTTGAGTCCATGCGGTCTCAAGACCGTTTGAGCCCATGCGGTCTCAAGACCATTTGAAGAGACATGGTCTGCAAGACCGTTTGAAGAGATTCGATCTGCCAGACCATTTGGACAGTACCAGTCTGAAAGACCATTTTTTAAGCGAGCATTGCAAGACCGTATGGAAGTCTGCGCCAAACCGTTTGGAAATGTGAAGACCGTTTGAGTACTGACCAAAGACCGAAAGGAGGCTGGGCGTGCAGACCATATAGAGTTCTCAGTTAGAAAACTGTTTGCCAAGGCAGCAAGGCAGCAAACCGTTTGCATGAAATCGGTGCGAGACCGTTTGCGATTGATTAAGTGCAGCAACAAACCGTTTGATGTAGATCACGTGCATGCATGCATACCAGCTGATCCCGAGGTCACGAAGACCATTTGGGTACTAATTAAAGACTGTTTGCTAAGCAACGAGCAAGCAAACCGCATGGAGTAATCACGTGCATGGGATCAAATACTTGCTTGAAGACCGTATGGCTGCACCTTTTAATCAAAACCGAATGGCCTTTTTGTCCTTGATCGTTTTCCAATACTAACATGCAAGATCGTGTGAAGACATTTTCACGTGGAGGTACACAACAGCAAATAAAATGATCATTGCTAGATTATGCAAAGGAAAAAAAACCAAAATAGCACACTTTGCTAAAAAAATTTACCGAAATAGCACCCTTCCCAACTTATTTCCCAAACTAGCACACTTTCAGACTAAAACGCCACACTAGTTGGCGTTTTACGCTTTCAGGAACCAAAAGTGCCACTTTATTTGGCGTTTTTCAGGCTAACCGCCACATAAAGTGGCATTTATAGGGTTGAGGACAGGAACAAGCCACATGGATTGGCGTTTTCAGGAAAAACGCTACAAAGGTTGGCGTTTTACTCCTCCTCCTCGCAACAAAGGTTGGCATTTTCAGGAAAACTCCACGTAATTTGGCATTTTAGCTCGCAGCTGGAGACGTCGAGGTGCGTTAATGACCCCAGATTCTGGAACTCGGCCGGGATTCCGCCGTCGAACTTGTTGTAGTATCCCAAGTAGAGCTGCTCAAGCTTCGTCAGGTTCCCCAGCTCACCTGGTATCCTCCCGCTCAGTTCGTTACCTACAAGGGGCAGGTACACCAATGACGCCATGCTACCGTATACCTTGGGTATCTCGCCGAAGAAGTAGTTTCCGCCGAGGTCTAGGTGGTGCAGCCCGGACAATCCTGCCAAACCGAGCGGGAGCGTGGATGTGAAGTTGTTGTTGTACACGTTGAGGACCTGGAGCGATGGAAGGGTGGCGTAGTCCCACTCGACGTCGCCACTGAACTGGTTGTTGTATATGTTTACAAATTGGAGGAAAGGCATGTTGGACAGCTGGATGGCTCCTTCCAGGTTATTCCCTGCGAGGTAAAGGTTGACGAGCCGGTCAAGACCCGAGAGCGAAGGGAGGGTGCCGGTGAGGTTGAGGTCGGAGAGGTCCAGTTGCGCAACGCGGCTGCCGGAGTCGCATTGGATCCCACGCCACGAGCAGAAGGATAATGGAGAAGGAGATTAGGTGCGCCGGCTGTGGCGAGGAGGAGGAGTAAAACGCCAACCTTTGTGGCATTTTTGCTGAAAACGCCAGTCCATGTGGCGTATTCCTGTCCTCAACCCTGTAAACGCCACTTTATGTGGTGGTTTTCACCCCCGCAAATGTAAAACACCAAATAAAGTGGCACTTTTGGTTCTCGAGACAGTAAAACGCCAACTAGTGTGGCATTTTAGTCTGAAAGTGTGCTAGTTTGGGAAATAAGTTGGGAAGGGTGCTATTTCAGTAAATTTTTTTAGCAAAATGTGCTATTTGGGTTTTTTCTCCTTATGCAAACTGAATGAACGAAGGAACCCAAACCGTGTGAGTTACATCCCACGTAAAGACAAAATTGGACAGCTGTTGCGAATGAATGGCAAACCGAAATCACGTGCATGGGTAAATGACATACAGACTGTTTAGTCTACTTCTGGACTCAAGACTGTTTGCTTTTCCAGCGTGAAGACCGAATGCTAGAAGACCGGATGCACATCACGCCAAGATCGAACAATGCAATACATGCATAGACCATTTGTCTATCTCCCGAAGACCGTATGGCCTCATCCGTCAAGACCGTTTGTTCTCTTCGATCGCATGCTAGAAGTGTTATAAGACCGTGTGCTCTTCCTGAATGAAGACCGAATGGATTAAGTACAGAAACCGCTTGCGCATGAAATCAGGTGGCAAACCATTTAAGCATGCAAACCGAATGGTCTAGATATTTTTGGACTAAAATCACACCAAAAGCATGAGGGACAGGTCTGTGCCTATAAATAGGACCCCAAGGGTCCTTATTTCAGGATCGGTTTCGGGACGCCGATAGGCTGCCTGTACACAGGTCCGATCCAAAATCAGTCCAGTCCACGCCAGTTTCATTTCACCTACTGCCTGTGCTGCAACCAAGGAGGCAAAGGAGAGAAGCAAGACGGAGTGAGGGAGACTGTCTGGTCTGTCTTGGCAACTCCCGTTCGCATCCAGATCTACTTCGACACGACGTAGGAGGCTATATCTTCTTCACTGGGAGGGTGGGTGGTATGTACCTTACTTCCCACCTACACCCATCCTTTTCATACTTCCAAATTTTCAAAATTTTCAAAATCTTCAAAATTTTCAAAATTCTTTAATGATTTTCAAAGATGTTGAATAGATACTTGATGAATTTTTGACACTTCTTGATTTCATTAAAAGTCACTAACTAATTTGCTATGCATTTTCAATCATTATATCCTCCTTATTCGAAGTAAATCCTCAAAAGGAATAATTTTTGAAACAAGTCTTTTTGCTTGAAATCATCTTGTGAAGCTTATGATTCCTAACATCATGATACTTTTGCAAAAATGATAAGTATTTGTCAAACTGATAGGGATCAAACTCATCGTGCTTCCTAACTAACTAGTGGAACAATAACATGAAATCTCCACTGGATCCTCATCAAGTCATTATTTGATCAGAGTATGACAAAGAGAACAACCTGGTACATTAAATTGTAAATCAAGTTGCATTCTGATTTGAACTCTCTTCTACACCTCTTCTATCATCTTTGTATCCCTCCATTCATCAAAAAAGAAACAAAAATAGCCGAATATGTGCCAAACCCTAAGTTCGGGGTGGCATGCCACTTCCCTAATTATCCGCTTCTTCCATACCCCTCGCAAATAAATAGGGGCGTACCACCAAAAATGTAATCTCGAGTCGAATAGAGGAGAGAATTGCAAACAAAATAGATGCCAAAGTGCACACAAAAAGAAATGCAATCTCGAGTCGAATAGAGGAGAGATTCGCACAAAAAAATGCAATAAATGAAATTGCAAAGCAAATAAAAATCTCAAGTCGAATAGAGGAGAGATTTACTTCTTCCTTCCATACCACCTTTCACTCCATTTTCTACCTAATGGCGCAATGAATGACTACCCTATCCTGAGAAACACCAGTGTCAGATCAGATGCACACTTGTTGTTCTGCGGGTATCTCTGGATTCTTACAAAACTCTTTGACATTTTTGTTGTTGGAAAAAGTGAGGAGGAAGTGATATTGGGAATCGAACTCGGGAACGAAGATATGGTAAGATGTGTTTAGTGGTCTCAGGAGGTTGAGATACTGAGTCATATTGAGCAGAAAGAAAACATGCATGATGTGAAGATGAAGTAATCACATGAATTGAAAGTATTCATCTGGCGACTGTTTCAGATTTTGTGTTACTCGAGGACGAGCAACGTTTAAGTTTGGGGTGTTTTGATGAATGCATATTCATCATGGAATTCAATTATCTCTTTGGAACAAATTCAACTCTATATATACTATTTCACTCATTAGATACCAATGTGAGTCATAATGTGCAAAATTACTTAATTAATCCAATTATCATGATTTTAACTGAAATTATGGTTGAATTGATGCAGGTCTTTATAAAGAAGAACAACCAGCTGGAATCCACGTCATCACCCTTGGCTCTGATCAAGCGAGCTAACAAGACCGTTTGAGTCCATGCGGTCTCAAGATCGTTTGAGTCCATGCGGTCTCAAGACCGTTTGAGCCCATGCGGTCTCAAGACCGTTTGAGTCCATGCGGTCTCAAAACTGTTTGAGTCCATGCGGTCTCAAGACCGTTTGAGTCCATGTGGTCTCAAGACCGTTTGAGCCCATGCGGTCTCAAGACCGTTTGAAGAGACTCGGTCTGTAAGACCGTTTGAAGAGATTTGATCTGCCAGACCGTTTGGACAGTACTGGTCTGCAAGACCATTTTTTAGGCCAACATTGCAAGACCGTATGGAAGTCTGCGCCAAACTGTTTGGAAATGTGAAGACCGTTTGAGTACTGACCAAATACTGAATGGAGGCTGGGCATGCAGACCGTATATAGTTCTCAGTTACAAAAACGTTTGCCAAGGTAGCAAGGCAGCAGACCGTTTGCATGAAATCGGTGCAAGACTGTTTGCGATTGATTAAGTGCAGCAACAAACCGTTTGATGCAGATCACGTGAATGCATGCATACCGGTTGATCCCGAGGTCATGAAGACCATTTGGGTACTAATTAAAGACTATTTGCTAAGCAATGAGCAAGCAAACTGAATGGAGTAATCACGTGCATGGGATCAAATACTTGCTTGAAGACCGTATGGCTGCACCTTTTAATCAAAACCGAATGGCCTTTTTGTCCTTGATCATTTGCCAATACTAACATGCAAGACCATGTGAAGCCATTTTCACGTGGAGGTACGCAACAGCAAATAAAATGATCATTGCTAGATCATGCAAACCGAATGAACGAAGGAACCCAAACCGTGTGAGTTACAGCCACGTAAAGACAAAATTGGACAGATGTTGCGAATGAATGGCAAACCAGAATCACGTGCATGGGTAAATGACATACAGACAGTTTAGTCTACTTCTGGACTCAAGACCATTTACTTTTCCAGTGTGAAGACTGAATGCTAGAAGACCGGATGCGCATCACGCCAAGACCGAACAATGCAATACATGCATAGACCATTTTCCTATCACCCGAAGACCGTATGGCCTCATCCGTCAAGACTGTTTGGTCTCTTCGGTCGCATGCTAGAAGTGTTATAAGACCGTGTGCTCTTCCTAAATGAAGACCGAATGGATTAAGTACAGAAACCGTTTGCGCATGAAATCAGGTGGCAAACCGTTTAAGCATGCAATCCGAATGGTCTAGATATTTTCAGACTAAAATCACACCAAAAGCATGAGGGACATATCTGTGCCTATAAATAGGACCCCAAGGGTCCTTATTTCAGGATCGGTTCCGGGACGCCAATAGGCTTCCTGTACACAGGTCCGATCCAAAACCAATCCAGTCCACGCCAGTTTCATTTCACCTACTGCCCGTGCTGCAACCAAGGAGGCTGAGGAGAGAAGGAAGACGGTGTGAGGGAGACTGTCCGGTCTGTCTTGGCAACTCCCGTTCGTGTCCAGATCTTCTCCAACACGAGGTAGGAGGCCGTATCTTTTTCACTGAGCTGCGACTACCTTCTGCACCGAGTTCATGGCGGATTTCTCTCTCTTTCTCCTTCTTCTTGTTCCTCACATCATGAGCGAGTAGTACCTTTTCACTGGGGTGCGGGGACTAACCCCACTGCCCATGCAAATCATGTTCTTTTGTTAAGCTCACCATGGCAATGTATATAACTTCCCATTTCGTTGTTAGTTGGTATGTTTGTAGTTGATTATCTACTTGCTTTCATCTTGTTCTTTCCTATATTGTGAAATCTTCTATATGTAGGAAAGAACGGCCGTTCACAAGGTTCGACTCTTTGATGAGAACTTCTGATAAGATTCCTTGAGGTCGTAAGTGTGTGATCCATTAGGGGACGAGACATCTAGCCTACGGTGACACTTCTGTGGTCTAAACATCCCTCAGGGAGGACCATAACCTTAGTTGGATTTTGTATCTTCTTTGTTTATCGTCGATGTTAGTTTGTAGATCTATCACCTGCTTGCTTATCGATTAACGCGGTTGACTCCCAATCTAGAAATAGAATGGGATTTCTTCATAGCCGTAAGTAAGTGATCTGGATGGTGACGAGACATCTGATGCCTAAGGTGATGCTTATGCGAACCTAACGCCCTAACGGAGGGTTCTGCAGTAGCTCTATTTGGATTGATATATCTTGCCTGGTTTGTTTGTGATTGAATGTGTTTGCGCACGTAGCGGTGGTGAAACCCGGTACCATCCCAACGATTCCATATCATTGATCTAAACCCAACTTTAATTCAGCTTTTACTTTCTTGCAATTAGTTTAAGTATCCTCAAATCAACCAATCGTTTTAAATATTAGTTTTACTTGAGCTAGATTCGACTGACAAGGATTCTTAAAAAGGTTGTCCTTTGGGTTTGATCCTTAACTATACTGCGATAAGACTTGTCCGCTGGCGGGTGGTATTATTGCACTTGGGTTTTGGTAAAAGCTTGAGGATTTCAACCTCGAGTGAGTTTGTTAGTGCGTTCAAAATACCACGTCAGTACCCTTTGAATAATTAATCCTTAATGATCATGGTGAAAATGACATAACCCATGATGTCAATTCTTCTTCAAGAGTTAGTTGACTTAACCTAATCAAGACTGAAGCAAACATCATCTTTAGAAGATGAAAGAGAAGATTTGTTACATGGATGATAATTAAGTTTTGGACTTCTAATATGAATAAATGTCTAATTAGGGTATGATCCTTCATAGTGAGATCATGAAACCCTAATTATGAAGGTTAATGAATCATAACCCTAATTGAGGGCATTAATAGGTGATATCCTAATGCAGGATGATAGTATGAACTTAATTCATAATGATGACATGATAAACCTTAATTCAAGGTACTTTGATGCTCACTCCTACTTGGGCTGAATAGTAAACCCTATTTATGGGATATTTAATGGTAAACCCTAACCTAGGGTGATGTGATATGAATAGTAAACCCTAACCTAGGGTGATGTGATATGAATAGTAAACCCTAACCTAGGGTTATGTGATATGAATAGTAATATGAATAGTAAACCCTAACCTAGGGTGATGTGATATGAATAGTAAACCCTAAACTAGGGTGATGTGATATGAATAGTAAACCCTAACCTAGGGTGATGTGATATGAATAGTAAACCCTAACCTAGGGTGATGTGATGTGAATAGTAAACCCTAATTTCAAATAAGGTAAATGAAAGCGTGAAACCCTAATTTTGGGTTATGCTTTTTAGCATGAAGCTCTAAGATTGGATAATGAAAGGATGAGTCACTAATCCTAATTGAGCTAAGGGGATGATTAACCCTAATTGAATTGAAAAGGGAAACCCTAACCCCAGCAAGGGCATAGTGGGGTATTCCTTGATTAAATATGATACAATTATTTTATGTTGTGCTGATATGAAATGGATATATCTATTATCAATTGTACTAATCATGCAAGTTCTATGAGATATTGAACATAGCCAGGTATGAGCTATGATGCTTTGTTTATTGAAAGTACTTTATGAGCTTTGTAAGCAATGATATGCTATGTTGCCTAGTAAAAGGTAACAAAAGAGATTAATAGGCTGTAAGAGCCATGTGAAGTACATGCATTGCAATTATCATGTTTACACTGTTACATGACTTGATGGCATTATGTTACCTGTCAAAGTGGTAATAAGTATTTTGATGATCTAAGGGTTTGAACACCAATATTCTTGAATCATGGTGATGAGATGATAAGGGATTGAGTTCCCAATGTTAATAAAGTTGTGAAATGAACTTGATAAATAGTATTCTTTCCTTACAACAATTGTTATAATGACTTATGTATGTAAACATGCCTGATGTTAAAAGAATGTCGTAATGTACTTAAATAATCAAGTGAAATGATATCATGTAGAGCCCTAACCATAGATCCATCATTATCAGTAGTTTGGTGATGGTGAAATAGGTTTTCCTAAGGGAACTCCTGGAGAGCATACTTTTGAGTATGTGGGGGTTATGGACGTGAATATCCTTACATCTTAATGGAGGAATTGATGTGAGATAAATATTAAATCTCTCAATCCTTCATTATATGCATAAGCTGGGATGATGTATCACTAATCTCCCGACGATAATGTTAATGCCGCATCGATGTGAGATAAATAAGAAATCCCTCAATTGCAAAGAGAGTACAACATGCCACTGTAACTCTAATAGCAAAGTTGCCAGAATACCCTAGAAAGCTATTTTGGTAGAGATACGATATGTCTTGCATGTTGTTCCTCACACTGACTGAGGAATATGAGGTAATAGAAATCCAACTCTTCTGATGACCTATGTATGGTACCGATATCAATTCCGCAATGGTCGGTTGGAGTATGAGCGGTATACCTCATCTCCTCAGGGCATAAATATGTTTGTAAAATGTAATCAACCGTGTAGCATGTTTGCTTAGGGTTGAACTATGATAATCAATGATTGATGATACATTGTTTATTATGTCCTAGTTGGATAAATAATATACATGTTCTTCATATTCCTTATTAAATGAATGACTTGCTGCTTAATCAAGTTATAATCGAAATGATTGCATAGAGAATACTACTCTACATATCTTATTCAATGATTTATCTGTTGTTGAATATTTATAATTCCACTGCTCAGTGTTATCCTATTATCTGCAATAACAATGCTTCTGGAGGAGAGTTATAACTCTCGCTGGGACAATTTTCAATTGTCTCACCCCCGTGTGATTCGACTTTTTAGGTACACGCCGAGGAAGAAGAAACCCTTTAGTGGGTGAACGACAACAGCAGCAGCAGCAACAATAAGGACAGTAGTGATCATCAGGTGGAGACATTGTCTGTTAGGTTCTATATCTAGAGAGTCCTATGTGTCGTCTCTATACTCTCAGGTCCTAGCAGTCAGTAGATGGTTTAGTATAGATCTTAGATTTTTGGCTTGATGCCTCGAGATTTTTGTATACTACTATATACAGTTTAATAGGGCAATCAATGTTTATGACTCTCGAGATGTGATGATACAAAGATGTACTGTTGAATCAGCTTGTAATTAACTTACTTTGGTTCTTTATGAAAGAGTTTTATAGTTTGTGGATCTCTTTGCAAAAAGTTTTAATTTTTAGTGATTTTCAGTAATTTCACTGTTAATGACACGCTTCTGCATAGTTAATAACATTTTGTTCGAACAATGTATCATAATTAGTGGTATCAGAGCTCTAGGTTCACTAAGTCTACAGAGACATAGGACTAAGGTTGTTGAGTCTGTTCTAGTGTCTTCCAGTCTATCTGATAGTGTTTTCTTCTCATATAGGAGGAGAAGAGAAAACTAAAGATGTCTGGATCACATGATGAACATGTTACAGAAAGTAGTGTCGCTGCACCTAGAGGAGGTGCAAGAGACCAAGGAAGGGAGGAACTTGTGCCTGAACCACCCTAGTTCAATCAAGCCGACATGGGGAACCCAGCCTTCCAAGCCATTTTTGGACAGTTTATGACTGCCATGACACACATGACTGATAGAATGCCTATACCTGCACCTAGGGAACCTACCCATCAAGAAGGACAAGGAGCCAACAAGACATTTGAATGATTATGCCGGGTTGGAGCCACAGAATATGCGGGAACATCTGACCCAGTAGATGCTGACATGTGGGTAACTGAACTAGGGAAGGCCTTTAGAATCCTGAACATCCCAGAAGCTGAGAAGATTAGACATGTTGTGTACCTTCTCAAGGGGAGTGTTGGTCACTGGTGGACCATTGAGGAGGGGAAAAGGCCAGGTGTGGAGATCGAATGGGAAGTATTTTGAAAGGAATTTGTCAACAGATACTTTCCTAAGACATTCATGGATGAGAAAATCTCTCAGTTTGAGAGATTAAGGCAAGGACCAATGAACATTAGTGAGTACGAGGCTAAGTTCATGGAGCTTCTGCAGTTCTGTTCGCATATGGCAACTACAGATGAAGAGAAGATTCGGCATTTTGAGAAGGGGTTAAACGCTAAATTGACCACCCCTATGTCTTCTCTGGAGAACAGGGAAAGATTTGCTACTTTTGTGGAGTCTGTCAGAAGGATAGAGAGGTCTGTGACGGAGAAGCGACAAACCAAGAACAAGAAGATGTACCCCCAGTTCCAAGGATCCTCATCCAAAGATTTTAAGAAAATGAGGTTTTCCATGCCTACACCACCACCTAGATTCAGTACCCAGACGCAGTAAACGTCAAATAGGGCTAGAGGAAGAAGTTTACCACCAGAAGGAGCTCACAGCTCAGCATCTATGTCGGTTACAGGACCATCCAGACCACAGTAGGGGATCAGAAGTTGTTTCATATGTGGAAAGATGGGGCATCTGATGAAGGATTGCAGAGTCCGAGAGGCAAGTGTGACTCAACCCCAGAGGCAGAGTCAGCAAGGTTCTCAAAGGAGATAGTTTCCAGGTGGTGCTAGAGGACGTAGACAAGCATCCCAAGTTGGATCATTGACACCCAGTCAACGAGCACCGAATCAACCACAGGCAACGGTGAGATTCTATGCAATGAATCCACCTGATGCAGTGATCAACCCTCGGGTTGTGACATGTCAGATGGAGTTGTTTTATTCTGATATGTCTACATCCCGCGTCATATCTGTTTAAATTGATCTGGGTGCTAAGCACTCCTTTATCACTCGAAGAGTGATTCTTGACTGTAACATGACTACAAGTCATAGGGCAGAGAGTTTGAAGTTAGAAACTCCTTTGATGGGATCTTCTGTGTTGTGGGAGGTGTGTTCTCCCTGCATCCTTTTCTTTTCTGAACATCGCATTCAAGTGGATCTTATACCACTTGAGATGTATGGGTTCGATATAATCCTTGGGATGGATACCTTAGAAAGGTATAAGGTTGTCTTGGATTGTGAGTCCAAGCAAGCTATGTTCACAGATGATAGTGACACATGGATCTTTCAAGGAGATAGAATGATTCTTCCAACCTGCCTTGTGTCATCTATGGTAGCTGAGAAATTGATGAGGCAAGGATGTTATGCATTCTTGGCCCATGTGGTAGATACCACCATGGAGAGTTCTAATCCAACTGAAGTTCCTCTAGTTAGGGAATTTGAAGATGTATTTCCTGAAGAACTTCCAGGTGTACCTCCGCCCCGAGAGATTGATTTTGAGATTAATCTAATCCCGGGCACGCAACCAATAGCACAAACACCGTATAGGATGGTGCCTGCTGAGATGGCAGAACTCAAGAAACAACTGCAAGAGTTGCTTGAGAAGGGTTTTATCCGACCAAGCACTTCACCCTAGGGTGCTTCGGTCCTCTTTGTTAAAAAGAAGGATGGGTCGATGCGGTTATGCATTGATTACAGACAGTTAAATAAAGTAACAATAAATAATAAGTATCCTTTACCAAGGATTGATGATTTGTTAGACCAGTTGTGTGGTGCAACTATCTTCTCAAAGATAGATCTGAGGTCAGGATATCATCAGCTGCGTATTAAGGAGGGTGACATACCTAAGTCTGCCTTTAGGAAAAGGTATGGTCACTATGAGTTCACAATTATGTCTTTTGGACTAACTAATGCACCAGCTGCATTTATGGAACTCATGAATAGAATCTTTCGACCTTTTCTTGATCAATGTGTTGTCATCTTCATAGATGACATCCTGATCTACAGTAGAGATGTTCAATAGCATGAGCAACATCTTCGTCAGGCTCTAACCTTGCTAAGAGAGCATAAGTTGTATGCTAAGTTTAGCAAGTGTGAGTTCTGGTTACCAGAAGTTTCTTTTCTTGGACACGTAATATCCGATTCAGGTATACGTGTTGACCCTAAAAAGGTAGAATCTGTCTTGCAATGGGAGAAGTCGAAGACACCGACGGAGATTTGCAGTTTCTTAGGATTGGTCGACTATTACAGGAGGTTCATAAAGAACTTCAGTTCTATAGCTTTACCCTTGACTAAGTTGACCAGAAAGGATGTTCCTTTTTCCTAGAGTGACAAGTGTCAACAATCATTCCAGTTGTTGAAGGAAAGGTTGACAAGTGCATCAGTGCTAGTGTTACCTGAACAAGGGAAAGGGTATATATTTTTTTGTGATGCATCTAAGAATGGACTAGGATGTGTATTAATGTAGGATAAACAAGTGATTTCTTTTGCTTTTTGACAGCTTAAGAAACACGAGGAGAATTATCCAACACACGATCTAGAACTAGCTGCTATAGTCCATGCTTTAAAGATCTAGAGACATTATCTCTATGGAGAGACATTCCAGATTTTCACAGACCACAAAAACCTAAAGTATATCTTCTCTCAGCATGAGATAAACATGAGGCAATGTCGCTGGATGTAATTAATCAAGGACTACGATTGTAAAATTGATTATCATCCAGGGAAGGCCAATGTGGTTGCTGATGCTTTGAGTAGGAAATCAGCAACACCATCCTTAGATAGAGCACAATTGAATTCTTTGGTGTGTACTAGGAGGGATATGCTTATCTCTTTAAGGAAAGATAATATACAGCTTAAGGTATCATTGTTATCTGGGTTGTTAGCTGAGATGCACATAAAACCTACTCTGAGACAGCAGATTAAGGAGGCACAACAAGCTGATGTTGTAGTTCAACTGATTAGGTCAGAGTATGGTAGTGAGAAACGAAAAGGTTTCTATGATTCAGATGATCGGGTAGCCTGTTATCATGGTAGAATGATAGTGCCTGATGTGGATAACTTAAGGAAGTTAGTTATGGAAGAAGCTCATTCTTCTATGTATGCTATGCATCCAGGAAGCACCAAGATGTATCATAACTTGAAAGATATGTATTGGTGGCCTGGTTTGAAGAAGGATGTTGTTGAGTTCATTATGCGGTGTCCACTGTGTCAGCAGGTTAAAGCTGAACACCAGAAGCCTGTAGGAACAATGCAGCCTTTACCCATACCACAGTGGAAGTGGGATCATGTAACCAAGGACTTTGTGGTTGGTTTACCCAGAACAACCAAAGGTCATGATTCCATCTGGGTAATTGTTGATAGGTTTACAAAGACAACACATTTCTTACCTATCAAAACAACCTATTATGCTGAGAAGCTGGCACAGTTATATGTAGATGAGATAGTGCAGCTGCATGGGGTCCTAGTTACCATTGTTTCTGACAGAGGTCCCCAGTTTACTATT
This sequence comes from Alisma plantago-aquatica, assembly GCA_963693085.1. Lineage (NCBI taxonomy): Eukaryota > Viridiplantae > Streptophyta > Magnoliopsida > Alismatales > Alismataceae > Alisma > Alisma plantago-aquatica. Next base: position 1,147,252,403 of record OY856411.1, on the reverse strand, counting down.
CATTTTTGGGAGCGACTTCATAAAGCCTTAGGCACACAGTTAAGGTTTAGTACAGCCTTTCATCTTCAGACTGATGGACAGTCAGAAAGGACTATACAAACTTTGGAGGACTTGCTCAACACATGTGTTCTTCAATTTACAGGAAGTTGGGATCTGCATCTAAGATTGATAGAGTTTGCCTACAACAATAGCTATCAACACAACTTTGACATGGCACCTTATGAAGCTTTGTATGGTATACGTTGTAGATCTCCCCTATGTTGGTATGAAACTGGTGAATATCAACTTTTGGGTCCTGATCTTGTGCAGCAGACCACCGAGAAGATTAAAATAATACAACAGTAGTTAAAGACTGCACATGATAGGCTGAAATCTTACGCTGATAAGCATCGTAGACCTTTAGAATTCCAAGTTGGAAATATAGTGTACCTCAAGGTCTCACCTTGGAAGGGAGTTTTTAGATTTGGAAGAAAAGGAAAGTTAGCTCCTAGATATATGGGGCCTTATCCAATCATTGAACGGATTGGAAAGGTAGCTTGTAAGCTAGAGTTACCACCTGAGCTACAAAAGTTACACCCAGTGTTCCACATTTCCATGCTAAGGAAATATCATCCTGATACTGAATCAGTTCTGCAGCCTATGGAAGTAGAATTAAATGATGATATATCTTATGTTGAAGGACCTATATTGATCCTTGACAGAAGAATCAAAAAGTTGAAATAGAAAGATATAAGTCTTGTAAAAGTCCTCTGGAATCACCATGGAGTTGAAGAAGCTACATGGGAACTAGAGGAAGAAATGAGAAGGAAATACCCTACTATTTTCTCTTAAAATGTTTTGTTAATGATTTCGGGGACGAAATCCTTATAAGGGTGGATAATTTGTAACATCCCTGACCTGTGTTATGTATTAACCCTAGGTGTTTTGTTTAATAAAGTTGATTAGTTTATTGCTTGTATCTTTTGAAAAGTAATTAAGGCTTTTGAGGAACTTATATTTCATTTCAGTCCTTTTTGAATAATGTTAAAACATTAGTTTGTTAAAAAAATTGGACTAAAGTGCAAATTATCCAAGTTGAGGGGTTAACTTGCAAATTGCACATGATAAGATGTTCCTCTAATGTTGAGACATCAAAAGAATGAATATGATGTAGTGGTATGGTTTCCAAAAGCTTGGGCACCAAGATAAAGCTTGTAGAGCAATCTTTGTGCATTAAAACCTAGTTTTGGTGTAATGTGCAATTTACCCAAAACCTAGTGTTCAATATGCAAAATACCATATCTTGAGGGTCCCACATGTTTCTTTCCATCCAGTAGAGCAAAGAAAATGAGAGGGGTGCCTCATTTGAATGATCTTGGAGGAAAGAGAATCTTGATATTAAAATAATCAAGATTTAAGCATAAATGACTCTTTAATTTAATTTAATGCAAAAAGAAATAAAATTAATTGAGGAGCCCTTCAACCAAAAGTTGAAGGATGTGTTTGCAATAGTTTGGACGAGCTTGTTCCATGCTTGGGCACAAAAAGATCTTGGGAGAGTGGAATCCACTCACATTAATATAATATAAAGCAAAATCCACTAAAAGGATGGATATTAATATAAAACTCTTTAAGGTGCTTAATTCCTTTTCCATTTATCCTTGGATAATGGAGAGGTTTTGCAAGGTTATGGAGATGGCTTCGTGGCCAAGAAATGGAGGAGGCTTTGATGAAAATTAGTTGGAATTAAAAGAAAAACAACTCTTTTTCTCTTTCCTTGAAAACCCATATACATGTCCTTTGTGTATATCTTTTTCCAACATACTCAAGGATCATTTCCTTAGTTTCTTTTCTCATCACTTGTTTTGGCCGACCAAGGAAAAGCTCAGGAGCATAGGAAGGACGATCATAACCATCTTGGTAAGATTTGATCATCTTCTACCTCAGATTCATGGTGGAAACCCTAAAGTAATGGTTAATTATTAGTTTTCTTCACCCGATTTCCAATTCTAGCCATCTTGTTCATCCAAAAGTTGAAGGACGGACCTTGGACAACTGTTGGAACTCCATCCACCATTAAAGATGTGGATCTTGGAGCTTGGTATCATTTCTAGAGGCAAGTTTTATAACTCTAACCCTTAAGCATTGCTAATGCATCCATTCCTTCAATAATCGTTGGTTACTTTTCTTCCTTTGGTACTCTTTTGAATTCTTGCTGAAATTTCCATGAAGAACAATAGCAGTTCTTGGATGCACGAAGGAAGAAGATGATGAAATCATCATATATGATTATCCAAAAAAGTTACTTTATCAAACGGTCTTATGTTTGTTGCTCAAACAATTTCCCAAACCGTTTGGGAGTAAACGGTTTCAAACCGTTTGGAATGAAACGTTTTCATCAAACCGCATGGAGGGAAACGGTTTCAAATTGTTTGGTGGCATTGACCAAGGGTTGACCATTTGGAAAAATGTTGAAAATAATGTAGGTTAATGACCCAGAAATTATTGTTGATTAACTCCAATTGGTTCACTAATTGAAGGTCCATCAATTACCTAAACCCTAATCGGGTTGAGTGCTGATTTTATAAGTGGTTGAGTATGAAACTTGGGTTGATTGACCCAAACGGTTTCAAAACCATTTGGGGATCACCAAAACGGTCTCAAGACCATTTGGTGATCACCCAAGACCATTTGGAGGTCTAGGGTTAGGTATGGTTGAGCAATTGAAGATTCAAAGATACTAATTTGAAGTATAATCAATTGTTGATTTGGTGACCAATCCTAGGATCCAAGCCCTAATTGAATGACAGGGTTAATGATGATGTGATGGGAAAACGGTCTCAAGACCTTTTGGAGGTCATCCAAATGACCTCAAGACCATTTGGGGTCAGGTCATGTTCAATTTGGATGATGGTTTAATGGTTTCAAAGTAACTAATATCACATTGGTTAATGTTGAAGGATCAACGTTTCCAAACCCTAACCCAATTGATTCAAACTCTAATTGATGACTAATTGAGGGTCAATTGTGGGTCAAATTAGTGGAATGTTGACCTTATTAACTCAATTGAAGCATGGTGATAGGTCCACTTGATGAGTGATAACATGATCACAATCAATGAAGGAATCGATCTTGGAAACCCTATTTCAATCTGACTTGTTGAGACCATATTTGGTCCATGCAGTTTTGAGATGGTTTGGACCAAACGATCTCAAGTCCATTTGAGTTCAAACAGTCTCAAGACCGTTTGGGACCAAACGATCCCAAACCAGTAGAGGTCATGCGGTTTCAAAGTTGTACTTTAGCAAACGATCTTGAAGACCACCTTTAGCAAACGGTCTCAAAAGTCAACTTTGGCAAACAGTCTTCACCACCTACTTTACCAAACGGTTTTAGTGGTTTGTTTCAAGACCGTTTGGAGGTTTAAATGATCTTAGACCGTTTAGATGTTTTTGTGCAAGACCGTTTGAGGTCTATTTTGGTGAAGACCGTTTGGGGTCTATGTGACCAAGACTGTTTGGTGGATAATTAACCAAAACCACATGGGTACATAAAGTGGTTAAAGGATAAAGTGATTAGTTGATTAATTCATGATGTAATCAAATATGATTATAGTAATTACATCTTAATGGGGTAAGGTGATTAGTACCCTTTGAATAATTAAGCCTTAATGATCATGGTGACAAAGACATAACCCATGATGTCAATTCTTCTTCAAGAGTGAGTTGACTTAACCTAATCAAGATTGAAGCAAACATCATCTTTAGAAGATGAAAGAGAAGATTTCTCACATGGATGATAATTAAGTTTTGGACTTCTAATATGAATAAATGTCTAATTAGGGTATGATCCTTCATAGTGAGATCATGAAACCCTAATTATGAAGGTTAATGAATCATAACCCTAATTGAGGGCATTAATAGGTGAAATCCTAATGCAGGATGATGGTATGAACTTAATTCATAATGATGACATGATAAACCTTAATTCAAGGTACTTTGATGCTCACTCCTACTTGGGCTGAATAGTAAACCCTATTTATGGGATATTTAATGGTAAACCCTAACCTAGGGTGATGTGATATGAATAGTAAACCCTAACCTAGGGTGATGTGATATGAATAGTAAACCCTAACCTAGGGTAATGTGATATGAATAGTAAACCCTAACCTAGGGTGATGTGATATGAATAGTAAACCCTAACCTAGGGTGATGTGATATGAATAGTAAGCCCTAACCTAGGGTGATGTGATATGAATAGTAAACCTTAACCTAGGGTGATGTGTTATGAATAGTAAACCCTAATCTAGGGTGATGTGATATGAATAGTAAACCCTAACCTAGGGTGATGTGAAATGAATAGTAAACCCTACCCTAGGGTGATGTGATGTGAATAGTAAACCCTAATTTCAAATAAGGTAAATGAAAGCGTGAAACCCTAATTCTGGGTTATGCTTTTTAGCATGAAGCTCTAAGATTGGATAATGAAAGGATGAGTCACTAATCTTAATTGATCTAAGGGGATGATTAACCCTAATTGAATTGAAAAGGGAAACTCTAACCCCAGCAAGGGCATAGTGGGGTATTCCTTGATTAAATATGATACAATTATTTTACATTGTGCTGATATGAAATGGATATATCTGTTATCATTTGTACTAATCATGCAGGTTCTATGAGATATTGAACATAGCCAGGTATGAGCTATGATGCTTTGTTTATTGAAAGTACTTTATGAGCTTTGTAAGCAATGATATTCTATGTTGCCTAGTAAAAGGTAACAAAAGAGATTGATAGGTTGTAAGAGCCATGTGAAATACCTGCATTGCAATTATCATGTTTACACTGTTACATGACTTGATGGCATTATGTTACCTGTCAAAGTGGTAACAAGTATTTTGATGATCTAAGGGTTTGAACACACATATTCTTGAATCATGATGATGAGATGATAAGGGATTGAGATCCCAATGTTAATAAAGTTGTGAAATGAACTTGATAAATAATACTCTTTCCTTACAACAATTGTTATAATGACTTATGTATGTAAACATGCCTGATGTTAAAAGAATGTTGTAATGTACTTAAATAATCAAGTGAAATGATATCATGTAGATCCCTGACCATAGATCCATCATTGTCAGTAGTTTGGTGATGGTGAAATTGGTTTTCCTAAGGGAACTCCTGGAGAGCATACTTTTGAGTATGTGGGGGTTATGGAAGCGAATATCCTTACGTCCTAATGGAGGAATTGATGTTAGATAAATATTAAATCTCTCAATCCTTCATTATATGTATAAGACGGGATGATGTATCACTAATCTCCCGACGATAATGTTAATGTCGCATCGATGTGAGATAAACAAGAAATCCCTCGATTGTGAACAGAGTACAACATGCCACTGTAACTCTAGTAGCGAAGTTGCCAGAATACCCTGGAAAGCTATTTTGGCAGAGACATGAGATGTCCTGTATGTTGTTCCTCACACTGACTGAGGAAGATGAGGTCATAGAAATCTAGCTCTTCTGATGACCTATGTATGGTACCGATTTCGATTCTGCAATGGTCGTTTGGAGTATGAGTGGTATACCTCATCTCCTCAGGGCATAAATATGTTTGTAAAATGTAATCATCCGTGTAGCATGTTTGCTTAGGGTTGAACTATGAAAATCAATTATTGATGATACATTGTTTATTATGTCCTAGTTGGATAAATAATATACATGTTCTTCATATTCCTTATTAAATGAATGACTTGCTGCTTAATCAAGTTATAATCAAAATGATTTCATAGAGAATATGGCTCTGCATATCTTATTCAATGATTTATCTACTATTGAATATTTATAATTCCACTACTCAGTGTTATCCTATTATCTGCAATAACAATGCTTCTGGCGGAGAGTTATAACTCTCACTGGGACAATTTTCAACTGTCTCACCCCAGGATTTGACTTTTTAGGTAGACGCTGAGGAAGAAGAAACCCTTTAGTGGGTGAACGGCAACAGCAGTAGCAGCAACGATAAGGACAGTAGTGATCTTCAGGTGGAGACACTATATGTTAGGTTCTGTATCTAGAGAGTCCTATGTGTCGTATCTGTACTCTCAGGTCCTAGGAGTCTGTAGATTGTTTGATATAGATTTGAGATTTTTGGCTTGATGCCTCAAGATTTTTGTATACCGCTTTATATAGTTTAACAGGGTAGTCAATGTTTATGACTCTCGAGATGTGATGATACAAAGATGTACTGTTGAATCAGCTTGTAATTAACTTACTTTGGTTCTTTATGAAAGAGTTTTACAGTTTGTGGATCTCTTTACAAAAAGTTTTAATTTTTAGTGATTTTCAGTAATTCCGTTGTTAATGACACGCTTCCGCATAGTTAATAACGTTTTGTTTGAACAGTGTATCATAATTAGTGGTATCAGAGCTCTAGCTTCGCTGAGTCTATAGAGACATAGGACTAAGGTTGTTGAGTCTATTCTAGTGTCTTCCAGTCTATCTGATAGTGTCTTCTACTCATATAGGAGGAGAAGAGAAAACTAAAGATGTCTAGATCACATGATGAACATGTTGTAGAAAGTAATGTCGCTTCACCCAGAGGAGGTGCAAGAGACCAAGGAAGGGAGGAACATGTGCCTGAACCACCCCAGTTCAATCAAGCCAACATGGGGAACCCAGCCTTCCAAGCCATGTTTGGGCAGTTTATGACTACCATGACACAAATGACTGATAGAATGCCTATACCTTCACCTAGGGAACCTACCCATCAAGAAGGACAAGGAGCCGACAAGACATTTGAACGATTACATTGGGTTGGAGCCACGGAACATGCGGGAACAGCTGACCCAACAGATGCTGACATGTGGCTAACTAAACTAGAGAAGGCCTTTAGAATCCTGAACATCCCAGAAGCTGAGAAGGTTAGACATGCTGTGTACCTTCTCAAGGGGAGTGTTGGTCACTAGTGGACCATTGAGGAGGGGAAAAGGCCAGGTGTGGAGATCAAATGGGAAGTATTTTAACGAGAATTTGTCAATAGATACTTTCCTAAGATGTTCATTGATGAGAAAATCTCTCAGTTTGAGAGATTAAGGCAAGGACCAATGAACATTAGTGAGTACGAGGCTAAGTTCATGGAGCTTCTACAGTTCAGTCCGCATATGGCAACTACAGACGAAGAGCAGATTCAGTGTTTTGAGAAGGGGTTAAATGCTGAATTGACCACTTGCTACTTTTGTGGAGTCTGTCAGAAGGATAGAGAGGTCTGTGATGGAGAAGTGATAGACCAAGAACAAGAAGATGTACCCCTAGTTCTAAGGATCCTCATCCAAAGGTTTTAAGAAATTGAGGTTTTCCATGCCTACACCACCACCTAGATTCAGTACCCAGACGCAGGAGACGTCAAACTGGGGTAGAGGAAGAAGTTTACCACCAGAAGGAGCTCATAGCTCAGCATCTGTGTCTGTTACAGGAGCATCCAGACCATAGAAGGGGATCAGAAGTTGTTTCATATGTGGAAAGATGCGGCATCTGATGAAGGATTGCAGAGCCCGAGAGGCAAGTGTGACTCAACACCAGAGGCAGAGTCAGCAAGGTTCTCAAAGGAGACAGTTTCCAGGTGGTGCTAGAGGACGTGGAAAACATCCCAAGCTGGATCATCGACACCCAGTCAACGAGCACTGAATCAACCATAGGCAACGACGAGATTCTATGCGATGAATCCACCTGATGCAGTGATCAATCCTCGAGTTGTGACATGTCAGATGGAGTTGTTTTATTCTGATATGTCTACATCCTGCGTCATATCTGTTTTAATTGATCCGGGTGCTACACACTCCTTTATCACTCGAAGAGAGATTCTTGACTGCAACATGACTACAAGTCATAGGGAAGAGAGTTTGAAGTTAGAAACTCCTTTGATGGGATCTACTGTGTTGCGGGATGTGTGTTCTCCCTGCATCCTTTTCTTTTCTGAACATCGCATTCAAGTGGATCTTATACCACTTGAGATGTATGGGTTCGATATAATCCTTGGGATGGATACCTTAGAAAGGTATAAGGTTATCTTGGATTGTGAGTCCAAGCAAGCTGTGTTCACAGATGATAGTGACACATGGATCTTTCAAGGAGATAGAAATATTCTTCCAACCTGCCTTGTATCAGCTATGGTAGCTGAGAAGCTGATGAGGCAAGGATGTTATGCATTCTTGGCCCATGTGGTAGATACCACCATGGAGAGTTCTAATCCTACTAAAGTTCCTCTAGTCAGGGAATTTGAAGATGCATTTCTTGAAGAACTTCCAGGTGTACCTCCGCCCCGAGAGATTGATTTTGAGATTAATCTAATCCTGGGCACGCAACCAATATCACAAACACTGTATAGGATGGTGCCTGCTGAGATGGCAGAACTCAAGAAACAACTGCAAGAGTTGCTTGAGAAGGGTTTTATACGACCAAGCACTTCACCCTGGGGTGCTCCAGTTCTCTTTGTTAAAAAGAAGGATGGGTCAATGTGGTTATGCATTGATTACAGATAGTTAAATAAAGTAACAATAAAGTATAAGTATCCTTTACCAAGGATTGATGATTTGTTTGAGCAGTTGTGTGGTGCAACTATCTTCTCAAAGATAAATCTGAGGTTAGGATATCATCAGCTGCGTATTAAGGAGGGTGACATACCTAAGTCTGCCTTTAGGACAAGATATGGTCACTATGAGTTCACAGTTATGTCATTTGGACTAACTAATGCACCAGCTGCATTTATGGAACTCATGAATAGAATCTTTCGACCTTTTCTTGATCAATGTGTTGTCGTCTTCATAGATGACATCCTGATCTACAGTAGAGATGCTCAACAGCATGAGCAACATCTTCGTCAGGCTCTAACCTTTCTAAGAGAGCATAAGTTGTATGCTAAGTTTAGCAAGTGTGAGTTCTGGTTACCAGAAGTTTCTTTTCTTGGACACGTAATATCCGCTTTAGGTATACGTGTTGACCCTAAAAAGGTAGAATCTATCCTGCAATGGGAGTAGCCGAAGACACTAATGGATATTCACAGTTTCTTAGGATTGGTAGGCTATTACATGAGGTTCATTAAGAACTTTAGTTCTATAGCTTTACCCTTGACTAAGTTGACCAGGAAGGATGTTCCTTTTGCCTGGAGTGACAAGTGTCAACAATCATTTCAGTTGTTGAAGGAAAGGTTGACAAGTGCACCCGTGCTAGTATTACCTGAATAAGGGAAAGGGTATATAGTTTTCTATGATGCATCTAAGAATGGACTAGGATGTGTGTTAATGTAGGATAAACAAGTGATTTCTTTTGCTTCTCGATAGCTTAAGAAATATGAGGCAAATTATCCAACACACGATCTAGAACTAGCTGTTGTAGTCCATGCTTTGAAGATCTGGAGACATTATCTCTATGGAGAGACATTCCAGATTTTCACATACCACAAAAACCTAAAGTATATCTTCTCTCAACATGAGCTAAACATGAGGCAACGCCACTGGATGGAATTAATCAAGGACTACGATTGTACAATTGATTATCATCCAGGGAAAGCCAATGTGGTTGCTGATGCTTTGAGTAGGAAATCAGAAACACCAGCCTTAGATAGAGCACAATTGAATTCTTTGGTGTGCACTAGGAGGGATATGCTTATCACTTTAAGGCAATATAATGTACAGCTTAAGGTATCATTGGTATTCGGGTTGTTAGCTGAGATGCACATAAAACCTACTCTGAGATAGCAGATTAAGGAGGCACATCAAGCTGATGTTGTAGTTCAACTGATTAGGTCAGAGTATGGTAGTGAGAAATGAGAAGGTTTATATGATTTAGATGATCAGGTAGCCTGTTATCATGGTAGAATGATAGTGCCTGATGTGGATAACTTAAGGAAGTTAGTCCTAGAAGAAGCTCATTCTTCTATGTATGCTATGCATCCAGGAAGCACCAAGATGCATCATAACTTGAAAGATATGTATTGGTGGCCTGGTTTGAAGAAGGATGTTGTTGAGTTTGTTATGCAGTGTCCATTGTGTCAGTAGGTTAAAGCTGAACACCAGAAGCCTACAGGAACAATGCAACCTTTACCCATACCACAGTGGAAGTGGGATCATGTAACCATGGACTTTGTGGTTGGTTTACCCAGAACAGCCAAAGGTCATGATTCCATCTGGGTAATAGTTGATAGGTTGACAAATACAGCACATTTCTTACCTATCAAAACAACCTATTCTGCTGAGAAGTTGGCACAGTTATATGTAGATGAGATAGTGTGGCTGCATGGGGTCCCAGTTACCATTGTTTCTAACAGAGGTCCCCAGTTTACTAGTCATTTTTGGGAGTGACTTCATAAAGCCTTAGGCACACAGTTAAGGTTTAATACATGCTTTCATTCTCAGACTGATGGACAGTCAGAAAGGACTATACAAACTTTGGAGGACTTTCTCAGGGCATGTGTTCTTCAGTTTATAAGAAGTTGGGATCTGCATCGAAGTTTGATAGAGTTTGCCTACAACAATAGCTATCAACATAGCATTGACATGGCACCTTATGAAGCTTTGTATGGTAGATGTTGTAGATCTCCCCTATGTTGGTTTGAAACTGGTGAATATCAACTTTTGGGTTCTGATCTTGTACAATAGACCACTGAGAAGATTAAAATAATACAACAATAGTTAAAGACTGTACAAGATAGGCAGTAATCTTACATTGATAAGTGTCGTAGACCTTTAGAATTCCAAGTTGGAAACAGAGTGTACCTCAAGGTCTCACCTTGGAAAGGAGTTCTTAGATTTGGAAGGAAAGGAAAGTTAGCTCCTAGATTTATGGGGCCTTATCCAATCATTGAACAGATTGGAAAGGTAGCTTATAAGCTAGAGTTATCACCTGAGCTGCAAAAGTTACACCCAGTGTTCCACATTTCCATGTTAAGGAAATGTCATCCTGATACTGAATCAGTTCTGCAGCCTATGGAAGTAGAATTAAATGATGATATATCATATGTTGAAGGACCTATATTGATCCTTGACAAAAGAATCAAAAAGTTGAAATAGAAAGATATAAGTCTTGTAAAATTCCTCTAGAATCACCGTGGAGTTGAAGAAGCTACATGGGAACTAGAGGAAGAAATGAGAAGGAAATACCCTACTCTTTTCTCTTAAAATGTTTTGTTAATGATTTCGAGGACGAAATCCTTATAAGGGTGGATAATTTATAACATCCCTGACCTGTGTTATGTATTAACCCTAGGTGTTTTGTTTAATAAAGTTGATTAGTTTCTTGCTTGTATCTTTTGAAAAGTAATTAACGCTTCTGAGGAACTTATATTTCATTTCAGTCCTTTTTGAATAATGTTAAAACATTGTTTTGTTAAAAAAAATTGGACTAAAGTGCAAATTACCCAAGTTGAGGGGTTAACTTGCAAATTGCGCATGATAAGACGTTCCTATGATGTTGATACATCATAATAATGAATATGATGTAGTGGTATGGTTTCCACAAGCATGGACACCAAGATAAAGCTTGTAGAGCAATCTTTGTGCATTAAAACCTAGTTTTGGTGTAATGTGCAATTTACCCAAAACCTAGTGTTCAATATGCAAAATACCATCTCTTGAGGGTCCCACATGTTTCTTGACATCAAGTAGAGCAAAGAAAATGAGAGGGGCACCTCATTTGAATGATCTTGGAGGAGAGAGAATCTTGATATTAAAATAATCAAGATTTAAGCATAAATGACTCTTTAATTTAATTTAATGCAAAAAGAAATAAAATTAATTGAGGATCCCTTCAACAAAAAGTTGAAGGATGTGTTTGCAATAGTTTGTAAGAGCTTGTGCCATGCTTGGTCACAAAAAGATCTTGGGAGAGTGGAAGCCACTCACATTAATATAATATAAAGCAAAATCCACTAAAATGATGGATATTAATATAAAACTCTTTAAGGTGCTTAATTCCTTTTCCATTTATCCTTGGATAATGGAGAGGCAAGGTTATGGAGATGGCTTCGTGGCCAAGGAATGGAGGAGGCTTTGGTGGAAATTAGTTGGAATTAAAAGAAAAATAACTCTTTTTCTCTTTCCTTGAAAACCCATATACATATCCTTTATGTATATCTTTTTCCAACATACTCAAGGATCGTTTCCTTAGTTTCTTTTCTCATCACTTGCTTTGGCCGACCAAGGAAAATATCTAGAGTAGAGGAAGGACTATCATAACCAGCTTGGTAAGATTTGATCATCTTCTACCTCGGATTCATGGTGGAAACCCTAAAGCAATGGTTAATTATTGGTTTTCTTCACCCGATTTCCAATTCTAGCCATCTTGTTCATCCAAAAGTTGAAGGACGGACCTTGGACAACTATTGTAAATCCATCCACCATTAAAGACGTGGAGCTTGGAGCTTGGGATCAGTTCTAGAGGCAGGTTTTATAACTCTAACCCTTAAGCATTGCTAATGCATCCATTCCTTCAATAATCGTTGGTTAGTTTTCTTCCTTTGGTACTCTTTTGAATTCTTGCTGAAATTTCTGTGAAGAACAACAACAGTTCTTGGATGCATGAAGGAAGAAGATGATGAAATCATCATATATGATTATTCAAAAAAGTTACTTTATCAAACGGTCTTATGTTTGTTGCTCAAACGGTTTCCCAACCCGTTTGGGAGTAAACGGTTTCAAACCGTTTGGAATGAAACGGTTTCATCAAACCGCATGGAGGAAAATGGTTTCAAACCGTTTGGTGGTGTTGACCAAGGGTAGACCATTTGGAGAACTGTTGAAAATAATGTAGGTTAATGAACCAGCAATTATTGTTGATTAACTCCAATTGGTTCACTAATTGATGGTCCATCAATTACCTGAACCCTAATCGGGTTGAGTGTTGATTTTATAAGTGGTTGAGTATGAAACTTGGGTTGATTGACACAAACGGTTTCAAAAACATTTGGGGATCACCCAAACCGTCTCGAGACCGTTTGGTGATCACCCAAGACCATTTGTAGGTCTAGGGTTAGGTATGGTTGAGCAATTGAAGATTCAAAGATACTAAGTTGAAGTATAATCAATTGCTGATTTGGTGACCAATCCTAGGATCCAAGCCCTAATTGAATGACTTGGTTAATGATGATGTGATGGGAAAATGGTATCAAGACCATTTGGAGGTCATCCAAATGACCTCAAGACCGTTTGGGGTCAGGACATGTTCAATTTGGATGATGGTTTAATGGTTTCAAAGTAACTAATCTTACATTGGTTAATGTTGAAGGATCAACGTTTCCAAACCCTAATCCAATTGATTCAAACTATAATTGATGACTAATTGAATGTCAATTGTGGGTCAAATCAGTGGAATGTTGACCTAATTAACTCAATTGAAGCATGGTGATAGGTCCACTTGATGAGTGATAACATGATCACAATCAATAAAGGAATCGATGTTGGAAACCCTATTTCAAACTGACTTGTTGAGACCATATTTGGTCCATGCGATTTTGAGAAGGTTTGGACCAAACGGTCTCAAGACCATTTGGGACCAAACGATCCCAAACTGGTTGAGGTCATGCGGTTTCAAAGTTGTACTTTAGCAAACGATCTTGAAGACCACCTTTAGCAAATAGTCTCAAAAGTCAACTTTGGCAAACAGTCTTCACCACCTACTTTACCAAACAGTTTTAGTGGTTTGGTTCAAGACCGTTTGGAGGTTTAAACGGTCTTAGACCGTTTGGATGTTTTTGTGCAAGACCGTTTGAGGTCTGTTTTGGTCAAGACCGTTTGGGGTCTATGTGACCAAGACCGTTTGGTGGATAATGAACCAAAACCGCATGGGTACTTAAAGTGGTTAAAGGACAAAGTGATTAGTTGATTAATTCATGATGTAATCAAAGATGATTATAGTAATTACATCTTAATGGGGTACGGTGATTAGTACCCTTTGAATAATTAAGCCTTAATGATCATGGTGACAATGACATAACCCATGATGTCAATTCTTCTTCAAGAGTGAGTTGACTTAACCTAATCAACATTGAAGCAAACATCATCTTTAGAAGATGAATGAGAAGATTTCTTACATGGATGATAATTAAGTTTTGGACTTCTAATATGAATAAATGTCTAATTAGGGTATGATCCTTCATAGTGAGATCACAAAACCCTAATTATGAAGGTTAATGAATCATAACCCTAATTGAGGACATTAATAGGTGAAATCCTAATGCAGGATGATGGTATGAACTTAATTCATAATGATGACATGATAAACCTTAATCCAAGGTACTTTGATGCTCACTCCTACTTGGGATGAATAGTAAACCCTATTTATGGGATATTTAATGGTAAACCCTAACCTAGGATGATGTGATATGAATAGTAAACCCTAACCTAGGGTGATGTGATATGAATAGTAAACCCTAACCTAGGGTGATGTGATATGAATAGTAAAACCTAACCTAGGGTGATGTGATATGAATAGTAAATCCTAACCTAGGGTGATGTGATGTGATATGAATAGTAAAACCTAACCTAGGGTGATGTGATATGAATAGTAAACCCTAACCTAGGGTGATGTGATATGAATAGTAAACCCTAACCTAGGGTGATGTGATGTGAATAGTAAACCCTAATTTCAAATAAGGTAAATGAAAGTGTGTGAAACCCTAATTTTGGGTTATGCATTTTTAGCATGAATCTCTAAGATTGGATAATGAAAGGATGACTCACTAATCTGAATTGAGCTAAGGCGATGATTAACCCTAATTGAATTGAAAAGGGAAACCCTAACCCCAGTAAGGGAATAGTGGGGTATTCCTTGATTAAATATGATACAATTATTTTACATTGTGTTGATATGAAATGGATATATCTGTTATCATTTGTACTAATCATGCAGGTTCTATGAGATATTGAACATAGCCAGGTATGAGCTATGATGCTTTGTTTATAGAGAGTACTTTATGTGCTTTGTAAGCAATGATTTGCTATGTTGCCTAGTAAAAGGTAACAAAAGAGATTGGTAGGCTGTAAGAGCCATGTGAAATACATGCATCGCAATTATCAAGTTTACACTGTTACATGACTTGATGGGATTATGTTACATGTCAAAGTGGTAACAAGTATTTTGATGATATAAGGGTTTGAACACCCATATTCCTGAATCATGATGATGAGATGATAAGGGATTGAGTTCCCAATGTTAATAAAGTTGTGAAATGAACTTGATAAATAGTACTCTTTCCTTACAACAAATTGTTATAATGACTTATGTATGTAAACATGCCTGATGTTAAAAGAATGATGTAATGTACTAAAATAATCAAGTGAAATGATATCATGTAGATCCCTGACCATAGATCCATCATCGTCAGTAGTATGGTGATGGTGAAACATGTTTTCCTAAGGGAACTCCTGGAAAGCATACTTTTGAGTATGTGGGGGTTATGGACGCGGATATCCTTACGTCCTAATGGAGGTATTGATCTGAGATAAATATTAAATCTCTCAATATTCATAGATGTCTTCATAACCAAGAGTAAAAGTACTAAGGTCGTAACAAGCTTCAAAATCTTTTTAATCAAATAATCAAATTTGTTTGTATGAGCTCCCCCTTAATCTTACATTAAAGCAATTTAAAGCTTCTAAGGTCACAGATGATTTTGATTTTGACCTTTATCAAAAGTATACTAAGATTAAGTATAATAAAATGATGTCCAAATAAGCATTTTTTCAAAGCTTATTTTAGGTAGTCCTTGACTACGACCATAGTGCCCCTTGGCTAAATTTTATTTCAACCAAGAGGAAAAATCTACAGATTTCACATGTGAAGTATAAATTTTGCAGATAACTTAAAGAGATATCAATTAAATTACTTTGAATAAAACCTATTATAAATGATGTCCTTTTTACTATGAGTGCATAAATCAAGTCCTATTTCTGTTCATATTAATCATGTGATTCTTCAAGAAAAGACATATATCCTTGAAGGCATGAATGATATCTCAATTTCTTATAGATACCAATTGAGAAATTCTTTATTTTATGTTTTGCAAACCTTAAAGTTCTTTTTCTAAGCAGCAAATCACCAATGAATCATTTTTCTTGCCTATGTATCATCAATGATCCACGCATACAATAATCATTATCTATTTGTTCTATGTAACATAGCATCATCTTTATGAGCTGAATGATAAAATAGTGAAAGCATATCCATGATGTAATGATAGAACAATAAAATGATAATTCCATGAAATTCAGTGATTGTGATTATTTAAACTAAATGTCATAACACATGATTTCTATATAGATAGACCAGGAAATGCTTTAAAAAATCATGTAAAACATTATAAAATAGTGATTTCTAAACATGATTTTCAGTTTTTCCTTAATTAGAGGATCAATCGAAATGATATCATTTATATTAAAAAAATGATCTTCAACTTGTTTTGCATGTAAATCAGTCATTAACAACAAATAGATAGCCACTTGATCAATCAAATTATTCAGCAATTTTACTGCAGACTGAAATCAGTGACCTGTTCGGTCGAAGATTCGACCGACTGACTGCTCGGTCGAAGATTTCTCGACCGACAAGGTTTCTGTATTATCTTCAGAACTATTTATTGATTCCAAGTAAAATATAGACTATATTTAATTCAATTATGCAATTTAAAAATCAGTTTTAGTTGAGATAAAACATATGAATATCAAAGTAACATTTAGATCAAATCTCAACTAATCATATTCAAATCTTTAAGTTTTGAGGACCTTAATTGAGATAAATTTTCAAGTTAGAAATTTTAGTTACTTGAATCATTTTGTATCTCTTTATGTTAAGTTGAGATAGACATAAAGATATGCAATTTAAAGGCTTCGGTCATATCTCAACTTAGTCTAATCAATTCAATTTGGGGGTTTTGGAACCCATACCAACTCAACATCCTTTTTCTTGTATGGGCATGAAAAAGAGTAGTGTCCAAGACGTAAGCAATAATGGCAACATATAGAATCAACCTCAAGTCTTTTTCTATGGTTTTGTTCTAGGTCGTTCTTTGGTACAAATGTATTTGTTACTTTAGGTACATATATAGATTGATGTGCTCGTGTCTTTCTCCAACTAGGTTTTTGATAAGATTTCCCCTTAGGCTTGTAACCTAGTCCTCTTCTCCCAATTTGATGATAGGGATTATCTAAGATTTGATCAAGAATGCCATTATTATTTAAACTACTAACTTTTTGTTGTAACTTGGCAATCTCATCCATTCTCTTCTTGATATCTAGTTTTGCTTGATGTAGATTAGATGACAATGAATTTCTTTCTTTGACAATAGAATCATAATCTAGATGGTTGCATAAAATGGGTTGTTTTTGAAGATCATTCACTTGACTTTGCAAATTATTCTTCTCTAAAGAAAGTAGATTACAATTTGCCTCTATAGATTTTATCTCAATATCATGATCTTCAATGATCTTTTTAAGATCTTCATTTTCAGATGTAATAGCAAGAAGCTTAGCATGTAATTCATCATTTGCTTTATTAGATTTTTTTAATTTCTTCTTGCACTCAACATATTTAATATGTGTTTCTTCAAGACTAGCAACTAGTTCTTCTTTAGATAAATCAAAAAGACTTACTTCTTCTTCTTCACTAGTTTTAGCAATGAGACAATCTTTGTGCTCATCTTCCATCTTTGATCTCCATGGGCATCTAGTTGTTGTGTGGCTTGTTCCTAAGCACCAATTGCAACATGTTGTAGTTTTGTCCAAGCAACACCTTTTGTTGTGATTGTAATCACCATTACCCTCCATTCTTCAAGACCTGGTTAGGGTTCCTTGAAGCCTGCTCTGATACCAATTGAAAAAACACTAGAGGGGGGGGTGAATAGAGTTTTAAAACAATTTTAACAATTATTGAACTCAAACAACCAACCACAAAATATTGGACAAGGGGACAAGGATTTAGAGTGGTTCCAACTTTAGCAAATACTAAAGTTGTCAGTCCACTACCCGGTTTCTTACCTAACCGGGATTTGGAAAGAATTTAATTTTATTACCTCGCAAGGACTTTACATAAAATTACAATTCTCTCCCTAAACCCTTCAAGCAGCCTTCACCTAGAAGTAATCGCACCAACCTTGAAGCAGCCTTCACCTAGAAGTAATTGCACCAACCTTGAAGCAGCCTTCCTCCTGAAGTAGCTTCCCGTTGCAATAGCCTTCTTGAAGTAGCTTCCCGTTGTGATAGCCTTCTTGAAGTAGCTTGAAGTCCACATTCTCTTCCGAGAAGAACCTTCTCCAATCTGCAGCCTCCAACCCTAGGAGTAGCAAGGAGAATACAAAGAATAAAAGGAACAAGAAGGAAAACAGAAATTACAACTTATCCTTTTAAGCACAAGGCTTGATTTGCCTATATCAAGCGTATTGATCTCCTAACCAATGAGAGTAGAAGTGTAAGTGATTTGGAAAAGAGATGCTAGCCTATAGGACACGAAATTAGAGCAATGGGAATGAATAGCAAATGTTGGAATTTCTCTATTTCTCAAAACAGATTGCCAATGAGTATTCAAGCTCAAGTGTAGCACAAGTGTAGCTTTTGTATCTTTAGGTGTCCTAAGGCATGTCCTATTTATAGGAATGACCTACAAGTACTTAAGGATGTTCTAGACACTTTCTAGGGGGTTCTAAGTGCTTAACTAGCCGTTAGGTATAAGTTAGGTGCATTAGTAACGGCTAGTTGCTTTATTCTGCAGTTGCTGTCAGAGTCCATCTCGGTCGACAAATTTTCGACCGAGATACCTACTCGGTCGAAGTTTTGTCGACCGACAGGCTCTCTGGATCAACGTTCATTTGCAACTGCCAACTACCTTGTCAGCTGTGTCTAACGGCTACTTGGGTCTTTCTCGGTCGAGAAGTTTGTCGACCGAGAGTGTCTCGGTCGAGGAGTTTGTCGACCGAGATTGACCCTGTTTCAATCTTTGAATTAAGGCACTAAGTGTGTGTATGAGTGTGCATATGTGACACTATTGAAGGGGATGACCTAACTAAGTGTGGTGTTTAGCTAGGGAAGATCTAACGCTTGATTTACATGAAGTCTAAGTACTTGTACATTATATATTTGTACAAGTTTACAATTGATTACATTTCATGACATTTACAATCATTCAAGCATATAGATTCCCTAGAGCTTTGTCATCCACCTTATTCCTGCAACACTCAAGTAGCACGTTAGATCAACAAGAATGAAATGTTTGTCATCATCGAAACAAAGGGATTTATCATAATGTCCAATTTATCCAACAATCTCCCCCTTTTTGAAGATGACAAACATTTCCTAAATATGAAATAAGGAAATATAAAGCATGTGAGTTTCATACCTGAAGATTACCTTTTGTAGGCATTCTTGTTTTACAAGTGAGTGCTGGCCCAGATGTTATGAAACTCATTTATATTTTTGATTTTATATTCTTTCTCCCCCTTTGTCATTTCAAAAAGATATCCAAGTTGAATATTTTATATTTCTTCTCCCCCTTAATTTTATACTATGCTCCCCCTTAGATAGATATTCTATTAAGAACATGGATTTAATATCATTTTTGTCTAATTTAGCCACAATTTGTTTCTCAATCATTTGCAAAGGATGTTAAGCCTTGAAATGATATGAGATTCCCTTAAGCTTATATATTGATTTCTCATCTATCAAGGGATGTTAAGCCCTAAAAGTCAAATGAGAATCCTTTAATAAAAATGTCTCCATCCAAATGCAAGGGGTGTTAATCCCGATTTGTTTAGAGAGTTCCTTTAAGATATATCATTTTTATGAAATTCATAGATGTCTTCATAACCAAGAGTAAAAGTACTAAGGTCGTAACAAGCTTCAAAATCTTTTTAATCAAATAATCAAATTTGTTTATATGAGCTCCCCCTTAATCTTACATTAAAGCAATTTAAAGCTTCTAAGGTCACAGATGATTTTGATTTTGACCTTTATCAAAAGTATACTAAGATTAAGTATAATAAAATGATGTCCAAATAAGCATTTTGTCAAAGCTTATTTTAGGTAGTCCTTGACTATGACCATAGCGCCCCTTGGCTAAATTTTATTTCAACCAAGAGGCAAAATCTGCAGATTTCACATGTGAAGTATAAATTTTGCAGATAACTTAAAGAGATATCAATTAAATTACTTTGAATAAAACCTATTATAAATGATGTCCTTTTTACTATGAGTGCATAAATCAAGTCCTATTTCTGTTCATATTAATCATGTGATTCTTCAAGAAAAGACATATATCCTTGAAGGCATGAATGATATCTCAATTTCTTATAGATACCAATTGAGAAATTCTTTATTTTATGTTTTCCAAACCTTAAAGTTCTTTTTCTAAGCAGCAAATCACCAATGAATCATTTTTCTTACCTATGTATCATCAAGGATCCATGCATACAATAATCATTATCTATTTGTTCTATGTAACATAGCATCATCTTTATGAGCTGAATGATAAAATAGTGAAAGCATATCCATGATGTAATGATAGAACAATAAAATGATAATTCCATGAAATACAGTGATTGTGATTATTTAAACTAAATGTCATAACACATGATTTCTATATAGATAGACCAGGAAATGCTTTAAAAAATCATGTAAAACATTATAAAATAGTGATTTCTAAACATGATTTTCAGTTTTTCCTTATTTAGAGGATCAATCGAAATGATATCATTTATATTAAAAAAATGATCTTCAACTTGTTTTGCATGTAAAACAGTCATTAACAGCAAATAGATAGACACTTGATCAATCAAATTATTTTAGCAATTTTACTACAGACTGAAATCAGTGACCTGTTCGGTCGAAGATTCGACCGACTGACTGCTCGGTCGAAGATTTCTCGACCGACAAGGTTTCTGTATTATCTTCAGAACTATTTATTGATTCCAAGTAAAATATAGACTATATTTAATTCAATTATGCAATTTAAAAATCAGTTTTAGTTGAGATAAAACATATGAATATCAAAGTAACATTTAGATCAAATCTCAACTAATCATATTCAAATCTTTAAGTTTTGAGGACCTTAATTGAGATAAATTTTCAAGTTAGAAATTTTAGTTACTTGAATCATTTTGTATCTCTTTATGTTAAGTTGAGATAGACATAAAGATATGCAATTTAAAGTCTTCGGTCATATCTCAACTTAGTCTAATCAATTCAATTTGGGGGTTTTGGAACCCATACCAACTCAACATCCTTTTTCTTGTATGGGCATGAAAAAGAGTAGTGTCCAAGACGTAAGCAATAATGGCAACATATAGAATCAACCTCAAGTCTTTTTCTATGGTTTTGTTCGAGGTTGTTCTTTGGTACAAATGTATTTGTTCCTTTAGGTACATATATAGATTGATGTGCTTGTGTCTTTCTCCAACTAGGTTGTTGATAAAATTTCCCCTTAGGCTTGTAACCTAGTCCTCTTCTCCCAATTTGATGATAGGGATTATCTAAGATTTGATCAAGAATGCCATTATTATTTAAACTACTAACTTTTTGTTGTAACTTGGCAATATCATCCATTCTCTTCTTGATATCTAGTTTTGCTTGATCTAGATTAGATGACAATGAATTTCTTTCTTTGACAATGGAATCATAATCTAGATGGTTGCATAAAATGGGTTGTTTTTGAAGATCATTCACTTGACTTTGCAAATTATTCTTCTCTAAAGAAAGTAGATTACAATTTGCCTCTATAGATTTTATCTCAATATCATGATCTTCAATGATCTTTTTAAGATCTTCATTTTCAGATGTAATAGCAAGAAGCTTAGCTTGTAATTCATCATTTGCTTTATTAGATTTTTTTAATTTCTTCTTGCACTCAACATATTTAATATGTGTTTCTTCAAGACTAGCAACTAGTTCTTCTTTAGATAAATCAAAAAGACTTACTTCTTCTTCTTCACTAGTTGTAGCAATGAGACAATCTTTGTGCTCATCTTCCTTCTTTGATCTCCATGGGCATCTAGTTGTTGTGTGTCTTGTTCCTCAGCACCAATTGCAACATGTTGTAGTTTTGTCCAAGAAGCACCTTTTGTTGTGATTGTAATCACCATTACCCTCCATTCTTCAAGACCTGGTTAGGGTTCCTTGAAGCCTGCTCTGATACCAATTGAAAAAACTCTAGAGGGGGGGTGAATAGAGTTTTAAAACAATTTTAACAATTATTGAACTCAAACAACCAACCACAAAATATTGGACAAGGGGACAAGGATTTAGAGTGGTTCCAACTTTAGCAAATACTAAAGTTGTCAGTCCACTACCCGGTTGCTTACCCAACTGGGATTTGGAAAGAATTTAATTTTATTACCTCGCAAGGACTTTACATAAAATTACAATTCTCTCCCTAAACCCTTCAAGCAGCCTTCACCTAGAAGTAATCACACCAACCTTGAAGCAGCCTTCACCTAGAAGTAATTGCACCAACCTTGAAGCAGCCTTCCTCCTGAAGTAGCTTCCCGTTGCGATAGCCTTCTTGAAGTAGATTGAAGTCCACCTTCTCTTCCGAGAAGAACCTTCTCCAATCCACAGCCTCCAACCCTAGGAGTAGCAAGGAGAATACAAAGAATAAAAGGAACAAGAAGGAAAACAGAAATTACAAATTATCCTTTTAAGCACAAGGCTTGATTTGCCTATATCAAGCGTATTGATCTCCTAACCAATGAGAGTAGAAGTGTAAGTGCTGTGGAAAGGAGATGCTAGCCTATAGGACACGAAATTAGAGCAATGTGAATGAATAGCCAATGTTGGAATTGCTCTATTTCTCAAAACAGATTGCCAATGAGTATTCAAGCTCAAGTGTAGCACAAGTGTAGCTTTTGTATCTTTAGGTGTCCTAAGGCATGTCCTATTTATAGGAATGACCTACAAGTGCTTAAGGACGTTCTAGACACTTTCTAGGGGGTTCTAAGTGCTTAACTAGCCGTTAGGTATAAGTTAGATGCATTAGTAACGGCTAGTTGCTTTATTCTGCAATTTCTGTCAGAGTCCATCTCGGTCGACAAATTGTCGACCGAGATACCTACTCGGTCGAAGTTTTGTCGATCGACAGGCTCTCTGGATCAACGTTCATTTACAACTGCCAACTACCTTGTCAGCTGTGTCTAACAGCTACTTGGGTCTTTCTCGGTCGAGAAGTTTGTCGACCGAGAGTGTCTCGGTCGAGGAGTTTTTCGACTGAGATTGACCCCGTTTCAATCTTTCAATTAAGGCACTAAGTGTGTGTATGAGTGTGCATATGTGACACTATTGAAGGGGATGACCTAACTAAGTGTGGTGTTTAGCTAGGGAAGATATAACGCTTGATTTACATGAAGTCTAAGTACTTGTACATTATATATTTGTACAAGTTTACAATTGATTACATTTCATGACATTTACAATCATTCAAGCATATAGATTCCCTATAGCTTTGTCATCCACCTTATTCCTGCAACACTCAAGTAGCACGTTAGATCAACAAGAATGAAATGTTTGTCATCATCGAAACAAAGGGATTTATCATAATGTCCAATTTATCCAACAATCTCCCCCTTTTTGAAGATGACAAACATTTCCTAAATATGAAATAAGGAAATATAAAGCATGTGAGTTTCATACCTGAAGATTACCTTTTGTAGCCATTCTTGTTTTACAAGTGAGTGCTGGCCAAGATGTTATGAAACTCATTTATATTTTTGATTTTATATTCTTTCTCCCCCTTTGTCATTTCAAAAAAATATCCAAGTTGAATATTTTATATTTCTTCTCCCCCTTAATTTTATACTATGCTCCCCCTTAGATAGATATTCTATTAAGAACATGGATTTAATATCATTTTTGTCTAATTTAGACACAATTTGTTTCTCAATCATTTGCAAAGGATGTTAAGCCTTGAAATGATATGAGATTCCCTTAAGCTTATATATTGATTTCTCATCTATCAAGGGATGTTAAGCCCTAAAAGTCAAATGAGAATCCTTTAATAAAAATGTCTCCATCCAAATGCAAGGGATGTTAATCCCGATTTGTTTAGAGAGTTCCTTTAAGATATATCATTTTTATGAAATTCATAGATGTCTTCATAACCAAGAGTAAAAGTATTAAGGTCGTAAAAAGCTTCAAAATCTTTTTAATCAAATAATCAAATTTGTTTGTATGAGCTCCCCCTTAATCTTACATTAAAGCAATTTAAAGCTTCTAAGGTCACAGATGATTTTGATTTTGACCTTTATCAAAAGTATACTAAGATTAAGTATAATAAAATGATGTCCAAATAAGCATTTTGTCAAAGCTTATTTTAGGTAGTCCTTGACTACGACCATAGCGCCCCTTGGCTAAATTTTATTTCAACCAAGAGGCAAATCTGCAGATTTCACATGTGAAGTATAAATTTTGCAGATAACTTAAAGAGATATCAATTAAATTACTTTGAATAAAACCTATTATAAATGATGTCCTTTTTACTATGAGTGCATAAATCAAGTCCTATTTCTGTTCATATTAATCATGTGATTCTTCAAGAAAATACATATATCCTTGAAGGCATGAATGATATCTCAATTTCTTATAGATACCAATTGAGAAATTCTTTATTTTATGTTTTGCAAACCTTAAAGTTCTTTTTCTAAGCAGCAAATCACCAATGAATCATTTTTCTTCCCTATGTATCATCAAGGATCCACGCATACAATAATCATTATCTATTCGTTCTATGTAACATAGCATCATCTTTATGAGCTGAATGATAAAATAGTGAAAGCATATCCATGATGTAATGATAGAACAATAAAATGATAATTCCATGAAATACAGTGATTGTGATTATTTAAACTAAATGTCATAACACATGATTTCTATATAGATAGACCAGGAAATGCTTTTAAAAAATCATGTAAAACATTATAAAATAGTGATTTCTAAACATGATTTTCAGTTTTTCCTTATTTAGAGGATCAATCGAAATGATATCATTTATATTAAAAAAATGATCTTCAACTTGTTTTGCATGTAAAACAGTCATTAACAGCAAATAGATATACACTTGATCAATCAAATTATTCAGCACTTTTACTGCAGACTGAAATCAGTGACCTGTTCAGTCGAAGATTCGACCGACTGACTGCTCGGTCGAAGATTTCTCGACCGACATGGTTTCTGTATTATCTTCAGAACTATTTATTGATTCCAAGTAAAATATAGACTATATTTAATTCAATTATGCAATTTAAAAATCAGTTTTAGTTGAGATAAAACATATGAATATCAAAGTAACATTTAGATCAAATCTCAACTAATCATATTCAAATCTTTAAGTTTTGAGGACCTTAATTGAGATAAATTTTCAAGTTAGAAATTTTAGTTACTTGAATCATTTTGTATCTCTTTATGTTAAGTTGAGATAGACATAAAGATATGCAATTTAAAGTCTTCGGTCATATCTCAACTTAGTCTAATCAATTCAATTTGGGGGTTTTGGAACCCATACCAGCTCAACATCCTTTTTCTTGTATGGGAATGAAAAAGAGTAGTGTCCAAGACGTAAGCAATAATGGCAACATATAGAATCAACCTCAAGTCTTTTTCTATGGTTTTGTTCTAGGTCGTTCTTTGGTACAAATGTATTTGTTCCTTTAGGTACATATATAGATTGATGTGCTCGTGTCTTTCTCCAACTAGGTTGTTGATAAGATTTCCCCTTAGGCTTGTAACCTAGTCCTCTTCTCCCAATTTGATGATAGGGATTATCTAAGATTTGATCAAGAATGCCATTATTATTTAAACTACTAACTTTTTGTTGTAACTTGGCAATCTCATCCATTCTCTTCTTGATATCTAGTTTTGCTTGATCTAGATTAGATGACAATGAATTTCTTTCTTTGACAATAGAATCATAATCTAGATGGTTGCATAAAATGGGTTGTTTTTTAATATCATTCACTTGACTTTGCAAATTATTCTTCTCTAAAGAAAGTAGATTACAATTTGCCTCTATAGATTTTATCTCAATATCATGATCTTCAATGATCTTTTTAAGATCTTCGTTTTCAGATGTAATAGCAAGCAGCTTAGCATGTAATTCATCATTTGCTTTATTAGATTTTTTTAATTTCTTCT
Source organism: Alisma plantago-aquatica (assembly GCA_963693085.1). Lineage (NCBI taxonomy): Eukaryota > Viridiplantae > Streptophyta > Magnoliopsida > Alismatales > Alismataceae > Alisma > Alisma plantago-aquatica. Next base: position 1,147,226,269 of record OY856411.1, on the reverse strand, counting down.
TGCACTCAACATATTTAATATGTGTTTCTTCAAGACTAGCAACTAGTTCTTCTTTAGATAAATCAAAAAGACTTACTTCTTCTTCTTCACTACTTGTAGCAATGAGACAATCTTTGTGCTCATCTTCCTTCTTTGATCTCCATGGGCATCTAGTTGTTGTGTGGCTTGTTCCTAAGCACCAATTGCAACATGTTGTAGTTTTGTCCAAGCAGCACCTTTTGTTGTGATTGTAATCACCATTACCCTCCATTCTTCAAGACCTGGTTAGGGTTCCTTGAAGCCTGCTCTGATACCAATAGAAAAAACTCTAGAGGGGGGGTGAATAGAGTTTTAAAACAATTTTAACAATTATTGAACTCAAACAACCAACCACAAAATATTGGACAAGGGGACAAGGATTTAGAGTGGTTCCAACTTTAGCAAATACTAAAGTTGTCAGTCCACAACCCGGTTGCTTACCCAATCGGGATTTGGAAAGAATTTAATTTTATTACCTCGCAAGGACTTTACATAAAATTACAATTCTCTCCCTAAACCCTTCAAGCAGCCTTCACCTAGAAGTAATCGCACCAACCTTGAAGCAGCCTTCACCTAGAAGTAATTGCACCAACCTGGAAGCAGCCTTCCTCCTGAAGTAGCTTCCCGTTGCAATAGCCTTCTTGAAGTAGCTTCCCATTGCGATAGCCTTCTTGAAGTAGCTTGAAGTCCACCTTCTCTTCCGAGAAGAACCTTCTCCAATCCGCAGCCTACAACCCTAGGAGTAGCAAGGAGAATACAAAGAATAAAAGGAACAAGAAGGAAAACAGAAATTACAACTTATCCTTTTAAGCACAAGGCTTGATTTGCCTATATCAAGCGTATTGATCTCCTAACCAATGAGAGTAGAAGTGTAAGTGCTGTGGAAAGGAGATGCTAGCCTATAGGACACGAAATTAGAGCAATGGGAATGAATAGCCAATGTTGGAATTGCTCTATTTCTCAAAACAGATTGCCAATGAGTATTCAAGCTCAAGTGTAGCACAAGTGTAGCACAAGTGTAGCTTTTGTATCTTTAGGTGTCCTAAGGCATGTCCTATATATAGGAATGACCTACAAGTGCTTAAGGACGTTCTAGACACTTTCTAGGGGGTTCTAAGTGCTTAACTAGCCGTTAGGTATAAGTTAGGTGCATTAGTAACGGCTAGTTGCTTTATTCTGCAGTTTCTGTCAGAGTCCATCTCGGTCGACAAATTGTCGACCGAGATACCTACTCGGTCGAAGTTTTGTAGACCGACAGGCTCTCTGGATCAACGTTCATTTGCAACTGCCAACTACCTTGTCAGCCGTGTCTAACGGCTACTTGGGTCTTTCTCGGTCGAGAAGTTTGTCGACCGAGAGTGTCTCGGTCGAGGAGTTTGTCGATCAAGATTGACCCTGTTTCTATCTTTCAATTAAGGCACTAAGTGTGTGTATGAGTGTGCATATGTGACACTATTGAAGGGGATGACCTAACTAAGTGTGGTGTTTAGCTAGGGAAGATCTAACGCTTGATTTACATGAAGTCTAAGTACTTGTACATTATATATTTGTACAAGTTTACAATTGATTACATTTCATGACATTTACAATCATTCAAGCATATAGATTCCCTAGAGCTTTGTCATCCACCTTATTCCTGCAACACTCAAGTAGCACGTTAGATCAACAAGAATGAAATGTTTGTCATCATCGAAACAAAGGGATTTATCATAATGTCCAATTTATCCAACAATCTCCCCCTTTTTAAAGATGACAAACATTTCCTAAATATGAAATAAGGAAATATAAAGCATGTGAGTTTCATACCTCAAGATTACCTTTTGTAGCAATTCTTGTTTTAAAAGTGAGTGCTGGCCAAGATGTTATGAAACTCATTTATATTTTTGATTTTATATTCTTTCTCCCCCTTTGTCATTTCAAAAAGATATCCAAGTTGAATATTTTATATTTCTTCTCCCCCTTAATTTTATACTATGCTCCCCCTTAGATAGATATTCTATTAAGAACATGGATTTAATATCATTTTTGTCTAATTTAGCCACAATTTGTTTCTCAATCATTTGCAAAGGATGTTAAGCATTGAAATGATATGAGATTCCATTAAGATTATATATTGTTTTCTCATCTATCAAGGGATGTTAAGCCCTAAAAGTCAAATGAGAATCCTTTAATAAAAATGTCTCCATCCAAATGCAAGGGATGTTAATCCCGATTTGTTTAGAGAGTTCCTTTAAGATATATCATTTTTATGAAATTCATAGATGTCTTCATAACCAAGAGTAAAAGTACTAAGGTCGTAACAAGCTTCAAAATCTTTTTAATCAAATAATCAAATTTGTTTGTATGAGCTCCCCCTTAATCTTACATTAAAGAAATTTAAAGCTTCTAAGGTCACAGATGATTTTGATTTTGACCTTTATCAAAAGTATACCAAGATTAAGTATAATAAAATGATGTCCAAATAAGCATTTTGTCAAAGCTTATTTTAGGTAGTCCTTGACTATGACCATAGCGCCCCTTGGCTAAATTTTATTTCAACCAAGAGGCAAAAACTGCAGATTTCACATGTGAAGTATAAATTTTGCAGATAACTTAAAGAGATATCAATTAAATTACTTTGAATAAAACCTATTATAAATGATGTCCTTTTTACTATGAGTGCATAAATCAAGTCCTATTTCTGTTCATATTAATCATGTGATTCTTCAAGAAAAGACATATATCCTTGAAGACATGAATGATATCTCAATTTCTTATAGATACCAATTGAGAAATTCTTTATTTTATGTTTTTCAAACCTTAAAGTTATTTTTCTAAGCAGAAAATCACCAATGAATCATTTTTCTTGCCTATGTATCATCAAGGATCCACGCATACAATAATCATTATCTATTTGTTCTATGTAACATAGCATCATCTTTATGAGCTGAATGATAAAATAGTGAAAGCATATCCATGATGTAATGATAGAACAATAAAATGATAATTCCATGAAATACAGTGATTGTGATTATTTAAACTAAATGTCATAACACATGATTTCTATATAGATAGACCAGGAAATGCTTTAAAAAATCATGTAAAACATTATAAAATAGTGATTTCTAAACATGATTTTCAGTTTTTCCTTATTTAGAGGATCAATCAAAATGATATCATTTATATTAAAAAAATGATCTTCAACTTGTTTTGCATGTAAAACAGTCATTAACAGCAAATAGATAGCCACTTGATCAATCAAATTATTCAGCAATTTTACTGCAGACTGAAATTAGTGACCTGTTCGGTCGAAGATTCGACCGACTGACTGCTCGGTCGAAGATTTCTCGACCGATAAGGTTTCTGTATTATCTTCAGAACTATTTATTGATTCCAAGTAAAATATAGACTATATTTAATTCAATTATGCAATTTAAAAATTAGTTTTAGTTGAGATAAAACATATGAATATCAAAGTAACATTTAGATCAAATCGCAACTAATCATATTCAAATCTTTAAGTTTTGAGGACCTTAATTGAGATAAATTTTCAAGTTAGAAATTTTAGTTACTTGAATCATTTTGTATCTCTTTATGTTAAGTTGAGATAGACATAAAGATATGCAATTTAAAGTCTTCGGTCATATCTCAACTTAGTCTAATCAATTCAATTTGGGGGTTTTGGAACCCATACCAACTCAACATCCTTTTTCTTGTATGGGCATGAAAAAGAGTAGTGTCCAAGACGTAAGCAATAATGGCAACATATAGAATCAACCTCAAGTCTTTTTCTATGGTTTGGTTCTAGGTCGTTCTTTGGTACAAATGTATTTGTTCCTTTAGGTACATATATAGATTGATGTGCTCGTGTCTTTCTCCAACTAGGTTGTTGATAAGATTTCCCCTTAGGCTTGTAACCTAGTCCTCTTCTCCCAATTTGATGATAGGGATTATCTAAGATTTGATCAAGAATGCCATTATTATTTAAACTACTAACTTTTTGTTGTAACTTGGCAATCTCATCCATTCTCTTCTTGATATCTAGTTTTGCTTGATCTAGATTAGATGACAATGAATTTCTTTCTGTGACAATTGAATCATAATCTAGATGGTTGCATAAAATGGGTTGTGTTTGAAGATCATTCACTTGACTTTGCAAATTATTCTTCTCTAAAGAAAGTAGATTACAATTTGCCTCTATAGATTTTATCTCAATATCATGATCTTCAATGATCTTTTTAAGATCTTCATTTTCAGATGTAATAGCAAGAAGCTTAGCATGTAATTCATCATTTGCTTTATTAGATTTTTTTTAATTTCTTCTTGCACTCAACATATTTAATATGTGTTTCTTCAAGACTAGAAACTAGTTCTTCTTTAGATAAATCAAAAAGACTTACTTCTTCTTCTTCACTAGTTGTAGCAATGAGACAATCTTTGTGCTCATCTTCCTTCTTTGATCTCCATGGGCATCTAGTTGTTGTTTGGCTTGTTCCTAAGCACCAATTGCAACATGTTGTGGTTTTGTCCAAGCAACACCTTTTGTTGTGATTGTAATCACCATTACCCTCCATTCTTCAAGACCTGGTTAGGGTTCCTTGAAGCCTGCTCTGATACCAATTGAAAAAACTCTAGAGGGGGGGTGAATAGAGTTTTAAAACAATTTTAACAATTATTGAACTCAAACAACCAACCAAAAAATATTGGACAAGGGGACAAGGATTTAGAGTGGTTCCAACTTTAGCAAATACTAAAGTTGTCAGTCCACTACCCGGTTGCTTACCCAACCGGGATTTGGAAAGAATTTAATTTTATTACCTCGCAAGGACTTTACATAAAATTACGATTCTCTCCCTAAACCCTTCAAGCAGTCTTCACCTAGAAGTAATCGCACCAACCTTGAAGCAGCCTTCACCTAGAAGTAATTGCACCAACCTTGAAGCAGCCTTCCTCCTGAAGTAGCTTCCCGTTGCAATAGCCTTCTTGAAGTAGCTTCCCGTTGCGATAGCCTTCTTGAAGTAGCTTGAAGTCCACCTTCTCTTCCGAGAAGAACCTTCTCCAATCCGCAGCCTCCAACCCTAGGAGTAGCAAGGAGAATACAAAGAATAAAAGGAATAAGAAGGAAAACAGAAATTACAACTTATCCTTTTAAGCACAAGGCTTGATTTGCCTATATCAAGCGTATTGATCTCCTAACCAATGAGAGTAGAAGTGTAAGTGCTGTGGAAAGGAGATGCTAGCCTATAGGACACGAAATTAGAGCAATGGGAATGAATAGCCAATGTTGGAATTGCTCTATTTCTCAAAATAGATTGCCAATGAGTATTCAAGCTCAAGTGTAGCACAAGTGTAGCTTTTGTATCTTTAGGTGTCCTAAGGCATGTCCTATTTATAGGAATGATCTACAAGTGCTTAAGGACGTTCTAGACACTTTCTAGGGGGTTCTAAGTCCTTAACTATCCGTTAGGTATAAGTTAGGTGCATTAGTAACGGCTAGTTGCTTTATTCTGCAGTTTCTGTCAGAGTCCATCTCGGTCGACAAATTGTCGACCGAGATACCTACTCGGTCGAAGTTTTGTCGACCGACAGGCTCTCTGGATCAACGTTCATTTGCAACTGCCAACTACCTTGTCAGCTGTGTCTAACGGCTACTTGAGTCTTTCTCGGTCGATAAGTTTGTCGACCGAGAGTGTCTCGGTCGAGGAGTTTGTCGACCGAGATTGACCCTGTTTCAATCTTTGAATTAAGGCACTAAGTGTGTGTATGAGTGTGCATATGTGACACTATTGAAGGGGATGACCTAACTAAGTGTGGTGTTTAGCTAGGGAAGATCTAACGCTTGATTTACATGAAGTCTAAGTACTTGTACATTATATATTTGTACAAGTTTACAATTGATTACATTTCATGACATTTACAATCATTCAAGCATATAGATTCCCTAGAGCTTTGTCATCCACCTTATTCCTGCAACACTCAAGTAGCACGTTAGATCAACAAGAATGAAATGTTTGTCATCATCGAAACAAAGGGATTTATCATAATGTCCAATTTATCCAACAATCTCCCCCTTTTTGAAGATGACAAACATTTCCTAAATATGAAATAAGGAAATATAAAGCATGTGAGTTTCATACCTGAAGATTACCTTTTGTAGCCATTCTTGTTTTACAAGTGAGTGCTGGCCAAGATGTTATGAAACTCATTTATATTTTTGTTTTTATATTCTTTCTCCCCCTTTGTCATTTCAAAAAGATATCCAAGTTGAATATTTTATATTTCTTCTCCCCCTTAATTTTATACTATGCTCCCGCTTAGATAGAAATTCTATTAAGAACATGGATTTAATATCATTTTTGTCTAATTTAGCCACAATTTTTTTCTCAATCATTTGCAAAGGATGTTAAGCCTTGAAATGATATGAGATTCCCTTAAGCTTATATATTGATTTCTCATCTATCAAGGGATGTTAAGCCCTAAAAGTCAAATGAGAATCCTTTAATAAAAATGTCTCCATCCAAATGCAAGGGATGTTAATCCCGATTTGTTTAGAGAGTTCCTTTAAGATATATCATTTTTATGAAATTCATAGATGTCTTTATAACCAAGAGTAAAAGTACTAAGGTCGTAACAAGCTTCAAAATATTTTTAATCAAATAATCAAATTTGTTTGTATGAGCTCCCCCTTAATCTTACATTAAAGCAATTTAAAGCTTCTAAGGTCACAGATGATTTTGATTTTGACCTTTATCAAAAGTATACTAAGATTAAGTATAATAAAATGATGTCCAAATAAGCATTTTGTCAAAGCTTATTTTAGGTAGTCCTTGACTACGACCATAGCGCCCCTTGGCTAAATTTTATTTCAACCAAGAGGCAAAATCTGCAGATTTCACATGTGAAGTATAAATTTTGCAGATAACTTAAAGAGATATCAATTAAATTACTTTGAATAAAACCTATTATAAATGATGTCCTTTTTACTATGAGTGCATAAATCAAGTCCTATTTCTGTTCATATTAATCATGTGATTCTTCAAGAAAAGACATATATCCTTGAAGGCATGAATGATATCTCAATTTCTTATAGATACCAATTGAGAAATTCTTTATTTTATGTTTTACAAACCTTAAAGTTCTTTTTCTAAGCAGCAAATCACCAATGAATCATTTTTCTTGCCTATGTATCATCAAGGATCCACGCATACAATAATCATTATCTATTTGTTCTATGTAACATAGCATCATCTTTATGAGCTGAATGATAAAATAGTGAAAGCATATCCATGATGTAATGATAGAACAATAAAACCATCATTCCATGAAATACAGTGATTGTGATTATTTAAACTAAATGTCATAACACATGATTTCTATATAGATAGACCAGGAAATGCTTTAAAAAATCATGTAAAACATTATAAAATAGTGATTTCTAAACATGATTTTCAGTTTTTCCTTATTTAGAGGATCAATCGAAATGATATCATTTATATTAAAAAAATGATCTTCAACTTGTTTTGCATGTAAAACAGTCATTAACAGCAAATAGATAGCCACTTGATCAATCAAATTATTCAGCAATTTTACTGCAGACTGAAATCAGTGACCTGTTCGGTCGAAGATTCGACCGACTGACTGCTCGGTCGAAGATTTCTCGACCGACAAGGTTTCTGTATTATCTTCAGAACTATTTATTGATTCCAAGTAAAATATAGACTATATTTAATTCAATTATGCAATTTAAAAATCAGTTTTAGTTGAGATAAAACATATGAATATCAAAGTAACATTTAGATCAAATCTCAACTAATCATATTCAAATCTTTAAGTTTTGAGGACCTTAATTGAGATAAATTTTCAAGTTAGAAATTTTAGTGACTTGAATCATTTTGTATCTCTTTATGTTAAGTTGAGATAGACATAAAGATATGCAATTTAAAGTCTTCGGTCATATCTCAACTTAGTCTAATCAATTCAATTTGGGGGTTTTGGAACCCATACCAACTCAACATCCTTTTTCTTGTATGGGCATGAAAAAGAGTAGTGTCCAAGACGTAAGCAATAATGGCAACATATAGAATCAACCTCAAGTCTTTTTCTATTGTTTTGTTCTAGGTCGTTCTTTGGTACAAATGTATTTGTTCCTTTAGGTACATATATAGATTGATGTGCTCGTGTCTTTCTCCAACTAGGTTGTTGATAAGATTTCCCCTTAGGCTTGTAACCTACTCCTCGTCTCCCAATTTGATGATAGGGATTATCTAAGATTTGATCAAGAATGCCATTATTATTTAAACTACTAACTTTTTGTTGTAACTTGGCAATCTCATCCATTCTCTTCTTGATATCTAGTTTTGCTTGATCTAGATTAGATGACAATGAATTTCTTTCTTTGACAATAGAATCATAATCTAGATGGTTGCATAAAATGGGTTGTTTTTGAAGATCATTCACTTGACTTTGCAAATTATTCTTCTCTAAAGAAAGTAGATTACAATTTGCCTCTATAGATTTTATCTCAATATTATGATCTTCAATGATCTTTTTAAGATCTTCGTTTTCAGATGTAATAGCAAGAAGCTTAGCATGTAATTCATCATTTGCTTTATTATATTTTTTTAATTTCTTCTTGCACTCAACATATTTAATATGTGTTTCTTCAAGACTAGCAACTAGTTCTTCTTTAGATAAATCAAAAAGACTTACTTCTTCTTCTTCACTAGTTGTAGCAATGAGACAATCTTTGTGCTCATCTTCCTTCTTTGATCTCCATGGGCATCTAGTTGTTGTGTGGCTTGTTCCTAAGCACCAATTGCAACATGTTGTAGTTTTGTCCAAGCAGCACCTTTTGTTGTGATTGTAATCACCATTACCCTCCATTCTTCAAGACCTGGTTAGGGTTCCTTGAAGCCTGCTCTGATACCAATTGAAAAAACTCTAGAGGGGGGGGTGAATAGAGTTTTAAAACAATTTTAACAATTATTGAACTCAAACAACCAACCACAAAATATTGGACAAGGGGACAAGGATTTAGAGTGGTTCCAACTTTAGCAAATACTAAAGTTGTCAGTCCACTACCCGGTTGCTTACCCAACCGGGATTTGGAAAGAATTTAATTTTATTACCTCGCAAGGACTTTACATAAAATTACAATTCTCTCCCTAAACCCTTCAAGCAGCCTTCACCTAGAAGTAATTGCACCAACCTTGAAGCAGCCTTCACCTAGAAGTAATTGCACCAACCTTGAAGCAGCCTTCCTCCTGAAGTAGCTTCCCGTTGCAATAGCCTTCTTGAAGTAGCTTCCCGTTGCGATAGCCTTCTTGAAGTAGCTTGAAGTCCACCTTCTCTTCCGAGAAGAACCTTCTCCAATCCACAGCCTCCAACCCTAGGAGTAGCAAGGAGAATACAAAGAATAAAAGGAACAAGAAGGAAAACAGAAATTACAACTTATCCTTTTAAGCACAAGGCTTGATTTGCCTATATCAAGTGTATTGATCTCCTAACCAATGAGAGTAGAAGTGTAAGTGCTGTGGAAAGGAGATGCTAGCCAATAGGACACGAAATTAGAGCAATGGGAATGAATAGCCAATGTTGGAATTGCTCTATTTCTCAAAACAGATTGCCAATGAGTATTCAAGCTCAAGTGTAGCACAAGTGTAGCTTTTGTATCTTTAGGTGTCCTAAGGCATGTCCTATTTATAGGAATGACCTACAAGTGCTTAAGGACGTTCTAGACACTTTCTAGGGGGTTCTAAGTGCTTAACTAGCCGTTAGGTATAAGTTAGGTGCATTAGTAACGGCTAGTTGCTTTATTCTACAGTTGCTGTCAGAGTCCATCTCGGTCGACAAATTGTCGACCGAGATACCTACTCGGTCGAAGTTTTGTCGACCGACAGGCTCTCTGGATCAACGTTCATTTGCAACTGCCAACTACCTTGTCAGCTGTGTCTAACGGCTACTTGGGTCTTTCTCGGTCGAGAAGTTTGTCGACCGAGAGTGTCTCGGTCGAGGAGTTTTTCGACCGAGATTGACCCTATTTCAATCTTTCAATTAAGGCACTAATGTGTGTATGAGTGTGCATATGTGACACTATTGAAGGGGATGACCTAACTAAGTGTGGTGTTTATCTAGGGAAGATCTAACGCTTGATTTACATGAAGTCTAAGTACTTGTACATTATATATTTGTACAAGTTTACAATTGATTACATTTCATGACATTTACAATCATTCAAGCATATAGATTCCCTAGAGCTTTGTTATTCACCTTATTCCTGCAACACTCAAGTAGCACGTTAGATCAACAAGAATGAAATGTTTGTCATCATTGAAACAAAGGGATTTATCATAATGTCCAATTTATCCAACAAGTTTTATCCTATTATCTGCAATAACAATGCTTCTGGCAGAGAGTTATAACTCTCGCTGAGACAATTTTCAATTGTCTCACCCCCGTGGGATTCGACTTTTTAGGTAGACGCCGAGGAAGAAGAAACCCTTCAGTGGGTGAACGGCAACAGCAGCAACAACAACAACAAGGACAATAGTGATCTTCAGGTGGAGACACTGTCTGTTAGGTTCTGCATCTAGAGAGTCCTATGTGTCGTATTTGTACTCTCATGTCCTAGGAGTCAGTAAATGGTTTGATATAGATCTGAGGTTTTTTTCTTGATGCCTCGAGATTTTTGTATAGTGCTTTATACTATTTAACAGGGTAGTAAATGTTTATGACTCTCAAGATGTGATGATACAAAGATGTACTATTGAATCAGCTTGTAATTAAATTACTTTGGTTCTTTTATAAAGAGTTTTACATTTTGTGGATCTCTTTGCAAAAAATTTTAATTTTAGTGATTTTCAGTAATTCCACTGTTAATGACACGCTTCCACATAGTTAATAACGTTTTGTTCAAACGATGTATCATATAAATAGAATATAATCATTAACAAATGGAATTACAAAGTTTACATGTCATTTCCCCCCAACATGGTATCAAATTAACATAATTTTCCCCAAACAGCCCACCCAAGGGGGCCTAACTACTCATGGAAATGGAAAATACAAAAAGAAAGGAGAAAGAGGTAGAAGAAGCCATGGTGCTCAGTGTAGATGAAGGAATACTCCTCTCCAGCTACTACAAGATGACCTCCTCTCTCCTATAAGGTGCAAGGGTTTGGAATGAAGGGGATTATGGGTAGGAACTAGTATAAACTAGTGTTTTCGTTGTGGAAATGCTGGAATGGAGGTGGAAATGGAGTGGAATGGCTAAGGGGAGAAAATGGGGAGCTATGAGGTGGTGGAAGGTATCTAACCTCGTGCCCCATCTACCACCTAGGTATATATAGGTGTGGGGGGAAGCACTAGGTCAAGTAGGGGCAAAATAGGTAAAGTTGTGAAAATGGGTAGGTTTTGTGATTAGCACGGCCATGGTGGGTAGGAGTGAACACGGCCATGGTAGGATACAATGGTCGTGTCAATTAAAATGGTCAAAAGTCAGGTTGGTGGTCAATTTTGGGCTAAAACTAGCACAGCCGTGGTGGTCTGAGGGTAGCACGGCTGTGTTCTGTGGCACGACCGTGGTGGTCTAGGTGATGGTGGTCGTGGTGCTGCACCACGCCTGTTGTGCTTCTGTGTAGCACGGTTGTGGTGTCTCCCTCTGGCATGATAATTCTTGGCTGCATGGCCATGGTGCTTTCAGCTTGACTTGGGGTCGAACCTGTTGATTTATAAGTGACATAACACGGCCGTTCTGTGGTACCATGACTGTGTTGGGTCCTGGATCAGTACTTTGACTTTGTTCTTTGGATTTTCTTGGACATCTTTGCTTTAATGGGTCTTTTGCCACTAGGGGTAGTTTGAGGGAGCATCGGACTTCACTTTGGGCCTCTCCAAGGGTAGAAAAACCCTAGGATCACTCCTTCTCTCTCTTCCATCAAGTGTGGTCCAAATGCCTGAAAAACATGCAAATAATGTCCATAAGTGCATTTTACACAAATAAGCATATTGGGAGGAAAAACATGTAATCTAACAGGTATAGATGTGATTGAAGAGCAATATAACACAAGATGAGGCCCTAAAATAGGGTTGAATCACCATCCATCAATAGAACTGACACCGGAATGGATCTACGGTACATGGCACCTACATGATTAGGGTTTCACATGATTAGTTATGCCAATTGTGTGACTTTTAGCATCAATAAAGTTACAACATATAAACCCAAAACAAACTCTACAACGATAAGGAAAAAGGTATTGTAATGACCACATTTGTGCTTAATTGGTAAACTAGGGTTTACCTAAATGATTACATGCTTGATTAGATTGAAAATTGTTTAGACTTGATTAATGATAGTAGATCAATTGTGATGTTTCAAATCTAAGAATAAACTCTAACTATGATTTTAGTTTGAAGAATTAGGGTTTGAGAAATGTAAACCCTAATCGACAAACATTAGTGTTTTGATAATACATGAATATGGAATTTGATCAGGATAGAAGCGTGGTAAATTATTTTTCGTATTTTCTACTAATTTTGTATTTAATTGAATTTTGGATATGATATGGATAACTCAATCATGCATATTTTAGAAAAAATTCAGAATATTTGAGTGTTGTTTGAATGTGGTTCTCGATCGAACTATACTTCGACCAAAATGTTGATAGAGTGCTTTTTAGTAGTGTAGTGTATTATTTTTAGTTATTTATTGGTAACTCCAAATGATTTTCAATTTTAACTGGAGATCTGAAACTCAATCATAAACAATATGTAATTTTTTTCATAATTTTTGGATGCTTTTATACCTTATCAGTAGATGATATACAATAATATTTTTATGACAGAAAATTCAGATGAAATAAGAGAAAGTATAGTGAGGGGTCAATGTGCAATTGACCCAAGCAACTCAATTTCTTTATATGGTCAACCTAACACACAAGAAGCTCTCATAATTCGTGATTCATTCCAGAGAAATGAAATCCTAGAGAGAGAGGGAAAGTTAGGGTTTGAGAGGAGAAAGTGATGGAGATGTTGACCTAGGGTTTTGCGGTCCGAGGAATGATGAAATCATGTAAGTTTAGGTTCTTTGCATAGACTTTCATGGTGAATCTTCTCTCACATGTCAAGATTTCTTCCCTCCTCTGATTTGATCCAAAATGGTATCAAAACTTCCCCTTTTCTCACCCTTTCTTCATAATCCCTCATTTTTAGGGTTTCCGAGTTGAAAGGAAGAAGAATCAGGTGAATTGCTAGGGATTTGATATGAGATCGAGATTTTCAGGGGCGAGCTGTGTTTTTAAGGTATTTTCACACCTTAGGGTGAGTGGGAACTTCCTTTAAATAGTATATTACATGAAAATTGGTTAAATCATCCATAATCTTTAATTGGTTAGTATGCGACTACAAACCCTGAATTGTGTGTTTGATCTAAGTTGTTGCAAAATGATATGAAATAAATTCTTCCTCTATTTGGATGAATTTCAAATGATAAAATCATATTAGAAATGTATACAATACATCCTAATGAGAATTACCTAAGTATTCGCAAAGGTTATAAGAGTAAACTGAATATAGGGAAATTGTCTATGACTGAAATTTGTTGTATAATTAAATAGAGAAATTTGTTTATTTGGATTCCCTTGGTTATGAATGATTGTTTATCTAAATTCATAGTACCTATATTTCAGATACTATCTTGGATTTCATTTAAGGTGAATAGTGTTTGTTTGATATCTCAGTAAAGAGGGTGAAACCCTAGATGCGAGGAAAGTTGGATATCTGCGAATATATATCATGAAATCCATTTGAACGGATTTTCTTGACATGATAGACTTTATTTATTCAATTTTATTTTTGATGCATGTTATCTCAGTGAATGGCATGGAAACCCAAATTCAGCTCAGTTCCAAGGTTTCATACATATATTGATTTTATATGATTTGTTGATAGTAGTTTTTATTCAGTGAATGTTTATGTCGCATGAAATCCTTATGAGAGCCATGTGATAAGTGAATGAGGTAAATGAAACCCTAAGGATAGGGTGTTCAATGAATCAAGTATTTTGATATCAATGTTCTCAGTATGAGATGTGGTGATGCACAACTCAAGATTTGGGTTGAGGTGCACGTTTTCCAAGAAAGTACAAATAATTTACAGATGCAAATGACGATTTCTCGTATGTCAAGTAATTAACTCTTATCAATGTATTAAGAAGTTCAATTGCATGATTCTAGTGTATAAAGTATCAAGTGGACATGTATTCTGTTATTTAAGAATTTTAGTCTGCTTGTAGGTATAAGATGTTGATTTCTCAGTATATTATAGTGTTTTGAGTATATTGTTCTGCCAAGTTTAGAATGATGTACATGTTGTATTATAAACTTCAATGAAATAGATGTGGTACCATAAAGATATCAGAGTCAAGTATAAGTAAGAGAAAGGTACACTGTAGAAATAGCTTTCCAAGAATAATAAAATAATAGACATAGGTGCCCTGAACACTGTAGATTCCCTACGGATGTTTGCACTATAGGGAAGAAACGATCCACCCTGGAAGAGACCAGTATAAGGGGATAAGATAGCACCCATAGAGCGTGTGAGGAGATGAAGCCCTTGAGGAAGTCTCCTAAGAGAAGATAGGTTACACAACATGAACTAGAGATCCCGGTGGTAGCCCAGAGGTACCCACAGAGCATCTCAGACCCTCCTCTTATGTACTCAGCCTAGAAGGAGAGGTCCAGTTAAAGGCCAGGTGTGTAACCGCCTTAGTCAGATGTGATGGTTCGAGTCAAGCAGACCTGGATTTAGTTCTAGGCTTAGCTTCCCAGGTTTTAAGCTAAGTCTTGTACGGTGACATCATAGTTCACTACGAGTCTTCATATGTAGAGTACGCTGCATATGATCAGGGCATATGCTAAAATATGTTCATATAGGTTTAAAGAGTTTCTTATAAGTAAGAAAGGCTAAGAAAGATTTGAGTACAGCTTCCCAACAATTATTCTTTGTATGATTCTGAATTATTAGTTCTCTTTGAAATTAATCAAGCATGCTCATATATTGATTTTCTCTTGTTGATATCTAGAGTATCCTGCCATATTTATGAGTGTCAATGATCAATCTCTTTAAAGATTACTGCTATTATAATTGATATCAATTGCTCAAAAGTATATCTATAATTATATCAATTTTTTAGATTGTTTCTTTGAAGTACTCATTCATTGAGCGAGTAGGCTCACCCCTCTACTCACAATTTTTAGGGATATCACATAGACTTGAAGAAGGTCATTGCATCAGAGTAGATCTGCCACAAGAGTTAAGTCTGAGTATAGTTAAGTTTAGTCGGTCCTTGTCACTCTAGGTCCTTGTAAAGAAATAAGAGAAAGTTGTAAATGATGATGTATAACATTATTCCTCTTTTAGCAATATATGTGAATCAACAAGTCTTATGTGCTTAAAAATATGAGAAACATAATGAATGTTCATACATGCATTTTTACTGTTGAAATCATATTAGAGAAATAAATGTTTAGATTCCCTTGTAAAGTTAGTTTATGTGGTTCAATGCGAGAAAACAAAGAGTTTGAAAAAGAATAAAAAGTTAAGGGTGATATTTGTATTATGTTAAATCCTCAATTTATGCCCTAATCTCATGATTAATGGAAATTGTGAGATCGGGGTGTAACAATACAACTCTAGAAGATATAAAACATATAAGGTGTGAACTTATCACATCATCATCACATGATATTTGTAGCATTGCCATTCACAAGGCCATCACTAAGGTCACACAGACATATAAGGTTATCATCAATGTCACATAACTATGGGGTATCAATACCCCAATCACATCATTAGAGGATATCACTTTGCAATAGGCATTAAGCCTTCACCAGGTCATAGGACCCATCACATCAATATGATCTCATCATGTTTCATCAAGGCTCATAACCATCACGCTACGTTATGTGATCACCACCATATCATACACAAGCCATGATATCCATTCAACATGTAAGGTCAAAATCACACAAGTAGGAGAGAGAAAAAGTAGTCACATGCTATTCATCCAATGAACTCAACAAGTATATCATGCATTAGGATTAGGGTTAGGGATAGGGTTCACTTGTATACGTGTTTTAGAGTTAGGGTTTTACATTCCAACACTATCAACAAACCCTAGGTATATCACCGACATTCTTGGAACATGTGGGTCAACCACCATCATCATAAAGGAAACCATTATTATCAACACATGTCATAACCCTTCATCAGTTAAAATAAGTCATTAGGTCATAACCCATGTGATCAAAGGAAGGAAACACTAACCAATCGACCAAACATAACCACAACACCCCAGTGCTCGAATAAAAAAAAAATCACTATGGTCAAAGACCATAGCCCAACCAAGTGACCGAATAAGAATCACCATCATGCACTCGACCGAAAATAACAAATCTTACCTTAATCAAAGAAAAACCCTAGGTCAATTGGAACCATCCGTCCATGCGACCAAAGGGAACCCATCAAGACAAACAATCAAAGGAAACCAACTATCTTATGCGACCGAAAAGGATCAAGGGTATATGCGACCAAAACCAAGAGTACCACTTCATTCGACCATACTCAAACCAAACCTTCACAACATGATGCACAACATGAAGCAAATTTTAGAGAGAGAAACACATCATCAAAATATAGATTCACATCTTGAAAATAGAACTGTTGAAAAAGAGAACTCATTAGGGCAAGGATCACATTTAAAACTCTAAAACCAAGCATCCTTGTCACCAACATCATAACCATGATAAGGTAAACGAAATTTGAAGATACAACTCATGAAAATAGAACCAAAACTCCATCTCGTCCAAGGGATCTAAACAAAAACTAAGATCAAGATAACAAACATTTCCTTCCATTAAAGTTCGACTTCATGAATTAGGGTTTAGACAAAGAAGCAAGTATATGCAAGATCAATATAGAAATTTAACCCAAATTAAGATAACATTATCACCAACAAAATATTACATTTAGAATGAGTTACATGTAGGATTAAAGTGCTATAACAGAAGAGGGAAAAAAGTTATATAACCTGCCTTAGATGATGGTTGCACCACCTCCAAGCAAATATCCAAAAGCAAGAGAGAAACCTAGCCTTGACCTCCTCCACAACTAAGCTAGTCACCATCTTAAAAGAGAAGAGAAAACCCTGGGTTAAAGGGAAATAAAGAGAATGTGACGTCCCCAGATTTTCTAAAACGTAATCTAATGTATGACGTCCAAATTGAAACCCTCACCTCAGTGAGAATCCCAATTTAAACATCCCACACTAGGCTAAGAAAGAGAAAATCAAAGGAAGACAGAAGGAAACAACATTAGCACATGTACATGAACAATAATAAAATCATACAACACATGTTCACCATTCAACATATAATTACATAATGAATTGTTACAACATTTTATATTACAAATTGAACAATAAACTTCTACATATGCATGTACTACCACTAAACTACAGGATCTTAAGACAACATGTCCACCTGTACATCAACTTGCCATACAAATCTCACTATCTTGGATCTTCAAGATCATATGCCCACAACGTAAACAAAAGATTACATGTGGTACACGTCAGCACAATATTCAAGAATATTGTACTGAGTATGCCTATGTGTCTTTTATATACCTCTCATTACAAAGCTTGGCAATAAGATAAAAGTAATACTTGGCAGTTATAAAGAAATATAAGAAAATCATTTACTTGCACACATATTTTCATTAACAAAAGAGAACACATATTTTAGGCACATTTTCCATCATATATCTCATACATCTTCCACCAAGGGCTTTGATGTTTTTAGGCCTTATGATCTACTACTAAAGAGTTTGAGATCATTATGCATGTAATCTACTACCAAAGAGTTTGAGATTACTAATGAATTAAGGCCTTTATGATCTACTACCAAAGAGTTTGAGATCATTTACATGTGATCTACTACCAAAGAGTTTGAGATCACTTTCCAAGCACTATACAACCGAGAGAAATAGTGCTTTCTATGATGGATCAAGTATCTTATCTTTCATGTGTTCATATCCATAAGTATGGAAAATCAAGCAAGCTATCATACAAGAATAATCATTTCATCCAATACCATATGCCAAGTATTCTACTACACATATAACAGAAGCATATTGTATAATAAGCCACGTAAGAGGTAATGGCATACCTTGATCAAGACAAACCTAATCATCAGATATCCCTCATGTCAACTATGTATCCCAGGTCAAACCCTGATAAAGATAAGATCACATACGATCATTAGGTTCACATCATCATTAACCTTAGTTATGTCCATTTTTGGGTTTACCGTATCTCTTTTGTATATTTCCATTATTACTTGCATTCTTATCTTGGAGTTAGATTATTGATGTAATAATCTAGTTATGTTCTAGAATTAGGCTTCATTAACTGATATTTATATTTCACATAACTATGTGCACATATTAACCCTAGGTTACATCATTAACCTAAATTAGGGTTTCATGACATGTATTTAGGGTCAACTTCATATAACATAAATTTCGTATATAAAACTAATCTCAGATTTGCATATTATCTTCCCATTACTGATATGAGGGTGTTCTATGAATTTCATCATTTATTGATCATTAATGTATTTTCTACATATTAATTAGGATTATTAGCCCTAATTAGCCATATGGAGAAAATTATATTATTTCGTGCATCAACATCATAATATTTTACCTCAATTGGATTATACATACCATTTAGGAGTTACTGGCACATTCTCATAATTTTAGGCCAACGTTTGATATTTATTATCCATGAAATAAGCATTATACATATTACATGATATCATTGATATTTAAGCATAAAAAGACTGATATAAATGTGTCTTCTTGTTCTACTCATTTTTCTAAGAATTTTGGTATATTATTTGTAATTTTTTTATAAGCAAACTATTTACTATGATTTACCAAAGATCTAGGTAATTCTGGGATTTTCCTATCTTTTGGCCAATCCGGAGCCGTCACGTGTCCACTAGGATGGGCACGGCTCTTAGGTCCAACCTCACAATGAGCCGACCGGTCTATCAGGGTTCGGGTTGGTTTTCCTGGATTGCACCCAGTTCGTTTTCTTTCCCCATACTACGTTCTTTCTCACGTGAGTCTCCCTGTTCCACTGCGTGCGCCGCCGCCTGGAGCGCCTGCGTGCATCGTCGTTCTGGCAGGCGTGGGCACCACTGCTGAGAAGGTCTCCGGTGGGGGATCTCTGATGATCAAACCAAACTCTCCTTCTTCCTCTTTTGTACTGAGAGTTGTTCCTTGCTCAGATGCGCCCGTCGTGCGTGGCTTTTGTCCACCCAAGCCGCCGTTGTTAAAGCACAGTGATCGGCCATCCTCTTCCTGAGATTCTTCTTCCAGAAGGTCGCTTGTTGTCTTCC
The DNA here is from genome assembly GCA_963693085.1 of Alisma plantago-aquatica. Lineage (NCBI taxonomy): Eukaryota > Viridiplantae > Streptophyta > Magnoliopsida > Alismatales > Alismataceae > Alisma > Alisma plantago-aquatica. The sequence continues at coordinate 1,147,206,806 of OY856411.1, read as the reverse complement.
TCTCCTTTCCCGGGTCCCATGTGAGACAGAGGCCCCCTTGCGTCGCTCTCCGCTCTACGGTGTTGACGCCATGTGCGTCAGTTCTCATGCCGATTGTCGGTCTTCTCTTCAACATGAACTCCATCATCGTGAGGGATTGCATATCGGCATAAGTAGGTGCTCTGCGTTCCACGACATAGATCTTTCCCTATGCTAGATCCTCTCTCACCCTGCCTCCTTATAACTCCCTCTGTTTTCCTCTCTCGCTCTCCTTCTAACTCCGGTCACCACTTTCTCTCTGGTGCAGCCGACGAAGAGGACACGATGGAGAGGTGGTTCGATCTCTCTAATTTATTCACTTCAACCGCTGAGTCCTACACCAACTCCACTAACTTAGTCATTTGCATGCAAAAGAAAATCTGGAGACGTCAGAGGTGGTATGAGAGTATGAGTGACATGTGATCACTATGAAACTCAAAACTAAATAACCTTGCACTTAATAATCTTTTATGTTTAGATTATTCGTCGTTTAGAGACTAGATCTGACCTAACCTCTAGATTAGTGCCTAGGTGTCTGAGAACTAGGTCTAAACCGCTTGTTGTATAACAAGTCGATGTCGTTCTTTCCTTGTAGTACTGAGGTATGGGACGTTTTACTATTTGGAAATGACGTACATTGAGAGAAGAGAAATCCTAGGCATATGGCACTTGTTGTCTAGGGAAGCTACACTAGTCTACACCCTATTTTCACCATTTTCACTAGTTTTCATGACATTTTACTCTCTACTATGTGTGGGACACTTGTTTATGGATTTGATTTTTGATTTCAATCAGATCGAACCTTAATAGTTTTCTCTGACACTTATTTTATCAGAGAAAAACTATATAATATTTTATTATATATGTAAGTATTACAAAAATGTGTCCCCACACAAGTACGAATAGGAGGTGGTCATGCGACCTAAGTGAAAGTGAATGACATCAGTCAAGAAGAGAGAATAGTTCCAGATTAGATGTCTAGAGCCTTGTTCGAATATGTGATAGATGGAATAGATGAAATAAGTTTTGATGATATGATGTAAGTCTTATATAGATGACATAAGATGGTTATGATGATATATGTTTGTCTTTGAGGACTTAAGTTCAGTTTTGAGGATTTGAGATAAGTTTTGATGTTGCAAGTATGCATTCTTATATTTGATAAGATATGTTAAGCTAAGACAAGTTGTGAGTTAGCAAGAGCCTCAAGCTCTTTTATAAAGGAGGACCTCTGGTGTTAGGACCAATTTTGGGGTTCGCTCCAGAGAGAGTGAGACCCACAGGGAGAAGGCCAGAGAACCTAAACTCTAAGATATGAGAATTATGAGATATGTGATATGATATTGTTGTAAACTAGAATACTCCTGATCAGTGATTGAGTTGAGTTGCTTTATGCATCATTCATGTAGTCTCGTTGAACCCTAGATGTTATATATGCATATGTGAACAAGGATATAAACACCTACGATCTAGGTGAGAGAGAGAGTCCCAAGACCCTATAGGAGGTAGCTATATTAGTATGATGTAAATCCTCATGCTCAGGTTGGTGGTTCCCCATGTAGGATTCTAGTGGTGTATATATATAAGAGAGTTCTGGGTAAGCATGTCTCATAGGTAAAGACCTATGAAGAGAATGTCCTAGCATGTTTTGGTTTGTGCTTATGTGGCTAAATCTTGTAAGGCCATCACTAGTGCCAATGAGGTAATCTGAGAACCCTAGACTAAGAGAGGAAAGATAAAGTATATGCATATGAGATACACATAGAGGTGAGTGACTCAGACAGGCTGAGCATGATACTACCCTCAAGTATGGGTCAGGAAAACCTCAGTTGTACAAGATGAAGTTTTGATATATGTTTAACAAGCCACTTGTGTAAGTTTGTTTAGCACAACCATGATATAACATAGATAAGGATCTGATCTAATCTCAAGACATGATATATGGACATGACATGGTGGAAACCTATAGATGGTTTAGTAGATATCAATACATAAATGGTTAACCATATACATGAATAATGATGATAATGTGATATTGTTGGTTAATCTTGTGATGAAATCACTAGTAAATGTTGTAGTTTATTATGAGATACCTTGTACATTCCAACTGATAATCTTCATCCAACTAACAAGGAGGGGAAGTATTAGAAATAGCTGGGTGAAGCTTCAGCTAAGGATTGAGATGATCGGAGGATGCCCATGGAACGTCGACTTATTTGATTCTTCTTTCGTGGCATGGAGGCGAATATGCAATCTGAGATGTCAAGCGTGCAACAGCTTGAGCTTCTGAGATAATAGCGTTCACAGCAGAGGAGAAATACTCATCCTCTGGAAAAAGCTTGAGCTTGACTTTATTACTTTGACTTCCTTCGCCCCTTTATCCTTATATTATATATATATTGTCTGTGCCAGTTTGCGCCGTACTGAGAGCAATGAAATAAGAACATATGAATGAAACATTTTACATGAGGTGTAATTTTAGTTCCTAATAAAGATGAAATTTATAGTTTGATAGTTAGCATAAGATAATGATTATGACACCTTGATATGATCTAGATAGATAAAGTGGTTTAACTATAGTTAACCTCCTCCTAAAAGTCATATGTTAATGTTGAACATGTTCTAACAATTAGCTCAATAAAATTTTGATGACACCTTGATATATGGGTTAACTTTATTTAACTCCTTTAGAACATGGTAATATGATTTGGGAACCCTAATGCACGGGTAAAAATAAGGATGTAAATCCTAAAGTAGGAAATATGGCTTAGCCTAACCTAAGGTTATAAACATATGCTTCACCCTTGTATGAAGGGTTGGCTAACTCCAAATGTTGTTGAAATATCTTAGGAAGACATATATATAGTTATGGAGCTTTTGTTCATGGATATGACACCTAAAGTGGTGCACTAGATGTTAATGAAGGTCTTTTAGTTTTTCCTTGGAGTATGAGAATGGCTTAAATTTTGAGGACAAAAATTCTTTTAAGATGTATATAATGTGATGGACTGATTTTTGACTAAATTTTGAGGACAAAATTTCTTTAAGGTGTATAGGATGTGATGGAGTAAACTTTTGGATCTTTGAATACCTAATGAGATGAGCGACTTCATGTATGTGAGTGTTGTTAAGAGTATCAAGTATTTGATGGTCTGGAAAATGTTTGCCATTGTAATTATACAGTTGAAGTCTCATATACTCTTCTAAATTCCTAGAAGGAGATACCTAGGTTTGAATATGGTGAAATAATTTTATTGATGATATTGGAAGTAAGCTTATATAAGTTAACCTAAGTTATTGGTGTGACAATAGATGTCATGCTTTTATAAAAAAGGGATACAATCAAACCACTCAAGAAGGTAGTCGGATAGACCAAATAAAAGCGACGTACTCCCTTTTTGTCCATTTTTCTTCTCAGGGTAGAAAATTTACTCTTGTGAGATAGTTGAATAATTCATGGCAACTAACCTCATGCCCACTACTTTTATTTTTTATAAAAGCGTGACATCTATTGTCACACTAATAACTTAGGTTAACTTATATAAGATTAGTTCCAATATCATCAATAAAATTATTTCACCATATTCAAATCTAGGTATCTCCTTCTAGGAATTTAGAAGAGTATATGAGACTTCAACTGTATAATTACAATGGCAAACATTTTCCAGACTTCACCAAATACTTGATACTCTTAATAGCACTCAAATACATGAAGTTTCTCATCTCATTAGGTATTAAAAGACCCAAAAGTTCACTCCATCACATCCTATACACCTTAAAGAAATTTTTTCCTCAAAATTTAGTCAAAAATTAGTCCATCACATAGAACCAAAACCTCAAGGCCGAAAAGAACAAGAAATGTAAGGCCCCTAAACTTTCTTAATGAGTTGAATAAGCTTAAATATCATAATAGAATTTTCATAAACCTAATATAACCTTTTGATATTCTTTTAAATCATAAGACAATCTTAATTCGGTCCAATTTGGGCACCGTTTGAGCAAGTTATGCAATTTTATGTACATTTTGGACTTTTATGCAATTTACCTAATTGAGAGGTTTTCTTTGCAATTTATCACTTCAATTATGTTCCTTGGATATTATATCATAATTCTTGAGCTTGTTGAACCATGGGGCACCTATTTAAACCTTGGTTTGAAGGTGTTTTCTCCAAGGGTATTTTAGGGTTTACCCCTTCATGGATGAGCTACCTTTAGTAGATATCTACTAATGAATTATTTGTTTTGCTTGGAAATTCAATGAACGAGGGATAAGCATATCTCTATGGACAGTGGGGGAGCTACTTGTGTGTGTTCTTGTATATTCTTAATGGTTTAAGGCCATGGACACTTGGAAAGATACTAGAACTTCAACTTTTTCTTTTTCTTTATCTTAAAGTTTCATATACTTATCCCTAAGAACCAAAACGAGCCATTTTATCCCCACCACTTCCCTCCTTAATCCCCCCTCTGTGCTTCTACAAATTTCCTATCCAAGGAAGAAGAAAGAGGGGATCTTCTTGGAAAAAGAATCTAGGGTTGCAATTGACTTTCTTTTAGGGTTTAAAAAGCTTCCTTCTAGTGATCTTGACCTAAAATAGTAAGAATACCCTTATTTCCTCCATTTATTTCTTTTTTATCCTTCCTCCTACCTTTCTCCAGGTCGGAACCTTACTGTTCCATGGTATAAATTGCTCTAAAGCTCTAAAACCCTACCTTTCTTGCTCCTTATGCTAAGGGTTTGCTCATTTGATGAAGAAAGGTGCTAGATGGACGAGTTCACAACTTATGTTTGGATTTTCTATCCTACCTGCTCGAGTTTTCTTCTGTTTGGAGTTTTATATTCTAAGTAGAGGAAATTTTTATAACTTTCTCCATATTTATTGCTTACCATAAGCTGGCTAGCTCATGTTCTAGCTTGAAAATGATGATCCGTGCACCAAAAAGCTATGCTTTACGTAGATTTCGATTTTTATAATGTTCCCTATTCTGATTTCAGTTCTAGATGAACCTGTGATCATGTGTACATTATTCCTAAGGTATAATATGACTTGGATCAGGCTGGTTTGGCAACTTATGGTGCTAAGCACCTATCAACCAATGGTCAATTTTAGGGTTTAAAGATGATTTCTTCTATAAAACCATGACTCGATGATGGTACCATTGCAACAACCCTATAGTGTTGTCTTCATGACAATTGATGGTCGGGATCAAATGTGTCATATGATGGTGACAACCTATGGTCACCCCCTTAGGTTCGGTTTTGGATAAATTAGAAGTTTAATGATCAACCATTAAGTACCCTACTGATGTTATCAATCAATGATGACATTAGCTTAATATTTGATGTTAATTAATAAATATAATGTTGATCTAACAAGCTATCGTGCCTTAATGGTCACTAATTATAGTGGATCAGGTCTCTACAACCTATGTTGAGTTAAGCATTGTAGTTGTAGCATCAATTAAGCCTTAGACCAATGGTTTCTTGGGTCACTTGATGCAATGGTCAGACCTATACTGTAATTGAGGTTTTAACATATGAACTTGACCCAATGGTCAAGATCTAATTTTTATTCCTCCAATAAATTGGAATTATGGATAATGTAATATGTTGGTCCTAATAATGTGATTTATATGCTTTTCTTTAAATGATCAACTTAAGGAGCTTACTTGTTGACAATGGATGGCTTGTTTTTAATTAATAGTCGATTGTGGATTTTACCCTACTTTCAATGGAAATTTTTGTATTGTTAATCAAGGGATGTCTAGCGTTAAATGGTGACACTTTCTAGAGAACAAATCAAGGGCTTCATATATGTTTTATCCAAGGTGTTTACTTATGTAAACAACCAATGATCTTACCTTTTAAACATCAAATGGTTCTGGGTTACATTGTGGTATGGTGATATGGGTTGAATGATGATGGAACAAATAGAGGGTTACTGTAACATCCCTGACCTGGGTTATGCTTTAACCCTAGGTGTTTTGATTAAGAAATATGGTTATATGCTTAATCTTCTTTGGTGAAAAGCAATTAAGGCTTAAGAGGAGCTTATGTTTTAATTTTGGTCCCAATTGAATAATGTTGAAGCAATGTTTGCTTATTTTCGACTAATGTGCAAATTACTTAAATTAAGGGGGTTAATTTGCAAATGTTACATAAAAATATGTTCCCCTGATTTTGAGACATCATAATAATGAATATGATGTAGTGGTATGGTTTCCACAAGCTTGGGCACCAAGATAAAGCTTGTAGAGCAATGTTTGTGCATTAAAATCTAGTTTTGGTGTAAAGTGCAATTTACCCAAAACTTAGGTTTCAATATGCAAATTACCACTTCAATAAGGTCCCTAATATTTATTTTCATCATTTAGAGCAAAGAAAGTGAGAGGGTCACCTCATTTTAATTAAGTTGGAGGAGAGAGAATCTTGATATTAAAATAATCAAGATTTAAGCCTAATTGAAACCCTAATTCGATTTAATGCAAGAATGAATAAAATAATTTGAAGGACCTTCAAACAAAATTAATATGGTGGAATTCAGATGTGTTTGGACATCCTAAATCCTTGCAAAGGCACGATCATATCCTAAGGAGGTGAATTTCCACTCACCATTATTATAAGAAAAAGAAATCCCACTAAAAAATGGATATTAATATTATAAGGGTTAAGGTGCTTAATTTCTTTTCTCTTTATTCTTGGATAATGGAAGGGAGCTCGGTGGGGATAGATATGACTTTTCATACAAGAAAACCAAGGGGGAGAAGGTGGCAATAATTTTGGAATTAAAAGACTTTTATAAAGTATTTTCTCTCTCATGGAATTTCTTATAAAAGTACCTTTTCCAAGCCAAATGAAAGGCTTTTTCATTTCCACTCCTTCTCTTTGCTTGCAAACCGACCAAGGGAGCTAGGGAGGACCAGTAGGATGACCCCCAACCTGTTGGTAAGGTTCTTGATCCATTTCACATTGATTCCATGGTGGAAATTGAAAATATATTATGGATTTCTTCTTATTTCGATCTCCTCTTCAACCCTACCTAATTTTTTCAACCAAAAGCTTGAGGACGAGCCTAGGGGGAGTTGCAAAAGATTAATCCACCATTGTTGCCGTGATCTTGGAGCTTTGGATCTCAATTGGAGATGGGTTTTATAACTTGAAACCCTAACTTTGTTATTGTATTCAATTCCCCATCAAATAATGATCATTTCTCTATTTACAATTATTGATTTGGTTGATTGATGCAATCTCCATAGAAATCACAGCAGGTTTCGTGGGTCTAGAGCTTGATGATGATGACATAATCATAAGAACACACCTCCCCAAATATCTAGACCAAACGGTTTCAATCAAATGTCCAAACGGTTTCACAAACCGTTTGGCATGAAACAGTTTCACTAAACCACATAGAAGCAAACGGTTTAAGACCATTTGGTGATGTTGACCAGGGTTGACCATTTTGGGATTTGTTCATAATGATCTATTTTAATGACCCATCAATTATTATTTATTAACTCTAATTGGTTCATGAGTTGAAGGTCCATCAATCACCTAAACCCTAATCAGGTTGAGTGCTGGTTTCATAAGTGATTGAGTTTGAAACTTGGGTTGATTGACCCAAACGGTTTGAAAACCATTTGGGAATCACCCAAACGGTCTCAAGACCATTTGGAGGTCAACCAAGACCGTTTGGAGGTCTAGGGTTGAGTATAGTTAGGTATTTGAAGATTCAAACATATGGTATAAACCCTAATCGGCTAAGTGCGGATTTTGCAATTGAATGAGTTGATGCTTTGGGTTGATTGACCCAAACGGTTTCAAAACCATTTGGGGATCACCCAAATGGTCTCAAGACCGTTTTGGGGTCACCCAAGAACGTTTTTAGGTCTAGGGTTAAGTATGGTCAAGTGTTTGAAGGTCAAAAGATACCAAATTGAAATACAATTAAGTGCTGATTTGGTGACCAATCCTAGGATCCAAACCCTAATTGAATGACATGGTTAATGATGATATGATGGGAAAACGGTCTCAAGACCGTTTGGAGGTCATCCAAACGATCCCAAGACCGTTTGGGGGTCACCCAAGACCGTTTGGAGGTCTAGGGTTGACTATGGTTAGGTGTTTGAAGATCTAAATGTACTAAGTTGAAGTGTAATCAAATGCTGATTTGGTGATCAATCTAATGATCCAAACTTTGATTGATTGACTTGGATTTTGATGTTGACATGGGAAAACGGTCTCAAGATCATTTTTAGGTCATCCAAATGACCACAAGACCATTTGGGGTCAGGTCATGTCCAATTTGGATGATGGTCCAATAGTTTTAAAGTAACTAGTTTCACATTGGTTAATGTTGATGGATCATCGATTCCAAACCCTAATCCAATTGATTCAAACCCTAATTAATGATCAATTGAGGGTCAATTCAGGGTCAAATCAGTTGAAGGTTGACCAAATTAACTCAATTGAAGTATGGTGATAGGTTCAATTGATGATTGGTTACATGAATTCAATGGTTGAAGGATTCAACATTGGAAACCCTAATTTAATTGGAGTGGTTGATACCCTTTTTGGTCCGTGCAGTTTTGAGGGGTTTGGACCAAACGGTCTGTTTGGTCCAATACCGTTTGAGTCCAAACGGTCTCAAGACCATTTTGGACCAAACGATCCCAAACCGTTTAGGTGCATGCGGTTTCAAAAAGTCAATTTTGGCAAACAGTCTTCACCACCTACTTTTCTAAACGGTTTTGAGTATTCAACCAAGACCGTTTGAGGTCTTATTGGTCAAGACCATTTGAGGTCTAAGTGACCAAGATCATTTGGAAGGTAATTAATCAAATTGTATGAACACTCAAAGTAAAAAAAGGTCAATGGTTTAAGTGGTCAATTACATGATGTAAATCAATGGTGTTTATAGTAATGGTACCTTTAATGAGATAGGGTGATTAGTACCCTTCAAGTTGCTAAGCCCTAATGATCATGGTGACAATGACATAACCCATGATGTCAATTCTTCTTCAAGATTGAGTTGATTTAGCTTAATCAAGGCTAAAGCAAACATCATCTTGTAGAAGATGAAAGAGAAGATTTCCTACATGATTGATAATCAAGTAGTAGACTTCCTATATGAATGAATGTCTAATTAGGGTATGATCCTTCATAGTGAGATCATGAAACCCTAATTATGATGGTTAATGAATCATAACCCTAACTGAGGATGTTAATGGAAATAATCTTACTACATGATGATGGAATAATCTTAATTCATAGTGATGGTATGATAAACCTTAATTCCGAGTACTTTGATGATCACTCCTACTTGGGGTGAATAGTAAACCCTAATCTAGGGTGATGTGATATGAATATAAACCCTAATGGAGGGTGATGACATGAGAAACCCTAATTGGGGGTGGTCATGAGAAACCCCAATTGGGATGAATAGTAAGTCTAATTATGGTTTATTGAATATGAAACCCTAGTTTTAAGTAATGTTATGTGGAACCCTGATATTATGATATGGTGCAAGACTCAATTCAGGGTGATGTCATGTGATGATATATGAAACCCTAGAGATGGTTTAATATCCAGTACACCAAAGAGAGGTGTGGCTACAATAATTAAATAAGATGAATATGTTATAAACATGAAGGATAGGGTTGATGAACCATGTGAATGATAATGTGGTGATTTTAATGAATAAGGATCTAAGAGACAATATGATGCCTAGATCCTTGTACAACCATCTCTATACATGAGTAATAGTGTATACACTTTACAATGATGAGGACATGAAACTTTTAGGAATGATGTATGCTATACTAAATAATGATGTGGATAACATCCTAAGAGTTGAAATACCTAAAATAGTTGATAATGGTTTATCCTATATCACCAATGTCTATTAGTTGGATAAGTCCATATCATTAAAGACAATTGGACAATTCTAATGTGTGACCCATGCACTATATGATGAAAGTAACAAGTTAGTGGATAAAGTATTAAGAGGGAAATACCTTAATACAAAGTTAGTTGATTAATTTAAGATGATGGAAATGAAAAGAAAGTGATACATTCAGATATGATAGATATCACATTTTGCATTTCATTGTAGACTTACCTTAATGAACCTCTAATCCAATACTCTTCGTTAAGAAACACATGAAATGTGTGTTATTCAATTGTTACAATAAAGATGTAATGAACTCAATGCACTTTGATAAATGTTGACCAATATACCTTGAGAATGGGGTAAGTTAATCAATAAGTATAATGTAATTATATCATGACAAGGATGAGAAATGAACTCATGCTTTGAATTGATGATCATTAATGATATATGATAAGAATGGTAATCATAAGAAAATACTTATGATACCTTGAATGATCCTAGAGGAAGGGAGCAACATATTAGAGTTGAACTAATAATGTGAGCATGAAGCCCTAATTAATGTAAGATGGGAAATACTAACCCTAATTTTTGGGTAAAGGGAATGATAAGCCCTAATTGACAGATAACCCTAATCCTAATAAAGGATGGTGGTGTTACTAATATTTCATATGATGTGACAAATGGCTTGCATGACTGTTATCATGTCTATTAATCATGTAGACATCATGAGATGATGAACATAGCCAGATATGAGCTATGACTTTCATATAATTAACATGTTTTATGGACTTATATGCCTAATGTTGTTGTTTCTTAGTAAAAGTAACAAAATGTGCATGAACCTTATGAGTTCCATGAGTAAGTTGTTGCCTAGTGAAAGGTGGGAAAACATTTAATAGGCTTTGAGAGCCATGTGAGATACTTGTGTAACAAGTATTATGCAAACCTCGGTCTGAGGACCTGGAGGTAATGGTTACCTAACAAGTGGTAACAGTGATAGTGAAGAATTGAGGGTATGAATACCCAAAGTTGATAAGTATGATAATGATGTAGTTGAGGGATGTGAACTTCTAAAAGAAATGAAATGAGGGACTGAGATCCCAATGTCCTATAAGGACTGAGAAAGTGATTGGTGAAAATAGTACATGTTTTCTTATATCATTTTTCTGAATAAGTTATGTTTAAGAACTTGACTGATTCTAAAATAATATGCTAATGTACTTAATTAATTAAGTGAAATCATATCATGTAGAGCCCTGACCATAGATCCATCATCATCAGAAATAGGTGATAGTGTAACGGGTGCTCCACGGCAAAACTCGGAACGCATATTTTGAATATGTGGGGGCAATGGGCGACTGTATCCTAACGTCCTAATGAGGGAATTGATGAAAGGTAAACAACAAACCTCTCAATCCTTCATTACTTGTACCGGGATGGATGTATCACGAATCCCCCAATGATTGTGACAGATGCAGTACACATCTCCCAATAATGCTAATGTCGGATCGATGGAGATAAACATGAGATCTCACGATCACGAAGAGAGTACAGCACGCCACTGTAACTCTAATAGAGAAGTTGCCAGTATACCATGGAAAGCTATATATATAGTAGAGACACAAGATGTCCTGCATGTAATCTCGCGCTAACCGAGATATGGGAGGTCTTGGTAGCCAACTCTACTTTTGCCTTATATGGTACCGATTTCACAGTGGTCGGTTGGAGCATGAGTGGTATACCTCATCTCCTCAGGGCATAAGTGTGATTATAAAATGTAATAAGCCATCTAGCATGTTTGCATAAGGATTGAATACAGAAATTCATTGGCTGATGTTATACTTCTTTTATGCAACACTAGTTGATAAATGTTATTCATATCTCTTTACATTCAATGCAAGTAGATAGGTGAAATATGAATATACCATGAGTAGATACAATGCTATCCTTAGGAAAGGAAATTAATTTACTCTGTTCATTCAATGATTAATACTGTTGTTATTATATAAGAACTCCAGTTCAATTTTAATTATAATAAACTGCTATAACAATGTTTTGGTGGAGGGTTATATCTCCCGCTATGACAATTTACAATTGTCTCACCCCTGTGGGATCCAATGTTTTTAGGTAATTGCAGAAGAAGAAGTAGGAACCCAATAGCAAGAGAAAAGCAGCAACAATATCAGGGACAATAGTGATGACTCAGGTGGAGGCACTGGGTACCAAGTTTTGTCTAGATAGTAGTCTTATGTGTCGTCTCTATACTCTCAGGTCCTCGGAATTTATAGTTTGTGTTTTAATGAATCGATCTGAGATTTTGGCTTGATGCCTCAAAGTTATATGTTGTCTATATATTATGTCTTGAGACAGCTAATGCTGTAAATCTCGAGAAGAGATAGTGCAAGACATGTACTTTGAAATAGAATGTAAATGTTACACTTTGGTTCTTGAAGAAAAATATTTCCTATGTGTGGATATCTTTGTAAAAATTTTTAATTTTTAGTGATTTACAGTAATACGCTACAAATGATTCGCTTCCGCTCAGTTAATCTTGTGTTTTGTAAGTTGGATGCCACAATTTAGTGGTATCAGAGCTCTAGGTTCGCTGAGTCTACAGAGACATAGGACTAAGGTAGTAGAGTATGTTCTAGTGTCTTCCAGTGTATCTGATAGTGTCTTCTGCTCATATAGAAGGAGAAGAACTTGAAGATGACTGGGTCACATGAGGAGTATGCTACAGAAAGTAGCAATGTTGCATCAATAAGGGATGTCGGGGATCAGAGTAGAGAAGAACATACACCTACACATCCCCAGTTTGACCTAGCCATGATAGAGAGTCTAGCTTTCCTTGCTATGTTTGAGCAATTTAGTACAACTATGATACACATAGTAGATCATGCATTAGAAATGCAACCTAGACTACCAATCCCCAATGATGAAGTGTTGAACTCTAATAGGTTACCTGCTCAGCCTCAACCTGTTGGAGCAATGAATAATGATGAAAGAAATAGGATACAATCTGAAACTAGGATCTGCCATATGTGTAGGAAGCCTGAACATATCAGACCTAATTGTCCAGAGAAGGAATATAAAGGAAGAATTGAGAAAAGACCTATCCAAATCCTGGAACAGAGGCCTGGTAGTTCCAAAAAGAAGACATTTTTGGTACCGTCAGTACAACCAGGGCCTAGTGCACCAAGGCAATGGCTATCTAGAAAGGGTAAAGAAGCCTCTAAACTACATCTAGCACCTAGGATTTGCTACCAATGTAGACAGGTAGGACATCTAGCAAGAAATTGTTCAGCCAGAAATGTTATGGTGAATCAACCTCTGAGGCATAATCAGCATGAGGCAATGAATAATCCACGAATCATGACAGGTTAGCCAAAAGAAATGTCATTCTTATATATCTTTTTATGATTTCCTAGATTAAACTGAGAAAGTAATTGATTGAACTTTCCTTGATTAGTCCTATGAGGACTTATATTTTGCATAATAAACATTGTAGATGTTTCATGTTGCTCTTACCTCTATGAGAAAAAGATGAGGTATTGAAGAGATATCTGGATAAATTTCAGTAATGTTAAATCTTATACTTGTGATAATATGAAAAGGAAGGAATATGATAGTATAAAAGTGCATACTACTTAATCTCAATATTTATATACCCTGGCCAGGTATACAACTATTGATGATAAAGCGAGTATGGAAACTCTTAGATTGTAATCTTTTTGATTGCTCTGATCAGGTATTCATTTTGATACAATCTAATGAGTATCATGAAATAAGAAATATGGAATAAATTAATGTGTCCTGTCCCAAGCATAAGAAAGAGAGATCTGAGATAATCTCAGATGAGCATGTTTGTATGAGGAAATAAAAGTATATTCCTCATAAAACAAGAATGGGACCAAGGGAGATGATCCCTGTCCAATAAAGATGTAAGTATAATAAAGATCTTTTCTATAATGAAAAAAAGGGAAAAAATATGACGAGATCATGAGATGATCATAAACATGCTAGATAACAATAAAGAAGGGAATAATGTTATGTAATCATCCTTATGGATTCCTATGCTGAGGGCAAGGGACCTAGGATGAGATAAAAGAGTAATGATTCATGAATAAATGAAAATACATGAAATAATAAGAGGAATATGATTCCTTGATTCTCTTTCCTTTCAGGGACATGTCAATCAAGTGGGTCTTACGACACTTGATGCGTATAATATAAAGATGTTTATGTGATGAATACTTAGAAATGTATCGGTTTATCTTGGACTTTGGCTCCAAGATGAAGATATATGTGACAAGTAATGTCCCAAGAGGAAAGGAAGATAAAGATTTGATGTGTTTTCAACACATGTAATAGGTATCAAGTAAGAAATCCTAGTATCTGAAGAAATATCAGAGGATCCATGTTGACTATCTGGAATGGTCAACTATGAAATCAAATTAATTATGTAAAATAGTATGAACATTACATGTTAGGGGTTTATATTTTGCATAAACATAACAATTGAAGATATCTTTGAGATAAGTTCTTGATTGATAAGTAACCTTTCCTTATGATGAGAGAATGTACACCTAATGAGATAGTTAATGCAAGTAATAAGGAAAGCTAGTATTGTGTTATCAGGTGAGATGACACAATCAGGGCATGAAAAGACTTATAGTATCAAGTGGATGACAGAATATAATGGTAATCTTGAAAGAGAAATATTGAACTAACTAAGGAACATGGGAATATATGTTCCATGTTAATCATTCCATGATAAAATTGTGTGGGATAATTTTGTATTGATCAAAACTCTGTGATGTCTCCATAATAATGAGATGTTATGTGAGGACATAATGATATGATTCTTAAATAATATATGTTTCCCTCTATCTGGGATTTCGGGGACGAAATCCTTGTTAGGGGTTTATAATTTGTAACATCCCTAACATGGGTTATGCTTTAACCCTAGGTGTTTTGATTAACAAATATGGTTATATGCTTAATATTCTTTGGTGAAAAGTAATTAAGGCTCAAGAGGAGCTTATGTTTTAATTTTGGTCCCAATTGAATAATGTTGAAGCAATGTTTGCTTATTTTGGACTAATGTGCAAATTACTTAAATTAAGGGCGTTAATTTGCAAATGTTACATAAAAATATGTTCCCATGATGTTGAGACATCATAAGAATGAATATGATGTAGTGGTATGGTTTCCACAAGCTTGGGCACCAAGATAAAGCTTGTAGAGCAATGTTTGTGCATTAAAATCTAGTTTTGGTGTAAAGTGCAATTTACCCAAAACCTAGGGTTCAATATGCAAATTACCACTTCAATAAGGTCCCTAATATTTCTTGGCATTATGTAGAGAAAAGAAAATGAGAGGGGAACCTCATTTGAATTAAGTTGGAGGAGAGAGAATCTTGATATTAAAATAATCAAGATTTAAGCCTAATTAAAACCCTAATTCGATTTAATGCAAGAATGAATAAAATAATTTGAAGGACCTTCAACCAAAATTAATATGGTGGAATTCAGATGTGTGTGGACATCCTCAAGCCTTGCAAAGTCACGAGCATATCCTAAGGAGGTGAATTTCCACTCACCATTATTATAAGAAAAAGAAATCCCACTCAAAAATGGATATTAATATTATAAGGGTTAAGGTGCTTAATTTCTTTTCTCTTTATTCTTGGATAATGGAAGGGAGATCGGTGGGGATAGAGATGACTTTGCATACAAGAAAACCAAGGGGGAGAAGGTGGCAATAATTTTGGAATTAAAAGACTTTTATAAAGTATTTTCTCTCTCATGGAATTTCTTATAAAAGTACCTTTTCCAAGCCAAATGAAAGGCTTTTTCATTTCCACTCCTTATCTTTTCTTGTAAACCGACCAAGGGAGCTAGGGAGGACCAGGAGGACGACCCCCAACCTGTTGGTAAGGTGAAATGGATTCTTGATTCCATGGTTGAAATCGAAAACGAATTATGGATTTCTTCTTATTTCGATCTCCTCTTCAACCCTAGCTAATTTTTTCAACCAAAAGCTTGAGGACGAGCCTAGGGGGAGTTGCAAAAGCTTCATACACCATTTTTTCCGTGATCTTGGAGCTTTGGATCTCAATTGGAGGTGGGTTTTATAACTTGAAACCCTAACTTTGTTATTGTATTCAATTCCCCATCAAATAATGATCAGTTCTCTATTTACAATTATTGATTTGGTTGATTGATGCAATCTCTATGGAAATCACAGAAGGTTTCGTGGGTCTAGAGCTTGATTATGATGACATAATAATAAGCACACACCTCCCCAAATATCTAGACCAAACGGTTTCAATCAAATGTCCAAAAAATAGTTTCAAACCGTTTGGAATGAAACAGTTTCACTAAACCGCATAGAAGCAAATGGTTTAAGACCGTTTGGTGAAGTTTACCAGGGTTGACCATTTGGGGATTTGTTCATAATGAGCTAGGTTAATGACCCATCAATTATTATTGATTAACTCTAATTGGTTCATGATTTGAAGGTCCATCAATCACCTAAACCCTAATCAGGTTGAGTGCTAATTTCATAAGTGATTGAGTTTGAAACTTGGGTTGATTGACCCAAACGGTTTCAAAACCATTTGGGAATCACCCAAACAGTCTCAAGACCGTTTGGAGGTCAACCAAGACCGTTTGGAGGTCTAGGGTTGAGTATGGTTAGGTATTTGAAGATTCAAACATATGGTATAAACCCTAATCGGCTAAGTGCTGATTTTGCAATTGAATGAGTTGATGCTTTGGTGTGATTGACCCAAATGGTTTGAAAACCATTTGGGGATCACACAAACGGTATCAAGACCGTTTGGGGGTCACCCAAGACCGTTTGTAGGTCTAGGGTTAAGTATGGTCAAGTGTTTGAAGGTCCAAAGATACCAAATTGAAATACAGTTAAGTGCTGATTTGGTGACCAATCTAGGATCCAAACCCTAATTGAATGACATGGTGAATGATGATATGATGGGACAACGGTCTCAAGACCGTTTGGAGGTCATCCAAACGATCCCAAGACCGTTTGGGGGTCACCCAAGACCGTTTGGAGGTCTAGGGTTGACTATGGTTAGTTGTTTGAAGATCTAAAGTTACTAAGTTGAAGTGCAATCAAATGCTGATTTGGTGATCAATCTAATGATCCAAACTTTGATTGATTGAATTGGATTTTGATTTTGACATGGTAAAACGGTCTCAAGACCATTTGGAGGTCATCCAAACGACCTCAAGACAGTTTGGGTCCAGGTCATGTCCAATTTGGATGATGTTCCAATAGTTTTAAAGTAACTAGTTTCACATTGGTTAATGTTGAAGGATCATCGATTCCAAACCCTAATCCAATTGATTCAAACCCTAATTAATGATCAATTGAGGGTCAATTGAGGGTCAAATCAGTATAAGGTTGACCTAATTAACTCAATTGAAGTATGGTGATAGGTTCAATTGATGATTGGTTACATGAATTCAATGGTTGAAGGATTCAACATTGGAAACCCTAATTTAATTAGAGTGGTTGATACCCTTTTTGGTCCTTGCGGTTTTGAGAGGGTTTGGACCAAAAAGTCTATTTGGTCCAAGACCGTTTGAATCCAAATGGTCTTGAGACCGTTTGGGACCAAACGATCCCAAACCGTTTAGGTGCATGCAGTTTCAATAAGTCAATTTTGGCAAACGGTCTTCACAACCTACTTTTCTAAACGGTTTTGAGTATTCAACCAAGACCGTTTGAGGTCTGATTGGTCAAGACCATTTGAGATCTAAGTGACCAAGATCATTTGGAAGGTAATTAATGAAATTGTATGAACACTTAAAGTGAATAAAGGTCAATGGTTTAAGTGGTCAATTACATGATGTAAATCAATGGTGTTTATAGTAATGGTACCTTTAATGAGATAGGGTGATTAGTACCCTTCAAGTAGCTAAGCCCTAATGATCATGGTGACAATGACATAACCCATGATGTCAATTCTTCTTCAAGATTGAGTTGATTTAGCTTAATCAAGGCTAAAGCAAACATCATCTTGTAGAAGATGAAAGAGAAGATTTCCTACATGATTGATAATCAAGTAGTAGACTTTCTATATGAATGAATGTCTAATTTGGGTATGATCTTTCATAGTGAGATCATGAAACCCTAATTATGAGGGTTAATGAATCATAACCCTAACTGAGGATGTTAATGGAAGTAATCTTACTACATGATGATGGAATAATCTTAATTCATAGTGATGGTATGATAAACCCTAATTCTAGGTACTTTGATGATCACTCCTACTTGGGGTGAATAGTAAACCCTAATCTAGGGTGATGTGATATGAATAGAAACCCAAATGGAGGGTGATGACATGAGAAACCCTAATTGGGGGTCATGTCATGAGAAACCCCAATTGGGATGAACAGTAAGTCTAATTATGGATTATTGAATATGAAACCCTAGTTTTAAGTAATGTTATGTGGAACCCTGATATTATGATATGGTGTAAGACTCAATTCAGGGTGATGTCATGTGATGATATATGAAACCCTAGAGATGGTTTAATAGCCAGTACACCAAAGAGAGGTGTGGCTACAATAATTAAATAAGATGAATATGTTATAAACATGAAGGATAGGGTTGATGAACCATGTGAATGATAATGTGGTGTTTTTAATGAATAAGGATCTAAGAGACAAGATGATGCCTAGATCCTTGTACAACCATCTATATACATGAGTAATAGCCTATACACTTTACAATGATGAGGACATGAAACTTTTAGGAATGATGTATGCTATACTAAATAATGATGTGGATAACATCCTAAGAGTTGAAATACCTAAAATTGTTGACAATGGTTTATCCTATATCACCAATGTCTATTAGTTGGATAAGTCCATATCATTAAAGACAATTGGACAATTCTAATGTGTGACCCATGCACCATATGATGAAAGTAACAAGTTAGTGGATAAAGTATTAAGAGGGAAATACCTTAATACAAAGTTAGTTGATTAATTTAAGATGATGGAAATGAAAAGAAAGTGATACATTCAGATATGATAGATATCACATTCTGCATTTCATTGTAGACTTACCTTGATGAACCTCTAATCCAATACTCTTGGTTAAGAAACACATGAAATGTGTGTTATGCAATTGTTACAATAAAAATGTAATGAACTCAATGTACTTTGATAAATGTTGACCAATATACCTTGAGAATGGGGTAATTTAATCAATGGGTATAATGTAATTATATCATGACAAGGATGAGAAATGAACTCATGCTTTGAATTGATGATCATTAATGATATATGATAAGAATGGTAATCATAAGAAAATACTTATGATGCCTTGAATGCTCCTAAAGGAAGGGAGAAACATATTAGAGTTGAACTAATAATGTGAGCATGAAGCCCTAATTAATGTAAGATGGGAAACACTAACTCTAATTTTTGGGTAAAGGGAATGATAAGCCCTAATTGACAGATAACCCTAATCCTGATAAAGGATGGTGGTGTTACTAATATTTCATATGATGTGACAAATGACTTACATGACTGTTATCATGTCTATTAATCATGTAGACATCATGAGATGATGAACATAGCCAGATATGAGCTATGACTTTCATATAATTAACATGTTGTATGGCCTTATATGCCTAATGTTGTTGTTGCTTAGTAAAAGTAACAAAATGTGCATGAACCTTATGAGTTCCATGACTAAGTTGTTGCCTAATGAAAGGTGGAAAAACATTTAATAGGCTTTGAGAGCCATGTGAGATACTTGTGTAAAAAGTATTATGCATACCTCGGTCTGAGGACCTGGAGGTAATGGTTACCTAACAAGTGGTAACAGTGATAGTGAAGAATTGAGGGTATGAACACCCAAAGTTGATAAGTATGATAATGATGTAGTTGAAGGATGTGAACTTCTAAATGAAATGAAATGAGGGACTGAGATCCCAATGTCTTATAAGGACTGAGAAAGTGATTGGTGAAAATAGTACATGTTTCCTTATAGCATTTGTCTGAATAAGTTATGTTTGAGAACTTGACTGATTCTAAAAGAATATGCTAATGTACTTAATTAATTAAGTGAAATCATATCATGTAGAGCCCTGACCATAGATCCATCATCATCAGCAATAGGTGATAGTGTAACGGGTGCTCCACGACAAAACCCAGAACACATATTTTGAATATGTGGGGGCAATGGGCAACTGTATCTTGACGTCCTAATGAGGGAATTGATGAAAGGTAATCAACAAACCTCTCAATCCTTCATTACTTGTATCGGATGGATGTATCACGAATCCCCCAATGATTGTGACAGATGCAGTACACATCTCCCAATAATGCTAATGCTGGATCAATGGAGATAAACATGAGATCTCACAATCGCGAAGAGAGTACAGCACGCCACTGTAACTCTAATAGTGAAGTTGCCATTATACCCTAGAAAGCTATATATATAGTAGAGACACAAGATGTCCTGCATGTAATCTCACGCTAACCGAGATATGGGAGGTCTTGGCAGCCAACTCTACCTTTGACCTTATATGGTACCGATTTCGATTTTGCAGTGATCGGTTGGAGAATGAGTGGTATACCTCATCTCCTCGGGGCATAAGTGTGATTGTAAAATGTAATCAGCCGTCTAGCATGTTTGCTTAAGGATTGAATACGGAAATTCATTGGCTGATGTTATACTTCTTTTATGCAACACTAGTTGATAAATGTTATTCATATCTCTTCACATTCAATGAAAGTATATATGTGAAATATGAATCTACCATGAGTAGATACAATGCTCTCCTTAGAAAAGGAAATTACTTTACTTTTTCATTCAATGATTAATATTGTTGTTATTATATAAGAACTCTTGTTCAGTTTTAATTATAATAAACTGCTATAACAATGTTTTGGCGGAGGGTTATATCTCCCGTTGGGAAAATTTACAATTGTCTCACCCCCGTGGGATCCAATGTTTTTAGGTAATCGTAGAAGAAGAAGCAGGAACCCAATAGCAAGAGAAAAGCAGTAGTAATATTAGGGACAATAGTGATGACTCAGGTGGAGGCACTGGCTGCCAAGTTTTATCTAGATAGAAGTCCTATGTGTCGTCTCTATACTCTCAGGTCCTCCGAATTTATAGTTAGTGTTTTAATGAATCGATCTGAGATTTTGGCTTGATGCCTCGAAGTTATATGTTGTCTATATATTATGTCTTGAGACAGCTGATGTTGTAAATCTTGAGAAGAGATAGTGCAAGACATGTACTTTGAAACAGAATGTAAATGTTACACTTTGGTTCTTGAAGAAAAAGATTTCCTATGTGTGGATCTCTTTGTAAAAAGTTTTAAATTTTAGTGATTTTTAGTAATCCGCTGCAAATGATTCACTTCCGCTTAGTTAATCTTGTGTTTTGTAAGTTGGATGCCATAGTTACCATTAATAAGGTGGTCTTACCTATTCACTCATATGAATAGAAGGGATGATAACCATATTGTATTGATATGTAACCCTTATGAGGTATAGCTTGTTATACCTAGCTTTAATATAACTAAATGATGGTAATTGGGTATGAATAGTCCTTGAATGACTAATAAAATCATGGAGTACTCTTTTACTATTGTTGAAACCCTAGTATGCTATTACCCGATGGTTACACCTAAATTTATGTGTGGGTTCATACTTGAGAATAGTATGGAATGTGATGGTGATGCTTCACCTTATTCATCCATGATCTAATGGGGAGGTTGTGAGTTAGGGTTTGGGTATAAGTGCTGATTAGTAACATTGATATAATTTATCATGTTGAACCTAACTCTAATGCAAAAAGATAAAGATGAGTATTCATGTTTAACATTCTTATATGATGGAATGATGGTGGAATAACCTCCTTAATATGATCATAACCTTAATGTGTTAATTGGTGGTTATCATAGCCACATGGTTGATACTTTATTATGCTAAACATGTGCATTATGAATATGATGAGTATTTATCATATCTAGATTCCTTGCATGTTGATGTAATAAAGGAATGTTCTTAATGTTAATATAACCCTGCTATGATTGTTTATGAATATCTCCAAGCTCATTAATGCAATATTGTGCTAATCTGGTGTATTATATGTAAGTGACATTGTTGAGCCTTATTATAAGTGTGGCAACACATCCCACTATCACACAGATAGTAAGGTGTTACGCGAAAACGTGCGGAAACCACCATAAACTGCAAATTACCAAAACACGGGTTAATTAAAACTGATTGCGGAAAGCAGATAAATTGAGAAACTATTACATTCTGATCCACATCCTGCAATAAAACATGTTATATAAACATATACAAGATCTTGACACGTGTCCACAGCTTAGGAGATCAGCTGTCAAACCAACACATGAGGTCATCACCTGTTTATACATACATAACGGCCCACATCCGGCCAGCAGCAGGATATATAAAGCATCAACAGCTATACAACGTGAAACAATGTCAAAACACCTCCAAGGACATGAGAGTACAGGGATGACTCTAGGACTCTACTACAAAACAACCAAAACAGCAGCATGTCCATCTCTTGCCTTCTACTGCTCGTCTTGTTGTTCAGCCGCAACTCCACGACCACCACCACGTCTAGCTCGAACAACTAAAAAGGGTGTAAACTAGTGGGGTGAGACACACAGTCCTAGCGAGAAACATAACTCCCCGCCGAAACCACAAAACCTCAGAAAGATAAAGCAGCAACAACAGATAATTGATAGAAGGTATAACAAGAGCAGTCTATATAACTAAGCAATTCATACCATCAAGCTTACCAGATGTACGGAAGGCATTTCACCAAATATCTCATTATGGAACATGATTAACAAGATAAGATTTATAAGGTTTTACCATATAACATGAGGAGCGTATAAGTAACTACAAGTATAACAAGATTAACTACACAAGCAAGGCCTCAACCAATGTTTTGTGTTTTGCTTTAAGCAATAAATACTATTCGACTGGATTATGTTTTGTTATGCCCTGAGGAAGTGAGATGTACTGCTCAGATCCAACCGACGGCTGCGAAACCCGGAGCCGGTGCCATACAAGGTCAATGGAAGAGCCGAACTCCATGACCTTCGACCTCGTGGTCAGTACACGAGAACCAAAGCAGGACCGCAGTCTCGTGCTTAAGTGGCCTCAGCCACAGGGTCAGCTCCATAGGCTACCCTTCCTCTAGCCCGCCTTGGTACAGGTCTCGACGCTAGTATATCTGAGCCACGGGCCTGTTCACCGTGCTCTGAGCCATGAACGCATTCATGCTCCCACATCACATATCCTGAGCCATGGGCCTATTCACCATGCTCATATACATATCCCAAGTCTGCAACCACAGCTACACTCGATTCCCTCTCTATTTTAGGCTAGGAGAAACCTTGCATATTCCACAATATGCACTCCGGGTTAACCCGTAGGAGAACCCATTTCACCATCACCAGCTCCTAACGATGATGGATCTATGGCCAGGGAAAACTACATGATATGTTCCACTGTGATTGGTTAGTATATTTTAAGTGGATTGCAAGATTCAACCAAGTTGTATAACATGCAAACTATAACAAGAATAAACAACATGAAACACAATATCATGCTTTTACTGTAATCAACATCATCCTGATCCATCACAAGGATCCAACATTACATGTTGATGGAGTTTGTTTTATGCAACACCACTAAAAATCCTAGAGATGATGAGTCTCTAAGTTTAGCCTTGCTAGTACTATGGTAAGAACTCCACCCACATGTGCTAAGACATGTGGAAGTCTTATCGTAGTATAGTTAAGGGTCGAATCCTCGGGACAACGGTCTTGACGAAGTCAAGATGGAAAACGTTTAGCCTTTACTTAACAACTTAAAGATTGATATTTAGATCGAAAGTTTGATTTGGTTGTTTTAAACTAAGTACAAAGAAAGTAAAGCAAGAAAGTAAATAAAGCAAGTAAATCTTAAGAGTTAACAAATGATGATGAATCACTGGGGTTAAGCAGGTATTTACCACCGCTACACATGCATTGTATATGTACTAAGCAAGACTTATAAGCTAGATGCATGGATGTTTCCACAAGACCGATGCCTTATAAGACAAGAGCGATGCGTTGCATCCAAGGGTGTTCCACAAGACCGATGCCCACATAAGACAAGAGCGATGCATTGCACCCTTCGATGTTCCACAAGACCAATGCCCATATAAGAAAAGGGCAATGCATCTCATCCTCCAAGGGTTAAGTAACTCTCATGCGGTACATCACTACGCGTCACTGAAGGATGTAGTCTCCGAAGAGAGAATCTTACTCAACCTCAAGAAACGTGCATCTAAAACTAACAAGCAAGCGATAATTACCAAATCGAATAGCGTCCTTGTAGGCCTAGTCTCCTATTCGGATAACCTAGCTACGAGAAGTGCGGGAATGATGTAACGCCAGCCATTCCCGAACAAATGGTCACATGCTTTACATCATTCCCCTCGCAAAGTGTGTTCCTCGACTTACCAAAGGTCTCTTCCATACAGATGGGAGTGTGCCAAATGATAGTGAGGTTACTCCACTCTTTGAGATACACTTCTAGACACCGAAACGGATGCGTGGTGGATACACACACCAGAAACCAACACTAAATCGGTATTCAAGCCTCGATAGCGGTCGTAGACAAACCACAACGAAAGACAATAAATGCATACAAGAACGTGGCCATCATTCAAGCATGTGTGAAACGATTTAGTATTAAAACGAAATGATAACATCTTTTTTACAGTACAAAATACAAAACATGGGCAGCGGGGCTAGTCCCCGCGCCCCAGTGGATGGAACTACTCGCTCCTCATAGAGGGAGCAACAAAGAAGGAGGCAAGAAGAGATAGAAAGAACATCATCTCCACTGAGGAGAGAAGGTTGAACCCTTGGTGGAGAGAGCAACGATCTCCACCCCTTGTAGCTTGCTTGATGACGGATCTTCTCCTCTCACCTTCCTTGTTGATGAGAGAGAAAGTAGCTTGCAATGGACGTGAGTCTCAGACCGGCAGCCTCGAGTGATGGATGGAGTTGTTCTGGTAGTGGAGAGACAGCCTCTGGACGTCTGGACTCCCCCCCATGAACGGCCCTGAGGTCTTATTTATAGGCTTTGAGTGAGATCCAAACGGTTTGGAGACCGTTTGGGCTCAAACGGTCTTGGGACCGTTTGGCATCAAACGGTCTTGAGATCGTTTGGCGTCAAACGGTCTTGGGACCGTTTGGCGTCAAACGGTCTTGAGATCGTTCGGCGTCAAACGGTCTTGAGATCGTTTGGCGTCAAACGGTCTTGGGACCGTTTGGCGTCAAACGGTCTTGAGACCGTTTGAGCTTCATGCGGTCTTGGGACCGTTTGGCTTCATGCGGTCTCGGGACCGTTTGAACTCCATGCGGTCTTGGGGCCGTTTGGCTTCATGCGGTCTCGGGACCGTTTGAACTCCATGCGGTCTTGGGACCGTTTGGCTTCATGCGGTCTCGGGACCGTTTGAACTCCATGCGGTCTTGGGACCGTTTGTCTTCATGCGGTCTCGGGACCGTTTGAACTCCATGCGGTCTTGGGACCGTTTGGCTTCATGCGGTCTCGGGACCGTTTGAACTCCATGCGGTCTTGGGACCGTTTGGCTTCATGCGGTCTCGGGACCGTTTGAACTCCATGCGGTCTTGGGACCGTTTGGCTTCATGCGGTCTCGGGACCGTTTGAACTCCATGCGGTCTTGGGACCGTTTGGCTTCATGCGGTCTCGGGACCGTTTGAACTCCATGCGGTCTTGGGACCGTTTGGATCTACTCGACCCTTGGGCTGGTTTGTTCTTTTGTTATTTTTTTGTGCTTTTTCTGCAATTATAAAAGGAAAAGTTAGTTTGATGATGTATTTACAAAAAGGGGTAAAATTAGGTTTAAGTACAATATAAATGTAGAAAGAGTATGGAAAACTAAAGAAAAAGACTAAGATAAACTACTAAAATAGGAGGTTATCACCCCCCCTAACTTAGAGTCTAGCTTGTCCTCAAGTTAGATAGAGCTGAGGCATGAAATGGCGCGGCGATCTTAATTAAAATTTCCGTACTCTTGCTTCAATTCTTGACCTGAGTTCCCCAGGGGTCGTATCTAGGCTTATTGCATGCCTTGATCCTTTTGGATTTCGAGAGTTGCTTGGATTTCAGGTTTTTCCGTATCTCGAAGTTTGCCTTGGGACCACATTTATTTTGTGCATGCTGTTGACTCTAATCAACTTTATACCTCTCTGGAAACCTATTGGAAGCTAGAGAGGGTATGAGGGTTGGCTAAAGGCTTTGAAGTGTAACTCCCCTTCGAGTGGGGGAGGGGCTGTCTATGCTTTTTAGGATCTCACTACCGGACACGACACATCTGCCTTTATGAGGGCAGCTGAATGTACCGGCCGGGCAAGTCCTTTATTAGCCTTTTCATATACTTGGAACTTTTAGGGTTTCACTACCGGACGCGACGCATCTGCCTTTGTGAGGGCAGCGGGATGTGCCGGCCGGGTGAGCCCTTTATCAGTTCTTTATATAGGTCCTTATTCGTGGCGCAACTCTCATGATTTTATTCGTCTCTCTGGCTTTTATTCAAAAACTCACAGGCTTGGGTTTTGGGATGAGGATTTATTTTGGGCGGCCAAGCCTCTTTTATTTTGAAGAGAGGAAAGTTGTTCTTAAAGTTTTTCAGCATGCACTTATTTGGTTTGTGGTCCACTTGCAGAGCTTTTTGACTTGGAAGTTGCCTGATTTCCCTCTCATCCTTGAAATCTCGGCTTATTTCTGCCCTGATTTTGACCTATGGAGAGTCAGATAAAGAATTGGAGCAAAAATATAGGATCCATAGTGGATGGGGATCGATAAATCGCCATTTGATGTCTAAGTACTAAATACTTGTAGAGACTAACATGATTCTAGAGTTAGTTGAGGTGACTTATTTTAAGGAAAAGGGTGTATAGAGATTGATACCTAGCCCTTGTCTGATGACCCCCCCCCTAACTCATCACACACTCTGTCCTCAGAGTGGGAAAGTGATAGGTTGAGAAGTCATTTGAACAAGGGCTGTGAGTTAGGCCAAAAATGCGGTAACCCCTGGAGATTGGAGTAGAGTGGATGCGAATTGGGGTGCCTTGTAGCGCTGACTCAGGAGCTTTATTGATGTCGCAGTGCATTCCTTTGCAATTGTGTCTTGATATTGTAGACGAAATCTGCAATTCTAGCAATGAATCTGCTAGACAATATCAAGACAAAATTGCAAAGGAGTGCACTGCGATATGTGCTGCTTGATTACACAAAAGTTCCCAAACGGTGTCTAAACCGTTTGGTTCCAAACGGTTTGAAGACCGTTTGGTTCCAAACGGTTTGAAGACCGTTTGGTCTCAAACGGTTGGAGGACCGCTTGGAAAGCGAGAAGCCGCAGGTCACCGGCGCGGGGGGAAGGTGGAACGGGGCGAAGGTTTGAAGGTGGGTGGAGGAAACGGCGACTGGCGCGATAGTGGCGACAGAACGGCACGGAAACGAAGAACATTATTTGACGACGACTGCGAAGGTGGCACGGAGTGAGCAGCGTGCTTGGGGTCACCGGACAATCTTGTGGGAGGTGGATTGAGAAGCTTGCGCGGAGGCACAGAAGCAAAAAGGTGAAGTTCTGCGCACGAAAAGACTGTAGAGTGCGAAGATTCGAAGAGAGGAAGATGGAGATGCGGGGTCGGTATTTATAGCGGTGACTTATCGTATTCAAACGGTTTCAAGACCGTTTGGTCCCAAACGGTTTCAAGACCGTTTGGTCCCAAACGGTTTCAAGACCGTTTGGTCCCAAACGGTTTGAGGACCGTTTGGTCCCAAACGGTTTTAAGACCGTTTGGTCCCAAACGGTTTGAGGACCGTTTGGTCCCAAACGGTTTGAGGACCGTTTGGTCCCAAACGGTTTTAAGACCGTTTGGAGCATAAAAATATTTGTATATTTTTTTGTATTTTTAGATTTAGTAATGAAAGAACTTAAAGAAAGCAAAACAAAATTAAGAGAGAATAAAACTAGAAAATTGGAGAAATTGATACTCAGGTCTTGGGTTGCCTCCCAAGAAGCGCCTTGGTTTTACATCACTGGCTCGACGAAGTTGTGGGCGTAGCGTTTCTGACATCGAGGGTTTGTTGATGTGTTTTGGCTTCCTGAGTGTAGTATCTTTTTAAACGGTGTCCGTTGACCGTTCGTTCTCCTCCGTTGTTGTTGATGATAATGGCAGCTCCAGTTGGGTAGATATGTTTTATAGTGAAGGGTCCGGACCATCTTGTACGAAGTTTTCCGGGGAATAATTTGAGCTTGGAATTGAATAAGAGCACTTTGTCACCAACGGTGATATCTTTTCTCCTAAGATGTCCATCGTGCCACATTTTCGTTTGCTCTTTATAGATTCTGGCACTGTGATATGCTGTCATGCGGAGTTCTTCTAGCTCCTGTAGTTGAAGTTGTCTGTTCTCTCCCGCACTTTTAAGGTCGAAGTTTAGTTGCTTGATGGCCCACCAGGCTTTATGTTCCAGTTCTACTGGGAGATGACATGATTTACCGTACACCAAGCGGAACGGAGTTGTTCCAATTGGTGTTTTGTAAGCCGTACGATATGCCCAGATGGCGTCAGGAAGTTTGGTGGACCAATCAGTGCAATTTTTGTTCACTGTTTTTTTAAGAATCGCTTTTATCTGTCTATTGGATACTTCCACTTGGCCACTAGTTTGCGGATGGTAAGGTGTGGCAACTTTGTGATGGACTCCATATCTTCTTAGTAATGCTTCGAAACTTCGTTCCAGAAAATGGGTCCCGCCATCAGATATGACCGTTCTTGGGACTCCAAATCTTGGAAAGATGGTATCTTTGAACAATTTGACAACAGGTTTGGAGTCATTAGATGCAGTGGGTACAGCTTCGACCCACTTCGAGACGTAATCCACAGCGACCAAAATGTACGAGAAACCATATGATGAGGGGAAAGGTCCCATGTAGTCTACCCCCCATACATCAAACAGCTCAATTTCCTGCCACATGGTAAGAGGCATTTCATCTCTTTTTGATATGTTGCCCGAAAATTGGCATTTATCACAGGATTTGACAAAATTATATGAGTCTTTTGATATGGTGGGCCAAAAGAAACCAGATTGTAGAACTTTTATGGCAGTTTTCTTGGCGCCCATGTGCCCCCCCGTGGGTCCGGAGTGGCAATGTTCCAAAACCGATGTTATTTCTTCTTCTGGAAGGCATCGACGAAAAAGTCCGTCGGCACAGAGGTAGAACAAGTAGGGTTCATCCCAATGATAACGTTTTACGTCATGAAGGAATTTCCTTTTATCTTGATAAGAAGCAGACGGGTGAATGATCCCCGTGGCCAGATAATTGATGATATCTGCAAACCAAGGGAAATTATGAGTGGCTTTCATAAGTTGATCATCAGGAAGAGAGTCCCTGATAGGGATTTTATCTTTGTCTTCAACCTCGATTCTACTGAGGTGATCGGCGACAACGTTCTCTACGCCACTTTTATCTTTGATTTCTAGATCGAATTCTTGAAGCATCAATACCCAGCGGATGAGCCTGGGTTTGGCATCCTGTTTCTGAATCAAATGTCTGATAGCAGAATGGTCAGTGTAGACAATTACCTTAGAGCCGATCAGGTAAGAGCGGAATTTTTCGAAGGCGTAGATGATAGCTAGGAACTCTTTTTCCGTGGTCGTGTAGTTTCTTTGTGCTTCATCAAGCGTTTTGGACGCATAGTAGATGACATAGGGTTTCTTGTCGATTCGTTGTCCTAAAACGGCCCCTATGGCATAGTCACTTGCGTCACACATAATTTCAAAAGGTTGCGACCAGTCTGGAGCCCTTAGAATAGGTGCGGAAATTAGTGCTTCTTTAAGGGTGGAGAAACTTTGCATACATTCTTGGTCAAAAATAAACTCGGCATCTTTTGTCAGGAGTTGGGTCATGGGTTTAGCTATTTTTGAGAAATCTTTGATGAACCTTCTGTAAAACCCCGCATGACCTAGGAAAGCTCGAACTCCTCTTATGTCCTTCGGAGGTGACAACTTCGAGATGACATCAATCTTTGCTTTGTCGACCTCGATCCCTCTATCACTTACTCTATGTCCGAGGACGATACCCTCTGTTACCATGAAATGGCATTTTTTCCAGTTCAGGATAAGGTTTGTTTCCTTGCAACGTTGCAGGACTTGTTCAAGATTATTTAGACAGTTATCGAAAGACTCTCCATAAACAGAGAAATCATCCATAAAGACTTCCATAATAGATTCAGTTAATCCGGTGAAAATGGCGGACATGCAGCGTTGGAAAGTAGCAGGAGCGTTACATAGTCCGAATGGCATTCTTCTAAAAGCATATGTCCCGAAGGGACAAGTGAAGGTGGTTTTTTCTTGGTCCTCTGGATGTATGGGTATTTGGTAGAACCCAGAGTAACCATCGAGATAACAAAAATATTTTTGGTGGGCCAAGCGCTCCAGGACTTCGTCTAGAAAGGGTAGAGGGTAGTGGTCTTTCCTTGTAGCTTTATTCAATTTCCTATAATCGATGCACATTCTCCACCCCGTTACAGTCCTAGTAGGTACGAGCTCATTTTTATCGTTGATCACTACAGTAGTGCCCCCTTTCTTTGGGACAACTTGAACTGGACTAACCCACTGAGAGTCGGAGATAGGGTAGATCATACCAGCTTTAAGCAGTTTGAGGACTTCCAAACGGACTACCTCTTTTAAATTTGGGTTCAGTTTTCTTTGATGTTCGCGAGTGGGTTTAAATTCTTCAACCATAGGAAGCTTGTGCATACACAGATCCGGATTTATGCCTGTGAGGTCGGTTATTTTATAACCGATGACCTTTTTGTGTTTCCTTAGTTTGTCTAGAAGTCTGACTTCTTGGTCTTCGGTGAGGGTGGAGCTGATAATAACTGGGCATAGTTCTTCCTTATCCAGGAAAACATATTTGAGCCCTGTGGGTAAGGTCTTCAATTCAGGGGTTTTTGGTGGTTCTGCTGCTTCAATAGTCGTTATGGCTTTAAGCTCTTCAAAGGTAGCCTTTGGTGCTTCTTCTACCTTTTCTAGATATTGGATGCATTGCTGGACTAGTTCATTTGCAGAGAACTCGACTTCGGGATTGATAAGAGCATTTTCAAGTTCGTCGATTGGCTCGGAGATTTCTAGTTGCGACATTTGTTGGATTGCGTCTAAAAGAAAGACTTCTTCTTGAATGTTAGGGCCTTTCATGCTGTCAAGGACACGGAATTGAATGGCTTCCTTTCCGAGCCTAAGGATGATGGTTCCGGCTTCGACATCGATTAGTGCTCTGGCTGTAGCTAGGAAAGGCCTGCCGAAAATGATCGGATATCTCAAGTCCTCTTTGATATCCATGATGACAAAATCACATGGAACGTAAGCATCCTTGCCTATTCTTACTGGAACGTCTTCAATGATTCCCAAAGGTGCGGTTATGGTGGAGTCAGCAAGTTGAATAGTCATTGCTGTAGGTAGCAGATCTGTGAAACCGAGGCGTTGGCACATTGAGAAAGGCATAATGGATATACTAGCCCCGAGGTCAGCTAATCCTTTCTTTGTGGATGCGTTTCCAATGCAACATTGGATTCCGAAAGAACCTGGGTCCTTCTTCTTTTTGGGCAGTTTGTTCAAGATGATGTCAGAGGTGGTTTGGGCAAGCTTGACGGTTTCCTGATCTTTGGTGATATACTTACGTGATAGCAAAGTTTTGAGATACCTTGCCCATGCTGGTACTTCGGATAGAGCGTCGAGGAGTGGGATATCGATATAAAGTTTCTTCATTGCTTCCTTGAATTTCTGAAACCTGGCATCCATTTTTGTTTCTTGCAGTCTGCCTGGATATGGAATCCTTGGTTTGAATTGCGGGACCTTGGGTTCTGTGGGTACATACTCTTTGTTTTTGTCCTCGGTGTCTTCGGGAGATTTCCCAATCTCTTGTTGTGAGATCTCTTTCGTCAAAAGAATGGGCACATCATCATCATCTAGAGTGATCTTGATGGGTTCAGGCAGAATGCGTCCCGACCTTGTGGTGATGGCGTTCAGCTGTTCGTGTTCATTTTGCCCATTTGGTTCAGGCTGCCTATCAGAAACGCCAGCCGAAGACTTCAACTGTGCAGCGATCTGAGCTAGCTGGGTTTCAACTGCCCTTTGTTGGGCTTGCTGGCTAGCTAGCATAGTTTGCTGAGACTGAAGCATTTGCTTTATCAAAGATAGTTCGTCTTCTGGTTGTTGCAGAGGTGCGGTTAACTGTGGCTGCAGGGGCTGCTGCAACTGGGGTTGCTGTGGCTGCTTCAACTGGGGTTGGTGCAACTGAGGGTGCAGTCCTGAATGAGTATATTGGTAAAAAGGATTCCTGGGATAGTTAGGTCTTTGAAAACCTTGTATGTAATTCCCATGACTGAAATTATTCTGAAATCCCGGTGGTTGTCTGTTGAAAGATCCACCTTGTGCATGCTGCTGTGGGTTGGCAGTCCCTGCAGGATTCCCGTATTGGAAACCAGGATGGTTCCTTGGTTTATCTGGGTTGTAATTCATTTGGCCAAGTATTGAATGTATGGAGTTGACTTGCTCTGGCATTTGGTCTTCGGGATGCTCGATGATGGGTTCATATTGCGGCATAGGTGGTTGTAAATCCATCATGACATTGTACAACAATCCACATGATAATGTGGGATGATCGGATGCATGACAGGCTTCACAAGTTCCAGTAGCTGCCTTAATTTGTTGAACCTGGGAGCTTTTCTTCTTATCATATTCCCCAAAAGAAGTTTCGAGGGCTTGTTGCTTGCTAGCAATAGTCTTCAAAGCCTCAGCAATGGCTTTGAGTTCCATAGATTCTTCCGCTTTGTAAACCTTGAGAACGCCTTTGGGTTGGTTAGATGACCTTCCCCAATTGGATTGGTTCTCGGCCCCCAACGTAACTATATTCCAGGCGTTTTCGTAGTTCTTTCTCATAAAGTTTCCTCTAGATGAGGAATCTAGGAATTGCTTGATATCATCACTTACTCCTCTGTAGAATGTTTCTATTAGTTGATTTTTAGAAATGCCATGGTGAGGACACTTTCTCAGGAGTTCTTTGAATCTTTCCCAAGCTTCAGAAAGTGTTTCTCCAGGTAATTGGGAAAAGTGATTAATCTGTCCCCTGATCTCATAGGTTAGGGAAGGTGGGAAGAATTTCTCAAGAAACTTTTCTTCTAAGGGAGTCCAGGTAGTGATGATAGGGTGTCTATCCAAAGCGTTGTACCAGCTTAGTGCTCTTCCAGATAGGGTGAAGTGGAAAAGGTGTAACATGATTGCTTCCATTGCAACGCCTGCTTGGGGTACAAGTCGGCAGAGTGACTTGAACCTCTTAAGGTGATCCATGCAATCATCTCCGTGTGCTCCGGA
The DNA here is from genome assembly GCA_963693085.1 of Alisma plantago-aquatica. NCBI lineage: Eukaryota > Viridiplantae > Streptophyta > Magnoliopsida > Alismatales > Alismataceae > Alisma > Alisma plantago-aquatica. The sequence goes on along the minus strand of OY856411.1, from coordinate 1,147,173,400 downwards.
GAAAGAGATGCCTTGCATGATCTGGATCCATTGCGACCGAATTTCAAAGTGTGGTATGTTGATAATCGGTGGTCGGACAGGATGATCATCTTCATAATTCTTTGGGACTGCATAGTCCCGAAGTTGCTTGTTTCTTAACGCAAGTTGAGCAGCAGCCTGCTCTGCTTGGATGCGGGCTTGTTCCTCAGCTCGGATCTCAGCTTGCACCTGAGCACGAGTGTCAGCAATGAGTTGTGCTCGTTGTGCTGCTATGGCGGCGTTGACTCTTTCTGCAATAAGGCGTTGCTCTTCGGCCATCTGTCTGGCTCTTTGGCGGTTAAGTCTATTCCTTCGGTGAAAACTTCTTTCTACCTCAGAATCGTATTCTGGTTCAGGGGAGAATCCGATGCTATGCGGGGGTTGCATACACGTTTTCTACCTGAGTAGAAGGAAAATCTCAAGTTAGGAAAAATGGAAGGAAATGAAAAAGATCAAGAAATATTGGATTGGTTATTAAGAAAAAGTGTAAAATCCTAATCAACCAAGAAATTGGTAAGTAAAAACTAAAAAGTTCCGTTGTCCCCGGCAACGGCGCCAATTTTTGATGGAGTTTGTTTTATGCAACACCACTAAAAATCCTAGAGATGATGAGTCTCTAAGTTTAGCCTTGCTAGTACTATGGTAAGAACTCCACCCACATGTGCTAAGACATGTGGAAGTCTTATCGTAGTATAGTTAAGGGTCGAATCCTCGGGACAACGGTCTTGACGAAGTCAAGATGGAAAACGTTTAGCCTTTACTTAACAACTTAAAGATTGATATTTAGATCGAAAGTTTGATTTGGTTGTTTTAAACTAAGTACAAAGAAAGTAAAGCAAGAAAGTAAATAAAGCAAGTAAATCTTAAGAGTTAACAAATGATGATGAATCACTGGGGTTAAGCAGGTATTTACCACCGCTACACATGCATTGTATATGTACTAAGCAAGACTTATAAGCTAGATGCATGGATGTTTCCACAAGACCGATGCCTTATAAGACAAGAGCGATGCGTTGCATCCAAGGGTGTTCCACAAGACCGATGCCCACATAAGACAAGAGCGATGCATTGCACCCTTCGATGTTCCACAAGACCAATGCCCATATAAGAAAAGGGCAATGCATCTCATCCTCCAAGGGTTAAGTAACTCTCATGCGGTACATCACTATGCGTCACTGAAGGATGTAGTCTCCGAAGAGAGAATCTTACTCAACCTCAAGAAACGTGCATCTAAAACTAACAAGCAAGCGATAATTACCAAATCGAATAGCGTCCTTGTAGGCCTAGTCTCCTATTCGGATAACCTAGCTACGAGAAGTGCGGGAATGATGTAACGCCAGCCATTCCCGAACAAATGGTCACATGCTTTACATCATTCCCCTCGCAAAGTGTGTTCCTCGACTTACCAAAGGTCTCTTCCATACAGATGGGAGTGTGCCAAATGATAGTGAGGTTACTCCACTCTTTGAGATACACTTCTAGACACCGAAACGGATGCGTGGTGGATACACACACCAGAAACCAACACTAAATCGGTATTCAAGCCTCGATAGCGGTCGTAGACAAACCACAACGAAAGACAATAAATGCATACAAGAACGTGGCCATCATTCAAGCATGTGTGAAACGATTTAGTATTAAAACGAAATGATAACATCTTTTTTACAGTACAAAATACAAAACATGGGCAGCGGGGCTAGTCCCCGCGCCCCAGTGGATGGAACTACTCGCTCCTCATAGAGGGAGCAACAAAGAAGGAGGCAAGAAGAGATAGAAAGAACATCATCTCCACTGAGGAGAGAAGGTTGAACCCTTGGTGGAGAGAGCAACGATCTCCACCCCTTGTAGCTTGCTTGATGACGGATCTTCTCCTCTCACCTTCCTTGTTGATGAGAGAGAAAGTAGCTTGCAATGGACGTGAGTCTCAGACCGGCAGCCTCGAGTGATGGATGGAGTTGTTCTGGTAGTGGAGAGACAGCCTCTGGACGTATGGACTCCCCCCCATGAACGGCCCTGAGGTCTTATTTATAGGCTTCGAGTGAGATCCAAACGGTTTGGAGACCGTTTGGGCTCAAACGGTCTTGGGACCGTTTGGCATCAAACGGTCTTGAGATCGTTTGGCGTCAAACGGTCTTGGGACCGTTTGGCGTCAAACGGTCTTGAGATCGTTCGGCGTCAAACGGTCTTGAGATCGTTTGGCGTCAAACGGTCTTGGGACCGTTTGGCGTCAAACGGTCTTGGGACCGTTTGAGCTTCATGCGGTCTTGGGACCGTTTGGCTTCATGCGGTCTCGGGACCGTTTGAACTCCATGCGGTCTTGGGGCCGTTTGGCTTCATGCGGTCTCGGGACCGTTTGAACTCCATGCGGTCTTGGGACCGTTTGGCTTCATGCGGTCTCAGGACCGTTTGAACTCCATGCGGTCTTGGGACCGTTTGGCTTCATGCGGTCTCGGGACCGTTTGAACTCCATGCGGTCTTGGGACCGTTTGGCTTCATGCGGTCTCGGGACCGTTTGAACTCCATGCGGTCTTGGGACCGTTTGGCTTCATGCGGTCTCGGGACCGTTTGAACTCCATGCGGTCTTGGGACCGTTTGGCTTCATGCGGTCTCGGGACCGTTTGAACTCCATGCGGTCTTGGGACCGTTTGGCTTCATGCGGTCTCGGGACCGTTTGAACTCTATGCGGTCTTGGGACCGTTTGGATCTACTCGACCCTTGGGCTGGTTTGTTCTTTTGTTATTTTTTTGTGCTTTTTCTGCAATTATAAAAGGAAAAGTTAGTTTGATGATGTATTTACAAAAAGGGGTAAAATTAGGTTTAAGTACAATATAAATGTAGAAAGAGTATGGAAAACTAAAGAAAAAGACTAAGATAAACTACTAAAATAGGAGGTTATCACATGTTATCACTTGGCCTCTTGCCAATCATCTAGATCCATTTCAAGGATCATCATATTTCCATGGGATCTCAATCCCTCATCTCATAGTGCCACTGCCTCTCAAGGCTTTCTCATCAACTTAAGCACTTTAGCCAAACTTAGGTCCTCAGACCAAAACACATCATGTATATTATCTCATTATCATGAGTAACCATCAAAACAGTGTTACTTGAACATATATATACCTCATTTCCCCTTTTCCTGGCTATGCATCTGTACCAGCATGGTTAGTACACACAATCATCATGGGTTATCAGAAGAATTATATTATCAACATAGGGCAACATTTATGATTATATGCTTAACATTCATGCCTTAGCCTGTGACCATAGACATAGGTCATAACATTAAACAAAGCAGCTTATGTGCTCATCATTTATTCAACATTATACATATCATTCCAGATGATCAGAAGCACATGTAAGGTCATGCCAAGTTATATGGATATAATCTACTACCTCCAAATACTATCAAGCATATCAAGGTCACCATTAAGCCAAACGTGATACATACACAAGATTTATCATAGAATACTTTACGGAAGGAACAAGACCCTCGCTATAAGTGCCCACTACCCTTACAAGAAGTGTGATGGGTAGGGAACCCTCACTAGAAGTGGTATCAGGCAGGGTACTCCTCTTATCATCCAAGCACTTCAGCCCCATATCGGTCAAGCAACCAGCAAGGGTGTCGGGCTACCTTCAAGCTATATCGTGCAACGTTGCGTCGTGCAACACTGGGTATCAGACATACATATGTAACGTGCAGCTCAGTCTCTACATGCAATGGTGCATCCTACATCAGGGACAATGACCATAAGGTCTAGCGTGCAACTTACTCTACCAGACATGCCGTGTGGCAGTGCATTGTGCACCTCCGTGTCGTGCAATGGCTAGGATTACTACAGGTTCTATATCGGGCATCATCACTATGTTGTGACGCCCAGCACCAAGCTAGCCACATAGCTCCATGTCGTCCAAGGTAGGACGGCCACTAGACTACTTCCTCAGGTTAGGTGTATCGAGCAGTAAGGACACGTTGTGTGATGCCCGACATATAAAGGTCAACAACCAGAAACATGATGTCTGACACAACACCACAAACTAGCTGACAAGCTCCACACCTCAATGCACAATGACATCAAACCATCACATAGGCTAAGTGTATCGGGCAGGTTACTTGTCAAGGTGTAATGCTCGACACACACAAAGCAGGGACCAAGTGCAACGCACGACATAGCCACAACATGTATCGTCCAAGGCTCAAGATCAAGAGGGATATCGGGCAGCACCTCCCCCAAGATCATAATGGTTAAGATGCAGCCCGACAGGGTCACCACCAACCTCAAGCACAAGGGCACCAAAACCCTAATGGATCGGGAAGATGACTCACCTCTCAACTATCAAGAGAGAGGGGTCTTTCCAAGCTTCTTATCACCAATCGGGCAACACAAGGTACAACCACAACTAAGGTCCACAACCACCACATAGCTCACCTTTCAAGTCCATGGTGAGAGGAGGGTGTTGCTCAAGCCACTAGAACACAAGCTCACCTCTCAACTTAAACGAGAGAGGGGTATTTCCCATATTACTAGAACTCAAGCTCACTCCTCTAGACCTAGGAGAGAAAGGAGTGTTGCTCACCAAGAAACCCTAGAACAAGGTTCGGCCAACAAGAAGAAACTAAGCAAGAAACCAACTAGCAACACACATAGCCGACATGATCATAGCAAAATATAAGAACATAAAAGAAGGTAGTGTAGTTAGGGTTAGGAGTTATGTAACCCGCCTTAAGCAAGCTCCAAGCTCCTAGCTCCAAGCACCACCAAGGAAGAAGAGAAAGGCACTCTAGGGTTCGGTCACCACTAGAGGAAGAAGGAGACTCCAAGAAGGATCAGCCACCAAGCTTGCAAAAGGAGAGGGTGTCGTGCACCAAAGGAGAAGGAGACTAGGGAACTAAAGGGATCCTTAGCAAGAGAAGGGAAACATATATATAGAAGGGGATGGAGGAGAAACCAAGGTAGAGCAAAGCAAGGTGTTGCTCACCTAGGGACACTTGTCCATGTGCAAAGCCACCACTCTAACATGCCCTAAACACATGTCCAAGGCCATTGCCACATGCAAGCATCAAGCACCAAGTGTCCACTAGGGGTGACACATACGAGGTCAAAGAAGGTCAAAGGGTCCATGGGTGACACACCTCCATGCCATGGCTGACACAACCCTGGGTGACACACCACTAGGGAGACACACATCCTGGGCGATACACCTAGGCAAACACAAGCATGCCCTTGCCCGACACAAGGTCCAAAGAAGCAAAGGCAAGACACCACAAGGCCCAACAAGCTCATCCAAGCCCAAGGAAACACAAGCATCGAGCCCAACCCTTCAACTCAACACTAGAGGAAGCAAGGAGAGGGAGGAACACCTCATAAGGTGGCAAACTTGCCCACAAACCCTAAACTTGGGTTAATTGCAAGTAGCACCTCCAGCTCTCGACAAAGCACCAACAAACCCTAATCACCACCAAAGGTGATTAGCAAGCAACTAAGCATCAGGGTTAAGCAAAGCAAACAGGATAAGCCCTAAACAGAGGTCAGGGTCCTTACAATAAGGCATGGCAAGATAATGATGACATTGTAGGGAATAGTATGATGGTCTTAATGATCTTTGGGCATGGTTGAGCCCTAAATGAGTTGTAATCCTCTTGTGTTGATAAGGGTTGATACCCAATGATATTGTGAAAAGGATTTATATGTCATGATAGTATGACGGTCTTAATGACCTTTGGGCATGGTTGAGCCCTAAATGAGGTGTAATCCTCTTATGTTGATAAGGGTTGATACCCTGTGCTATTGTGAAAAGGATTTATATCTTGTGATAGTATGATGCCTGGTGTGGTCTCATGAATGGCAAGTGAATAGTACCATGTGATGATGAGATGAGAAATTGTGTTTCACATGTTTTATATCTTTTAAAAGTTGTGATATTTATATACTTTCTAGAAGTGAATTAGGGTTTGTATGTCTACTTGTTTGATACAACCTTACTTCACCCAATTGGCATAACTAATCAAGTGCAACTCTAATCATGTAGTGCCATGTTTCATAGGGCCATCTTCAGTTTCAAAGCTTGCTAGATGGTGAAACGAGTATTCCTAAGGGAAACTCAAAGCACATATTGTTGAGTATGTGGGGGTGGCAGGTGAGACCCATGTCCTAGTAAGAGATATAACCTCCAACAATGTTTATTGATTACAATATTTTTAAGTAATTAATAGTTAATAAGTTTAATCATATATAAAAAATAAGCTCAGTAGCACTGATGATTAAAAAAATACATAAAGGAATAGATAATAACTATCATCATTAGCCAGACTATCATGCTTTATCTTGTTGACAATATAAGCAATTCAGTAGCATATGCATATCTAGCATCATGAGCAAGTCTAGTAATATAGAATCTATATCATTATGAATAATCCTAGCCACATAAGCATAGATAACAATATTAGCATGTCTAATAAGTTGAACATATCAACATCATAAGAAGAGCTAACAACATAAGCACAACTATCTAGATAAGTATGATTAGCAATATATGCATCTCTAGTTATAAGACATGGCTAGCATGCTAAACATAACTAACAACATGAGATATCTAGCATCATGATTATAATCAGTAGTAGTATAGTTATCAACACAAGCATAGCTACTGTATGTATGCATCTACAATCTTAAGCATATACACAACCTAAGTATATCTACTATCTCTTAATTGCCCTAAGCATCATCTTTATTTAAAGATAACAAACAAGGATTATCATCCAATGTGAAACATCGTGTATAAACCTAAACAAATATGCTACATTGATGTATTACATCTTTTATTACACCCTGGGGAATTTGAATCGTACCATTCAAAGTCCAACCGACCCCTACAAAGGGCTATTCAATTCTGTACAAGATCTAGGAGTGTCGGTATCCTAAGATATCTTTCTCCCGGTCAGTACAAGTAAAAAGGCAGTGACATATCAGTCAAAGCTGCCACCACAGCGACATATAGTCTTGTAACTAGCCCACCTTGGTACAGGTCACAACGCTAGCATCTAGGGTATTCAACCCCCAATCACTGAGGTACAACCCCAGTTGTCCTCTAATCACATCATGTTATAATCACCGAGACAAGACCACAGTCGTTCTCAATCACATCAGATGTATGAGGCATGACCATAGCCATCCTCCACAATCTGCATAGGATATATCCTCAACCCTTGTGGTTCGCCACATTTTTTTAAGGTAATCAGAAGTGGCAAAAACAAACTTGTGGCATCAAAGAGGATCTATAGTAATGAATATTTGAGAAAGTTATTTAGATGTCTAGTGTGTCCTAGAGTCGTCCATGTACTCTCAAGTCTGGGTAGGAAAAGTTTGTATATGGTGTTTCAAACAAATCAGACTTTTATTAGCATATTAATGCTTGTTTGTGTGGCATATACAAATATTGTTCTCCTATGTATATATGTTGTGGCTAAGGCAATAGAACAATTTGTATCAAATTCTTGGCATAGTATGGATATAAGGAAGATGTTGGCCTCTTATGAAAATATTTCTGAACGGGTGCTAACGTTGAAATCGGTTTTAATTTACCCATATTTTTGGGTATGTGATTAATTAGTGATTGATTTTATTTTATGTTTTGAGTAATCTCATTTAGTGTAATGGGTTCTCATAAGAAAGGGAGAAGATATTCATCTCACTCAGGTACTACCATGAAGAACCATGGATTCAACCTCTATGGAGAGAAGTCTTTCAAAAGACCACCATGGAAAACCATGGATTTGACTAAGAGAAGAAAAGGAGATAGCGTTTTGTAAGAAAACGATATCAAGAGGTGGAATCACTTGCCAAAGTACAAGGAATCACCAAAGATCACCAAGGAAGAGTAGCTCCAAGCTTGGATCATCACATGTATGCAATCTCAGCCACCAAGCATGAGCTCCTTCACACCACCAAACACACAAGGTCGATCTCAAGGTGGAAGGGAGAAGGAGGAAGGTTAAAATAGATTCTTCCATGTGTAGGATAGAGGTTATATACTTAGGAGCATGAGAGAGATGGAAGGGTTGAGGTGTTATGCACATAGGTACCACATGTCCATCAAAGAACCAACATGCACCCATTAAAACCATGCATGAAAGATACATGAAAAACTAGGTAAACTAGTGACCTCACTAGGTCCTAGATGACCTTCAATCACACGAAACACAATGACACAAGGCACATGGTCGCACAAAACCATGCGACCCACTTCAAGCGACCAAAACCCTAGGTCAAGTGACCCAAGAGAGAGATCCAACCTCATGCTATCATTGGGATCTCAAAGAATCATCAAAAACCTCATGCGAACATAGAGAAAACATCAAGGATATCCAAGGATGGTCACTGAAAACTAAGAACATCAAACGGTCAACATAAAGTCAATACAAAGCTAGGGCATCAAGCAAACCCTAGAAACAACACTCAACATGTCATCTTCTCTCTCCTAAAACCAAAGCATAACAAGGAACCCCATAGAACCATCCTCTCTCTCATGATGCCAAGGTATCAAGGGTACACTCTTCATGTAACAAATTGCAAGATAACCCCTCAACATGGGTAAATTGCAACTAGGTCCAAAACAAGCATATATATAGAAAAACCAACTCAAACATTAATCAAACTGGACCAAACTGAAAACATAAGAATGTCACATGTTGTTAAGGCATCTCAAGATATTATATTAAGGTTTAATCATCTTATTAAGCAAAGCAAGAACTATCAAGAACTAAGCTAGATCAGGGGTCTTTTAATGCTTTTTGGGATTCTTGAATCTAGAATGAAATGATGAAGATGAAGTTTTCCACCATGTCATTGAATGCCTAATTGCCGAACATGATGAAAATGATGAACATGAGGAAGAAGGTACAAAAAATGATGATAGTGAGGTATCACTTTCAACTTTTCCAAAATATGAACTCAATTAGCTTTTTGAAATTACATCAAAAATCTTAAAAATATAAGAAAAATAAAAATAATTTGTCTACTCTTGTTGATTCTTTGAATGTAGAACTTAGTGAGCTAAATGATCAATTTTCAAATGAAAAAAAAGATACATGATTTTGTTTCAATAAATTCTTCCTTGCAAACTCCAAGTTCTACTCTTATAGATAAGTTAAGTAACATGGAGAGACAACCTATTCATTGCTCATGTTTTGATTATGATCTTACTCTTAAAGTAAAGGATGAGTTAAATGATAAAATTTATGTACTTGAAGATAGCATTACTAGTACTAGAAACTTTAAAATTTATACTACTGAAGACTCATTAATTCTTCTCTAAGAAATTGAAAAACTTTTGAGATCTTTATATAAGTTTTCAAATAGTAGAAATTTGTTGAAACATATATTGCATTCTCACAATGGTCATGGGGATACAAATGGTTTTGGACAACAAATGTGAGTCTATATTTTTGACTTCGACAAAGGGCAGAACAATTCATGGGTCAAGCAAAAAATCAAAGGTATGATATCTTAATTTTGTGATCTAAAATTTATCTTGTGGAAATATTTGACATCATAAAAAAAGAGGATATTGTTTGCTTTTTGGATATGCCACACTCTATTTTTGATGATGCAAATGTTTCCCATTTCTACAAAAATTATGTTAATTTAAGTTTTTTAGATGATCAACGAACTTAGACAAGATCCAATTACAAAGAATGTGCTAAAAAATGTGTGTTTGGATTCTTGTACATAAAGTTGTACCCAGATGCTACTTTGTACAGGTGAAAATTGTAAAAATTGATAGGAATGATGTAATAACAAGTGATGACCAGATCAAAATTATCCTAAACCTACATTTATACTTATATACACTCTTTAGGATAGGTAAATAATTTTTTCCAATATTCATTTGAACCATTTTATAAAATTTAGGACCTTTTGGGATAGAGTGTTTTTCATTTAAACTTCTTTGAGACTGAAATGCACCCCAGTCAAACTTCTTTTTGTCGATCGGCTGGCAATTTGCACTAGAATTCAACAAGTATGTGGTTAGTCATTTTAGTCCCACAAGCTATCCTATAATAGATATTTTCTCACCAAAATTGGCCTAAACACTCCCAACATCTACCTTAGTTATTCCTAGTGTTTCCTATATATTGGAGTTCCTTATGGACACTTATAGTATACTTGAGCAAGCCATCTACATGCTATCCATCCATGTTTAGAATATACATTTTCTATCTCTAGCTACATTCAAGCTAGTCTAATCTCTTAACAATAGTGTCGTACTCCACAAAATATGGCATTGCCTAACCTTTGTGGAGTTGATCATCACTTGTTCATAGTTCTTAAGTTGTATATATTATGAGAAAGAGGTGTACTTCCCTTATTCCCTTCTTATTTCTTGTTGGTTGGGGTGTTTTTTACTACTTCTTGAGAGAAGGCTACGACGTAGTCTTTGGAGTTACATCTTATGAGAAGCGTGTGCCCAAAGTGTAGGTCGATGTCATCTTCTCAAGAGGGTGGTAATATGGAGTTATGTAAAGAAGACAATAGTTATGTTTAACCTGAAAAGGAGGTTTGTCTTGAGCCACAAATGATTCTAGTATCTGTATATTTTGTATCAATATAGAAAAGGGAATAAAATAAATGTTGGAATTCCTCATTGGAAACAACTTGGTAGTAGAATGACATCTTTTAGGATGGAACCATTCTACATCTGGTGTTATTTGTGGTTGTGTATTTTTGTCAACTATTTGTTTTACTACTTCTGCCAGTATATCTTATTAAGAAAGTTACATTTAACCAACCTTGTATTTTAAGTTCTAAAACTAGGATTTTCTCTATTCACCCCCCTCTAGAGCCTTCACCCCACTATTAGTCAGCCCTTTTCCCCATCGTTAGTGATGGTTCCCCTTCTAGTTGTGGAGGCTGACAAGAGTTGAGTATCCTCCAAACCTTTTTCTAGTGCCAAGGTTCCCCCTCATTACCTATACAGATTGATGGCGTGTTATGCAAACTACAAATCAAGGAAGTTTTAAGGTAGATACACTTGTGTATGAGGTTCCAATTCATGTACAAGTAACTGGAACACTTTCTAATTGGATGTCGATCGATATCGAGGTGGTTTCTATTAAAAATCTTTATTTATGCGGTCAACTAGAAATCTGAGCTGAAAGTTGCCATCTTTTTCCAACCTCATCATTGTAATGTTGATGTGATCTTTTTCCCAACTATTTTCACTAAAAACTTTCTTTAAGATTTAGTATGGATGTTATTTCATAATTCCATCTATGTCAATGTAAATAAAAGGAAATGCAGACTAAAGAATTATATTGCAATTCAAAGTCTAATATGCAACCTCAATGAAATCTGAAATGGATATGCAAATTGGAGAACTACATATGCAATATGAATGGATAATCAAATTAGAAATCTACATTGTAGTGTGAAACATACTCAAGTGGCAATAAATATGAAAGGTATGTATCATATGTGTGTACAAATATAAATACAAAAATCTAGAAATTGCAAAGATATCGTGTTTAGGGAAGAGCATAGGTATTTAATCCAATTTAGTTTTTAAAAGATTAACTATCATGTACATTGCTTTACAATCACCACAACCACAATTTTTTCATCGCAATACAAGAGCAACATGTAGCAAAATTATGCTCAAATAACATGAATGAAGAATAAGATTGGACTGATCCATTCTCAAATAAACTACAACTTATAAGATAAAGAAAAAAATTCCAACGTTCAACTGATTGAATGGGCAAGATTAATTTTCTCAATATCTTATTTAAAGCAAGTGAACGGATAAGGTTCATTTTCTCAATATCTTATTGAAAGCAACAAACTAAAAACCATGATGGATCTATAGTAGGTATGAAGGCACGTAGTTATTAAAATAGACCAAAAGTATGCACCTACAGAAAGCACGAACTTAAACCATGATACCTTTGATTCAAGATGCACTTGTAGTAGGTCGCAGGGAATAGACCAGGTACACGCACTAGGGTTAAACATCAATGAAATCTCATGGTGGTAACTGCATCTCATTTGTGACTACCATTGGGTTAGTCACTATAGTTACTCATCACTAGTGTTGGTTAATTTTTTACTAAGAACCTAAAAAAATATGAAACCACTAATATGAGAGATAGTTTCAATGAGTATAGAACACCATAAAAGAAACATGATATGTAGTTTTATTGAAAAATTCAACAAGTGAAATAATAATAATATAAACATATATGTTTCAACTATTGTAGAATACCACATGTAATTAACAACACACATGTTATAAGTACACAATTTTGGAAAGTATGACAACCTGATTGTAAATAAAATGTATACTAGTTGTACTAGTCTTGTAATTTGACTTGGTTGATTATCAAATTTTATCTTAGAACTTATAATCTTGGGTTGCACCCATCAAGATATTGTTATTGTAAGGACCCTAACCTCCGTTTAGGGCTTATCCTGTTTGCTTTGCTTAACCCTGATGCTTAGTTGCTTGCTAATCACCTTTGGTGGTGATTAGGGTTTGTTGGTGCTTTGTTGAGAACTGGAGGTGCTACTTGCAATTAACCCAAGTTTAGGGTTTGTGGGCAAGTTTGCCACATTGTGAGGTGTTCCACCCTCTCCTTGCTTACTCTGGTATTGAACTGAAGGGTTGGGCTCGATGCTTGTGTTGCCTTGGGCTTGGATGAGCTTGTTGGGCCTTGTGGTGTCTTGCCTTTGCTTCTTTGGACCTTGTGTCGGGCAAGGGCATGCTTGTGTTGGCCTAGGTGTGTCGCCCTAGTGGTGTGTCGCCTAGGGTTGTGTCGGCCATGGCATGGAGGTGTGTCTCCCATGGACCCTTTGACCTTCTTTGACCTCGTATGTGTCACCCCTAGTGGACACTTGGTGCTTGATGCTTGCATGTGGCAATGGCCTTGGACATGTGTTTAGGGCATGTTAGAGTGGTGTCTTTGCACATGGACAAGTGTCCCTAGGTGAGTGACACCTTGCTTTGCTCTACCTTGGTTTATCCTCCATCCCCTTCTATATATGTGTTTCCCTTCTCTTTCTAAGGATCCCTTTAGTTCCCTAGTCTCCTTCTCCTTTGGTGCACGACACCCTTTCCTTTTGCAAGCTTGGTGGTCGATCCTTCTTGGAGTCTCCTTCTTCCTCTAGTGGTGGTCGAACCCTAGAGTGTTTGCTCTTCTTCCTTGGTGGTGCTTGGAGCTAGGAGCTTGGAGCTTTCTTAAGGCGGGTTACATAACTCCTAACCCTAACTACACTACCTTCTTTTATGTTCTTATATGTTGCTATGATCATATCGGCTATGTGTGTTTCTAGTTGGTTTCTTTCTTAGTTTCTTCTTTTTGGCCGAACCTTGTTCTAGGGTTTCTTGGTGAGCAACATTCCTTTCTCTCCTAGGTCTAGAGGAGTGAGCTTGAGTTCTAGTAATATGGGCAATACCCCTCTCTCGTTTAAGTTGAGAGGTGAGCTTGTGTTCTAGTGGCTTGAGAAACACCCTCCTCTCACCATGGACTTGAAAGGTGAGCTATGTGGTGGTTGTGGACCTTAGTTATGGTTGTACCTTGTGTTGCCTGATTGGTGATAAGAATCTTGGCAAGACCCCTCTCTCTTGATAGTTGAGAGGTGAGTCATCTTCTTGATCCATTAGGGTTTTGGTGCCCTTATGCTTGAGGTTGGTGGTGACCATGTCGGGCTGCATCTTGACCGTTATGATCTTGGGGGAGGTGCTGCCCAATATCCCTCCTGATCTTGAGCCTTGGACAACACATGTTGTGGTTGTGTCAGGCGTTGCACTCGGTCCCTGCTTTGTGTGTGTTAGGCATCACACCTTGATAAGTAACCTTCCCGATACACTTAGCCTATGTGATGGTTTGATTTCATTGTGCGTTGAGGTGTGGAGCTTGTCAGCTAGTTTGTGGTGTTGTGTCGGGCATCAAGTTTCTGGTTGTTGACCTTTGTGTGTCGGGCATCAAACAATGTGTCCTTGCTGCTCGATACACCTGACCTGAGGAAGTATTCTAGTGGTCGTCCTACCTTGGACGATATGGAGCTATGTGGCTAGCTTGGTGTTGGGCGTCACGGCATAGTGATGATGTCCGATATAGAACTTGTAGTAATCCTAGCCGTCGCATGACACATAGGTGCACAACGCACCGCTACACGGCATGTCTGGTAGAGTAAGTTGCACGCTAGACCTTATGGCCGTTGTTCCTGATGCACGACGCACTGTTGCATGTAGAGACTGAGCTGCACGTTACATATGTATGTCCAATACCCTGTGTTGCACGACGCAACGTTGCACGATACAACTTGAAGGTAGACCGACACCCTTGTCGGTTGCTTGATTGAGATGGGGCTGAAGTGGTTGGACAATAAGAGAAGTACCCTACTCGATACCACTTCTAGTGAGGGTGCCCTACCCGTCACACTTCTTGTAAGGGTAGTGGGCACTTATAGTGAGGGTCTTGTTCCTTCCATAAAGTATTTTATGCTAAATCTTGTGTATGTATCATGTTTAGCTTAATGGTGACCTTGATATGCTTGATAGTATTTGGAGGTAGTAGATTATATCCATATAACTTGGCATGACCTTACATGTGCTTCTGATCATCTGGAATGATCTGTATAATGCTAAACAAATTATGAGCACATAAGCTGCTTTGTTTAATGTTATGACCTATGTCTATGGTCACAGGCTGAGGCATGAATGTTAAGCATATAATCATCAATGTTGCCCTATGTTGATAATATAATTCTTCTGATAACCCATGATGATTGTGCGTACTAACCATGTAGGTACAGATGCATAGCCAGGAAAAAGGGCTATGAGGTATATATATGTTTAAGTAACACTGCTTTGATGGTTACTCATGATAATGAGATAATATACATGATGTGTTTTGGTCTGAGGACCTAAGTTTGGCTAAAGTGCTTAAGTTGATGAGAAAGCCTTGAGAGGCAGTGGCACTATGAGATGAGGGATTGAGATCCCATGGCAATATGATGATCCTTGAAATGGATCTAGATGATTGGCAAGAGGCCAAGTGATAACATGTAATGTTGGATCCTTGTGATGGATCAGGATGATGTTGATTACAGTAAAAGCATGATATTGTGTTTCATGTTGTTTATTCTTGTTATAGTTTGCATGTTATACAACTTGGTTGAATCTTGCAATCCACTTAAAATATACTAATCAATCACAGTGGAACATATCATGTAGTTTGCCCTCGCCATAGATCCATCATCGTCAGGAGCTGGTGATGGTGAAACGGGTTCTCCTGCGGGTTAACTCGGAGCGCATATTGTTGAATATGCGAGGTTTCTCCTAGCCTAAAATAGAGAGGGAATCAAGTGTAGTTGCGGTTGCAGACTCGGGTTATGTATATGAGCATGGTGAACATGCCCATGGCTCAGGATATGTGATGTGGGAGCATGAATCCGTTCATGGCTCAGAGCACGGTGAACATGCCCGTGGCTCAGATATACTAGCGCTGAGACATGTACTAAGGCGGGCTAGAGGAAGGGTAGCCTATGGAGCTGACCCTGTGGCTGAGGCCACTTAAGCACGAGACTGCGGTCCTGCTTTGGTTCTCATGTACTGACCATGAGGTGGGAGGTCGTGGAGTCTGACTCTTCCATTGACCTTGTATGGCACCAGCTCTGGGTTTCGCAGCCGTTGGTTGGATCTGAGCAGTACGGCTCACTTCCTCAGGGCATAACAATACGTAATCCAGCCGAATAGTATTTATTGCTTAAAGCAAAACACGAAACATTGGTTGAGGCCTTGCTTGTGTAGTTAATCTCGTTATACTTGTAGTTACTTATACGCTCCTCATGTTATGTGTTAAAACCTTATAAATCTTATCTTGTTAATCATGTTCCATAATGAGATATTTGGTGAAATGCATTCCGTACATCTAGTAAGCTTGATGGTATGAATAGCTTAGTTATATAGAGTGCTCTTGTTATACCTTCTATCAGTTATCTGCTGTTGTTGCTTTATCTTTCTGAGGTTTTGTGGTTTCGGCGGGGAGTTATGTTTCTCACTGGGACTGTGTGTCTCACCCCACTGCTTTACACCCTTTTTAGGTGTTCGAGCTAGATGTGGTGGTGGTCGCGGAGTTGCGGCCGAACATCAAGATGAGCAGTAGAAGGCAAGAGATGGGCATGTTGCTGTTTTGGTTGTTTTGTAGTAGAGTCCTAGAGTCATCCCTGTACTCTCAGGTCCTTGGAGGTGTTTTGACGTTGTTTCACAATGTATAGCTGTTGATGCTTTGTATATCCTGCTGCTGGCCGGATGTGGTCCGTTATGTATATATAAATAGGTGATGACCTCACGTGTTGGCTTGACAGCTGATCTCCTAAGCTGTGGTCACGTGTTAAGATCTTGTATATGCTTTTATAACCTATTTTCTTGTAGGATGTGGATCGGAATGTAATAGTTTCTCAGTTTATCTACTTTCCGCAATCAGTTTTAATTAACTCGTGTTTTGGTAATTTGTGGTTTATGGTGGTTTCCGCACGTTTTCGCATAACACCTCGATGTCTGTGTGATAGTGAGAAGTGTTGCCACAAGTTTTGGTATCAGAGATCTAGGTTCGATGAGTCTATAGGGATTTAGGACTAGGTTGTGTCTATTCTTGTGAGTCTTCCAGATTTTCTTACAATCATCTTTTTCCCTCAGTGGAAGAAAAGCCAAGATGTATGGAACCATGAAGAACATGCTACAGAGAACAATGATGTTGCATCAGTTGATGGAGCTATAGGGCAGGCACATGAAGATCGGGTGCCTGAGGTCCCCCAACCTGACCCAGCCATTCCTGAACACCCTGCCTACCAATAGCTTATGGGGCAAATAATGGCTATGATGAATCTCATGGTGGAAAGATTGCCAGTGTCTCTGCCGAAAGCACAGGCTCCCCATGGTGAAACATCGGGTATTGGGAAGACCTTTGAGTGGCTTCGCCGAGTCAGAGCTTCAAAATATGTTGGAACGGCTGATCCAGCAGATGCAGATCTGTGGCTGACAAGTCTTGAGAAGGATTTCCAGATCCTCGACATCCCCGAATCAAACAAAGTAAAGCACGCTGTCTACCTCCTGAAGGGTAGTGCTGGTCACTGGTGGACCATCGAGGAGGAGAAGCAACCTGGTGAGGTGATCGGTTGGGAGGTTTTCTGGCACGAGTTCGTCAGTAGATACTTTCCTAAGATGTATCTGGATGAGAAGATCAGTCAGTTTGAGGGCCTGCAACAAGGAATGATGAACATCACTAAGTATGAAGCTAAGTTCATGGATCTGTTGAGGTTTTGTCCTCACATGGCAACAACAGATGAGGAGCGGATCAGATGTTTTGAGAAAGGCTTGAGTGCTGAATTGACAACACATGTTTCCGCGTTGGAGAACCGAGAGCGGTTTGCTACATTTGTGGAATCTGTCCAGAGGATCGAACGGTAGTAAGGGAGAAAAGAGAATCCATGTCTAAGAAGAGGCCTACTCAGTTCTAGGGACATAGGTTTGGTGGCTTCAAGAAGCCCAGGTTTTCAGCACTGTCAGTGATGAGAGGTTCCAGTGTACTGTCGCAGTGGTCTCCAAGTAAGGGAAGAGGATATGTTTCTTCACCTTCAAAAGCACATAGTACAACTTCTGTGGAAGTAACAGGGCCATCTAGGCCACAGTTCGAAGATAGGGTATGCCATCTGTGTGGTCAGACCGGGCATTTCAAGTTAAATTGCTATAGTATGGATGTTGAAGTGACGCAACAACTGAGATAGAATCAACGAGGGTCAGATAGACAGCAGTCCAGTAGTAGCAGATGGCGAGGACGTGGTCAAGCGTCGCAAGTGGGATCGTCTGCTCAAGGAAGTAGAGGACGTGGACAGCAAGCAACAACTCAATTCTATGCTATGAGTCAGCCAGAGGTGATAGTCAACCTGTGAGTGGTGACAGGTCAGATGGAGTTATTTCATTCTGATATGTCTTCTTCTTGCTTTATATATGTTCTGGTTGACCCGGGTGCTACACACTCTTTTATCACCTATAGTGTGCTTGAAAACTGTCATTTACCTGTTAGCTGTAAGAAAGATAGCTTGTTGTTAGAAACCCCTCTTGATGGTTCCTCGATGTTTTGAAAAGAGTGTCCATCTTGCGTCTTATCTTTTTTGGGATATAGTATACAAGTGGATCTCATACCACTTGATATGCATGTTTTTGGCATTATCCTTGGGATGGATACCTTAGAAAAGTATAAGGTTGTTTTGGACTGTGGATCCAAGCAAGTTGTGTTTGAGGATGGCGGTAGGAAGTGGATCTTCCAAGGAGATAGGAAGATTCTTCTGACGTGTCTAGTATCATCTATGGTAGCAGAAAAGTTATTACGACAAGGATGTGAGGCATTCTTAGCTCATGTTGTGGATACCAAGGCAAAAGGTCCTAGCCTTGGAGAGGTGTCGGTTGTCTGAGAGTTTGCCGATGTGTTTCCTGATGAGTTCCCTGGTGTTCCTCCACCCCGAGAGATTGATTTTGAGATCAATCTGGTCCCAGGAACACAACTAGTTGCACAAACACCGTATAGGATGGCTCCCATAGAGATGGCAGAGCTTAAGAAGCAGTTGCAAGAGTTGTTGGAGAAAGTTTTCATCCGACCGAGTACGTCGCCTTGGGGTGCTCCAGTGTTGTTCATTAAGAATAAGGACGGGTCGATGCGGTTATGTATAGATTACTGACAGTTGAAAAAAGTCACGATTAAGAACAAGTACCCGTTACTGAGGATAGATGATCTGTTTGATCAATTGTGTGATGCTATACTATTTTCAAAGATCGATCTACGATCCGGATATCATCAGTTGAGGATTAAGGCGGGTGACATACCAAAGTCAGCTTTTAGAACGAGGTATGGTCACTTCGAGTTTGTGGTTATGCCGTTTGGGCTAACCAATGCACCTGCTGCTTTCATGGATTTGATGAACAAGGTGTTTCATCCGTTCCTAGATCAGTTTGTTGTAGTCTTTATAGATGACATCTTGATCTATAGTTAGGACAAGCAAGAGCATGAGCGACATCTTCAACCAGCGTTAACTCTTCTTTGCCAACAACAGTTATATGCCAAGTTCAGTAAGTGTGAGTTCTGGTTAGAAGAAGTAACTTTCTTGGGTCATGTGATATCCGTTGAAGGAGTCAAAGTGGACCCGAAGAAGGTGGGATCCATTGTAGAATGGGAACAACTGAAGACGTCGATAGAAGTTTATAGTTTCCTGGGTTTGGTAGGATAATACTAGAGGTTTATCAAGGACTTCAGTGTGATTGCGTTGCCGATGACGAAGTTGACTAGGAAGGATGTACCTTTTGTCTGGGATGATCGTTGTCAACAAGATTTCCAAAGCTTGAAGGAGAAGCTGACCAGTGATCCAGTGTTAGTGCTTCCAGAGCCTGGAAAGGGCTATGTTGTTTTTTGTGATGCTTCTAAGAAAGGTTTAGGTTGCGTGCTGATGCAGGAACATCATGTGGTTTCTTTTGCTTCATGAAAACTTAAGAAACACGAGGAGAACTATCCGACTCATGATTTGGAGTTGGCGGCAGTGGTTCATGCATTAAAGATTTGGAGACACTATCTTTATGGGAAAGTGTGTCAGATCTTTACGGATCATAAGAATCTGAAGTACATTTTTCACAGCATGAGTTAAACATGTGACATTGGCGATGGATGGAGTTAATCAATGATTACGCGCAGCTGTACCATTGAGTATCATCCTGTTAAGGCGAATGTGGTAGCTGATGCGCTTAGCCGAAAGTCTTCTTCTTTTCCTTCAAAGAAGGCACAGTTGAGTTCCCTGATATGCTATAGACGGGATATGTTTGTTTCCTTACGGCAGATGAATGTGCAGATAGAAGTTTCCATGTTAGCTGGACTTTTAGCACAGATGCAAGTCAAGCCTACACTAAGATAGCAGATCAAAGATGCACAACAAACAAATGATACAATACAGTTGATCAGATCAAAGTTCGGCAGCGAAAAGCGTGATGGGTTCCATGAGTCCGAGGATGGACTAGTTTGCTATCATGATAGGATGGTGGTCCCCGATGCTGATAATCTGAGGAAGTTAGTGCTTGAGGAAGCACACACGTTGATGTATTCTATGCATCCAAGAGTTACCAAGATGTATCATAGTCTGAAGGACTTGTATTGGTGGCCCGGCTTGAAGGAAGATGTAGCCAAGTTCGTGGCTAGATGTGTGGTTTGTCAGTAAGTCAAGGCTGAGCATCAAAAGCCAATAGGTACGTTACAACCTCTACCGATACCGTAGTGGAAATGGGATCATATAACCATGGATTTCGTAGTTGGTTTACCCAGGACAACTAGGAATCATGATTCCATTTGGGTAATAGTGGACCGATTGACGAAGTCTGCCCATTTCATACTAGTAAAGATAACCTATACAGCCGAGAAGCTCGCTCAGGTATATGAGGATGAGATAGTATGTTTGCACGGTGTGCCAGCGACGATAGTTTCAGACAGAGGTCCTCAGTTTATGAGTCGTTTCTGGGAACAGTTGCATAAGGCGTTGGGAACACAGTTGAGGTTCAGTACCGCCTTCCACCTGCAGACAGATAGACAGTCTGAGAGGACTATTCAGATTCTAGAGGATCTCCTTCGAGCTTGTGTTTTGTAGTTCTTAGGCAGTTGGGACGTGCATCTCAGTTTGATAGAGTTTTCCTACAATAATAGTTATCAGCGAAGCATTGACATGGCTCCTTATGAGGCCTTATATGGAAGGAAGTGCAGATCTCCTTTGTGTTGGTATGAGTCGGGTGAATATCAGCTTTTGGGTCCTGAGTTAGTACAACAGACGACAGAAAAGATCAAGGTGATACAACAACAGTTGAAAGCGGCACATGACAGGCAGAAATCTTATGCAGACAATCGCTGACGACCTTTGGAGTTCTAGGTAGGAGACAAAGTGTATCTTAAGGTCTCGCCGTGGAAATAGTGTGCTAAGGTTTGGCTGGAGGGGTAAGCTAGCACCCAGATATATGGGACCATACCCAGTCATAGCACGTATGGGCAAGGTAGCTTACAAGTTGAAGTTGTCACCAGAGTTGCACAGGTTACACCCAGTGTTCCATGTCAGTATGCTAAAGAAAAGTCATCCGGATTTAGGAACAATGATACAGCCGGTCGAAGTTGAGCTTGATGAACATGTGACCTACAAGGAAGGTCTTGTGATGATCCTTGACAGGAGAGTTAAGAAGCTGAAGAGGAAGGACCTGGTTCTTGTGAAGGTTCTTTGGCATCACTGTGGCATTGAGGTAGCCACGTGGAAGCTTGAGGAAGAGATGAGGAGGAAGTATCCCTCACTTTTCTCTTCGGATTTCGAGGGCGAAATCCCTTTATAGGGGGTTAACTTGTAAGGACCTTGACCTCCGTTTAGGGCTTATCCTATTTGCTTTGCTTAACCCTGATGCTTAGTTGCCTGCTAATCACCTTTGGTGGTGATTAGGGTTTGTTGGTGCTTTGTTGAGAGCTGGAGGTGCTACTTGCAAATAACCCAAGTTTAGGGTTTGTGGGCAAGTTTTCCACCTTGTGAGGTGTTCCTCCCTCTCCTTGCTTCCTCTAGTGTTGAGCTGAAGGGTTGGGCTCGATACTTGTGTTGCCTTAGGCTTGGATGAGCTTGTTGGGCCTTGTGGTGTCTTTCCTTTGCTTCTTTGGACCTTGTTTCGGGTAAGGGCATGCTTGTGTTGGCCTAGGTGTGTCGCCCAGGATGTTTTTCGCCCTAGTGGTGTGTCATCCAGGATTGTTTCGGCCATGGCATGGAGGTGTGTCGCCCATGGACGCTTTGACCTTCTTTGACCTCGTATGTGTCACCCCTAGTGGACACTTGGTGCTTGATGCTTGCATGTGGTAATGGCCTTGGACATGTGTTTAGGGCATGTTAGAGTGGTGGATTTGCACATGGACAAGTGTCCCTAGGTGAGCGACACCTTGCTTTGCTCTACCTTGGTTTCTCCTCCATCCCCTTCTATATATGTATTTCCCTTCTCTTGCTAAGGATCCCTTTAGTTCCCTAGTCTCCTTCTCCTTTGGTGCACGACACCCTCTCCTTTTGCAAGCTTGGTGGCCGATCCTTCTTAGAGTCTCCTTCTTCCTCTAGTGGTGGCCGAACCCTAGAGTGCTTGTTCTTCTTCCTTGGTGGTGCTTGGAGCTAGGAGCTTGGAGCTTTCTTAAGGCGGGTTACATAACTCCTAACCCTAACTACAATACCTTCTTTTATGTTCTTATATGTTGCTATGATCATATCAGCTATTTGTGTTGCTAGTTGGTTTCTTGCTTAGTTTCTTCTTGTTGGCCGAACCTTGTTCTAGGGTTTCTTGGTGAGAAACACTCCTTTCTCTCCTAGGTCTAGAGGAGTGAGCTTGAGTTCTAGTAATATGGGCAATACCCCTCTCTCGTTTAAGTTGAGAGGTGAGCTTGTGTTCTAGTGGCTTGAGCAACACCCTCCTCTAACCATGGCCTTGAAAGGTGAGCTATGTGGTGGTTGTGGACCTTAGTTGTGGTTGTACCTTGTTTTTCCCGATTGGTGATAAGAAGCTTGGCAAGACCCCTCTCTCTTGATAGTTGAGAGGTGAGTCATCTTCTTGATCCATTAGGGTTTTGGTGCCCTTGTGCTTGAGGTTGGTGGTGACATTGTCGGGCTGCATCTTGACCGTTATGATCTTGGGGGAGGTGCTACCCGATATCCCTCTTGATCTTGAGCCTTGGATGACACATGTTGTGGCTGTGTCGGGTGTTGCACTTGGTCCCTGCTTTGTGTGTGTTAGGCATCACACCTTGATAAGTAACCTACCTGATACACTTAGCCTATGTGATGGTTTGATGTCATTGTGCGTTGAGGTGTGGAGCTTGTCAGCTAGTTTGTGGTGTTGTGTCAGGCATCATGTTCCTGGTTGTTGACCTTTGTGTGTCGGGCGTCACACAATGTGTCCTTGCTGCTCGATACACCTGACCTGAGGAAGTAGTTTAGTGGCTGTCCTACCTTGGATGATATGGAGCTATGTGGCTAGCTTGGTGCTGGGCATCACGACATAGTGATGATGCCTGATATAGAACCTGTAGTAATCCTAGCCGTTGCACGAAACAGAGGTGCACAACGCACCACTACACGGCATGTATGGTAGAGTAAGTTGCACGCTAGACCTTATGGTCGTTGTCCCTGATGCACGACGCACCGTTGCATGTAGAGACTGAGTTGCACGTTACATATGTATGTCTGATACCCTGTGTTGCACGACGCAACGTTGCACGATACAGCTTGAAGGTAGCCCGACACCCTTGCTGGTTGTTTGACCGAGATGGGGCTGAAGTGGTTGGATGATAAGAGGAGTACCCTGTCCGATACCACTTCTAGTGAGGATGCCCTACCCGTCACACTTCTTGTAAGGGTAGTGGGAACTTATAGTGAGGGTCTTGTTCCTTCCGTAAAGTATTCTATGCTAAATCTTGTGTATGTATCACGTTTGGCTTAATGGTGACCTTGATATGCTTGATAGTGTTTGGAGGTAGTAGATTATATCCATATAACTTGGCATGACCTTACATGTGCTTCTGATCATCTGGAATGATATGTATAATGTTGAATAAATGATGAGCACATAAGCTGCTTTGTTTAATGTTATGAGCTATGTCTATGGTCACAAGCTGAGGCATGAATGTTAAGCATATAATCATCAATGTTGCCCTATGTTGATAATATAATTCTTCTGATAACCCATGATGATTGTGCGTACTAACCATGCAGGTACAGATGCATAGCCAGGAAAACGGGCTATGAGGTATATATATGTTTAAGTAACACTACTTTGATGGTTACTCATGATAATGAGATAATATACATGATGTGTTTTGGTCTAAGGACCTAAGTTTGGCTAAAGTGCTTAAGTTGATGAGAAAGCCTTGAGAGGTAGTGGCCCTATGAGATGAGGGATTGAGATCCCATGCCAATATGATGATCCTTGAAATGGATCTAGATGATTGGCAAGAGGCCAAGTGATAACATGTAATATTGGATCCTTGTGATGGATCAAGATGATGTTGATTATAGTAAAAGCATGATATTGTGTTTCATGTTGTTTATTCTTGTTATAGTTTGCATGTTATACAACTTGGTTGAATCTTGCAATCCACTTAAAATATACTAATCAATCACAGTGGAACATATCATGTAGTTTGCCCTGGCCATAGATCCATCATCGTCAGGAGCTGGTGATGGTGAAACGAGTTCTCCTGTGGGTTAACCCGGAACGCATATTGTTGAATATGTAAGGTTTCTCCTAGCCTAAAATAGAGAGGGAATCAAGTGCAGCTGCGGTTGCAGACTCAGGATATGTATATGAGCATGGTGAACATGTCCATGGCTCAGGATATGTGATGTGGGAGCATGAATGCGTTCATGGCTCAGAGCACGGTGAACAGGCCTGTGGCTCAGATATACTAGCGGCGAGACATGGACCAAGGCAGGCTAGAGGAAGGGTAGCCTATGGAGCTGACCCTATGGCTGAGGCCACTTAAGCACAAGACCACGGTCCTGCTTTGGTTCTCGTGTATTGACCACGAGGTGGGAGGTCGTGGAGTCCGGCTCTTCCATTGACCTTGTATGGCACCGGCTCCAGGTTTCACAACCGTCGGTTGGATCTGAGCAGTACGGCTCACTTCCTCAGGGCATAACAATACGTAATCCAACTGAATAGTATTTATTGCTTAAAGCAATACACAAAACATTGGTTGAGGCCTTGCTTGTGTAGTTAATCTTATTATACTTGCAATTACTTATACGCTCCTCATGTTATGTGGTAAAACCTTATAAATCTTATCTTGTTAATCATGTTCCATAATGAGATATTTGGTGAAATGCCTTCCGTACATCTGGTAAGCTTGATGGTATGAATAGCTTAGTTATATAGACTGATCTTGTTATACCTTCTATCAGTTATCTGTTGTTGTTGCTTTATCTTTCTAAGGTTTTGTGGTTTCGGCGGGGAGTTATGATTCTTGCTGGGACTCTGTGTCTCACCCCGCTGGTTTACACCCTTTTTAGGTGTTTGAGCTAGACGTGGTGGTGGTCGCGGAGTTGCGGCCGAACAGCAAGACGAGTAGTAGAAGGCAAGAGATGGACATGCTGCTATTTTGGTTGTTTTGTAGTAGAGTGCTAGAGTCATCCCTGTACTCTCAGGTCCTTGGAGGTGTTTTGACGTTGTTTCACAATGTATAGTTGTTGATGCTTTGTATATCCTGCTGTTGGCCGGATGTGGGTTGTTATGTATGTATAAACAGGTGATGACCTCATGTGTTGGCTTGGCAGCTGATATCCTAAGCTGTGGACACGTGTCAAGATCTTATATATGTTTATATAACCTATTTTCTTGCAGGATGTGGATCAGAATGTAATAGTTTCTCAGTTTATCTGCTGTCCGCAATCGGTTTTAATTAACCCGTGTTTTGGTAATTTGTGGTTTATGGTGGTTTCCGCACATTTTTGTGTAACACCTCACTGTCTATGTGATAGTGGGATGTGTTGCGACAGTTATGAGGAACTAGTCCAAATAGCCCACCATCATGTCTTCAAATTTATCAATATTTCAAAGGTGTTCCTACCTTAGACTATGTGAGGAGAAACATTATGGGTACAACAACCAATGAAAAACTTTGGTACCTACATCCTTGGTAATCAAGATTCACCCCTAGCTAACATTATAAATGTAAGGAGTGGGACCCAGAGGGGATCCACTCTCTACTAAAAATTTGAACAATAAAACATTCATTCCAAACACACTCAAAAGGTATGCTGGAAAAGGTGTAAAATTTCAAATTTCAAATAATGGTATACAAAAGACCAAAGAGTATAGTAGCAAAATAAAAGTAATGAATATAATCAATTTTTCAAAAGTACATAATTATCTCTCACATCGGGTTTACATGGATATTACATCATAAGGATCTAGTCAAGGGAAATATAAATCATATCAAGATTGTCTCCAAGCTTCAACTCCTTAAGCTAAGTTCATGTTAACTGCCTTGTTCTCCTTGACCTACACCTAGGTTGGAAGCATGCCCCAACAAGAAGAGAAATAGTAGATGACATCAACAAAAAGCTAGTTTGTGCATACTAAAATAGAATTGAGAAATATATGGGGTAAAAGGACATCAAGTAAAGAATTCTTTCCATATAAAAGATAAGGACTACCCTAAGTGGGCATCAAGAGAAATGATTTGCAATAACAAAAAAGATACTTGCCATTAATGAAACAATAAAGTTGTGCCACATGAGCACATATAGAGAATTAGGGCACACAACCCTTCAATAATAACATCATCCTGCATGCATGTGAGATAACCATAGTACTAAAACAATATAAAGATAATGGCGGCCAAGCCTCATAAACTTGAAACCTGATAGAGAATGGTGTTGGCTAAATGGACATCTATAAATCCCTTTGTTTTGAGTATGACAAACATTTCATTCTTATTAATCTAACGTGCTACTTGAGTGTGCAGGATGACAAAGCAACAAGGGAAAATCTACAAGCTTACATATTTATATTTTCATGCAATGTAATCACTGTTGTAAAAACTTGTACAAAAATATAATGTACAAGTACTTAGAATTGCATGTAAATCAAGCGTTAGACTCTCCCTAACTAAACACCACAGTTAGACAAGTCATCCCATTCAAATAGGATTACTTATGCACACTCACACACATAATTAGTGTCTAAATTGAAACCTTGAAACAGGATCAATCTCGGTCGACAAACTCCTCGACCGAGACACTCTCGGTCGACAATCTTCTCGACCGAGA
Organism: Alisma plantago-aquatica; assembly: GCA_963693085.1. Lineage (NCBI taxonomy): Eukaryota > Viridiplantae > Streptophyta > Magnoliopsida > Alismatales > Alismataceae > Alisma > Alisma plantago-aquatica. Next base: position 1,147,146,518 of record OY856411.1, on the reverse strand, counting down.
AAGATCCAAAGTAGTCGTTAGACACAACAGACAAGTTAGTTGGCAGTTGAAGAAAGACGTTGCAAATCACTTGTTCCAGAGAGCCTGTCGGTCGACAAAAGTTCGACCGAGTAGGTGTTTCGGTCGACCATTTGTCGACCGAGATGGTCTCTGACAACAACTGCAGAATTAATTAATTAGTCGTTGCTAAAGTAACAACTTTGTACCTAACGGCTAGTTAAGCACTTAGAAACCCCTAGAAGTTGTCTAGAATGTCCTTAAGCATCCTTAGGCCATTCCTATAAATAGGACAAGCCATAGGACACCTAAAGACACTTGTTTTACACTTGCTACACTTGAGAAACCTTTGAGTATACTTTGTGCAATCTGTTTGTGAGCAATTTGAGCATCCTGACAATTGGCCATTTCATTCCTTAGCTCATAATTCGTGTCCTATAGGCTAGTATCTCCTACCCACTGCAATCACAAGTTCACATACTTGGTTAGGAGATCTATACGCTTGATCTAGGCAAATCAAGCCTTGGGCTACAAAGGATAAGTTGTAATTTCTGTTTTCTTTCTTGTTCCCTATTATTGTTTGTACTCTCCTTGCTACTCCTAGGTTGGAGGCTGCGGATTGAAGAGGGTAAAGATCTTCTTGGCGAAGAAGGAGACTTTGAGCTACTTCAGAAGGCTGGTGCAACGGGAGATTACTTCTAGAGAGGAAGGCTACTTCAAGGGGGAGCTTGGAGTTACTTCATAGAAGGCTATCTCAAAGTTGGTGCACCTACTTCAAGTGAAGGCTGTTCAAAGGGTGTAAAGGAAAGTATTGTATTTTGTATAAATCCTCGAGAGGTAATAAAATAAATACTTTCAAATCCCGGTTGGGTAAGCAACCGGGTAGTGGACTGACAACTATAGTATTTGCTATAGTTGGAACCACTCTAAACACCTGTCTCTTTCTTCCAATCTCAATTGTGGTTGTTTGAATTCAATAAATTGTTAAAATAATTCAAAAACTCTATTCACCCCCCCTCTAGTAGTTTTTCAATTGGTATCAGAGCAGGCTTCAAGAAACCCTAACAAGGTCTTGAAGAATGGAGGGTAGTGGTGATTACAATCACAACAAAAGGTGCTGCTTGGACAAAACTACAACATATTGCAATTGGTGTTTAGGCACAAGTCACCCAACAACTGAATGCCCATGGAGATCCAAGAAGGAAGATGAGAACAAAGATTGTCTCATTGCTACAACTAGCGAGGAAGAAGAAGAAGAGGTAAGTCTTTTTGATTTATCTAAAGAAGAACTAATTGCTAGCCTTGAAGAAACACATATTAAATATGTTGAATGCAAGAAGAAATTAAAGAAGTCAAATAAAGAAAATGATGAATTACATGCTAAACTTCTTGCTATTACATCCGAAAATGAAGATCTTAAAAAGATCATTGAAGATCATGATATTAATATAAAATCTATAGAGGCAAATTGTAATCTACTTTCTTTAGAGAAAAATAATTTGCAAAGACAAGTGAATGATCTTCAAAAACAACCCATTTTGTGCAACCATCTAGATTGTGATTCTATTATCAAAGAAAGAAATTTATTGTCATCTAATATAGATCAAGCAAAACTAGATATTAAGAAGAGAATGGAAGAGATTGCCAAGTTACAACAAAAAGTCAGTAATTTAAATAATAATGGCATTCTTGATCAAATCTTAGATAATTCCTATCATCAAATTGGGAGAAGAGGACTAGGTTATAAGCCTAAAGGGAAGTCCTATCAACCTAGTTGGAAAAGGTCACAAATCCATCAATCTATATATGTACCGAAAGGAACAAATACATTTGTACCAAAGAACAACCTAGAACAAAACCATAGAAAACGACTTGAGGTTGATTCTATATGTTGCCATTATTGCTCACGTCTTGGACATTACTCTTTTTCATGTCCTTATAAGAGAAAAGATGTCGAGTTAGTTTGGGTTCCAAAACCTCCAAACTAAATAAACAGAATCAAGTTGAGATATGACCAGAGACATTAGTTGCATACTTCTATGTCTATCTCAACTCAACATAATGAGATTACAAATAAATATCTAAATAGTTAATTCACACAATTATGTTTTATTAACAGTTCCAGGAATCTTGTCGGTCGAAAAACTGTCGACCGAAAGACCATCGGTCGAACAAAATGTCGACCGAGCACATCACTGTTCTCCAGTCTACTACAAAATTGCTGCATTTATCTTTCCGATGAAATTGCTATGTACTTATGATTGATGACTGGATATATTTTGGAAATCATCTCTACAAATGTAAATGAAATTAATATTAGTTTATTCCCTAGATGATTTAAAGCTTAAACTGAAATCATGCTTAGTCAAAAGAAAAGAAAATTCCTATTTTCACATGATTGTTCGTAAAAGTATCTTCTGGTCTATTCATATACTAATCACGAGATGGAATTATCATTGCATGTTGTTATTATCATTATACCATTGAGTGCGCATAGATAATTGTATGCATGGATCCATGAAAATATAGGCAAGCAAAATGATTTATTGGTTATATGTTATTGCTTACAACACATAAAGATAAAAATCCATAAATTAGTATCTTTGAAGATTTGAGATAATTAATTGTGACTTTAATTAAAAATCATATTAAGTATTATGCTTCAGCTTGACATTTAATTTTATGCAAATATTATACTCAATCTTTTGAATAATTATAATGGGTCATTTCTATGTGATGTGTCTATCTTTCTATGCTTGTATTACATGCTTTTAATGAAATTGGCCTTCTTTACTTGATTCCAATGGATATTTTTATAAAGAGCATGTGAGACATCTTCAAAATATGGATTATAAGATCATCATTGTAGAGCATACAAAATAAGGGGAGTGATAAATAAAAAATGCAACCTTTAAAATTGTGGCAAAATTGACAAGGATCTATGACACAATTACTTAAAACAGTGATGAAACAAATCCAGACACATTCTCAGTCGAGAAACTGTTCGACCGAGAACACTATCGGTCGAAAGATCGTCGACCGAGCAGGTTTCTGTTGTCAAGTCTGCAATAAAACTGAATATATTTGCAAATCAATCATGTTTCCTTTCATCATGTTGATACGGAAGATCAATTGGCTGATATTTTTTTTCAAAACCGCTTCCACTAGATCAATTTAACAACATTAGGAAGCAATTGCGTATCACTCCTTTGGAGGATGTTTTCTTTGATATTTGTGCTACTTAAACAAAAACTCTTGTTTACATTTTTGGCTTTTAAATGGACATCTTTTTCATTAGAATTGATGGGATATCTTATTAAGGGGGAGTTTTTATTCTTAAACGGTTATCTTTTTGAAATGACAAAGGGGGAGAGATAAATATAAAACTAAAGTTTAATAATGTAAAACTCAATTAATGAGTTTCATAAATAAACTCTTGGCTTTACATTGAAAGTTGCTATATTCCCAAATGATCTGGATTTCATGTTCCATAATTCATGGGGAATAATAAGCACACATTTTATACACAAGAGAAAAAGCTACAAAAGGTAATCTAAAGGTAGGAAACTCATATGTTTTATATTTCCTTTACTTATATTTTGGAAATGTTTGTCATCTTCAAAAAGGGGGAGATTGTTGGCTAAATGGACATCTATAAATCCCTTTATTTTGAGTATGACAAACATTTCATTCTTATTAATCTAACGTGCTACTTGAGTGTGCAGGATGACAAAGCAACAAGGGAAAATCTACAAGCTTACATATTTATATTTTCATGAAATGTAATCACTGTTGTAAAAACTTGTACAAAAATATAATGTACAAGTACTTAGAATTGCATGTAAATCAAGCGTTAGACTCTCCCTAGCTAAACACCACAGTTAGACAATTCATCCCATTCAAATAGGATTACTTATGCACACTCACACACATAATTAGTGCCTAAATTGAAACCTTGAAACAGGATCAATCTCGGTCGACAAACTCCTCGACCGAGACACTCTCGGTCGACAATCTTCTCGACCGAGAAAGATCCAAAGTAGTCGTTAGACACAACAGACAAGTTAGTTGGCAGTTGAAGAAAGACGTTGCAAATCACTTGTTCCAGAGAGCCTGTCGGTCGACAAAAGTTCGACCGAGTAGGTGTCTCGGTCGACCATTTGTCGACCGAGATGGTCTCTGACAGCAACTGCAGAATTAATTAATTAGCCGTTGCTAAAGCAACAACTTTGTACCTAACGGCTAGTTAAGCACTTAGAAACCCCTAGAAGTTGTCTAGAATGTCCTTAAGCATCCTTAGGTCATTCCTATAAATAGGACAAGCCATAGGACACCTAAAGACACTTGTTTTACACTTGCTACACTTGAGAAACCTTTGAGTATACTTTGTGCAATCTGTTTGTGAGCAATTTGAGCATCCTGACAATTGGCCATTTCATTCCTTAGCTCATAATTCGTGTCCTATAGGCTAGTATCTCCTACCCACTGCAATCACAAGTTCACATACTTGGTTAGGAGATCTATACGCTTGATCTAGTCAAATCAAGCCTTGGGCTACAAAGGATAAGTTGTAATTTCTGTTTTCTTTCTTGTTCCCTATTATTGTTTGTACTCTCCTTGCTACTCCTAGGTTGGAGGCTGCGGATTGGAGAGGGTAAAGATCTTCTTGGCGAAGAAGGAGACTTTGAGCTACTTCAGAAGGCTGGTGCAACGGGAGATTACTTCTAGAGAGGAAGGCTACTTCAAGGGGGAGCTTGGAGTTACTTCATAGAAGGCTATCTCAAAGTTGGTGCACCTACTTCAAGTGAAGGCTGTTCAAAGGGTGTAAAGGAAAGTATTGTATTTTGTATAAATCCTCGAGAGGTAATAAAATAAATACTTTCAAATCCCGGTTGGGTAAGCAACCGGGTAGTGGACTGACAACTATAGTATTTGCTATAGTTGGAACCACTCTAAACACCTGTCTCTTTCTTCCAATCTCAATTGTGGTTGTTTGAATTCAATAAATTGTTAAACTAATTCAAAAACTCTATTCACCCCCCCTCTAGTAGTTTTTCAAATGGAACATAACCAAACTCCCCAATATATAAATATGGGCCAAGCCTCATAAACTTGAAACCCGGGTATGGGGCACACAACCTTTATCTCAAAAATATAATAAGGGCACATAACCCAAAAACTAATGCAGTTACAATACTCTAGGGCTACTGAGTCACATAACATGCTTAATGTAAAGGCAAGTAAAAAGTATAGTCAGAGTAAACAAGATTTGTCACCACATAAATGACAATATAAGCAACCACCAAAAAAGTGGGAAAAAAGACCATGCATTACCAAGTAAAGTTCCACCATGAAACAATATAGGATAGATTCCAAAAAATGTCCATCACAATAAATTGATCACAAGATTATAAACAAATAAGGTATTCCATAAGAAATATGTTCTCAAAAGAAAAAGAGATGTTGTGTAGGCTATTGATCATAGAACCAAGAGAAAGAAGAAATTAGGTCAATTTCTCAATGTGAATAATAGGGGATGCAAACATACCTTAAACTAGAGTACTAGAAACACTCTTTGTCAATCTAGTTGTTTCCAAGATCATTTTTTCATAATTACAAATTATCCACATGTATTAGGGTTTTAAAATGTGTAAAGAAACCCTAAATCTAGACCTTTATGGAAAACCTCATATTTTAACTCCAAAAATCTCACCAATCGACTTATTAGGCTCTCTTGATTAAGAAAATATATTTTTCTATTCATTTTGGAGTTTATAGGACAAAGTTACAACTTTTATTAATTTTATGCATATATTTCATTTTCCAAAAATCATCATTCGAAAAACATGGAAAATCAGACACAGAAACCATTTTTATTAGATAGAGCTCATTTTTCTAATTCTAAAGCATATTTACTTATAATCTTTGGAGCTTCCAATAAAAAGATATGAATTTTACGAGATATTTACTAATTTATTTGTGAGATTAAATTGTAAGAAACCAATTTTCCCTTGAATCAAAGATCAAAACTTTACACTATGAAAGGGTATAAATGTACTATTTTTGCTATCATGACAAGCGAAAAAAGTCGAATTAAAACATGGAAATTTATAAGAATACCAATAATGAGAAAAGGAAAATAAAAGAGAATCGAGGGGAAAAAAGGGGAAAACACAAGGGATCATCCCCTTTCCCGCTACATACGCCATGGTCAGTTGGGCAAGAAGAAGCTTGTCCAAGAGTTTGGGGAAAACTTTGTTCGTCACTCATTCATGAAACTAACTTGTTGATCATGATGAACAAGTGCCAACGTTGTTTACCTGAGGTCCAATTACGCTCTGAAGAAGCAAGATATCGGGGAGAGGTTCCGCAAACTCAAACCAAGAACTACATTTGACGATGGATGAAATGACGATGTAAGGCAAAATCGAAACCAGAGGAGAGTCTTTGGGTATGCATTTGATATGAGGGTAGGGTCCTATTTACATGAATTTGAGTTTCAAGAGGTATGTGAGAAGTTACTTCAGAAGACTTTTGGAACAAGTTTATGTATTTCTAGAATTCTCCATTAAAGGTATTGATTAGGTAATGGATGAAAAATTATGCCCAAATGAGGGAAAAAGTTTATGTATTTCTAGAATTCTCATTTCATGAAGTTTCATTGAGAAATGAGGGAGTTATGCCCAAAATATTGTACCTTGATGTGTGATTACTATTCATGTGGGTTGTGATGAATGACATTTAATACAACTTTACAACTTTGTTCTTTTAATGCATTTAATATACAAAAATTTCTATAATTATTTGAGGGTGCAAACAAAGTCCCAATTAATCCAAATTTAGTAGACTAGCTTACTTTGAGATGAACAATCCGATTTTGGTATTATTCTATTTTTTTTTAAGACTTCTACTTTTTTATATAATATTTTTTAAATATTATCACTTATTTTATCACTTTAATGAGTTAGATACATCTATAAACTTTCTAAAAATATGAAAGTTGTCCTATAAGTAATACTAAATGTAAGGAACACAATTTTGCCATTAATTAAGTTTTTTCAACATAGTATTCAATTTTTTTTGTTCTTTAAATTATATTCTCTCTCCAAAATTAACTAAAATATTTAAGATTCTCCAAATTAGTTGAAAATTTACCTATAGGCTAATTTCAACATGTAGATTTATAATTTGAGATATATTTTCTCTCAATAGTTATTATTTTGAAAATAATGTGAAACTTCACTCTAAACCAAACTAAAACATATGAAAAATGAATTGTCTATTAATTTTATCTCTTGGTATTATTTAATATATTTATATTTGGACTTTTACATACTTTCTGTCTCCTAATCTACAAATGTATATTAAAGATCCTCCAAATTACAAGAAAATTCACCCAAAGGCTATTTTTAATGTGTAGATTATGAGTCTAAGATTATTTTCTAATTTTTGAGTCATTAAATGATTTATCTCATATTTTTAAGGAAAATCACATTTTCTTTTCTAAATAAAATTTATATAATTATTATTATTCCAAATTTGTGAAACTTCACCTCCAAGCCATTTCATATCTAAAGAAAATGAATATAAAATTATTCTTATATAATTAGTCTTCCTTTTATGAATTTTAGCCCATTATTCATTATTACCACTATTTCTCATATGAAATAATTCAATATCACATTATCTTATTTAGGGAGTTATTATTTATTTCTTTTTCTCATTTCTTGTTCCAAAAAAACCATAGAAAATTCACAATCCATATTATTTTATCATTATTATTATCATTCTTCCAATTGTGTCCCATATCTACACATTACAACCAAAAGGATTATATATTATATTTATCATTTATCTCATGTGACATATTTTACGTATCCAATATTGGTTTTATGATTAATGTGAGAGTATAATGTCATATTTTTTTTCATGCATATATGTTAGGGTGATTTATCACACATTACATATTATGGTTACCATTAACTACCATTAGGTATATCCTCAACCTTGATTGTCTAAACCTAAAGAACTAAGGTCTTTAACCTCTTAACCTTGGAATAGGATAAGGTTCTAGATTTCGATATGTTACAACAGAAGTGGTGAAACCAGAGTAATGATGTTATTCCACAAACTCCCTTATGTACATGCACATAGGAGAATGAGGTGTAACACAACACTCTCTAACTACAATTGGTCATCTGGAAAGAACTATAGTTTCCACCTAATTAATGGGGTCTCTTGCACATTGTATGCAATCAATGAAGCTATGGATCACCCACTAATTGAAGCTCCATAAACCACGTGTAAACCCACATGTTTATGACAATGGTAATCTTCTCACAACCCTATGGACCTATATAAGAGAACTTGTTTCTGTTCCCCAGAATACAAACACTGGAGAAGGTCTAGGACACTGGAATCGTTATAAATATCATAAATTAGGGTCTACTTGATTATTGGTCCATATTATACAATTTCAAATGTTTGTATACTGCTAATAGATATAGACGCATACTAACTAGTCCTATTGGCATTTTCATCCGAGAAAATATTAATACATCCATACATTTGTGAAAACCATGTATTTCTTTCTTAGAACAATAAAATATAATAACTAGAGTTATTTCAGCAGAAGTAGTCATTATGCTTCATCAAAGTGGAAAAATCATAAGTTGAGAAACTAGGATGCCACAATTAGCCAAAGTTTCAGCCTTAAATCTCAATTTTTACTTCTATTAATATTCTTTAAAAAATCATTTGCATAGCCAACACATCTCACATGATATTCTACCAATAAGAAGATAGTTGTACAGAATTTCATTTAAAACCGTCACACGTGAACTTATCTAGCATAAACATTTAGAACATGCCAACACCAGTGATACGTATAAGTGATGCTTGAGAAATGATGGCAGGTCATAATCCAACATACATCTAGAAAAGTCAATCAAGTGACGGATTTGCTCACAAGAACACTTATATCCGGGGGTTAGAATCTATGTACTTGACTAAACCTCCTGCTGGGTTGCTCGACTTTCTTATAGTGGGTAACCAAGTAACTTTTTACATACGAGTTTGAGCGTCAACCATATGGTTGTTATTGTTTAGTTTTGAGTGGTGGATGTTTTCCCCTTTGGATCAAGAATCATATTCGTCCCACCACAAACAGACTAGAAAATCGCCTTTTACGGTAGATGCAATAAAGTACAAAATGAAGCCTCTCAAAATGTTTAAGCCGTGCAGTTTGTTTTCTTCTATTGATTGATAAATGTATGCCGATTTTGCTTGATCTGACATTTGAGACAGTGTAGAAAGAACAAAAGTGTCTCATAACATCTAAGAAAAAGTACCCTAAAAGGCTTGTGAAGGGATGCTTCTCCAAAGAAGGTAGGTACAACTATTTAGTTGGTTGGAAACGGAACGTGTTCGTTGACAAGCGTGTATAAATAGCATAATACATTCTAGAGCTTACCTGCAAGTTATGAATGTCTATCTCTCCATTGGATGGCCAACTGGACATGGGTTTGTTTGATTCCACACTAAGAGGAGGTTCACTAGGAATACATGAATACTGAAGTATCCTTTCTACAGATACAATTCCATTCTCAAGATTAGAGAGACTCCAGATGACCCAAGATAGTAACATATTTAGAGTTAGGCCATATGTAACAGCAAGGCCAGCAATACCTGGTGAATGCAATATAGTTAGGACAAAAGAAACAAATTAACTTTTAGAATCAAAATATAATTGAGTTGTGTCATATGTACATGGATCCAGGGGCGTAGCCAGAGGGGGGGCTGCCGGGGCTGAAGCCCCCCTCCAAAAAAATATTTTTATTATTATTATCATACCATGTACATATTTGTATTTTGTAAAAAAATTTATTACATCATACAAAATGTGACTTTTAATCTTATAATTTCAATCAATCCTATCATTCTTCTTTGTATGAACTTCTTAATAGTTAAACTTAATATATTTATGGATTATGCACCTTATATACTCACAAATCATAAAATTTACCGTCTTACCGTCCTAATATGCATGCCATCAATTATGAGCTTAAGAAATCATATATTTCATTTTTATCCTACTAAAATTTATTTAATAGTTTCATATTAATTGTGTTAATATTTACACAAATCGTCTCCCTATAAGACTAGGGGTATGTACCCATAAAAGATATAAATAATTATACAAAATGAAGTTTATAAAAATATATCATTCATCATGTTGACCTATTAACTGAAATTTGATGTAATATAGTTGACTTATTAATTAACATATATTATTAGCTATAAATTGAGTAAGTTTACTCAATTATAATTATACACCATTGGGAAAAATGATAACCATACATGCACAACTATCACCTTCTATTTATATATTTTTCTTTCAAACTTTTATTAGTCAATCACTCTCAAATTAAGAAAAGATATATATTACTATACAGAAATAAATCCAAATAATATTTATTGTTACATGGTATTTTACAAACTTTTTTAGTTACATAACATTTAGATATTATAAGTTTTAAGACAAGTAACAATTATTACAAATTTACAAAAACTTGAGAAGATAATGAAAATATTTCTATCTATAAAAGAAAATAAGACGATTAAATTGGCATAAGGTAAAAAAAGTAGAAAAAATATAAAATGTGGGGTAAGAAGGAGAAGAAAATGTGATAAAATCCATCTAGTAAATATAATTTTAATCAAATATATAGAGAAAAATAAGGATGATATGTAAAACGAAAGTCAATAAAAAATATATAATTTTTTCTTTCATATCCTCTTTCTTCAACTTTTAAATAAAAAATATCATGGATCTTTCCGCTTCATTCTCTTTACTTTTTATTTCCCAATATGCTTCTCCATCATATGTTGTTCATACAACCACATTAAATATTTTCCTTCTTTTTTTTCTGAAGTTTCCTTCAACTAATCATTGTGATAAGATCTTATAATATACCAAGTACATTATACTTATATCATTTATAGTATAAGATTTGACTGCTACAATTTTTTTATTCTTCCAGTATGACAACATCCACTAAATGATGTCATATTATATTTTAATACTTGTTCTCCACTTAAAAGATGATTTTGTTTTCATTTTTAATATAACTATTATTTTTCTTACACATTGTCAATTGTATGCACATTGTACTGATCAAGTGATCATGAATTATGATTATACTGTTGATCTTCTAGTTGTTTAATCTGAAAGACATATCAAATAATGTATTTGTTATGTCCTTAAACATATAAACAAATTCATTATTTTGAATAGTGAATTTATCATTTTATTTATGTTAGCTTTTTTTTTACAAATAGCTTATTTTATATGTTGGAGAAAATGAGACACTAATTAGGTGTGTGTTTTTTTTTTCTTCTAAATAAGTATTATTTTCCTCATCGTCACTACTCATAGTAATTTAACCGTGTAGTAGATTTCTGGATCCGCCACTGCCTGGATCAATAAAACCTTGAGGCAAATACGTACATCAAGAAAATCAACGAACATGTGAATGTAAATGAAAACAACATATCTGTCCGGAAGATGAACCACTCCATTGCACCGGCATTATAAAATAGTCTAAACAAGTGTACTTGTAAACCCTTGACAATAATAAAGATGAGAAATAGTCGCTGTCCATTCAATCCAACCTTAACAACAACTGCTCCATCCGCACATAAATGTCGAAGGCGGTCCCCACAAGAGCTTTGAGTCAAATTCGAAATCGTTGCCTCTCCTTAACTCATTTATAGGATAGACAGGAAATTATCTTTTATTTATCACAAGAAAAACACCATCCACAATCAAATAATAACTAATATCAAATAATAATAATAATGACGATGATGATGATAACTGACTGGAACAAAGATTCATGAGCTTATATATTTCGAAGTATTTAAAAGTGGCCGCCATGTTTCCCTAGAAATAAGACATTTATATTAATTCAAATGCGCGTAGATATGATGATACTTGTTTTTTTTTTCGCACATAAATGTGGAGATGTGGGACCCACGATAGCCATAAGTCAACTTTTGAATCAGTTGCCTCTCTAACTCATATAGAAAGCAGCAGAATACAAGAGATTATTTTTATCACAAGAACACACCATCTACAATCAAATAACTGCCCGGAACAAAGATTCATGAGTAGGACTATAAAGGAATGTAATTAATGGATGTAAACATTATGATTAAGTATTTAACATGGACCTTGTTTTAAAAGAAAGGCAATTGAGTTAATTCAAATACTCATTAAAGTGAGTTGATTGAGTATCTGTAGGAGACATTATTGTAGATTGCACAAAATCTTCATTTATACCTAACCGCCGAGTAGTAAATAATCACATATGAGGCTTAGTTTCTCCTAAGAAATGGTTGGAAGGAAAAGCCAATTCCATCAATGCGCGCCCCTTTCCGGTCTCTCTTCCATCTCCTAATTGAATAAATGTCCACAGTTGTCACAATCACCATAATCACTCCATTTAATTATTAGACTATACTAGTGAATTTATCCTGCTTGCCATAACAAAAATATTGGGGGATAATTGCGGGTCTCAACTGAAAATTTATGAACTGGAGACACTACGCGCCGAGCATTAATTGTGACTCTGGTCTTTACTGCGAGGATTTCCTTCCCATCCTCCTCCCCTCCCACCTCCTTCCACCTGCCATTTAAAGCCCCCGTTCCCGTCGTTGGTACCCATCGCATCCTATGCGTAGAGTGGAACGCAGCGGAGTTTGTTCGTCCGTATCCATCTTCTTCCGCACCCCTGTCCTGGGTTCGTTCTCCTCTTCTCCTTCGTTTCTCTTCACCGACCGTTGATCGACGACGATAGCCATGTCAGCTCAGGTGAGCTCCCTGGCGCGGTTGCTGGGGGCCTACGTTGATGTCAAGCGGGAGCCTGAGTCCGAAAGAACGACGGCGGAGCCTGTGACGAGGGATTTCCTAGGTGTGTGCTCCTCCGGTGCTGACGGTGGAGCCAAGGAACTTGACCTCGACCTCGTGGCGCCGACGGGATGGGAGAGGCGCCTCGATCTCAAGGTAAACAAACCGGCAACGCCACGAAACAACTGGAATTTCCGTTCTCTTCATCGTTTCGTAAGGACGGATGTACCGCTATTTTATTGCTCTAGTCCGATCAGCGCCTTTTCAGTTTTGGCATTGAATTCGGCCGCACGCTTTCTGTTCTAATTTTTTCGTGCTTTAAATCGCCTCTGTCGTAGATTTTCCTCTGCCACGGTGTCCTCCCAGAGCAAGCTGCAGAGCAGGTACCTTTCCTGACTCTGATTAATCAGAGATTCTGGTGTTCTGTCTGCTCGTATACTTTGCAAAATCTGAGATCTCACTCCACCCGGCCTGCTTTTTCTGTACCTTCTCTTTGCCGACGACTAAATTACTCATCTCTTCCTTTACCATGTTTGCAGTCAGGTGAGGTCTTCCTCCAGCGCAGCAGCTACGCCGACGCAGCATCTGTTTTCTTCTCCAAAGCAACGGAACTCCGCAACCAAGACGGCAATCATCCACCGCTCCTCCCTCTGTTCCCGTCACCGCTGACCCAGGACCTCCCGACGGCGGCCCCTGCCCTAGCGGAATACCAGAGCGTCTGCACGCTCGACGCAATCAAGTCCGCACTCGACCGCTTCAACTCTGCAGCTCCATCCAAAAAGTCAGCTCAGCCTAACCGCTCCGGTTCGTCCTCTGTCTCCGTGCCACGCTCCTGGTCTAGGTCAGAAACCGCGTCCCGCTCCGGCTCTCCTGCATCGTCGTCGACCACAGTGTCCTCCCAGAGCAAGCTGCAGAGCAGGGAAGGAGCCGAGTCGGGGACTACTACGGAGGAGGACGGAGTCCAGGGAAGAGATAACCCGTTGGACCTCAAAGGGTGCCCGTCCTGCTTAACGTATGTGCTTATCCACCGCAGCCGACACCGGTGTCCCAAGTGCAACACCCTCGTCCTAGAACCCGCCAAGAAGAAACCACGGCTGGACTTGAATCTCAACTTCTCAGCCTCCACTGACGCCGTCGACGATCGGAGCTGAGAGAATCCGCCGTTTCATCATGACCGGGTCAAGGGGATAAGATTGGTTATTGACAACTGATTTAGTTTTACAACACCATGCCGATTACAGAAACAAAACCATTTTGTTTTAGTTTATACCGTATTCGGATCATATAGGTTTCTTTCTTTTGTACAGAAATAATTAACCAATCGTTGTATAACCCGGTTCTGGATTTCCTCATTCAATTAACTTTCTTGATTTGGTATACCATCTTCATCTTAAGTGTTCAGAGAGAATACCAAATTTAGAAATAATTGATGTCACAAACATAATACCTAATAATAAGTTTTGCTACGCTTTATGGTCTGTTACTTACAATATTGACACTACACTAAGATATCAAATAAATACGTGAAGCAAATTATGGGTTGGAAGATATTTTCCACTTGAATTGCGGGTTGTGATTGAATCTACACGATGTAATTGATTCCAAAGTATATTTGCATTACTCTATTAAATCATAGCTTGCCGTATGGTTCAATTCCATAAGAAGATCTAAAGGCAATCCATGCATGTAAACCGTAGTACCATACCAATTGGTAGTCCAATCAATTTGGAACGGAAATGATATGGACAAAAAGGTATAAAAAATGGGTTCAAATACACACCACCTCAACAACGAATATAGAACAACTACAATGAAAAAGAATCATGCTGGAAGAAGTGAACACATATATACGTCATCATTATGTTAAAGATAATATTGAACCCGTTTAGAATTTCGCCATATCTGGTTACACCTTATCGTTTTTGCTTCCACTAGCTGAACTCACAATTCAAGAATGGGTCGAACTAAATATGCCATGATCAAAACTAGAATATACCACACGTATATTTTGGCATGCATTCCCATCAAATTTCCAGCAGCCCTTGTCATTCTGCTGACCACATAATTGTTTTTATAAATTTGATACATGCAATTCTTTTGTAACATTGTGACTCTAAACATTATTTATGACGCAAGATGATATGTTTAGGAAGGAAATATTACTATAATTAGACTATGCTCAATTATTATCGCAAATTTTAGTTACCAGAAAAAAAAAGATAAAAATTAAATTTTGAATACTATGCACGAATGTAATTGATATAACGAACAATGGCTAACAAGAATAATTATTACAATCTTTATTAGAAATATCAAGCAAATTTGTTGTTGTCATTGTTGTTCATTATAATAATAAAAAAAGTTAGAGTTTTGATCGAATATTGCCAAACTTTCAAAGATTTTTGTAGGATAATGATGTGCGTGAAAAATATAAGCAACATTAATTTCCATTTTCAATTTATATAGTTCTTTATTTTACCTTCTCATCCTAATATATACTACAATGTTGTTTTTTGTATTATTTCCACCTTTGCAGTCCTAGATCTCAATAACATTGTGCATAAAGTTGTATTTGCTACCTCCATCACAAGCATGGCATTCCTAGCAGTCCTATATCTCTACCAATAGGTGTTATTGGGTTGCATATCAAATCTTGACTAAAATGGTGAACTCCTGTTTGACACTTTATTGTTGGGTTGTAAACAATCTGACAACATGTTGGACCTGAATATAGCAATTAGCAAATAGTAGGTCTTTTGGTACTTGTAAATAGGGCATTGTAGACTCTTACTAGGTGACACAAGTAGTAATTATGTTTGAGTTAGTTCTCAATTTGGTGATGATTTCATAAGAGGCAGGACGGTGAGAGATCTCAAAAGCCACTCTTTAGTCAGGTTCGTATCGTTTGATGTCACATATTTCATATTTTTGTTTGCAATGACTAAGCCTCAAACCCAATGCACAAGTTGTTGTTGAGAAGGTAAACTACACCACAAACTAAGACTAGCATTATCTACATTTTTTGTAAAATCACATAACTTGGGGTGATCGTGGCTTCATTTTCTGCTAATCTTAGGTGGTAAGTTATCTACATGCTATTGTAATAAAAAAAACACCCTACTAACCAAGTATTTCTTATATGAATGCTTAATTGAAAATTTATAGTGATAATACTAAAGTGGAGATACATCTTTTTGGTATGGGTAGTCTCAATTATTTGTTTATCCTATTATAAACAATAAAATAAATTTTGGAAAGCTCAACAATGTGGTAAATCTTCTTGTGATTTTTTTGTGCTATCTCACTCTTTGACTTGGTTCTAGCTTTATTAGAAGAAAGATCTTTCATACTATAATTGATGTTAAAACTTTAGAGTTCGTTTGACATGCTTTCCATAGACTTTTCTTCTACATATCCCCCATTGTGATCCATTTCACAAGCATTACACATGCAATGATCTTCGTTAATTGAAACCAAGAAGAAATCAATCCAACATGAACACTATAATCGAATGAATTTGCAACTTCAAATATTCTTTTTAATATTTTTCAATGAGGAACTTTTATATAAACTTTCTACGGATTGTAAATGTTAAACATTTTGGAGAATATAATCTAATAGATGTAAACGAGAAGAAACTATATCACTATATATAAAGAAAATGTTGATATTGAATAGGAAACATGTAATAGCACCCCCATGATAATTAGTTCATTGCCCAATATTGGAAAGAAACCACACTAAATTCAAGTGTCGTCTTAATTAATTCGTGGACAAAATATTATAATTGGGATCACAAATAGAACTAGTACTATGAGAATTGTAAATCTCAAGAAGTCATTAATTCCCTTTGTGTTAATCTGTATGGTACCACAAATGGAAAAGTTATGAAGATTTGTGTAAATAACAATAAGAGATATACATGAAACATACCCTATATCCCCTTCCTTCTGGAACACCAAAATATTAATGATAAGAAACGCAATAGTGTGTCACTTCATTCCACGACTTATTAATGATTTGGAATGAAGGGATACGGTATTGAGTTTCTAATCATTAATAATTTAGAGTTCCAAAAGGAAGGGGATATAGGGTATGTTTCGAGTAATCCTTTTTAAACTCATTAATGCACCCCCTTCATAATATCCATTTTGATTCCCACGTCATTCCATCTACCCCATCAAGTCCTATTAATTCTGTATAATGTAATGATGATGTGATTATTCCATTAACTCCTCGCTTAGTCGTTCCTTTTCCTTGTGCAAACCACTCCCTTCTCGTATTCTAGTATTCTAAGAGAAAAAACTATAAGTGGGATACGAAGAATCATACTTGACATATTGTTCCATAAATTCAGTCGGATTTCATGAGTTAATTGGAATTAGTTGATAGAATTAATCTATCCGGATTGGGATGTCAATGTTTATACGATCTGGATTGGATACCTTTGGTATACTTAGTTTAGACGAATGTTTTAATGGGAAAATGAATTCCTAGCATAATTTTGATTTTGAGGTGCCAAAAATGTTGCATGCAGTGTCGTTTTGATCATGACTGGTGTAGAATCTCATCATGTAAAAAGTAATAATATAATAAAAAAGGTTAGGCAGACACAAAACTAAACCAGATCAAAGAACACAACCAAAGAAAACCAATAGAAAAGTCTAGTTAGTTTTGTTTTCAAGAGGTTAATGGTTTTATTTGATTTCAAAGCATTCAAACCGTTAAACAATGGTTCATTTTGGTTTGAGGGTGGAGTTTTATATGATAAACCAAACCAAATCAAACCAAAATGAAATATATATCTATATATTTCTAATATATATGTGATTATATTATGTGAAAATACTCATTTAATCTAAAATAAATAGTGCATAGTGGAATTATGTCCTTTGAAATGAAGATTTAATGACGAATATATCAAACTAAGGTTTCCATAGAAAAATTGAAGTATGCATTATGATCCATTTGTATTTAAAGTTAGTTGGACACTTGGACTATGTGATGCGTGGTTTATTATAGTTGTTTTTAAGTTCCATAGAATCAAATAATATTTATTATGATAGTTTATCGTGTTAGATAGATCAATAATGATTGTGAAAAATAGTTATATTGTCAACTGAAATTTAAGTAAACTATATTATGCATTGTCAAATAATTGTTAAAAATCAAACCGAACTGAAATAGAATACAAGGTAATCTTTTTAAAATAAAAACTACAAAAAATCAATTAGTTCACTTTTGTTGTTCACTAGCTAATTATTATTTTAGACCCCATAGTAATCACTTGTCAGACTCCAAAATTAGGATCTGAATGGATCAAGCTGCCCAACTCAAGCACATCTAAACTTTTATCATTTTATTTTTACCAATTAGAACATAAAGATGAGGATATTGTCACATATGGAGATAAGACTATTGTTCTACATCTCTTTCCCTTTAAAACAAGTTCAAATATAAGAAGCATTAATTTATAGTCTCTAATATAAAAAATGATGTTAAATCTCTTTGACACCTAGCAATTACACCTTTTTCTTTCCGAAACACAACCTGCATTTAGACAAGACTTAACTCGATTTAAGGGCTATCTTTTTGTGCCAACAAAGATAGGTTGAACCTCAAACCAGGATATTTTGCTTTTGGTGAAAACTGGCTTCACCTATTCCTAACCTGTAACGACCCCACCTCCCGGTAACCCCCAATTAAGGGAGACCAAGAGGTCAGATCCGTTATCCCAATTACTCGGATCAAATGTTCATCAAATAATCAGTAGTAATTATTAAATTTTACCACGACTATACTGAAAGCTAGAATAAAAAAACTTTGCATACATTTTTCAAAAACTTAGATTTCGAACTTCTATCCACATCTGGACTCTATTCTAACTAATCCTCCTTGCACTTTATTTCTTATTTTCACAATATGCCACTTTACTGTTTGTCCATTTCAATTTGTACCTAAAATGCTGACAAACAAAATGTCGTTCAGCATAAATGAATATTTCGGTATGTGGGGACAACCAAAATTTCACAAATATGGCTAACAATCTAAATATCACAATCAAGTTAATTAATAAGCCAATTTTGTGCTTTCAATGTGATATTATCCACCATTTTTTTTCTAACCCTGGAATACCCTCATTAGGGTTTCTCTTTTGCCATTGACTTAAGGCCACCTTCTTCATCCTGAGCTTGGTGCCTGGGGTCACCTCTCATGGTGCCCATTAGTCATACGATAAAGACCACCTTCTCTATCTCGAGCTTGGTGTCTGGGGCCACCACTCATGGTGCCCATGGGTCTTCCCTCTTAGGCTTGACCTTTTTGCATCATCCATAAGGGTGGCATGTAGGTGCGAGAATACACACTTATATCATAATTGTGATAATCATAGTGACTTTATGATTTGCAAGTATGAACATCCAAACTGATAGGTTGCATTCAATGCTATTAATCATCCAGAAAACATTCAGGAAACTAATGTGATTAACCATAATTAACCACATACATGATCCAGAGCAACTTGATGTCCAAGCAATAATGATAAAGAACAATCAAACAAGCAATCAACAATATCCTGAAATTAATGTGTAACATCCAAGTGTTATAGTTTATCCAAAACATTCTCAAGATAGACTTGCATTCCACCCTCGACTTTCTAGGCACACTTTAGGGCTTTATTAGGGTTTTAGCATCCATAAAACATTTATCTCATTTAACACTCTCTTAGTTCACAAACCCTAACTTCAACATCATAAGCCTACTTAAAATTCAATGAAGTCTATTATTCCCCTTTTACACTAAAATTACCATCTTTATCCTGTTAAGTTGTTTCAAGATCATTAGACTCAATTATCACCTTTAGTTCCTTTCGAATTGACAACTCATATTTCATTATGATCTAATTCATATATGGACTCCATTTATTACTAATTCCACATTTATCCATTAGAAAACCCTAATTACCAAATTAAGGGTATTTATCCACAATTAGAATCTTTTATACTCAAAATAGCTTAGAACCATCAAATCTCAGCTTTATACATGAATTTGACCAATTGAAGCCATTAAGAAACATAATTACTAACATTAGGGTTTCAAGGCCCATTAAAGCTTATTTATGTACATGGAACCCTAAATTAATCAAATTACACATAAAGTTCATCCTTTTAGATCTAATGCATCTTTTTATAATCAACATGTTAATAACAACTTTCATCATCCATATAACCCTTCCCAAATCATTAATCAATAAGGATTAGGGTTTTTCATTAGATAAATAATTAAAGAAAGTATAATTACATACTTTTTGAATTGCAAGCATAATTGGTCTTCAATTATATATTTTTTGCATTCCTTGCATTTTTTAGCTCAATTTTTATATATAATACTCTTTAATCTGAGTTACCAATTATTTCCTAGGAATTAAACAAGATTACACCATTTTCTTGGATTTTCGACTAGAGAGGCGACTTGCTTGAGTTTTTTGGAAAATCGCTGGCCGTCAGATCTTGGGTTGTCTCTAACCAAGTGCGATCCAATGATCCTCCTTACACGCGCCCACTCACTAGTTGCTAAGAACACAACGAACTCCAACCGTTGATCTGCGCCTTTGGTCCACGGTGGACTCCGATTGAAGGGCAGCTGCTCTTTGTCCTAGCTCTGATCCAGCAAAGGCTCCCGTGACGGCACCGCAACGAGGAGCTCACCGAAGCAAGATGATATCGGCATGATAGGGCATGAAAGAAGAAGGGAAAATGTCATTTGGGTTCGTGAGGGTGAGAGGATTTGAGAGGGCGTAGTATTTATAGGATTGGGGGTCAATTTCTAGGGTTCCCAACCCTCAGATGTCACTGTTGTTTTAAGAAATTTGGGCATTTCTTCTAGATGCCATGAAAGTATGAGAAAGTAGGGGTTAAGGGGTTTGAAATCCCACCCTGAATCTAACTAGGGTCTTTCCAAGTTCGCACATGTACTGGATCGCGAGAAATTGAGAGGAAATATCCCTCATTCAAGCTGCGTTTTCCTTTTCAGACTCAAGGTAGGAGACACACAGTTGGTGTCAGATCTTGATCCGATGGCTGGCGTTGTCCCAAGCTATTTTCATTTAAATCGATAAATATGTGATATTTATTATAATCACAACACTTTAGGGAAATTTGTAACATCCCTGACATGGGTTATGCTTTAACCCTAGGTGTTTTGATTAAGAAAGATGATTATATGCTTAATCTTATCTTTTTAAAAGTGATTATGTCTCAAGAGGAACTTATGTTTCAATTTTGGTCCTATTTGAACAATGTTGAAGCAATGTTTGCTTATTTCGGACTAAAGTGCAAATTACCCAAGTTGAGGAGTTAACTTGCAAATTGCACATGATAAGATGTTCCTCTGATGTTGAGACATCATAAGAATGAATATGATGTAGTGGTATGGTTTCCACAAGCTTGGACACCAAGATTAAGCTTGTAAAGCAATCCTTGTGCATTAAAACCTAGTTTTGGAGTAAAGTGCAATTTACCCAAAATCCAGGGTTCAATATGCAAATTACCACTTCAATAAGGTCCTTAATGTTTCTTAGCATCAGTTAGAGCAAATAAAATGAGAGAGACTCCTCATTTGAATTAAGTTGTAGGAGAGAGAATCTTGACATTAAAATAATCAAGAATAATGCCTAATTGAAACCCTAATTCGATTTAGGGCAAAAATGAATAAAAATAATTGAAGGACTTTCAACCAAAATGTTTTGGGTTGATTTTTAATAAGGATGGACGTTCCTTTAACAAGATAAGGAACGAAAATATCTTAAGTAGGTGAAATTCCACTCACCTTTTTATAAAGAAAAGTAATATCCACTCACATGTGAGATATTATATTATAAGCATTAAGGTGCTTAATTTGCTTTTCTTTAAATTGAGGATAATGAAGGAGAATTAAAGGCAAAGGGATATGCCTCGTATCCATGGAGTTTAGGGGGAAGAGGCGGCCATAATGTTTGGATTAATTGGATTTTTATAAGGCATATTCTCTCTCATCAATTTCTTTATAAAAGTGCCATTTCCAAGCCCAAACCAAGGCCTTTTTCAGATTTTCTTCTTCCCCTTGCTTGAAAAACCGACCAAGGAGCTAGGGAGGAGCAGGGAGCACGTCCCCAACCTGTGGGTAAGCCCTTGACCTTCGTTCTCCTTGATTTCATGGTGGAAATCGAAAATAAATTATGGATTCCTTCTTATTTCGATCTCCTCTTCAACCCTAGCCAACTTTTGCAATCAAAAGCTTGAGGACGAGCCTAGGGGGAGTTGCTAGAGCTTCATCCACCATTAATGGAGTGATCTTGGATCTTTGGAGCTCAATTGGAGGCGGGTTTTATAACTCAAACCCTTAATCATTGGTATTGCATCAATTCTCTATGCTTTGTTGATTGATTTCTTCAATTTGATGCACACTTGTTTCTTGCTGCAATTTGCATCAAGAACGGTTTCTGTTCTTGGTTGTTCGAAGGAAGGGGATGATGACATCATCCTAGATGTGTATCCAAAGAAAATTACCAAACATAACCGTTTTGATAGCTACTCCAAATCGTTTTAATTTGATTGGCTATGCGGTTTCAGCAAACCGTTTAAGGGCAAACGGTTTGAAACCGTTTGGGAGAAAATGGTTTCAAGACCGTTTGAGATGGTTGACCAAGCGTTGACCGTTTGGGAATTTTGTTCCTAATTATGTAGTCTGATAACCCTCCAAATTTTAGGGATTAACTCCAAAGGAATCGAGAGTTGAAGGCCAATCAATTAGGCAATCGGATTAAATTATGTGCTGATTTTCAACTTGATTAACTTGACCTGGTTGAGCAAACGGTTTCAAGACCATTTGAGATGGTTGACCAAGCATTGACCGTATGGGATTCCTGTTCATAATTATGTTTATTAATAACCCTCCAAATTTGAGGGATTAACTCCGAAGAAATCGTGATTTGAAGCCTAATCAATTAGGGAAACCTAATTGGATTAAGTGCTGATTTTCAATCTGATTTAATTGAACTTTTTGGGCAAACGGTCTCAAGACCGTTTGAGTGCGTTGACGAAGTGTTTACCGTTTGGGATTACTTTTACTAATGATGTGATCTAATGACTCACCAAATTTGATGGATTAATTCCAAACGAGTCATGAGTTGAAGGCTAATCAATTGGGCTAACCCTAATTGAAATCAGTGCTGAAATCACAATGAGCTAATTTGAGATTTTGGGTTGATTAGCCCAAACGGTCTCAAGACCGTTTGGGGGATCATCCAAACGGTCTCAAGACCGTTTGGGGTCACCTCAAGACCGTTTGTAGGTCTGGGATCAAGTATAGTTGACCAATTGAAGGTCCAAAGGTACTAATCATATTGCAATGTAGTGCTGATCTGTTGATCAACTCGATAGACCAATCCATGATGAATTTTCACTAGAGTCCAAAGGTTGGATGGGCAAACGGTCTCAAGACCGTTTGGTGGTCACCCAAGACCGTTTGGAGGTCTAGGGTTGAGTATGGTTAGGTGTTTGAAGGTCTAAAGGTACCAAGCTGTTATACAATGCAATGCTGATTTGGTGATCAATCCAATGATCCAAACCTTAATTGGATGGCTTGGATTTGAGTGATATGATGGGCAAACGGTCTCAAGACCGTTTGGAGGTAATCCAAACGACCTCAAGACCGTTTGGGGTCAGGTCAGACCCAATTTGGATGATGGTTCAATGGTTTCAATGTAACTAATCTTGCATTGATTAGTGTTGATGGATCATTGATTCCAAACCCTAATTCAATTGAATCAAACCCTAATTGAGGACCAATTGAGGGTTAATTGAGGGTCAAATCAGTTTAAGGTTGACCTATTAAACTCAATTGAAGTATGAGGGTAGATCCAAATGATGACTGGTTCCATGAATCCAATGATTGAAGGAATCAACATTGGAAACCCTAATTCAATTGGATGCTTTATGTAATGGAGGTCCAATGTGATTGAATCTCTTGAGAATTAAGATGATGAATGATCCATTGACCCAATGATGATTAGTAATGATAAACAAAGAAGGTACAAAGGTTGAAACCCTAACAGTACCTAAGGGACTAGTACCAATTAAGGAATGAATCCCTAATTGCTTATTGGACCAATGACTTGATACACTACGTTAATCATAGTGGTATGCTCTTGATTGAAGGGTTGATATGACCTAATCAATTTGAGATGATGTTAACATGAATTCATACATGAATATGATTCATGTGGTGATTAAGGGTATGATCCTTAAGAAGAGAGATCATGAAACCCTAATCATGAATATAAACCCTAATTGACAGGGCTTTTGGGTTTTAACCCTAATTGAGGGCAATTCTAAATGTAACCCTAATCCAGGGTGAGGATGTAACCCTAAGTCAGGGTAGTGATGTGTGAAACTCCAATTTAGGGAAATGAGATGTAAAACCCTAATTGGGATGAATAGTGAATCTCTAATTATGGACAATTGAATGAAATCCTAATGGAGATGCATAGTAAACCCAAATTGTGGGTGACTAAGGTGGAAACCCTAGTTGAGGGTGATTCCATGAGAAACCCTAGTTGAGGGTGATTCCATGATAAACCCTAGTTGAGGGTGATTCCATGAGAAACCCTAGTTGAGGGTGATTCCATGAGAAACCCTAATTAAGAGTTAACATCACATGAAGCTCTAATGCTATGTTGTGATGAGAGGCCCTAAGAAGGGTGAAGGTATGTGAGACTCTAATGTGGAGTCATAATACATAAAGCCCTAATCTTGGGCAATATGACAATGAATTATAATCCTAATTTTAAATAAGGGTATAAGGAAACCCTAATGATGAGATAGAAGGAATGGCCTTATAAAGGTGAAACATTTAATGTGGTTGATTATAGGCAAGCTTATTGTAAGCAATGCCTTAATCTGAGATGAGTCCATATCATTAAAGATAGTTGGACCATTCTTATGTGTAACCTATGCACTTTATGGTAAGAGTGATAGGTTAGTGGATGAAAGGATTAAGATGGGAAATACCTTAATCCAAGATAAGCTGGTAACTTAAGAAAGTAGTATGTGATGATCAATGATGAGTTAAAGGAATTAAATTCCATGAACTGTGTAATCAGGATTGGTTACGGACCAATGCCTGGCTGTGTAATCAGGTTTGGTTAAAGTCCAATACCTGGCACAGGCTTAATGCCTGTAATCAGGTTTGGTTAAAGTCCAATACCTGGCAGAGGCTTAATGCCTGTAATCAGGGTTGGTTAAAGTCCAATGCCTGGCTGTGTAATCAGGATTGGTTAGAGTCCAATGCCTGGCTGTGTAATCAGGATTGGTTAGAGTCCAATGCCTGGCTGTGTAATCAGGTTTGGTTAAAGTCCAATGCCTGGCTGTATAATCAGGATTGGTTACGGACCAATGCCTGGCTGTGTAATCAGGGTTGGTTAAAGTCCAATGCCTGACTATGTAATCAGGATTGGTTAGAGTCCAATGCCTGGCTGTGTAATCAGGATTGGTTATGGACCAATGCCTGGCTGTGTAATCAGGGTTGGTTAAATTCCAATGCCTGGCTGTGAAATCAGGGTTGGTTAGAGTCCAATGCCTGGCTGTGTAATCAGGTTTGGAGAAATCCAATACCTGGCAGAGGTGTAATGCCTGTAATCAGGGTTGGTTAAAGACCAATGCCTGGCAGTGTAATTAGGTTTGGAAGAGTCCAATACCTGGCAGAGGCTCAATGCCTGTAATGATGACACAGGATTGGTAATAACCCAATATCTATATTAATGATATATGAGTACATGGTAGATGTAATTCCTTATCTGTTTAGCAGACTGACTAAGGCCAATAAGTTGAAACAAGAATGTCTCATGGGTGACATATCAAGATAATGAGTGTCACAAGAGAAGTTTGACATGATGGTATAATATGGAGGATAAATGATATACATGTTCTTCCTATTCCTTATTAAGAGAATGCTTTAAACTGCTTATCATATGCCTAGTTTTATATCATTAATTGTAATAATAATGTTTCTGGCGGAGAGTTATATCTCTCGCTGGGGCAATTTACAATTGTCTCACCCCCGTGGGATCCAACATTTTTAGGTGGACGCGGACAAAGAGGCAGATACTCTTTTGCAGAAAAAGGAAAGCAACAGCTTGGACAACAGTGAGATCTCAGGTGGAGGCACTGACTGTCAAGTCATATAGATAGTAGTCCTATGTGTCATCTCTGTACTCTCAGGTCCTCAGAGTTTTCAGTCAGTGTTTTTGATATATCAAACCGAGGTTTTGGCTTGATGCCT
The DNA here is from genome assembly GCA_963693085.1 of Alisma plantago-aquatica. Taxonomy (NCBI): domain Eukaryota; kingdom Viridiplantae; phylum Streptophyta; class Magnoliopsida; order Alismatales; family Alismataceae; genus Alisma; species Alisma plantago-aquatica. The sequence goes on along the minus strand of OY856411.1, from coordinate 1,147,120,294 downwards.
CGAGATTCATATGCTGTCTGTATATAATGTTCATAAGGCAGCTGATGTTGTAGTCTCTGAAAAGAGATGGTACAGGTTATATATGTTTGAACCAGAATGTAAATGTTATACAATGGTTCTTGTTGTAAAGGATTTCCTATGTGTGGATCTCTTTGCAAAAAGTTTTAATTTTTAGTGATTTTCACTAATCCGCTACTTGATGAACGCTTCCGCATTAGTTAATCATGTTTTCACGAGACGGTCGTTACAATTGTGGTATCAGAGCTCTAGGTTCGCTGAGTCTACAGAGACATAGGACTAAGTTGTTGAGTCTGTGTTAGTGTCCTCCAGTATACCCTATAATGATTTCTGCTTGTGCAGAGAAAGGGTAAAGTTTTAAAATGACTGGAGAGCACAAAGAACACATTGCTAAGGGCAATGTTGTTGCACCAAGAAGAGGTGCAAGGGATTAGACAAGAATATAATGAGTGCCTGAGAATCCCCATTAAGACCTGATCAGGATAGAGAATCCTATGATCATGCTCTTGTTGGGAAGATTAGGGCAACAGTAATGCATATAAGTGAACTGGATGCTAGCCTTATAACCTAGGTTATCAGTCTTTAATACAGAAAGCTTGAGCTTTAAAAGAGTCCCTGAATGAATTAGTCATGTGGGAACAAGGGAAAATGTGGAAAAGATTAACTTATGGCAAGAAAGTGGACTCTGCCATGAGTTCAGACAGATAATAAATCTGTGATGGTAGTGCCCAAGAAGGGGCAATAAGCTGAGAAGTAGGGAATGGTCTCTATAATTCTAGAGACATTTGCCTAATGGTTTAAAAAAAAGCCAAGTTTTTGGTACTAATAGTGCAATAAATGCCTAGTGTACCAGGGAAGTAGCCACTAAGTAAGTGCAAAGGTCTTAACCTTTCACCTGTAAGATTCTATGGCTTAGTTTTTGCTTCAGTAATAAGACTAGTAAGACCATGATATGAGTACAAGGTATGTTATAAATGTATACATGTTGAGTACACTAAACCCTTTTTGTTCTATGGCTTAACCTTTCACCTGTAAGATTCTATGGCTTAGTTTTTGCTTCAGTAATAAGACTAGTAAGACCATGATATGAGTACAAGGTATGTTATAAATGTATACATGTTGAGTACACTAAACCCTTTTTGTTATAAAAAGGAGGATTGTTGATATTGTTTTCCCCATTGGTTGCTATATAGGGATGAAATGATGAGAACTAGAATTTGAATTCTGTTCAATATTCTTTTAAATACTCTATATTGATCTTACCTCTATGAAAGAGGAAGAGGTATAGAAGAGATGCCTGGATAAAATCCAAGAATGTTAAATCTTATGTTATGATAATATGAAAAGCAAGAAATATGATAGCATGTAAGTGCATACTACTTGATCTCAGTACTTGTAAACCCTGATAAGGTATACAACTATTGATGATAAAGTGAGTATGGAAACTCTTAGATTGATATCTTTTTGATTGCCCTGATCAAGCAATCATTCTGAGACAATCTAATGAGTATCATGAAATTGGAAATATGGTATGGATAAATGTATCATATCTTAAGTACAAGAAAGAGGGATCTGATATGAATTCAGATCAGTATGTGTATATGAGGAAGTAAAAGTATGACCCTTATATGATGAGAAAGAGAATAAGGGAGGTGATCCCTGTTCAATAAAGTTGTAAATATGATAAAAAAAGAAAGATGAGAAAATGATGTGTTTTCAACACATGCGACTGATACCAAGGTAAGAGATTCTGGTATCTGAGAATTATCAGATGGTTTAGGTTGGCTACCCAGAATGGTCAACTATGAAATCAGTCTCATTATATAAAATGATATGAACATCATATGTTAGGGGTTTATGCTTTGCATAAACATAACAACTAAATATGTCTTTAAGATAAGTTCCCATTTGACTCTGAGAATATTGTGTGAAGAAACTTTGTGTTGATCAAAGTTTTATGATGTCTCCATAACAATGAGGTGTTATGAAGAGGCATGATAATATGATGAATGAATAACATCTGTTCCCTTTATCTGGGATTTCGGGGACGAAATCCTTGTTAGGGGTTTATAATTTGTAACATCCCTGACCTGGGTTATGCTTTAACCCTAGGTGTTTTGATTAAGAAAGATGATTATATGCTTAATATTATCTTTTGAAAAGTTATTAGGTCTCAAGAGGAACTTATGTTTCAATTTTGGTCCTATTTGAACAATGTTGAAGCAATGTTTGCTTATTTCGGACTAAAGTGCAAATTACCCAAGTTGAGGGGTTAACTTGCAAATTGCACATGATAAGATGTTCCTCTGATGTTGATACATCATAAGAATGAATATGATGTAGTGGTATGGTTTCCACAAGCTTGGACACCAAGATTAAGCTTGTAAAGCAATCCTTGTGCATTAAAACCTAGTTTTGGAGTAAAGTGCAATTTACCCAAAATCCAGGGTTCAATATGAAAATTACCACTTCAATAAGGTCCTTAATGTTTCTTAGCATCAGTTAGAGCAAAGAAAATGAGAGGGACTCCTCATTTGAATTAAGTTGTAGGAGAGAGAATCTTGACATTAAAATAATCAAGAATAATGCCTAATTGAAACCCTAATTCGATTTAAGGCAAAAATGAATAAAAATAATTGAAGGGATTTCAACCAAAATGTTTTGGGTTGATTTTTAATAAGGATGGACGTTCCTTTAACAAGATAAGGAACGAAAATATCTTAAGTAGGTGAAATTCCACTCACCTTTTTATAAAGAAAAGTAATATCCACTCACATGTGAGATATTATATTATAAGCATTAAGGTGCTTAATTTGCTTTTCTTTAAATTGAGGATAATGAAGGAGAATTAAAGGCAAAGGGATATGCCTCGTATCCATGGAGTTGAGGGGGAAGAGGAGGCCATAATTTTTGGATTAATTGGATTTTTATAAGGCATATTCTCTCTCATCAATTTCTTTATAAAAGTGCCATTTCCAAGCCCAAACCAAGGCCTTTTTCGGATTTTCTTCTTCCCCTTGCTTGCAAAACCGACCAAGGAGCTAGGGAAGAGCAGGGAGCACGTCCCCAACCTGTGGGTAAGCCCTTGACCTTCATTCTCCTTGATTTCATGGTGGAAATCGAAAATAAATTATGGATTCCTTCTTATTTCGATCTCCTCTTCAACCCTAGCCAACTTTTGCAATCAAAAGCTTGAGGACGAGCCTAGGGGGAGTTGCTAGAGCTTCATCCACCATTAATGGCGTGATATTGGAGCTTTGGAGCTCAATTGGAGGCGGGTTTTATAACTCAAACCCTTAATCATTGCTATTGCATCAATTCTCTATGCTTTGTTGATTGATTTCTTCAATTTGATGCACTCTTGTTTCTTGCTGCAATTTCCATCAAGAACGGTTGCTGTTCTTGGTTGTTAGAAGGAAGGGGATGATGACATCATCCTAGATTCTTATCCAAAGAAAATTACCAAGCAAAACCGTTTTGATAGCTACTCCAAATCGTTTTAATTTGATTGGCTATGCGGTTTCAGCAAACCGTTTAAGGGCAAACAGTTTGAAACTGTTTGGGAGAAAACGGTTTCAAGATCGTTTGAGATGATTGAACAAGTGTTGACCGTTTGGGAATTTTGTTCCTAATTATGTAGGCTGATAACCATCCAAATTTGAGGGATTAACTCCAAAGGAATCGAGAGTTGAAGGCCAATCAATTAGGCAATCAGATTAAATTATGTGCTGATTTTCAACTTGATAAACTTGACCTGGTTGAGCAAACGGTTTCAAGACCGTTTGAGATGGTTGACCAAGTGTTTACCGTATGGGATTCCTGTTCATAATTATGTTTATTAATAACCCTCCAAATTTGAGGGATTAAATCCAAAGTAATCGTGAGTTGAAGCCTAATCAATTAGGGAAACCTAATTGGATTAAGTGCTGATTTTCAATCTGATTTAATTGAACTTTTTGGGAAAACGGTCTCAATACCGTTTGAGTGCATTGACCAAGCATTGACCGTTTGGTATTACTGTTACTAATGATGTGATATAATGACTCACCAAATTTTATGGATTAATTCCAAACGAGTCATGAGTTGAAGGCTAATCAATTGGGCTAACCCTAATTGAAATCAGTGCTGAAATCACAATGAGCTAATTTGAGATTTTGGGTTGATTAGCCCAAACGGTCTCAATACCGTTTGGGGGATCATCCAAACGGTCTCAAGACCGTTTGGGGTCACCTCAAGACCGTTTTGAGGTCTGGGGTCAAGTATAGTTGACCAATTGAAGGTCCAAAGGTACTAATCATATTGCAATGTAGTGCTGATCTGTTGATCAACTCGATAGACCAATCCATGATGAATTTTCACTAGAGTCCAAAGGTTGGATGGGCAAACGGTCTCAAGACCGTTTGGAGCTCATACAAATGGTCTCAATACTGTTTGGTGGTCACCCAAGACCGTTTGGAGGTCTAGGGTTGAGTATGGTTAGGTGTTTGAAGGTCTAAAGGTACCAAGCTGTTATACAATGCAATGCTGATTTGGTGATCAATCCAATGATCCAAACCTTAATTGGATGGCTTGGATTTGAGTGATATAATGGGCAAACGGTCTCAAGACCGTTTGGAGGTAATCCAAACGACCTCAAGACCGTTTGGGGTCAGGTCATACCCAATTTGGATGATGGTTCAATGGTTTCAATGTAACTAATCTTGCATTGATTAGTGTTGATGGATCATTGATTCCAAACCCTAATTCAATTGAATCAAAACTTAATTGAGGACCAATAGAGGGTTAATTGAGGGTCAAATCAGTTGAAGGTTGACCTATTAAACTCAATTGAAGTATTAGGGTAGGTCCAATTGATGACTGGTTTCATGAATCCAATGATTGAAGAAATCAACATTGGAAACCCTAATTCAATTGGATGCTTTATGTAATGGAGGTCCAATGTGATTGAATCTCTTGAGAATTAAGATGATGAATGATCCATTGACCCAATGATGATTAGTAATGATAAACAAAGAAGGTACAAAGGTTGAAACCCTAATAGTACCTAAGGGACTAGTACCAATTAAGGAATGAATCCCTAATTGTTTATTGGACCAATGACTTGATACACTACGTTAATCATAGTGGTATGCTCTTGATTGAAGGGTTGATATGACCTAATCAATTTGAGATGATGTTAACATGAATTCATACATGAATATGATTCATGTGGTGATTAAGGGTATGATCCTTAAGAAGAGAGATCATGAAACCCTAATCATAAATATAAACCCTAATTGACAGGGCTTTTGGGTTTTAACCCTAATTGAGGGAAATTCTAAATGTAACCCTAATCCAGGGTGAGGATGTAACCCTAAGTCAGGGTAGTGATGTGTGAAACTCCAATTTAGGGAAATGAGATGTAAAACCCTAATTGGGATGAATAGTGAATCTCTAATTATGGACAATTGAATGAAATCCTAATGGAGATGCATAGTAAACCCAAATTGTGGGTGACTAAGGTGGAAACCCTAGTTGAGGGTGATTCCATGAGAAACCCTAGTTGAGGGTGATTCCATGAGAAACCCTAGTTGAGGGTGATTCCATGAGAAACCCTAGTTGAGGGTGATTCCATGAGAAACCCTAATTAAGAGTTAACATCACATGAAGCTCTAATGCTATGTTGTGATGAGAGGCCCTAAGAAGGGTGAAGGTATGTGAGAATCTAATGTGGAGTCATAATACATAAAGCCCTAATCTTGGGAAATATGACAATGAATTATAATCTAATTTTAAATAAGGGTATAAGGAAACCCTAATGATGAGATAGAAGGAATGGCCTTATAAAGGTGAAACATTTAATGTGGTTGATTATAGGCAAGCTTATTGTAAGCAATGCCTTAATCTGAGATGAGTCCATATCATTAAAGATAGTTGGACCATTCTTATGTGTAACCTATGCACTTTATGGTAAGAGTGATAGGTTAGTGGATGAAAGGATTAAGATGGGAAATACCTTAATCCAAGATAAGTTGGTAACTTAAGAAAGTAGTATGTGATGATCAATGATGAGTTAAAGGAATTAAATTCCATGAACTGTGTAATCAGGATTGGTTACGGACCAATGCCTGGCTGTGTAATCAGGTTTGGTTAAAGTCCAATACCTGGCAGAGGCTTAATGCCTGTAATCAGGTTTGGTTAAAGTCCAATACCTGGCAGAGGCTTAATGCCTGTAATCAGGGTTGGTTAAAGTCCAATGCCTGGCTATGTAATCAGGATTGGTTAGAGTCCAATGCCTGGATGCGTAATCAGGATTGGTTAGAGTCCAATGCCTGGCTGTGTAATCAGGGTTGGTTAAAGTCCAATGCCTGGCTGTGTAATCAGGATTGGTTACGGACCAATGCCTGGCTGTGTAATCAGGGTTGGTTAAAGTCCAATGCCTGGCTGTGTAATCATGATTGGTTAGAGTCCAATGCCTGGCTGTGTAATCAGGATTGGTTACGGACCAATGCCTGGCTGTGTAATCAGGGTTGGTTAAAGTCCAATGCCTGGCTGTGAAATCAGGGTTGGTTAGAGTCCAATGCCTGGCTGTGTAATTAGGTTTGGAGAAATCCAATACCTGGCAGAGGTGTAATGCCTGTAATCATGGTTGGTTAAAGACCAATGCCTGGCAGTGTAATCAGGTTTGGAAGAGTGCAATACCTGGCAGAGGCTCAATGCCTGTAATGATGACACAGGATTGGTAATAACCCAATGTCTGTATTAATGATATATGAGTACATGGTAGATGTAATTCCTTATCTGTTTAGCAGACTGACTAAGGCCAATAAGTTGAAACAAGAATGTCTCATGGGTGACATATCAAGATAATGAGTGTCACAAGAGAAGTTTGACATGATGGTATAATATGGAGGATAAATGATATACATGTTCTTCCTATTCCTTATTAAGAGAATGCTTTAAACTGCTTATCATCTGCCTAGTTTTATATCATTAATTGCAATAATAATGTTTCTGGCGGAGAGTTATATCTCTTGCTGGGGAAATTTACAATTGTCTCACCCCCGTGGGATCCAACATTTTTAGGTGGACGCGGACAAAGAGGCAGATACTCTTTTGCAGGAAAAGGAAAGCAACAGCTTGGACAGCAGTGAGATCTCAGGTGGAGGCACTGACTGTCAAGTCATATAGATAGTAAAACCTATGTGTCGTCTCTGTACTCTCAGGTCCTCGGAGTTTTCAGTCAGTGTTTTTGATATATCAAACTTAGGTTTTGGCTTGATGCCTCGAGATTCATATGCTGTCTGTATATAATGTTCATAAGGCAGCTGATGTTGTAGTCTCTGAAAAGAGATGGTACAGGTTATATATGTTTGAACCAGAATGTAAATGTTATACAATGGTTCTTGTTGTAAAGGATTTCCTATGTGTGGATCTCTTTGCAAAAAGTTTTAATTTTTAGTTATTTTCGCTAATCCTCTACTTGATGAACGCTTCTGCATTAGTTAATCATGTTTTCGCGAGACGATCGTTATAAAATTGGTAAAAGCCATAACTCCCAAACCGAGTGTCCAATTAATCCCAAATTTTGAGGGAAACTTAATAATGACTTAATATACCTCTTTGACAAATTTGGGCTCATTATATAAAGAAAACGTGCCTTTTCGTTAGGTGCAAGATATTAATCAATTAGGGTTATTTCTCACATCTTTCTCTTTTTCTTTACTTATTATCTTGCAACTTGGACTCTTTGGAACCCAAGAAATCCTAAGATTTCGAAATCCTTTTTGAAGGATTCTTATTGTCCTTCTAGATGCATCCACATCCTTTATTTCTCATTATCTTACTTGTTTCTTTATTAAGATATTCCTTTTTAAATATTTCTCTTTATCTTTCATTTACTTTTTCCTCTTTTCATACTTCTTTTATTAGAAATCACATAGAAACGAAATTTATTTAATTGTGGCCATTAATTCCACTTTCTAGATATTTCTATGTATTTCTCATAATTACATTGCTTAATATCCATTATCTTGTATCTTTTCCTTTTATTTAGACTTTTCTTCTCTTTTATATCCATTATTGGATTAATCTAATAATAGAAATTATGAAATTCCTATCAAAAGGGAGATTTGCAAAGAAATCCATCTTTTGAAGCAAAGCATACAACCTTTTCAATTAAGTCCATATTCACAAAATCTTTACACTTCAAATATGAAAACATATGCAAAATTGAGGTTGTAACATCCTTCCCCTCTTATAGGAATTTTTCCCTCAAAATTCCCTCAAACATACAACCAAATAGGATAATACTTCCTCATGTCCATCTTGGCTCCCATGTGGTTTTTCCCTCTCCATGGTGCTTCCCAAGAACCTTCATCATCTCATATTCTTGCATCTGAGTTCTTTATCACCTTGGTATATTGTACCCTCATAGGTGACTCGGGACATTTCAGCCTCTCATAAAGCTGAATAGGTTCATGGATTAGCACATGGCTTGGGTACCTCACATAGTGTTCTAGATTGGACTCGTGGAACACATCACATTATCCTGAGGGGTAAGAGTAAACATAACCATCTCCACCAATCCATCTCAAAATGACCCATATATCAGGGACTCAACTTTCTCATATGTAGCTTAGAGGGGTCCGATTTTCACATTGCATATTCACCCACAGTGAACTACATGTTAGTTTGTTTCACATCAGCTCACGACTCATGTCGCCCCTGGGCTTCCTCAGCCATCGCATGATCAAAGAGACTTCATCTACACACATTGTGGTCCTTTTCTGATCTTCACGAGGTCCCTTCACTAGCATTATCTTAATGAAGTGGTGACCGGAACAAACTCCCTTACAGATCTTCTTTACATCTCGATACTAGCTATGGTGGTTATCATCACATCTCTCATAGGGCAAGAACTGCCCCCATGTATCACCCTAAATGAGCACACATGCTCTCTTCAGACCCTCTTGTCTGGATCATACTAACCATTAGTTAGGGGTGATAAGAAGTTGTACTCACATAAAGTTCTTCTTATACCTACTTCCACCTCATGGAAGTGAATCTTTAGGTTATATTCAAGAACCTTTGAACTTGCATCTTGGTGTCTAGTTGAACCATATCTCTTACTTGTAGTTCATCCGGATCTATCTCCCGACAGTATTCTCTCTTTCTCTTAGATTATGTCATCTAGGTAAGGTGATCTACCATAACCCATATTGCATGTTGACCTTCCTTGGTCCAGGGGAGACTTACCACGACATCCATAGTGATGAACTCCCATTACCTCTCAGGGACTTTTTATCCTTTGTATCAACTTACTGGGTTACTGGTGTTCGTCCTTCACCCCCTGGCATGCATGGCGACAAGCCACATGCAACTTCATCTTAGGCATCCAAAGTACTACTGAAACTCACCATCTTAGTAGTACCATGGTGTATGGTGACTTAAGATCATGATCTCCTATATGTCATGATTCCTCAAGATTGATTCCTCAAAAACCCTAAATCACTCTAGTTGGGGTTTCATCACCTTCTTTTCCAGATAAGTGCATCTGAGGTTCTACAACCATTCTTTTATTGCATCAAAGCCTAGGCTGGCTAACCAAACAACCACTAACTCGATCAATAGATCTCGTTATATCTGAGTGTTAGCCAAACATATATCCTTTTCCAAGCTTAGGGATAACCTAACAACCTCTTCTAACCTCTGCTAAACTAGGCAGCTGTATCTCAACCAGAGCATCCATTACCACCTCACATCCTTATGTATTAGGTAACAGTGAAGACATATACCTCCATGTATTCCACTTATCATCTCATCTCAGACTTTAGGTCTATCTCCATCAAGAAAACTTAGAGCTCATCTTCTAGGTTTTAGAACTCAACCTTGTATAATTCATAAGTTCCACATAACTCTGATAAAAACATCCTCATAAGATGACTACCTTAGTTCTCTTGGTGTTTGTAAACCACCACCACATCGTACACTCCACAAGGGTACGTTATCATCTCTATCCTCATACCATATAGAAACATTTCAACTCACATCATCTTTATCCTTGGTGTATGGCATGCGTACTATCCTATCTCTCACTCCCATAACAAGAGGAAATAAGCATTTGGCTACAATCCAAATACATAGTTCTTCCCATTCCAAGAGTAGAGATGGTACATCCCACATTTCCAGTACACCTTCAAATCTAAGTTGAAATGTGCAAAATATGTCTCTACATCACGATCATCTTGATATCAAAGTTACTTCCATGGAAAACTGATCTCGAACCTACTTGGGTCCATACAAAATCCTTGGTCATCTCCTCTAGGTCTTTAGGGTGCTGACACTTTTGGGGTCATCCATCTTCCCTTATGAATCCAGAGAGTGCCCTCCTCATCTGCCCTTTGGGTCCCATGAGTTCATGAAGGTGATCAATCTCCTAACCCATGGCCCTCAGATAATGATAGTTGTTACCTCCCGACCCTATGGTCATGTGTAACTAGTGAATAGGCAACTCCTACTTCCATCGGTCTTATCCCTACCTGATCCTAGGATAGACTTAGGATTCTAATATAGTACATGTCCAACTTAGAACCTTACCCAAGTCTCCATCATCTCTCTCTACATTCATGGTTTGACTTACATCCTTTCATAGGGGTCATGGTGACTTATCTACATCGGTCAGGCCCCATACCGGTTACCTCCATGGTAACACATCCACATGCACTCAGAGATGATCATCTATGGGTCTACAGATTCACTCTTATACTATGTACTCTCAACTTAGCTTCTCAAGATTCTATGAGACCTCTTAGGGTTTCCTCAAACCCAACAAAACCTGATTCATACCCTACAAAAGGGTCCTCTCCTAGGATGGGAGGAAACTACATCTTGATAACAAAGGTCACAAAAATCCTTATGTCTAGAGTTTACATCCACATGATCACACTTAGTCCTATTAAGATACTAAAGCTCGTAGCTAACAGGCATACCACTTACTAAACCATGCTAGGTCTCCCTGATAAGTCATACTTGTTCTCATTCCTTTACATTGGACCAATGTCATATGTGACCAACCTTTATGTGAGAGGTTCATTAAACATACACCTTAATTCGAGGGATTTCCCATTCCTCTAAACGTGAGAAATGCCATGCTCAATCTATGGAACCTCAAGTCTCGTCATGAGCATCAAGTGCACCAGGCACTACTACTTCCCCTCTTAGGTCTAGGGACCCTAGGTTCACCTCTTTATGGGACAATTGTCCAACTGCATGCTCAACCTTTTAACCACATACTAAACATGTACGAGGTATAACATGCACGTCCTATCACCATTCCACTTGAACAACACCTCAGAGTGGAGTCCTCCTCAAGGACAACCGACTAGGTATAAGACCTCACAACTCATTATTATACCTTTTCAAGTTCTAAGGAACTCTTTTTCCTAACCCTAGAAGGTAAACACCTATACCATAGGCACATAGGTACCAACAGTCTCATCCTCTCTCTAGGGTTTGGTTCCTCTAAAGGCAACCAAGATACCATCAGCCTCTAGGGATCATGCATGAGGCAACCACAACCATCCACTTAGGTCGCATCATCCTCAACTCCCCACTGGTCCTCATATCTCAGAGTCTAAGCTTCCAACCTTCTTACTTGGGTCCTGCTCTGTCTCTCTCTCTTGAGCTAACCCTACAACAACCTTACTATTAGTGGTCCTTTCTCAAAGGTGGATCAAGCTTACCAACATACACCTACATGGGTGAAACCTATGTTTGCTCCAGATTATCTATATCTCTTTATGCTCATCTAATAAGCTATCCATCATACTCTTTGGGCCAGGGTTTTAACCTACTGTCAGCACTACAAACGTACTATGGGTGCATACTATGCCATGCTCATATAAGCCCATAGGGTTTCTATATGGTCATGACATACCTCATCAATGAAGGAGCTATCCTTCACTCTACCATGCACGACCCTTCCCAGGGTTGGGTCGCCAAAGGTACTAGGTCATCCAACCTCACATGGCTCATATCATCATGGGTATCCAAACCAAAAGCATGTCCACCCACACACCTGGTCTACCATGACGTCTAGCTCATAGTGTCGTCTCTCTCTCTAACCTTTACTTAGGGTTAGGGTTAGCATCATCCTCAGAGGATGTGCCAGGTCTCTACTTACAATGGAGGTCTCTACCTCCAAGAGTAACTCTCTCTACTTATCCTTCTGACAAGAAGGTTTAGCCTCATGTCTCTCCTGAGGGCATGACAACATATGCCATACGACCTAAGCATGAAAATATTCTTTAGTTTACTCTTTAACTATTAAGCTTATGTCCATGGCATCTTATTTACATGCTTTTCATTAATTTGGTGGAGGATTCCTTAAACCCTATCAACTTTACCCATACCTCAAGAGGGTGAGGAAGAGAGAGAAAACCCTAAACCTTATAATCCTAACAGAATTAGGGTTGAGAAGGGATGAAAATAGATGAGAGAGTCCTAAGGTATCTTATTCTGAGTCAGATCCTAAGACATTGGCAAAACAGTCACACAGATCCGGAAGTCCTCGTATTCCAACTAGCGGTGTGGAGGAAAATATTGCCAGCCCCCAGACGTGATCCTTTTCTAGACACCTTTGTCTTTCGGAAAATCCTCTAATAACTCCCTTGGGTTCTATAGAGTTTGTAAAATTTAATAATTACTAAAGATTAGATGAGGAACCTATGCTCTGATACCAAATGTAATGACCCCGCCTCCAGGTAACCCCCAATTAAGGGAGACCAAGAGGTCAGAGTCGTTATCTTAATTTCCCAGATCAAAGGTTTGACAAATAATCTGTAATAATTATTAAATTTTACCATGACTTTACTGAAAGCTGGAATAAAATAAAACTTTGCATACCTTTTTCAAAAACTTGGATTTCTAACTTCTATCCACATCTGGACTCTATTCTAACTAATCCTCCTTGCACTTTATTTCTTAATTTCACAATATGCCACTTTACTATTTGTCCTTTTCAATTTGTACCTAAAACACAGACAAACAAAACATCGATCAACATAAACGAATATGTCAGTATGTGGGGACAAACAAAATTTCACAAATATGGCTAATAATCTAAATATCACAATCAAGTTAATTAACAAGCCAATTTACGCTTTCAATGTGACATTCTCCACCGCTTTTGCCCTAACCTTGGAATACCCTCATTAGGGTTTCTCTTTTTCCATTGAATTAAGGCCACCTTCTCCATCTTGAGCTTGGTGCCTGGGGTCACCTCTCATGGTGCCCATTAGTCATACAATAAAGACCACTTTCTCTATCCTGAGCTTGGTGTCTGGGGTCACCACTCATGGTGCCCATGGGTCTTCCCTCTTGGGCTTGACCTTTTTGCATCATCCATCATGGTGGCATGTAGGTGTGAGAATTCACACTTATATCATAAGTGTGATACTCATAGTGACTTTATGATTTGCAATTATGAACATCTAAACTGATAGGTTGCATTCAATGCAATTAATCATCCAGAAAACCTTCGGGAAACTAATGTGATTAACCATAATTAACCACATACCTAATATAGAGCAACTTGATGTCCAAGCAATAATGATACATAAAAAACAAACAAGCAATCAACAATATCCTGAAATTAATGTGTAACATCCAAGTGTTATAGTTTATCCAAAACATTCTCAAGATAGACTCGCATGTTGGTATGTATGCCCTGAGAGACTGTCATGGGATGATTGGTGGGATTCATTAATATTGATTTGATAAGCATCAAAGGAAAGCTTCCAATTCTTTATAGTTCAGTCATATGAGATAATGATAGAACAGATTGAATGTCTAGAGAATGACAGTACTCAATGACATATGCTTTCAGGTTAAGGAACTGAATGATGAGATCATACAGATGCTAAGAGTTTGTACATTCTTATTATGTGCCTAGTTGGATGTCATTGTGGAAGGTAGATAGACAATAATGACACACAAGACTAGATTGGGGTGTTGGTTGATGATAGAATCTCATTAGTCATGATATGGAGATATCAAACCAAACACATAGGTACTTGTTAGAGAACAAGTATACCAGACAGACCCACTGTGAGTTTGACACATGGAACCATGACATGGTAGTCATAGTCAGTTCTCACAGTGATGGTGGTGAGTGTGATTCTTTGACCTGGAATCAGTACACTCAACACATGTCGTTGGGTACACTTTGACATCATCAAACACAGTCCTAAAACATGGGTTGTTATAAAGGTGATGATTGGGTGGCTTTGACACATGGGGCTTTTGAGGGGTGAGTGATAGATATGGGATTTGTCCCTCCTGAGGGAGTTTAATATCCATGGCCACTTGATGAGTAGGATTGAAATAGGCGTGCACACGCCTGTGCGAATCAATATGTGATATTGATGTCATACATATCTCCTCCAATCTACTCTGAGATCAAGAAAGTGAATGAACGTTGAAAGGATGACTGTTGCATAACTTGAGTTCATTCAGGATATCAGTGACAAAAGAATTATACATTCACTGTAACACCATTCACGGATTGTAGGATTGAAAGTTGTTCTCTAATTTTCTATTTCACTTGGGTAGCGCTGATGTGCGACTAGGCACCAGTCTTTTCTTGTGAAGTCATAAGTGTTATGGACTTTCACTACCAACGTGAAATGAGCATGCATGGTCACACACATAGGATTTAACCTGGAAGAGGAGTTTATCCAAAAATTATGTTTAGATTGATTACTAAAGGAGTTTAGTAGTTCAATTAAACACTCAGTTAATTGATAGCTCAAAATCATAGTGTTCAAGGTGTTGGACTAATTGATTAGAGTATCGGATTGATTGAAACTGCAATTGACTGATTTTGCATAGTCTGCACTCCCAACCGATCGGCTCATGTGATGAACTGATCGTCTCAGGTTGGTGAACCGATCAACTCAAAGTGGTGAGTCGATTGGCTCATGTGTCAATGAAACGATCAGCTCAATTGTTGAACCGGTCGATTCGTGTGACCAACCGAGATCGTTTGGAAAGTAAGAAGACTCTTTTTGCAAAAACATATTTGTTTCACTTGTAAAAATTTGATTTGGACAAGAACTAATATTTAATTAGTTGGAAACAAACATGGAATGTCAATTCGATCAGTAGGACCAGGACCACGAACCGATTGACTCATGCTTGAACCGACTGGCTTAGGTGTCCCAACTGATCGATTCAGGTGTGAACCGATCGACTCAAGTCCCCAACCGACCGTTTCATGCTTGAAATGATCGGTTCCGCTGGCGTAGTTGATTGTTTTTGTGGAAAATCTCAAACCCTTCTACTCCTACTTTAATCCCACATTGCTCGGGGTAGAGAACCCTGTCCCATGACCCTCCTATATATAGGGGTATTGGGGGCTTCTCAAGTACAACTTAGAACACTAGTTGCTTTGTAAAGTTGTCATTCTCTCTGGTTGTAGTAACCAGGAGAGCTCAAGCAAGTGCTACTTGATAAGAGAGGCACAACAAGGGAAAGGCAATTGTAGAAAGGCAACTAGTGGCAGGAGAGTGTGTCACAGACTAGTATGCCGACAGGAGGGTACAACTCCTTCCGGTGCCTTGTGCGATAAGGCAATCAGAGTTCCAGGTGGTCCGTGTGGACTACTACATAGGTGGGAGACTTCTGCCGCTCGGAGGACAGTTATCAATCTCGATAGTCCCGATGAGACCAGGAGTTGCACAGACACCGTCCAAGACCGGAGGTAAAGATCGCGCACGCCGCAAGGTAACATTTCCGAGCAAGCCTCAAGACAAGGTATGTCTATACAAACCATCCTTCTTATTGTATAGATGTTGACGTGATTCCTTTATTTTGGATTTGGAGAGAAGAATTTTTTTGTTTCCGCTGCCTTCTCTGTCTCCCCTAAAACCCAACAGTGGTATCAGAGCTACGTCAAATGCTCTATACTTTAGGATTATCGATGTGATTGATTTTGGTTTGTCGCCTTTATTTATTGCATACGATGCGAATAAAATAGGCTTTATGCATGTCCAATCCTAAATCCACAAATCCCAATATACATATATGATATGTAATATGAATGCACTCGATGCGCGTCACCCTTAAATGAGTTTTTTGGTGGATGTATAGCATGGTTATGGCCAATAAACCCTGTGTATGTGTGCTTGGTTGAATGTGGTTGCTTGCATCTTGGTATGCACACCGATTCCCTATCTCTTATTCCTGATGTAACTCGAGATAACTCAAGATTTCTTTCCTACCTTTGCTCCACCCGAATGTAACTCAGGGTTTCTCAATTTAAATGTAAATAGGATAGAACTTTTATTTCCTATTATGTCAAAGAATGGCGGACAACCTGATGACAACTGAGACGATCGGTTCAAGGCATGAACTAATTGGTTGGCATTCAGACGACCGGTTCGAGGAACGAGATGAGCGGGTGGTGGCCCTGAGGAGATGCACGATGACTAGTGAACCGATCGGATGGAGGCACCTGTCGATTGGCTGGTGGCAGCCAACCGACCAGTCTGATGGTGAGCCGATCAATCATGGAGAGGAGTTGATCAAACCCAGAACAGCAAAGCACATAGTTCATCTTGTACAGGTTGTATGTGATATGGACCTAGAGGACCGTGATTCCTCTTGGCTCGAGGAATCACATTAGGATGGCCATAATTATCACTTTGATCATTTCACACATTTTCTGTGGGATATATCATGTATATGATATGTACTATGTATTATGGTTATTGGATATGTATATGTACCTATAAACTCATCTAAATATTAAGTCTTGTAGCCTTCCATTAGCGGCACACATGAAAAACTTGATCGACCAAGTGTAGGTTATGCCAAAGTGTGGTGCGCCGTCCATCTTGCTAAAGTGTGAAGGGTAGACATGTAGGATCTGCCAAAGCAGGATGCATGTTTATCGTGTCAGCTTTTGGGTTAGACTTAACTAGTGATTCTTAGAGCGTCTAAGCCTAGAGGTATGGGATGAATGGAAAGGAGTTGTGCATGTCATCTATCCAGGAGTTGCATATGATGAAATTGGCATAATGGCCTACCTAAATAGTCAAGTTGTGGGTGATCAACCAAAGCTGACTCATGAGTTGATGAAATATGAATCTTGCTCACTAGAAGGTTGTACACAACAATCTTCCGAATTGATGGTGAGGGATATCAATTTGAAAAAAAATAGTGGGAGCGATAATTAATTAAAGTCCTAATTATATCGTCAACCTTTCAAATCAATAAAATAAGTCAAAATTGAGTTTTGGACTAAATTGCATATATTTCCTTTTGTAGTACAAATGACAACAAACAACAATCACTTTTTGTTGCGATCGGTCCTTGAAAAGGACAAGCTGAATGGGACTAA
This sequence comes from Alisma plantago-aquatica, assembly GCA_963693085.1. Lineage (NCBI taxonomy): Eukaryota > Viridiplantae > Streptophyta > Magnoliopsida > Alismatales > Alismataceae > Alisma > Alisma plantago-aquatica. Next base: position 1,147,102,893 of record OY856411.1, on the reverse strand, counting down.
CTTCCACGACTAGTTTAGGATATTTGAATTGTTCTCATTCAAGAGTGAAAGCTCTATGTCCTGGATACTCCAGCTCTAGAGGAACCTACTCCTACCGCACCAAAGGAAGAAAGGGATGCTTATAAGAAGCATTTTGAAGATGTCATTTATGCAAAGTGCTTGATGTTGTGCTCCATGAACCACGAGTTGTAGAGACAACATGAGAACATGGGTGTCATTGAGATGATTCAACATCTCAAGAACATGTATGAAGATCAAGCACAACAAGAGAGATATGATATCTCCAGGGTGTTGTTCAAGTGTGTCATAATAGAAGGAGATCCAGTTGGTCCTCACACGCTCAAAATGATTGGGTATGTGGAGAACCTGACAAGACTGGGATTTCCCCTGAGCCAAGAGTTGGCTACTGACGTGATACTGCAATCATTGCTAGAATCATACAATCAGTTTGTGATGAACTACAACATGAACAACTTTGACAGGCCATTACCAGAGTTGTTGGGCATGTTGAGGACAACCTAGGCACAGATGAAGAAGGACAAGCCTAAATCTGTGATGATGATCAACAACAAGAAAGGCAAGTCCAAGAACAAGGGCAAGGGCAAGGCTAAGAAAGGTTCTGATGATAGCCAGCAGCCCAAGTCATCTTCAACTCTCAAGGCCAAGGGAGGAATGACCAAGAGAGGCAATTGCCACCATTGTCAAAAGCCAGGACATTGTAAAAGGAATTGTCCACTCTATCTGGAAGAACTAAAGAAGAAGGAGGCGACAGACGTCTCCACCTATAAGTGTCATGAAATAAACTTATAACACTTTTGAGGTATATGATACCAAGATATAAATAGTAAAGCACCCAATAAATGGGGCAAGTGTTGTCGCCATAGATAGGAGTACTTTAGTTTATTTTCAGCCTTGAAGGCATGTAATAGAGTTATGAACTACTATTTCATATTTGTCAATGGATAGAAACACCTTAATTTTCTTGCATATTGTATCATAATGATGGAAATTAATAAAATATTTGTGGTAATGCCTTGTTTATCTTGTGGTACTTGGTATGCATAAGAAAAAATGATACCTAAAAGTTATTGATAACTCAAACAATCAAATTAACATAAATCATGAGAAATTCATTTCTAGTTTCCATATGATGGATAAGTCTGGACTCTTTTGGTTAGAGAACCAGTAAGAGACATGAATATGTTAGACATAATTAATCAATCTTCACTAGTGGTAGTGAGAGAATGATTATCCTATTAGGTATAATACATTTGATGTATTTACATACCTATTAGAGTTAATGCTAGTACTTCAAATAGTGTTTAGAGAAATGCCAATATGAATATCTTGAAGTGTTCAAGAATATCATAGATGAAGTATGAATTTGGTAAAGTGTTAATTCTTGATGAGATCAATGAATGAAATACTTGAACCAAATGTTTGAGATCCTTATGAGTGATTATGATAGTGTATCATAGTAAGATCGTGATTAAGGCATGGTGATGTCTAAATCAAGAAGGAATCATACTCTAAGGAGTTAGAGGATGATTATCAAATAACTAATTTCTTCTTAAATAATGAATACCCCACACTAATAAAGGGAATTAAGAATCACAAAAGGTTGTGAGTTCTTATATACTTGATAGATACACCTTGATTATCTATGTGATGAGTTGGTCATGTGATGAATCAACTATCTAGATGAATATGAGGAACCATATTTTGAGTTATGGTTTATGGCCATTACATCCTAAATGAATTCCATGTGAACCATAAGGTATGACCTTGATGGAAGAACCCATTGAGATGAAATCCATAAGTGCAAATGAGTCTTAAGCGTTAAGACACATGGATAACATTTTGAGAAGGATGATGCTTATTGATTGCAACTTAATGACTAAGAAATTTGGCATACGAATACTAAAACCAGATTCCTATGAGGAATAAAACAAGGATGTGTATGTGACACAACCAATAAGGTTTATGAATCCATTAATGCAAATGAAGTCTATAAGTTACAATGGACTAATCAATGTGATTGATTGAGTACACGCAACTCAGAGCTGGATCTTTACTTTGATAATATGGTCAAAGGGTTTGACTGATATGTCAAAGATAAAGAAGGGATCTGTGGTTTAGTGGGAGCATATTTGCATTTCACGTGTTGATGTGAAATGAAAATGTTCTAGAATGGAAATCCAAAGTGTAAATTATCTTTAAGTAAGATAGAGACGTTTCCTATGTGATAGGAATAGAGATATATAGAGATAGTTCTCAAAAAACCTCTTGGCCTGAAAAGAGATAGCATACATTGGCAATCTATACTGAAGGGTTCAGTGTGCACAGATTCAGTGGGAGAAAACTTGTCCATGTTACATGGAGTTAGTATCCCAAGGCCAAGTGTCCAATTCTTATGAAGAATGGGAACACTAAAAATAGATAAGGATCTATCATGTATGTAATCATCCCATCATCTTGATGTATGGACATGGCAAGAACAAAATGCATTTATCATCTTGTATGTAGGACATGCCAATATGATATACTCATCCTGATAACTCATATGTGGGACATGATGAGTGGATGTCCGTCTAGTTCCAGTAAGGGTTACTAGAATACCATAAGAACTTGAGAAGTACTAGTTCTATGGAAATAAGGAAGGGTTCACTGTAAAGAGTTACACTGATGCGAACTTCCGAAAAGGACAGAAAATTAATCGCAAAATATATATGAGATATATAAAAATGAATGTTTGTTGATATATGGAAACGTTCCAATAAAGTCGTTTAAAAGGAAAAGTCGAGTATCCATGTGTTAGAGAATATTAGTGGATACTATATGGATCTGGAAGTTCATGAGATGAACTTATAGTTATTTCGGTCATTGATGACAAGTTAGGAGTACTTGGTCATGCAATGTGGCTAAAGGTTAGAAAAGGAATACTAGATTGCATATTATGGCAACTCCATCTCATATGTGTGACGTACAACGAAGAGATGAGAGACATGTAGTTAATACTGACTCTGGAAAGATGCTGCCATAACTCACTATGTTAGCACTAGAGCACAGTAACATGTGGGACATGTTTGAAGATCACTAAGAATATGATTCAAGGGTGATTGGCTTGTAGTGCAAGTGGGAGTCTGTTGGTATGTATGCCCTAAGAGCCAATCATGAGATGATTGGTGGGATACATTAATATTGATTTGATAAGCATCAAAGGCAAGCTTCCAATTCTTTCTGGTTCAGTCATATGAGATAATGATAGAATAGATTGAATGTCTAGAGAATGACAATACTCAATGACGTATGCTTTCAGGTTAAGGACCTGAATGATTAGATCATAAAGATGCTAAGAGTTTGTACATTCTTATTATATCCCTAGTCGGATGTCATTGTGGAAGGTAGATAGACAACAATGACACACAAGACTAGATTGTGGTGTTGGTTGATGATAGAATCTCATTAGTCATGATATGGAGATATCAAACCAAACATATAGGTACTTGTTAGAGAACAAGTATACCAGACAGACCCACCGTGAGTTTGACACATGGAACCATGACATGGTAGTCACAGTCAATTCTCACAGTGATGGTGGTGAGTGTGATTTTTTGACCTGAAATCACTACACTCAACACATGTCGTTGGGTACACTTTGACATCATCAAACACAGTCTTGAAACATGGGTTGTTATAAAGGTGATGATTGGGTGGCTTTGACACATGGGGCTTTTGAGGGATGAGTGATAGATATGGGATTTGTCCCTCCTGAGGGAGTTTGATATCTATGGTTGCTTGATGAGTAGGATTGAGATAGGTGTGCGCACGCATGTGTGAATCAGTTTGTGATATTGATGTCATACATATCTCCTCCAATCTACTCTAAGATCAAGAAAGTGAATGAACGTTGAAATGATGATTCTTCCATGCCTTAAGTTCATTCGGGATATCAGTGACAAAGGAATTATACATTCACTGTAACACCATTCACAGATTGCAGGATTGAAAGTTGTTCTCCAATTTTCTATTTCACTTGGGTAGCACAGACGTGCGACTAGGCACTACTCTTTGCTTATGAAGGCATAACTGTTATGGACTTTCATTGCCAATGTGAAATGAGCCTGCAGGGTCACAGACATAGGATTTAACCTGGAAGATGAGTTTATCCACAAATGATCTTTAGATTTATTACTAAAGGAGTTTAGTAGTTTAATTAAACACTCAGTTAACTGATAGCTCAAAATCATAGTATTCAAGGTGTTGGATTGATTGATTAGAGTATCAGATTGATTGAAATTGCAACTGACTGATTTTGCATAGTCTGCACTCACAACCAATCGGCTCATATGATGAACTGATCGACTCAAGTTGGTGAACCGATCGGCTCAAAGTGGTGAGTCGATTGACTCATGTGTCAATTAAATGATCAGCTCAATTGTTGAACCGGTCGATTCGTGTGACCAACTGGGATCGTTTGGAAAGTCAGAAGACTCTTTTTGCAAAAACATATTTGTTTCACTTGTACAAATTTGATTTGGACAATGACTAATATTTGATGAGTTGGAAACAAACATGGAAAGTCAATTCGAGTTGGACTAGGACCATGAACCGATCGGCTCAGGTGTCCCAACCGATCGGCTCAGGTCCCCAACCAACCATTTCATGCTTGATACGATCAGTTCAGCTGGCGCAGTTGATTGTTTTTTTTGGAAAATCTCAAACCCTTATACTCCTACTTTAATACCGCCTTTCCCGGGGTAGAGAACCATGTCCCATGACCCTCCTATATATATAGGGGTATTGGGGGCTTCTCAAGTACAACTTAGAACACCAATTACTCTACAAAGTTGTCGTTCTCTCTGGTTGTGGTAACCAGGAGAGCCCGAGCAAGTGTTATTCGATAAGGGAGGCACAACAAGGGAAAGACAACTGTAGAAAGGCAACTGGTGGCAGGAGAGTGTGTCAGTGACTAGTACGCAGATAGGAGGGAACGACTCCTTTCGGTGCCTTGTATGACAAGGCGATCAGAGTTCCAGGTGGTCTGTGTGGACTACTACATAGGTGGGAGACTTCTACCGCTCGGAGGACAACTACCAATCCCGATAGTCCCAGTGAGACTAGGAGCTACACAGACATCATCCAAGATCGGAGGTGAAGACCGCACAAGCCGCGAGGTAACGTCACCGAGCAAGCCTTGGGATAAGGTATGTCTATACAAACCATCCTTCCTATTGTATATACGTTGACGCGATTCCTTTATTCTGGGTTTGGAGAGAATATTTTTTTTTGTTTCCACTGCCTTCTCTGTCTCCCCTAAAACCCAACATTGCATTCCACCCTCATCTTTCTAGGTCCACTTTAGGGCTTTAGCCTCCATAACACATTTATCTCATTTAACACTCTCTTAGTTCACAAACCCTAACTTCAACATCATAAGCCTACTTAAAATTCAATTAAGTCTATTATTCCCCTTTTACACTAAAAATACCATCTTTATCCTTTCAAGTTGTTTCATGATCATTAGACTCAATTATCACCTTTAGTTTCTTTCAATTTGTCAGCTCATATTTCATTATGATCTAATTCATATATGGACTCCATTTATTACTAATTCTACATTTATCTATTAGAAAACCCTAATTACCAAATTAAGGGTATTAGTCCACAATTAGGAACTTTTATACTCAAAATATCTTAGAACCATCAAATCTTAGCTTTATACATGAATTTGACCAATTGAAGCCATTAAGAAACATAATTACTAACATTAGGATTTCAAGGCCCATTAGAGCTTATTTATGTACATGGAACCCTAAATTAATCAAATTACCATAAAGTTCATCCTTTTAGATCTAATGCATCTTTTTATAATCAATAGGTTAATATCAACTTTAATCATCCATATAACCCTTCCCAAATCATTAATCAATAAATATTAGGGTTTTTCAATAGATAAACCATTAAAGATAACATCTTTACATACTTTTTGAATTTCAAATAGAATTAAGATTCAATTACATTTTTATTGCATTCCTTGATTTTTTTGGATCAATTTTGATATATAATACTCTTTAATCTGAGTTACCAATTATTTCCTAGGAATTAGACAAGATTACACCATTTTCTTGGATTTTTGACTAGAGATGTGACTTACTTGAGTTTTTCAGAAAATCGTTGGCCGTCAGATCTTGGGTTGTCGTTGACTGAGTGTGATCAAATGATCCTCCTTGCACACTCCCACTCACTAGCTATTAAGAACACAATGAACTCCACCTGTTGATTCACGCCTTTGGTCCATAGTGGACTCCGATCGAAGGGCAGCTGCTCTTCGCCCTTGCCCTGATCCAGCAAAGGCTCCCGTGATGGCACCGCGACAAGGAGCTCACCAGAGCAAGATGATCTCGGCAGGATAGGGCATGAAAGAAGAAGGGAAGATGCAATTTGGGTTCGTGAGGGTGAGAGGAGTTGAGAGGGGGTAGTATTTATAGGATTGGGGGTCAATTTCTAGGGTTCCCTACCCTTGGTCGTTGCTGTCATTTTAAGTGATTTGGGAGTTTCTTCTAGATGCCACGAAAGCATGAGAAAGTAGGGGTTAAGGGGTTCAGAATCCCACCACGAATTCAACTAGGGTCTTTCCAAGTTCGCACATGTACTGGATCGCGAGAAAATCGAGAGGAAATATCCCTCGTTCAAGCTGCATTTTCATTTTCAGACTCAAGGTAGGAGACACACAGCTGGCGTCAGATCTTAATCCAATGACTGGCGTCGTCCCAATCTATTTTCATTTAAATCGATAAATATGTGACATTTATTATAATCACAACACTTTAGGGAAATTTGTAAAAGCCATAACTCCCAAATCAAATGTCCAATGAATACCAAATTTTGAGGGAAACTTAATAATGACTTAATATACCTCTCTGCCAAATTTGTGCTCATTATCTAAAAGAAAACGTGCCTTTTCTTTAGGTTCAAGACAATACTCAATTAGGCTTATTTCTCACATCTTTCTCTCTTTCTTTACATATTATCTTGCAACTTGGACTCCTTGGAACCCAAGAAATCCTAAGATTTTGAAATCCTTTTTGAAGGATTCTTATTATCCTTCTAGATGCATCCACATCCTTTATTTCTCATTATCTTACTTATTTCTTTATTAAGATATTTCTTTTCAAGGATTTCTCTTTATCTTTCATTTCCTTTTTCCTCTTTTCATATTTATTTTATTAGAAATCACATAGAAAAAAAATTTATTTAATTGTGGCCATTAATTCCACTTTCTAGAGATTTCTATGTATTTCTCATAATTACTTTGCTTAATATCCATTATCTTGTATCTTTTCTTTTTATTTGGACTTTTCTTCTTTTCTTCTCTTTTATATCCATTATTGGATTAATCTAATAATAGAAATTATGAAATTCCTATCAAAAGGGAGATTTGCAAAGAAATCCATCTTTTGAAGAAAAGCATACAACCTTTTCAATTAAGTCCATATTCACAAAATCTTTACGCTTCAATTATGAAAACATATGCAAAATTGAGGTTGTAAAATAACCCCTCCCCTTAGTTTCAACATATCATGATTTTGGCCTTAAGTCGGTCCCTTGTTGTGAAGGATTTGGATGGATCCCTAAGAGTACTTGTGTGGTGGCTTTCTTTGGTAATATTTACGAGCACAAGCATTTAACCCTATCCCCTCTATCCCAACATCCCTGAACCTATATCCTAAAACCCCTTGATATTCTCATTTACTATTCTTTCTCCAAGTCACAATGACTATGCAGTCATCAATTCCACCCACTGTGTTATGAATTTGTTGGTAGTTCTTAAGGCATGTGATGTGCACTATAATTTCTGTATTAGCGAATGAGTTTTCTCTCAATGCCATCACAGGCAATGTCTAGGGTTTGATGACACTAGGTTTTGCCTCTTCATTATTCCTACTGTGAGAATCATGAGGTACATTTATTCCTCTCCTCTCCTTCTTTCTACCATCATATTATCACTTCCACATTGTTGTAGTGAGGAACAAGTATGGTAGCTAAACCCTATTCCATGATACTTTCTTCCCTTGCCACTGTCTATTGACTTAGATTTTCCATTACCATTTAGGGGAAAACACCTTCGTGTGAAACATTTTCTTCATAATGACGCTCACTCCATATAGATCATTTGATTTCCTACTAACCCACTGAAACAACTTTGATGTGTGTACAAAATGCAACCATACATGTAAAAGTAATAAAGGGACTCAATAGCCCCAAAGATTAAACTCAGGGAATTGGGACATCTAAAGAATGCTACTAACTGTATTGATAAGATAAGCCAAGATTAAAAAATTGTTTGGCTGATTAACAACTAAGAATAGAAAGTCATGAGCGAAGAAATTAAAGTTGGTGGACAATCAGATGGATGGATTCTTAAAAACACCAATGTCGCCATGGTATTAATCTATGCAAGCATTATATCATATCAATATAACTTTTATTTTGCTTCTTTAGATTTAGTATTTTTAGCTTGTACTATCCACTTTTGTAGTGTAGTAGATTGTTTGTCTTTGTAATAAATCCACTTTCACATCATCGATATAAAATTCCATACTTCATAGTGGTAATCTGACTTTTGCATCGCTTTACTAACTACGATGACAATAACTTTTCAAATTTCCTATTCTACTTTTCCAAAAGTTGATAGTCCTTAACAATTTGGTGATCAATAACAAATAATGAATGGGTTCTATAACTACTCATTTCACTTGAATAATCTGCTATAAATTGTGGTGATCAATCATAATTAAAAAAAAATTATATATTTGTTATCAAAATTTGAAATAATGATTTTATTGAATCAAGATATAAACATGTAAAGAGTTAAATCTTGGCTATGCTTAGGTCCTAAAGAATATGGGTTTAGCCTCGAATGCTTAGTAATGAATAAGAATCAGAAAAGAGGACTGAATTACTCATCTCTTCTTTTACCACATGTAGTAGTGAACGAGTTTTCTCCCTCCACCTGGCCTACTTTTGGTGAAAACCAGCTTCACCTATTGCTAACCCCTCCCCTTAGTCTCAAGATAATCATGATTTTGGCCTTAAGTCAGTCCCTTGTTGTGAAGGATTTGGACTGAACCCTAACAGTACTTGTGTGGTGGCTTCCTTTGGTAATATTTGTGAGCAAAAATCATTTAACCCTATCCCCTCTATCCCAACATCCCTAAACCTCTATCCTAAAACCCCATGATATTCTCATTTACCCTTCTTTTTCCAAGGCACAATGACTCTACGGTCATCGATTCCAGGCTGAAACTAAAGGAGACCAAAGAACATAACCAAAGCAAACCAATAGAAAAGTTTAGTTGGTTTTGTTTTTAGGAGGTGAATGGTTTTATTTGATTTCATAGCATTCATACTGTTAAACAATGGTTCATTTCAATTTCAGGGTGTAGTTTTATAAAACAAACCAAACAAAATCAAACCAAAATGAAATATATATCTATATATTTCCAATATACCCGTGCATATACTATGTGAAAATACTATTTAATCTAAATCAAATAGTGCATAGTGTCCTTTAAAATGAAGAATTAATGATGAATATATCAAACTAAGGTTTCCATAGAAAAATTGAAGTATGCATTATGATGCATTTGTATTTCAAGTTAGTTGGACACTTGGACTATGTTGATGCATGGTTTATTATAGTTGTTTTTAATTCCATAGAATTAAATAATATTTATTATGAGTTAGTTTATCATGTTAGATCAATAAAGATTGTGAAAAATGGTTACATTGTCAACTAAAATTTAAGTAAACCACATTATACTTTGTCAAATAATTGTTAAAAATCAAACCATACTGAAGTAGAATACAAGATAATCTTTGTAAATTAAAAACTAAAAATAATCATTTAGTTTAATTTTGTTCTACACTAGTTAATGATTATGTTAGAACCCAAACTAATCACTTGTCAGACTACTAAATTAGCATATGAAGGGATCAAGATGCCCAATAAAAACACATCTAAACTTTTTTCATTTTATTTTTACAAATTAGAACATATAGATGAGGATATTGTCAGATATGGCCACAAGACTATTGTTCTTCATCTCTTTCCCTTCAAAACAAGTATATTCATTTATAGTCTCTAATATTAAAAATGGTGTTAAATTCCTATGATATCTTGCTATTACACCTTTTTCTTTCCATGACACAACCTACATTTGAACAATACTTAACTCGGTTTAAAGCTCTATCTTTATGCACCAACAATGATAGGTTGAACCCTGAACCAGGCCAATTTTCTTTTGGTGAAAACCATCATCAACTATTGTTAACCCCTCCCCTTAGTCTCAACATAACCATGATTTTAGGCCTAAGTTAGTCCCTTGTTGTGAAGGATCTCGATTGAACCCTAATAGCAGTTGTGTGGTGCCCTTTGGTAATATTTTTAGTGAATAGCATTTAACCCTATCCTCTATCCCAACATCCCTGAACCTCTATCATAACACACTGTCGTATTCTCATTTCCCCTTCATTTTCCTAGGCAAGATGACACCACGATCATTGATTCCTCCCACTACACTTTGAATTTTTTGGAAGTTCTCAAGGCATGTGATGTGCACTATAGTTTATGTAGTAGTGGATGAGCTTTCTCTCAATGACATTACAGGCAGAGTCTAGGGTTTGGTGACACTAGGTTTTACCTCTTCATTGTTACTATTGTGAGAATCGTGAGGTACATTTATTCCCCTCCTCTCCTTCTTCTTTCTACCATCATATTATCACTTCCACATTGTTGTAGCATGGAACAAGTATGGTATCTGAACCTTATTCTATGATACTTTTTGCCCTTACCAAAACCTATTGACATAGATTTTCCATTACCATTTGGGGGAGAATGCCTTTGTGCGAACCATTTTCTCCATAGTGACGTTCCCTCCATATAGATCATTTGATTTCTACTAACCCACTAAAAAAACTTAGATGTGTGTGGTAAATGCAACTGTACATGTAAAAGTCATAAAGGGTCTCAATAACTCCAAAGATTAAACTTGGGGAATTGGGACATCTAAAGACTACTAATAATCATAGTTGATCAGTGAAGCTATGATTAAAAAAATGATTACTTGATTAAAACTAAGATTAGAAATTCATGAGTGAAGAAAGTAAAGTTGGTGAAAAAATAGATAGATGGATTCTTAAAAACACCAATCTCACCATGGTACAAATCTATGCATGCATTATATCATATCAATATAAATTTTATTTTGCTTCTTTAGATGTAGTTTTGTAGCTTGTACTATCCACATTTGTAGTGTAGTAGATTGTTTATCCTCTTAATGAATCCACTTTCACATCATCGATATAAAAGTACATAGGATAATAACTATTTATGGATATTCACTTTGTAGTGATCATCCCACTTTTGCATCACTTTACTAACTTGATACAACAACTTTTCCAACTGCCAATTCTGCTTTGCTAAAAGTTAACAACCCTTAACAATTTGGCAATCAATAAAAAATAATGAATGGGTTGTATAACTACTCATGTCACTTGAATAATCCATTATAAATTATGGTGAGCAATCATAATTAAAACAAATTAAATATTTTGTTATCAACATCTAAAACTATGATTTTATTGAATTAAGATGTAAACATGTAAAGAGTTAACTCTAGGATTTGCTTAGGTCCTAAAGAATGGGGGTTTAGCCCCATAGACTCAATAATGAATCAAAATAGGAAAAATGGAAGAAAACAACCATAGAAACTCTTGAATGGTGATTCTTAGACACATTATCTCCTCCTTCTGGGACTATTATTCCTCTAAAGGAAATTGTTGATGTAGCCTCCAAATGAGATGTCTTTCCCATAGTGAGATGCCTGAATCTCAGTCAAGGTGCCTCCACGTGGCTTCCCCACATTGGTTTATATAGTGAAAATTAGGACACCACTTGGTTGTCAATGGTCGGATGTGCCTCCAGATGATCAAGGCTATCAGTTGAATGTTGGTACCACTAACAGAATTTGGTGAAATCAACTCATCTCTTAGGAAGCACATTACAATTTCCATTCTTGGTGTATTTTTGGTGCCACTGGCTTTTTTTGGTGGTATCGAGATGTAATTTGACTCTTCCCCTTATTTTTCTCAACCCTTTTGTGTTTTGGAGGCCTTTTTTTCTTACTCTTCATCTCAGTTCCACCAAAAAAAGTTGATGGTACCGACTTGATTATGCTTCTACTCGATCAATCCTGTCATTCAAGCCACATTATATTAGGCCATTAATATAATAGAGAATAATTCAGCCTAACTATAAGCAAATGTGATGTATTGGTGTACAAGGATTATCTTAGGAAATTCGGGAAAAATATTCATAAAATATATAGAAATGAGAGGAAATATTCTTAAATTATACCTAGTATGCCCCAATTATGTTAGAGAAATCATGTGTGTCAACATTTCTTAAGCTTGAATGTTGCTCATTCTCGAGCATCACTACGTTGGATTTAGTTCAAAAAGTCAAAAGAGAGAAGCATGTGGGAACTAAATCATTCTAATCATTATTGAGTCAACATTCCCAAATAACTCCTCTCTAACCATAAAGAAAACATCTGATGCATAAGGAGACCAACTAAGAAAAGAAAATTTCAAAATTAGAATGGTTAACAGATAAGTAAGTTGAAGCATAGAGATATCATGTATAGACTAAGTTGTACTATATGTATCACAAGATTATCCTATCTACACTGCTCTTATTTGAAATTTCTAACATTGATGTAGTTTCCTCAATGTGATTGAAAGAAGGGAATACATCTTTTTGCTAGCCTACCATGAAGAGTAGTGGGTGGATGAAATGGGTGGCTTGAAAATAGAAATCATATTTAATCTAGTTCATTAATGGAAACAAAAAATTACCTAACTATATGAAGGATGGAATGAAAATTGAATGTGTCTGAAAAAACTATGTTTTGTGTAATGATGAATGTCATGGATGCCATATGTAGTGATAAGTGCAGGTGTTTTAACATATAATTTCATAAACTTATTTTTCATACATGAGATATATGGTGCTTTTCTTATCGTCCTTGATTCCTCTATTTCCTTCATTTTCATTTTTTCTTTAGGGGGCTAAAAAATAAAGGGAAAAAATGAAAAATGAACGAAATAGATGAAAAACGGATGACAAAGATATATTAATTGTACATAGTTGATATAAATTTTGAGGCATATAATCATTTTGAGAAGGAATAAGGATATATGCACTCTCTTTCTCTCTGTAATTAGAAAAAATATGTGAAAAATAGATATTACACCCATATGAATGATTTATGAAAATGAAGAATGAAATATATGAATGTTGGTGTGCAAACTAATATACATAGATGAACTACTAATGTAACATATATTTTTGTACTTTTTTTATCTAAGACTATGCTACATGATACATTTCATGATGAAATGCAATCAAGGAGAATAATGACTTGGATCAAGTATGGAGTCTATGGTAGTGATGAAATGAAGTGAGATGATGATGGAAGAGATCAAGTGAGATACATACTTGTCCTAATTATAATAAGTTTCTGACATGCCTAAACTATGGGTGAAAAACTCAAGTGTATACGTCGAGTAATATAATCCTATGAGCCCTGAATGTCTAACTCAGAGAAACCTACTCCAGAGACTACTACTGACTATAACCTAAATAGCTAGACCTAAGGAAAATGTGATTGGTCATTTGATTATAACTAATTGAAATAATTGAAATCTAAACAAAGTGGAGTGTGATCACAAATGAATTGATTCCTTAGTAGCATAGTTTCACCACAGTTCACATTGTAATTAACCCAATTTTTTAATATTCATTTATCCTAAACCCTAGACTAAGGGACCTGTAGCAAGTATTACCTTCTCATGCATTGTAATACACTACCTATGCTAAAATAAACCCCACTTCTGTAGCAATTTAAAATTTAGATAGGCACACTAATGATATCTCAATGTAATTCCCTTCATAGTTGTAAGCCCTCCCCCGAGGTGTGATGTTAGTTATGTAAATCTATGACTCATCCCACCCTAAATCCCCCTCATGAAGAAATTACCAATCTAAACAATTGAATGTGGTGATCAAGAACATGCAATTCATTAAGAAACCATAGATTTATATCCAAAATCTAAGAAATTATATATATTAAATCATAGCGTCAATTATAATGCAAAACCGAGCGACACCTGGGTCCTAAGGAACAAGGGGAGTAGCACCACATGATTTCTATCAATATATAAAATGAGGAATAGAGAGACAAAGAGATAAACATTAGGAAAGATAATGAAAAACCCTGGAGAAATCGCTCTAGATGATATCCTCTAGTGAGTGCCTCGATCCACAACGTTCTGGCTATAAATCTGCGTCATGGAGGTGCCTGAATCATCTGGTACATGGTCATCTCTTCCTTCTCCTCCTCTCTAGGCTTCATTCTTAGTTGCAATGTGATAGAACATATATCCTCTTTTGGCCAAACTCCCCTTAGGTAATAATTGGGACTCAAGTTGTCATTAAATCCTAGGAATTGAATCTATTATGATCTTTAATCTACACTGATTGCAAAAATTCAGTGGCACCAAGTTGTCAGTAAATTTGAAATACTAAAGTGCATGTACCACCGTCTTGTATGTTAATAGAATCGAGTTGTCTCTGACTTATTCTGGGTACAAAACTCGATACGAATAACTATCATTCAGTTGCAACTGAGATAGAGTCGATATCACTGACTTTAAATTTTGTGGCACCGAGTTTGCACTAGATTCCTTGTTGGATTTATATAAAATGTCAATATCTTCGACTCCAAAGTCACTGGCACCAAATTACTAAAAGTGCTCAAAGTTCCTGAAATGAGGAAAAGTCAACATAAGTCCAAATCAAAATTGATAATTTAACAAAATTTAGTAAAAATACTTGATAATTGGTGCAATAGTGTTTCATAGGCTAATGATCATAAACAATGCATATTATGTCAAAATGAACAATTATGCATGAAATACATGGGAAAATAGCATGTGAAAAGTGATTAAAACTCTATGCATAAAAATCTCCTAAGATTAAATGTTACTTGTCCTAGAAAAATAGTACCTTTGGATTAGTTTGAGATAAGTCAACAAGAGGAAAACAAATATGAAGTGCATTTCTCATATTCCCCCCTGATGGTCCCTTACTAGACTTTACCAACCACTAAACAAATAACTACTCAACAATGACAAAAAATATTCATTAAAGATGTCCACCCTTAAATCAATGAAAGACTATTAATAGAGATATTAACATCATAATCAATCGATCATCCGCCTAATACACCATGTGATTCCCTATCTACATTACTCTGGTCTACCTACCAAACTATATTGGAAGCAGTTCCCCATAGAGAAATGAATCAAGGAATCAATAATATTTGTGGCTACCATAAAAATAAATGGGTGAAACGGAGTAGGTATTAATGAATAAGACTCACAAGTAACATCTAAAATCATTTATGAAAAAACAAAAATGATGGACCTATAGACCGAAGGGAATGAAAATACACAAATCCTAGTGCCTATAGTTAAGGTGGAATGATGAATGCAATGAATGTGTCATATGAATGATGAGTGTGGTAACAGAATGCACACATGTAACTATGTTCAATTTCCTTGAAGAAAAAATTCACTTTGATTTCAAGGCATCCTTTTATCCCTCTTTATTTGATTTGTCTTTTTTCTGCCCTCTTATGCTAGCATGCTTTATGGGTTATGCTTGCGCTTTTCTTCAATATAGCATTGTCTTCTATTTTTCATTTTTTTCATTGGGAGGGATATGGATGTGTATCCTTTCACTTTATATTTGTGGAGAAAGCTATATAGAAACCCGACGTAAAGAGTGATGCAAGGAGAAAATGCACACTACATGAAATTTATAATCCAACTACATGATATGCACATCTCTATATTTTTTTCTTGTTGTATTATTTTTATAACTAATGCACTCTAAAGAAACTATCCATCATGCTACCTGTCTTGCTATGTGATGCAATCTTCATAAAAAAATAGAAAAATCTAATAATTCTTATTTCTAATTTAATAGTAATTTTTGAGTACTAATCATGAAAAGTGGGTGGAATCACATGATTAAGAAACAATGCATGTCTTAAACTATGATATCTCCCTCTCCTATCAACCTATTGATCACTCTTTTTCGTGGGTCAAAATGGTAAACATGATTGCTCAATCAAAGATATTGTACCTTAAATTTATACCCAACTTCAAGTGACGCCAACAACTCAATTGAGAATCTATTATAGTAATGTGGGGTCGAACACAGGGATAAGGAGAACAATAGGATAAGAACTAGAGAGATATTGACTTACTTTAGTCAAATCAAAGAGATGAAATTGGTGTTCTGATCAAGGAACATATTAATGTAATTAAGCAGTAAATCTAAGTCCATGAGAAATAAAGATAATTGTGAAAATAATAAAAAGGGAAATTGGATTAGGTTTCACCAATCAAACCAGTCTCAACCACATAAAACCTTTCCTTAAAATTTATATATAATACTAAAATGTTTTTCAAATAGTCATAAAAGATATCCAATCCTTTCTTCTCTTGTGATCTAGGTATATTTCTATCAAAAGGTATCTCTATCTCGAGATGATAACCAAAGGAATAAGTATAATCATACGACTTTCCTTATAGTAACTCCTCATTCTCGTATCTCATTACTAATCTATACTCCATAGATAAATCAAATCATTCTCTCAAATAGATCCATATCAAATGACATAAGAAGGTATCTAATCAACATGCGACATGTTAAAATAAGAGTGTGGAAACAAAATAGTAAGACCGTATGTATTTAATAGAAGGAAGAAAGATGACATGGTTGGGAGGACCTGATGGCTACTCCTAACCCAAGTTATGAGATGAGCCACTCATGGTAGAGATAAATTAAAGATTACAACTTGAGTAAGTCATGATAAAAAAAAGAGAGAGAATAAATCAATACAAGGGTAGCTCAAATGATCGATCTATCCACCTTTCGATTGAATTTGATGGGGAGGTTGATGGCCAGTGGTCAATGGCCTCATGTCCTCTGTATGATCAAGAATAAAGCAAGAAGATCTCATTTATATGTAGATGGAAGTAGATGAATGTCAAATCTCGAGGTCAATGAAACTAGAGTTCAATGGGACTAGACTGGGGTTTAGAACATGGTGGCAACCTTTTGGTTTGTTCATCTTAAAATCCAAGATGCCTTGAAGTGATGCTTTAGGGGCCTATTTATAGAATTTGACTTGTGCTTTTTGATCTTGGATCGGTCCATGTGTCTTGGACTCTTCATTTTCCTAGTGTGGAACTTAATGGTTGACGAGTCTTTGATTGACTACCGGTTTTCATTCGTGTTTGTGGCTCATCGATCTTTTGCGAGACCTATAGGGTGATCTATATATGTGAAGGTCGACAACTCATCTACCTACGTGAAGGTTGACAACTCATCTATTGATGTGAAGGTCGACAACTGAGTTTGATGTTTTTAAGCTTTGTAAGTCTTTTTTGATCTCTGATAGTACTTGTGTCATCTTTAGATTCACCAGATTCATCAGTTTCTGATAGAATTTGTCGAGTTTCAATGTTGGATTATTCTTATAGGTCGATAGTTATGTTATACATCTTAAGGTTTGAATTCCTACAAAATTTTAAAAAACTTGTTAAAACTAAGTGATTGGTAATAATAGGACAAAATGAAGAAAATTGGATATCTAAAAATTAAATCAAATGATTTTATTTATGAAAAAGGTCGTGAAATATGCATGAAAATTGATGTTATCAACTCCCCAAACTTAATATTTAGCTTGTCCTCAAGCTAATATAATCATTGTGTAAATAAAAGGGAGTAGGGTGATTCAATTATTGTCTGAAGGAAATTTTTTGTATCAAACTTTCATCAAAACAATTTATTTATTCATAAAGTGATCTAACTCTACATAAACATCATCTTTAAAAAGATTCCTTCTTTGGTTATTTTCAATTTTTTAGAACATTAATGTATCTTTGACATATATATCACTTTTCAACGTAGCTTTCACTCTCATCATATTGTTGGTGATGGATGGAATGGGTATATAAAAGGCTTGTGGGTATCCCTTGTTTCTACTTGAATCATTCAAGTATAGGTTCATTAAGTGGGTGAGTGGTACCTGCATTCCAAACCAGTTAGTTTTAGAGTAGTAATTTCTCATCCTAAGTACAACTGCATGGGTTGCCATACGTTTTATGAACACTATCTAAATTGGGGTGTGTATTCTTGATCTTAGAGTTTAGAAAGAGCAACACATATGCGTTCAGGAACACAACAATACACCATGTTGATAGCTCTTTTGACTAGAAGCAGGGCACACATCTCTAATTTTTTACTCTATACTTTTTTACTCCTCACTCTTTTTAGGAATTTGAAAGGAATGAGTGGAAAACAAGGTAGTTGTTTCTTATAATATAAGAATATGCCTTCAAATGAATATGATGTTTTTGACATGATACTTTTGATGATGTTTGGAGATTAAAATCAAAATAGAGGAAGAAATAACATTTTGCTAAGAGAAACAAATAAAAATAACATTAGTAAACAAAGGAATCAACCAGACTATTTTCTTCTTGTGATTGATATAAAAAGATATAGCTTGAAAAACAAACTAAGTTCTTTGGGGAGGGAGTTTTTGATCATTTGCCTCTTCATCGGTTTATACATGAAACATAGTAAAAAAGTTGATGAAGGTAAGAAAATAATGAAAAATGATGAAATAGAAGAAAACAAGGTCTGTCTTGATACTATGAATACATATCTCACAAGAATACACCCAAAAATTACAAAACACTCTGTCCTTAGAGTGCAAAATAAGGAAGAAAATTGTAAACACATCAGATTATCATCAAAGATCTACTGATACCCATTCAGAGCTGAGAAGACTCATGGCGTAATTGCTATGTAGACAGTGATAATTATTGCCACGATTTTATTTGACAACAATATGAAGGATTCCGATGGTGTACATTTAATGAAGGATGTAAAAACCATAATCATTAGGGAGATGGCACTATTGTGGGCTGTAATGAAAGAAATTCAAAACAATCCATTTATGCGGCTCTTAAGAAGCATATCTGTTGCCATCTTGACATATCAGAGGAATGAGTTGCTTGGCACAAGTATCAACAAGGTGTTCATTCTCGCTTTGAATCATGAATAGAATATCATAGACCTTCAACGGTATAAGAAGTGTTTGAACTGTTATAGAATATGAGCTGTCTTTCATGGGTGAAAATGATGAGTAAGGCCCAATGATTTTCATGGATCAGAGGTAAGAAAATATAATTTGGAATTGATGTTTGTATGCTTTTATGCATTGAATGAGCAATCCATTTTCTCTAGAATCAACTTGTTGACAATGATCTGCTTGAAGGTCTAGTCCATCCATGTAGACATCAACAATAGTTTGATGAGAAGGAATTGATAAGCAACCATGAGGATGTGTGACAGATAACCCCTAGGGTAGAGAGTTTCAAGAATATCATCCCTCATGACAAGAAGATTGTTTCAGTGAAAAATAACACAGTTGTCACCGCCATTCTAGAAACATTTCATGAGAAGTAGAATTTGAGTGTAAGAAACTTCACAACAAGAACTTCTATCAAAATTGTCAAAACTTTGCTGGATGGATGCCACAAGCCCATAGATGGGAGATGATTCGGGTTCATCTAGAAAATTTAAGATATGCATGGCCTCACGACCCCATGTAGAAGCAGTGTCGGTGGTTGGTGGATGAAATTCCATAGGGAAAGGTGTTATCTAACCTTCTTCTACTATTTCTTTTTGTATAACTTGGCAGAAGGGTTCCTTGGTGAGATGAGGAATCAATGGATAAAGATCCTATAGGTTATCAGCAAGCTTCAGGTCTTAGAAGAAACGATGATCACATATGACTTTCAATGTATAATGTCCACGAGTAGAGGAGAAATTGTCAGGATCTTCATTTTTGACAAAGCTCTGACGATTGAGTGCCTCCATGACTCAAAGAATGATAAATGCACTATCACCTTTTTCTCAACTTTGCTGGTGAATTAGAGACTTGATGACGTAACTAGTCTAGTTAGGATGGTAACAATGGTCTTGACGCATGACCCATTGTAAACAAAGAGGAATGTGAAGGAGCTTTTCTACTACAAGGTCCTAGAAATGTATGTTTGTATTTTTAAGATTGACCACACAAGTATTGAATTAAGTGAATTTGTGTTTAATCATATCAACATAAAAAAAGGATCCAAAATCCTTTGGAGTAAAAAAGGTAGGAGAATCACTCGTGTGCACTGCCACATGAGTTTGGAAAGAAGCGTCTTCATAGCATGTGCATCCAGACGATTCTTAAAATGACAATTAGTGAGGGAGGGTGTTACATTGTAGTAAGTCCACTCCTTGTCATTAGGAATCACAACTTCCAAGATAGTTGATGCAAAAATTGTGAACATCCTTTTGGTTATTGTGGTTGGGCTACAGAAAATGTTGTGAAACTTGTTTCAAAAAAGAGATATAGACCTATTGTTGTAAATCATCTAATCTCCATCGCAGTGATCATCCAAAACATGTTGTAAGACAAATATGTCACAAATAGGCATTCCGTGCAAATTTTCAGGATCAAACCCATTCATCTTGTAGGGAATCTTAGTGGAAGGGGTAGGGGTGCATTAGGAAAGATGGGATTTGGAGGCATTGGAGTAGATTCTAAAAGAATAGTGGACAAGTCACCATTATCTTCACTGAAAGAAGTGTACTCATCATCAGATGGACTATTTGAAACTACATGTAGCTCAAGATAAGTGGTATACAGTCCCATATAAATATTTTCCTCTAGGTATGGCGGCTATGAAGTGACTAAATGGGACTATCATTTCCAAGTAAAATCTCATTCAATTTCTACATCATACTATCATTAAAATAATTTGAAGGTGTTCTCTAAGTGAGGAGAATGTCATTTTCATAAGGATGAGCATGGATGTCCTCAGACAGGTTGAGGTAGGGCTCTATAAGGGAAGTGGGAATTCCTCATAGAGGGAAATGTATCAGTTTTTGTTGATTGACAGAGGTGGGGTGGCTATTGACGAAGGATTATACAAGCCATTCTTAGTAAATATTGTCTCAGAAATATGCAAGATAGATTCTTTAATTGAGCTAGTGGAATGATTAGGAGAATAACAGTGGAGTTCTTGTCTTGTCATGTTCAAAACATAAGAATTTCCATGTTATGAACGGTATGATAGAGATGAAACTTCATCCAAAGATCAACCATCGAAATTACGATGACATAATTTCCTAAGTGCACGTCGTTTAATTTTTCTTTGATGTTCATCTTCCTTGGAATTCCAATGGTTCAAAATTTGGTGTTGTAAAGCCAGTAGTTCCTGAATCAACTGGGGAAGATGAGACAAAGTGGTAACCTTTTTCTCACATACAGTCACTTGTTGGGGAAGATGTTGTAAATCTACCAGCTATTTTTGGAAGGTATTGACCTATTTTGACACATCTTGCATAGCTTTTGTAAGTTTGGAAATAACAGACATGTGTTTAGCAGTTACCTTGTAAATCAAGACACTTTCTTGACCAAAAATTTCACTTAGTGTAGGAGGATATTCCATATCATGGGAATGATGTGAGGAATGTGTAGAGAGCATACATGCTAAGTTGGAGCATAGGAAGTAGATGGTGAGGCGGCATGGAAGTGGTGTTGGGGTGGAATGTTAGGGATATCATGGAATTTTTGATGAGGTGGAGGGGTGGTATGCTTGTTGTAGAAGCCGATGTGGGAATAGTTGGGATAGAAGTGGGGACTTTGGGGGTGGATTGAGGGTTTGCTACAAACTCTTGATGTTTCTTTGGATTTATTGGAATAGTGGATGGTTTGGCTTGTCGTGGAGGCCACTGTAAAACTTTAAAATTGTCATCATGTATTTCATGATCCTTTTCCTCAGAAATGATAGGTAGGGTCTTTTTGGAACCTTTAGGCAGAGTAGGTATTGTGCGTACACTGGATGAGGATGAAACACGTTCGTGTGAAGAATCAATAGCGGAAGCACAAAATTTAGTGATGAGCTATATTAATTCTTCTTTTTTTAGAGCAATGTCTCCACATCATAGTCAGCTAGCTCAGGTAGGGGAATGTGTTGGTATGTATGCCCAGAGAGCCAATCATATGATGATTGGAATGAGGCATTAGAAACCTGATTTGATAATAATAAAGTTAATTCTGTCTATTATGTTTGTCTCAGTCATGAGATGATAACACATACATAGTACATGTCTAAAGAATGATGTTACTCAATGACGTATGTCTTCAAGTACGTGACTTGAACAATGAGATCATATAAATACTAAGAGTACATACATTCTTTTTATGACCCTAGTCGGATATTACTGTAGAAGAAAAATAGACAACAATAATACATAAGACTAGAGTGTGTGTTGAATGATGACATAATCTCATTAGTCATGATATATGATATCAAGTCACTCACACAGGTACATGTTAGAGAACAATGTATTGGACATACCCTCTATGACAGTGATACATGGAGACTATGGAATGGTAGTCGAAATCAACTCTCATAGTGATTGTGGTTCTTAGACCTAAAGTCACTATATTCATCACATGTCATTTGGTATACATTGACATCATCAAATGTAACCCTAAAGAAGGATTTCCATAAAGGTGATGATTGGTTAGCTATGATACATGGGGACTGATTGAGAGTGATGTATATGAAACTTATCACTCCTACAGGAGATTGATATCCAAGGCCTCTTGATAAGAGAGATTGAGAAATGTACAACCATACTCATGCAATTCAATATATGATATGAGAACTCAGACGCATCTCATACAGTCTGCTCTAGTTCAAGGAACATGGATTGAGTGTTGATAGGATGATGATTCCATGCCTCAAGTTCAATCTGGATATTAGAGACAAAGGAATTATACGATCATGGTAGCATTGATCACATATTGTAGGTTGAGGTGGTTCTCTAACTTTCCTAATTACTTGGGTAGCAATGATGTGTGATTAGGCACTACTTTTTGCTTGTGATGTCATGATTTGGTTATGGACATTCACTACCAACTTAATTCTAGACCTATAGGGTCACACAGATAGGATACGATTAAATGAGTATATTTATGAATGATGTTTAATTTGATTACTAAAGGTGTGTAGGTATTCAATTAAACAACTGAGATTCAAAATTGACTGACCGGGTTCTAAACTTACCGGTTGAAGTGTTGAACCGATTGAATGGAGTGTCAAGTCAACTGGAATCAATATTGGTTGAACTTTTCCTAAATTGGACAAGTGAAATGACAATATCACTTGTGAAATAACCATCACACAATGTGAAATGACCATTTCACTATTTGAGATGATCAATTCATGTTTTGGGTTGTACGATTCAGTTGCCAATTTGATTGAAACAAGGATTGATGCTGACGTCATGTTTAGCATTAACTAGGCATTGAATACCAACATGACTCAGAACAAGAAACTACATGAAATGACCATCTCGTTGAGTGAGACGAGCAATTTTCTCATGAGACGACCAATTCATTATGTGAAATGATCGGTTCTCCATTCGTAGGTTCCAGAAGATTCATGATTCCATACCCTTCTACTCCCACACAGACTAGGAACCCTGACCCTGGCCTCTACTATAAATAGAGGGGTACTGGGGGCTTCCCAACACAATTTAGAATTAGTTTCTCTGAGAATTATTTTCCTCTCTAGTTGTGGTAACCACTAGAGAACCCAAGAAATTCCTACCTATTAAAGGGAGGTATAGTGAGGGAGAGAACAATTGAGATCAGTTTTGGGAGAGCATGTCGGTGACTAGTATGTTGAAAGGAGGGGACAACTCATTCCCGTTGGCTCTGGTACCACAATGTGGAGTTCCCAGTGGTCTGCATGGACTCTAGAGGTGGGAGGTTGTTGCCTGCCGCTATGACAACATCATCAACTATTGTCCATAGTGATACACTAGGAGGTAGGTGGAGATAACTATTTGAGTGTTGCTGCTGAAGGAGCATGATGCTGCCTGAAGAAGAAGCATGATGCTATTGGGTAATGTTACTATACTTGCTCTAGGACTAGGTATAACTTTGCAACATTTCATTCCTAGATACATCATTATTGATGTGATCTTGCTATTATTGGGAAACAAACAATTAAATTTTTGTTTCCACTGCCTATATTTGCACTCGATTTACCTGTAGTGGTATCAAAGCCCCAACACTTTATGGTGTATATAGGATCTAAATTGATATGATCATATTTAATTTTTTTTTCTTATATTGCATACGATGTGATGATTAAAATGATTAATGTGCATATCCAATTAAATTCCACATATGACTCCACAAACCATATATATGATATGATATATATGTAATTTACATGTGTTGCCATAAAATCAGTTTTGATGGTGGATGTGAATTATGGTTATGGACAATAATCCCACATATGTGTTTGCATGGTTGTGGATTTTTATTCTTGTTGTTATTTGCGTATCGAGCCTCTCTCATCTTTCCAAATGTAAATTAGTTCCCTTCTTCCTATTTCCCCTTGAATGTTACTCAAGGTTTCCCTTTTACAATGTAATAAGAAATATGATAGTTTTAACACTACTACAGAAATAGCATTCAGTGTCACTTTTCTGGGCATCGGTTATTGAGGAAAACCGACGCCTAACATATAAGGCGTCGGTTGTTTAAGCAAACCGACGTCTATATTCGAAGACCAGCCAGACACGGGTACCGCTTTGTATTCAACGTCGGTTGTTTATAACAAACCGACGCTTAAAGTCACCCACGAAATCCAAATTTTGATAAAAAAAAATAGTGTCATTTTCAGCGTCGGTTATGTAGGTATAAACCGACGCCTATGTGCGATGAAAATTTGCGTGAAAAGTGTCACTTTCAGCGTCGGTTATCCTTGTATAACCGACGCTGAAGGTGGTTCCCGCCAAACAATTTCATGAAAATATCGTCCAATTGGACGTCGGTTGTTGCAAACAACCGACGCTAAAGATTTTTAGGCGTCGGTTGTTGCAAACAACCGACGCTATTTGGGAACTTTATATCCCGTGATCGCCCGACTCTTCCCCTTTCTTCTGTTCCATTGCGACCTGATTTCCCTGTTTCTCTCTGCCGCCGATTTCTTCTCCGGCGATTTCTTCTCCAGCGCCCCCTTCTCCGCCACCACTCCTGCTACCTTCTTCTCTTCTCCGCGCCCCTTCTCCGCCGCCCTGCTGCTCCAACGCCTAAGAACCGGTGCCTGAGAACTGCTGCTCCAGTGCCTGAGAACCGGTGCCGCCACGCCGTCGCGCCGCCGCAACCACTGGACACCTGCTGCTCGCCACCGCTGGACACCTTCTGCTGCTCACCGCCGCTCCTTCCGCCATTGGACACCTGCTGCTCGCAGCCGCCGATTGACACCTTCTCACTTCTCGCCGCCGCCGCTGCCGCTCGTCACAGGTACCCTCTTCCTCCTCTTCTTCCACCTACGAGAGAGTAGAATGAATATGGATGTGTTTCTTTCATTAAACCCAGTTGTCGGGCAAGAGGGGCAAATGGAGGAAGCAAACAACAATACATTAGGGTTCTAATCTACCCTTTTGTCCTATATTTGATGCTGATTGTGCATATATGTTGAGTTTGGGACTTTAGTGATGGACTTTGTCCTAAGTTGCTAATTTTTATTCTAATATGAACTCTAGTCTCATCTATCCATGTTGCCTATAGTTTATAACATTGCATTGTGAATTATTGCATGTTTGAAACTATTAAATTCTTGATTTATTATTTAATAATGCTCTATAGATTAGGTACTTATCATGTCTATTAAAATCCTACCAGTATAATTATGTGATCCCAACATATTAAATTGAATTAGAATGATTTCATGAATTATAGGGTTTTAAAGTTGATAAACATGTACATGCGGAAATAGGGTTATTAAACCAATGGTTATAACATAGTATGATCTTAATTTGATCTGGATGTTCATAATAATGTAGTATGTTAAATACGATGATTAGGGATACATATAATGTCTAGTAAAGATTCCTAGACCTTTTGTTTGAAACTATTGATTTCTTGATTTATTATTTAATAATGCTCTGTTGATTAGGATTAACCATGTTGCCTGTAGTTTATAGACAATTATTATATATAAGAATGACAACACATGTATTTGTTGGCCTAGAAACCCGTCTAAGATTTACTCATTAGGAGTAAATCTTGGATAGTCCCCGGTTTGGGACTGTTCTTGAAAACCTAATCTCACTTAGGATGTAAGTGTATAATGTGTATTGGGTTTTCGAGAAAATTTCAGCAACATTTCCCCGTTTGTTCTCTAAGTACATATGTACTTAGAGAACAGCGGGGAAATGCTGCCGAAATTTTCTTGAAAACCAAATACACATTATACACTTACTAGTGAGATTAGGTGTTCAAGGATGGGATAGGTGGTACACATTTATTATATATAAGAATGACATCAAATGTGTTTGTTGGCCTAGAAACCCGTCCAAGATTGACTCATTAGGAGTAAATCTTGGATAGTCCCCGGTTTGGGATTGTTCTTGAACACCTAATCTCACTTAGGATGTAAGTGTATAATGTGTATTGGGTTTTCGAGAAAATTTCGGTAGCATTTCCCCGTTTGTTCTCTAAGTACATATGTACTTAGAGAACAGCGGGGAAATGCTGCCGAAATTTTCTTGAAAACCAAATACACATTATACACTTACTAGTGAGATTAGGTGTTCAAGGATGGGATAGGTGGTACACATTTATTATATATAAGAATGACATCAAATGTGTTTGTTGGCCTAGAAACCCGTCCAAGATTGACTCATCAGGAGTAAATCTTGGATAGTCCCCGGTTTGGGACTGTTCTTGAACACCTAATCTCACTTAGGATGTAAGTGTATAATGTGTATTGGGTTTTCGAGAAAATTTTGGTAGCATTTCCCCGTTTGTTCTCTATGTACATATGTACTTAGAGAACAACGGGGAAATGATGCCTAATCTTTTCCTAATATATACTTGTTTCCTAATATATACTTGTTTTCTCTGATCATAGAATGGATAGATCATGGATGTCCATTCGTAATCTTTTCACCCCAGAGTTTATATCTGGTCTTGATCAGTTTATTAGATTTGCCGAGGAACATAGGAAAAAACCTACAGATAGGTTCTACTGTCCATGTAGGCATTGCGGTAACAACTTGAAAGTCAACACTGGTGAGGAAATCAAAAGTCATGTCATGTGCAACGGGATTGTACAAGGCTATACAAAATGGCACTGGCATGGAGAGATTTCAAAATCGAAACCAGTAGATGTCGATAGCAGTGCTTGGGTGGAAGAAGAAATTGCCTCTGATGATGTAAATGTGAACGAACCAGTTCCAGCAGACATCGTTGATGCGATGCTGGATAGTTGTAGGGTAGAGCACACAGATCCACCTCCTATCTTTAGAAACATTGTGCATGATGCTGAGATACCGTTATACACAGGCTGTGCTAAGTTTACGAAGCTTAGCGCTGTGTTGAGATTGTATAAGTTGAAAGCTAACAATAGATGGAGCGACCAAAGCTTCACTTCATTGTTGACTTTGTTGAAAGAAATGCTTCCTGAAGGAAATGAGCTGCCAATCTCAACATACCAGGTAAAGAAAATGTTGTGCCCAATGGGAATGGAGGCCAAGAAGATACACGCATGCCCGAATGATTGTGTATTATTTCAAAAGGACTATGTAGATTTGAAAGATTGTCCAAAATGTGGTGCGTCACGGTATAAATTGACGACTTCGGGGGAGTCCAAAACTGGTTCTCCTGCCAAGGTGTTGTGGTATCTACCTATAATATCACGGTTTCAACGCTTGTTTGCAAATCCGAAAGATGCGAAGAATTTGAGGTGGCATGCAGATGTTAAGAAAAATAATGATGGGATCCTACGACATGCGTCTGATTCCCCACAGTGGAAGAAGATTGATCTATTGTACCCCAAATTTGGTGAAGAAGATAGGAATCTAAGACTTGGGCTTTGTACAGATGGGATGAATCCGTACGGGACATTGAGCAGCCAACATAGCACTTGGCCAG
This sequence comes from Alisma plantago-aquatica, assembly GCA_963693085.1. Classification (NCBI taxonomy): domain Eukaryota; kingdom Viridiplantae; phylum Streptophyta; class Magnoliopsida; order Alismatales; family Alismataceae; genus Alisma; species Alisma plantago-aquatica. The sequence continues at coordinate 1,147,074,664 of OY856411.1, read as the reverse complement.
TCATGCTTGTTATATACAATCTTCCTCCCTGGATGTGTATGAAAAATAAGTACGTTATGTTGTCATTGTTGATATCAGGCCCTAAACAACCCGGAAATGATATCGATGTTTATCTTGAACCTTTGATTGATGACTTAAAGAAACTTTGGGCTGAAGGTGTGATGACCTATGATGCTTCAGCAAGAGAGATATTTTGTTTGCACGCTATGTTGTTTTGCACTATTAATGACTTTCCAGCATATGAGAATTTGTCTGGATATAGTATCAAAGGAGCTAAAGAGTGTCCTATATGTGAAGAAAACACTGATTCAATAAGACTAAAACATGGCGGCAAGACTGTATATCTTGGTCATCGAAGGTTTCTTTCAAAATTCCATCCGTATCGTAGGAAGCGCAAAACATTCAATGGATGGAATGATGAACGGAGTGCACCTAAACCTATACTAGGGGATGTTGTTTATGAAAGAGTAAAAGACATTATCAATGAATTTGGTAAGAAATCACAATGTAGTATGGCCACACGGAGTGATAATTCTTCATTCAAGAAGAAGTCAATATTTTGGGATCTTCCTTATTGGAGTTCTTTGACAGTCAGGCATTGTATCGATGTAATGCACGTTGAGAAAAATGTATGTGATAGCATCATTGGTACTCTGTTAAATATACCAGGTAAGACTAAAGATGGGATAAAATCCAGACTGGACCTACGTGAAATGGGAATAAGGTCAGAATTAACAGAATTACATGAAATGGGTAGTAAAAGAACATACTTACCTCCCGCTTGTTACACGTTGTCTAGAAAGGAGAAGAAAACTTTTTGTGAATGCTTGGTAAATGTTAAGGTGCCACATGGTTACTCATCCAACATCCGTAGATTGGTATCAATGAAAGATCTGAAGTTGATAGGTCTTAAATCTCATGATTATCACACTCTAATGCAACAAATATTACCCGTGGCAATTCGATCTATATTGCCGAAGCATGTAAGGTTTGCAATTACCAGACTTTGTTTCTTTTTCAACATTCTATGCAGTAAAGTTATTGACCCTGATACTCTTGATAATTTGCAAAGAGAAGTGGTTGTTACCCTATGTCAGCTTGAGATGTATTTCCCTCCTTCGTTCTTTGATATCATGGTACATCTTGTTGTCCACTTGACTAGGGAAGTGAAAATGTTGGGACCAGTTTTCTTGCATTGGATGTATCCCTTTGAACGATACATGAGCGTTTTTAAAGGTGATGTTCGAAACCGTTATCGGCCTGAAGGGAGTATTATTGAAGGTTATGTGGCGAGAGAGGTTATGGATTTTTGCAATGACTTTCTCAGTGGTAGTGACACTCCTGATAATGACAAGAATATTGAGGAGGGCAAAGGAATTTTGGGATCAGGGGTGAAAGTAATCAACCGTGAGCAGTTGGAACAAGCTCACTTGTATATTTTACACAATATGGACGAAGTGAGTGTTTATATCGAGGAACATACCAATTTCATAAAGAGACAACATCCTCGAGCAAGTTCAATGTGGCTTGCTAGAGAGCATAATAAGACTTTTACTAAGTGGTTTGAAGATAAAGTCTTACATCAACTATCTCAAACACCAAATGATATTACAGAAACTATCAAATGCCTCGCCTTTAAACCAAAACCGAATGTTATGTCTTATGAAGGGGTTGACATTAATGGATTCACATATTACACAAAGCGCCAAGATGATAAGAGTGTCGTCCAAAATAGTGGGGTCACTCTTTAAGCGTCGACTATGTACTTTGCAAGTGCAAAGGATAAGAGTCCATGTGAAGCTAAAATGTCATATTACGGTGTCATTGAGGACATTTGGGAGTTTGACTACATAGATTTCAAAATTCCGCTCTTTAAATGTAATTGGGTTGATAACACCAAAGGAGTTATAGTGGATGAATTGGGTTTCACTTTGGTGAACTTTGAAAAGATTGGCGAGAAGGGTGAACCATTCATATTGGCATCACAGGCGAAACAAATATTCTATATCGATGATCCTGCGAATGATAAATTGTCGGTTGTTCTTCATGGTAAAAGACAATTCATTGAAGATCCTATAGATGAAGAAGAGTACTATGATAAGTATGATGACTCCAGTCCTATCTCAGTTGGGTTGCCAACTCCACAAAATATTGAAGCTAATGATGACTTATATGTGCGCGGAGATCACAATGAAGGATTGTTAATTGATAAAAGATCACAATTTTAGAGACATGTATGTTTATACAAATGCTAAATGTTTGCCTTTTTCTAGTTAATACAAATGCTAAATGTTTGCCTTTTTCTAGTTAATACAAATGCTAAATGTTTGCCTTTTTAATGACATTTTCAGATGGCTGACCATGATGAGCATGATGTCCATGATGAGCATGAAGTCCATGATGAGCATGCTGTCCATGACGAGCATGGCGAGGATACCAATATAAGTTCTAAAAACATATCCTGTATTTCTATAAAATTCATTATCTTCTAGTTATGTCATATATCCTATATTTCTATATTGGGCTAATTTAGTGTGTTTATTTTTGTCAAATTTTAGGTTGATGATGTACCTGTACCCACTGAAGCACTGGAGCAACTTGATGCACAACACCAAACACTTAACAAGAAAAGGGGCATCACTCTGTTGAAGAAGTTATTAGCGCTAAGTGGTAGTGGATCCAAATTGGTGGTGGAGTTTGATAATGGAGGAAATGCAATTGGAGTGAACCGCAATAATTTTGTAAACTATCTTGGGTGTACCACTCGGAGCCATTGTGGTGTTAAGTATGATAATTGGCATAAAGTTCCTCAAGGGAAAAAAGACTTGATATGGAAGGATTTATGCGTGAGTTATTATTATTTGCAATTCTATTTTGTAGATTACAAATTCTATTATTTGCAATTCTATTTTGGATACTAGTTAATAACATTTCTATTTTACAGAATCTGTTTGCATTGGATGAGAAGTTGCATCGTAAAAGTGTGATGCAACGCGCTGGAAAGATGCTTAGGAATTATAGGACAAATCTGAACAGAGAATACATAAAAGAGGGTGATAAGAAGAAGAAGTCAGCCCTTGAACAATGGAACTTCTTGGACAAAGAAGATTGGGACAATTTTGTTGCTTCAAGAAAATCTGAAGAATTCAAGGTATTAGGCGTCACTCCCAATTTAATTAATATACATTGTATTTACCTATTCAAGATTAAAATTTAGTGCTACTAACCAAATCATTAATGTGCATACTAACTAGGCCCTCAGTGACGCACAAAAAGCAAGGCGTGCACTGAATGTGCATGACCACACTATGGGTCCAAAAGGCTATGCAAGCGTTCGCCAAAGACTATAGGCGGAGTCTGCGGCTACTCAGCAGTCTGCTGCTACTCAGGAGTCTGCTCCTACTCAGGAGTCTGCCACACCCATGCCTCGCCATGATATCTGGATAGCTGGCAGGCAAAACAAGAAGGGTGAAATAAAGAAGCCTGTAACTGCTGAGGCGGCTGCAAAAATGGTAAAATACAACTCTTAGAGAAATCATTTGAATATTGATTATTTGTGGTGTTAACTTACCAATTTTTGTTTATGGTGATTAGCGGGAGCTGCACGAGCAGAGGAAACAAGGCACTTTCATCCCTCAGGGCACAAGGGATGAATTGACAGTTGCTCTGGGTAACCCAAAGCATCCTGGACGTGTTAGAGGTGTCGGCGCTGGTGTTGGCATCAACGCATTCTTTGGGCCATCCCAGTGCAAACCCAGAGCGGGACTTTCTCAAGAAGAGGTAACCTATTCTTTTTTTAGAATGTTACTACAAAAGGAAATTCATTAATAAGAAGCTAATGTTTCTTTTATCCATGTATAGGAGAATAAGAGAGTTGAGGATTTAGTTGCTAAGAAGGTCAACGATGTAGTTGCTGAGAAGGTCAAGGAAGAATTGCTGCGGTGGCAGGCATCTCAGGCTTCCAATCAGCCTATGGCGACCCACTATTCTCCTGATGCACAGACTGCGAGTAATCCTGGAGACCCATCGCCTAGCACGTCTGCTGTAAGTATTGTTTATGACATTGTAGCTAGTCTTTTCAAGATGATATGTTTTCAAGATTATATGTATATATGTATAACATTCTTTACATAAATTTGTAGGCATTGAAGCCATGCCGCTTAAGAATGCAAGACTATGTTGTTGCAGAGGCACAGGCTTACCAGTCCCTTCCTGGGGCAACGTTTCATGGGACTCCAATGCCACAGGGCTACATTCGTGTGAGCCCGATACATGTATTACCCGATTGGAGGGAAGTTGCATTGCCATATGCCCACCCAGATATTGATACACTTGGTGAGGCAGAAGGCGGGGTCATATTGTGGCCCAAAGCAGATGTCGTCTACATGACTGAAATTGTAAGATAAATTTACATTGATTTAGACTGTTAATGTGTATATATGATGTCAACTGATCTGAAATTATATATACAGGTTAAAAAGAAGACACCAGGAGCACCTAGGCCTCCACCTCCACTTCCCGCATTACCAACTTGGGTTCCAACTGGCCTAACATACCCGTTAGGTCCTGCTTGTAGGGGAATGGCATGTTGGCTACGGGCACATAATATACATTGCCCTATAATAGTTTCATTAGATGCAGATTATGCAGGTCAATCATACGATGGCTCTTTATTTATACAAGATATTATTGAGCTGTTTATATATGATTGGATGAATACATCAATGATAGAGACATGGATAAGGTGAGATCTTGTTTATACATCCATATACCTTGTGTAAGATCTGGTGATCTGGTTTCTTATATATTAATGCATACACCTATATGTTTTGCAGCTACTTAGTCGAAGATCATTGCAAACAATTTGCATTTGATCATGTGGGATTTTTGATTCCATCATTGATTAGTTTGGTAGATAAAGACCCTGATAATGTTCAACAATACTGTATAGATGCTTTTACAATTTTTGGTCAGCAAAAGAAGACGATAATAATAGCTCCATTCAATGTCGAGTAAGTTTACTTTATTTATAATTTGGACTTAAGAAAATTCCATTTTTATTTTGCATTTTGAGTTATTAATTGTTAACTTCTTACCTCTAGCGGTAGACATTGGGAGTTACTAGTTATTGTCCCCAGGACATTCACTGTTTATTATCTAGATCCTGCGGGGAGTACATTGAACACTAAAATTGGACACGTAATGAGAATGCCATTATTCTGGTGAGAAATATTTCATTTTTATATCTGTTAACATCTTTTATTACATTACTATTTACTTATGCAATTTATTGTGTTATATTAACATGTAGGGGTTTAGATGCATTCAAAAAGGCTGGAGGAACGGTCCCAAGGAAAAAGAACCAGCCAATAAATTGGCAGAACGTACAAGTAAGTTCCCGACTCGAATATATATATTATTGATGTGAATTGTGCTTAGTTGTATTATTTTGTATGTTTCAATTTATAGTGTGCTACACAAGACAATGGCTGGGCATGCGCATACTATGTGATGCGATTTATGCAGATGATTATCAAACATGTCGCATTGGACATCGATAGCATATATGAGGTATTATATATAGTCTCATTAGTTAGTATGAAATATATCAATCTTATTTTTATATTATTACTTATATATATACATCATTCTCTTTGCAGGTATTTAAAACTGACCACACTATAGGTAAACGCTTAAAAAATATACATGCTCCATATACGATGGAAGCATTAAATGAAGTAAGAGAAGAATGGGCAAAAGCCATACAAGCAGTGGCAACTGTAAGATATAATTGGGATGTTGATAGCGATAATGAATGATACTTTGTAAATGAATATTTCTGAATGTTAATACATGTATTTGAATGTTTCTATATGTGTGAATGTGAGAATTGAATTGATATCTGAATGTATGTACTTGTGTGAAATTTTCCTTGTGACTTTTGCAGGTTTGCGGCCTGTTTGTAGGCTCATATCAATGGATGTCGTAAACCTGCAGTTCAGAAAACTGAACTGCAGGTTCTCATCCTGCTGACCAGCCACAGCAGGCCCGCAAACTGATATGAAAAAAAAATAGAAATAGGCGTCGGTTATTTATAGAACACCGTCAGCAAAGACCTACAGCGTCGGTTTTTTTTCAAAAAACCGACGCCTGATGTGGCCAAAGCAGTCCTGGAAATGGCGTCAGATATTCGTATCAAACCGACGCCTATTTAATCTATAGGCGTCGGTCTTTTGGTATATAACCGACGCCAAAAGTGTTCGTGCCACAGAAAATGGCGTCATCTAGGGCACTTTATGCGTCGGTTATCTACTAAAAGACCGACGCTATATTCCATATATGCGTCGGTTGTTTAGTAAATAACCGACGCAGAAAGTGCCCTAGATGACGCCATTTTCTGTTGCGCGAACACTTTTGGCGTCGGTTATATACTAAACGACCGACGCCTATAGATTAAATAGGCGTCGGTTAAAAAACCGACACCGAAGTGTTCGACCTTTAGCGGCGCCCACATAGGCGTCGGTCGGAAACCGACGCCAAATGGGGTTAAACGACCGACGCCAAAGGCCGTTTCTGTAGTAGTGTAATTTATGTTTCAACGTGAGATGACAATCTACACAAAGGCAAAATGACTCAATCGACTGGAGGACTGCAGTGTCCAGATGAAAGGAGGATGAACCGATTGACTTGTGACCCAACCGATCAGATGGAGGAGTCCAGACACTGATTGAACCTAAGAACCAGCCAACCATTTCAAGAGCCCAACTGAGCAAATAGGAGGCGAGCAGATCGGTTTAAGAGTTCAACCGATCAACTAGATTGGTTTGAGCATGGATCTTCATCAATAATAGGATGCTATGATGTGGACCTTAGGTGGTAGTAATTCCTTGTGGCTCCAAGAAATTACATTAGTATGGTCATAACCATTGCTTGTGTGTTTTAATTATTACATGTTTCATTGTGGTTATAGCATGTATATGATACATACTATAAATATGTGGTGATTGGTATGTAGTTATATATAAAACTCCTCAATTAAATATTAAGTCTTAGTGATTGTTATGTGGTGATTGGTACACATGTAAAGCTTGATCGACCAATGGGCTCCCCAAGGGACGTGTGTCGTCTATCTCGTAGAAGTGTGATGGTAGTAATGTAGGCTCACCAAGGGGGGGTGCATTGTTATTGTGTGGGATAATGGGTCAAGCTTAACTGGTGATTCTTAGAGCGTCTAAGCCCAGAGTCATGCAGATGATTATGGCAAAGAATTTCACACATCTTCTATCTAAGTGTTGCATAAGATGTAATTCGGAGGAGTTGGCTACCCTAATGATTGAATATCGAAGCTGGCGTTGGCTGGGTAATATTTGAATTATTTTTTATCTTGGCCCACTATAAGATTTACACTACAAAATTCTAAATTGATACATGAGGGTTATCAATTTGAACAAAATAGTGGGATTGATAATTAATTAAAGGCCTAACTAATGTCGTTAACTTATCAAATCAAACAAATAGAAAATGTTTTGAAAAATTGTAATATTTCTTTACAGAATTTGATGACAAACGCAAACATGTTCTTATTGTGATAAGTCCTTGAGAAGTACAAAGCTGAATGATATTGAGTTCCACAACTAGTTAAGGACTTTAAGAAGTGTTCTCAAAAGTGAGAAAAAGCTCTTTGTCCTTAAAAGACCAGTGGTAGAGGAACCCGCTCCAAATGTGCCCAAGGCTAAATTGGATGCTTACTTAAAGCATTCCAATGGTGTCATAGACATTAACCACCTTACACTATGTTGTATGAACTATGAGTTGCATGAACAAAATGATAACATGTACATTCCTTAGATGGTAATACATCTTAAGAATTATGTAAAGCAAGTAAAGTACAATATCTCAAAATCATTGTTTGAGTGTAAATTGACAATGGGATATCCAGTAGAACCTCATATGTTAAATTTAATTAGGCATGTGGAGTGGCTGGGATTTCCCTTGGGTAAAAAAATTGACCTTGAATATGATTATACAAATCGTTGTGTGAATCATTCAACCAATTTATCAAGAGTTACTACTTGAGTAACTTGGATAAATTGCTGTTAAAACTACTTGGCATGTTGATGCCAAAGCTAAAATGAAGAAGGACAAACCTGTGAAGATGATCAACAAAAGTGAGTCCAAGGGAAAATGCAAGGCCAAGAAGTGTTTTGAGGCTAAGCTAAAGTCAAAGTGGTCAACACTAAAGATAAGGAGAAGGGAAAGTGAAAAAGTAATTTGTCCTTTTCACTTAAAGGAACAAAGGAAGAAGAAAGAGATAGAGATCTCTACTTCATGAACTAGTGAGAAATAAGCTAGAACTATAAGGAGCAAGGGTTTCTGCCACTATAGTTGGAAGCTGTCATTCATGGGAATATAATAGAATTAATAAATTGCTATTGTGTACCTCCCATTGATGAAAACATCATGTATCTTGTCTAGACAAGGATATCATAGTGATGTCTCATTTTATAAGGTGAGATCTTTTATGGCAATGCCTTGTGTCTCATAAACTATACTTGATTGTTGTAGAGACAAATGTGTATGACACATATATTGAATAATTTGATGACTCAAACATTGAATACCTGTAGCATTGTCATCTTGAGCGCATAAATGAGAAATGCATTACTAGAATCCATGCGATGGTTACTAGACCCTTTTGGTTATTGAACAAATAGAGACATGCAAATCTTATTTGTTATGCACTATGACAAAAGCATCTTCACTAGATGTAGTGGGAGAGTGACTATTCTATTAGGTCTTGTACATATTGATGTATATAGACCTTTTAGAATAGATTATATGGGTAGTTACCCATACCTCATTATATTTAGTGATGCTATCAATAAGAATGATATTTGTATTTAATGAAATACAAGTATGAATCTCTTAAAGTGTTCAAGGAGATTGTAAATGAAGTACATAACTGACTTGGTAAAAGTATTAAGATACTTCAGTGTGATTGATGTTGAAATATTTAAATCCAATAGTTTGGGTACCTTTTGGGAGATCATGATAATGTATCATGTTGAACTCCACCTAAAAACAATGGTAGTGTATCATGAAAGTGTATCAAAAAGAAGGAACAACATCTTGTTAGGGCATGGTGTGATTATCAATAAAATCTGGCTAATCTTCCAATTTCTTTTGGGCACATGCTTTACGCTAAAATTATGTACCATCTAAAATGATTCAAAAGACACCATATGAAATATGACATGGGAAGTGTCCTGATAATCTTTATAGTGAATAGAATTGAAAGCCTGCATAAGAAAATAGTTTCTTGAAAAGTTTTGTCCTCAAATAGATGTTATTTTGTTAGAATTCTACTCTTATCCCAATCTGACAACAAAGTGTTTGTTGACCAGGATAACTGTACTCCTAAAGAGGAATTTAGTTCCAAAGGAGTCAGTGGGAGAAAAGTAGGACTCCAAATATTCAAGATAAACAAGAAAATATTGAAAATAGGTACAATAGGAACAAGGAGAATCACAAATTGTTATGGAATCTCAAGTTCCTTATGTAATACACTAACCTCATAGATCAAGCAGGACGCCCCTTGAGCCTTCAAAAGGTGTTGGGTTGTTCATATATGATCAGTCAACAAGCTACTTAGAAGCTATTGAGGGGCAAGAATCTAAGAAATGGTTTGAGGCTATGAGATCTAAGATGGAGTCTATGTACACCAACAAGGTATGACCTTGCTAGATCCACCTGAAGGGGTAAAACCCATAAGGTACATTTGGGTCTTTAAGAAAATACCGACATGGATGGGTAGATTGGTTGAAAAGAGTCTCAACCTAGTTCAAGGTGTTGAACATGATGAAGTCTTTCACCAGTTACCATGGTTAGACCCATCCAAATCATGCTTGTTGTTGCAACTTAGTAAGACTGTGAGATTTGGCATATGGATGTTAAAACCACATTCCTTATTTAGAATAATTATGAGGATGTTTATGTCATACAACGTAAGGGTTTTATAAATCCAATAATGCAAATAAAGTCTATAAGCTACAAAGGTCAATCTATGGATTGAAGCAAGCATCCCATATTCTATTTGGCAAGACAGTCATAGGATTTGACTTGAGTCAGAATGAAGAATGAAATATGTGATTACAAAAGATTTAGTGGGAGCATATTTATACTCTACATAATGACAGGGAATAACATCCTTATCCTACAAACATTAAAACCTGGCAAGGAAAGTACCTTCTATATGAAGGGTTTAAGCAAAGAATCCTATGTGATATAAATTGAGATCTATAGAAATAGATCTAGAAAGCTTCTTGAAAAGAGCTCATACATTGGCAAGATGATGAAGGGTTCAACATGAAAGTCTTAATGAGAGAAAACATGTCCATTCTCAATTGAGTTATTCACTTAGGAGCCTAGTGTCCCAGTTCATGTGAAGAATAGGAACACATGGATAGATGCCATATGCATTCATAATTGGATCTATTAATGCAATGCCATGCACTTATCCCATTATCTTGTATGTATTAGACATGATGAGAGGATATCCAGTTATCTCATATGCATTAGACATGATGAGAGGATATCCAGTCATCTCATATGTGTTGGACATGATATATATACATATATATATATATATATATATATATATATATATATATATATATATATATATATATATATATATATATATATATATATATATATATATATATATATATATATATATCCGGCAAGGGAATAGCCCGGTTGGAGAATTCCACTGGTCCCCAATGAAGGGACCCAGGTTCAAAACCACACGGAGAAGCATCTATTAATTTATCACCCTCCCGGGCGTCTGACCTCCGCCACAGGTTATGGGAGAGGGGGGGGGAGAAATCTTTCTCTCTTAATCCCATATATATATATCTGTGTTTGTATATATATATATGTATATATATATATATATATCTGTGTGTGTGTGTGTGCGTGTGTGTGTGTGTGTGTGTGTGTGTGTGTGTGTGGTAATAGGGAAGTCTTGGGTGTAAAGGGTTACACTGATGCAAGCTTCCGAAATGACAAATAAATGATCACAACCTAAATTTATGTTTGACCTTAAAAAGGAACTGTAAACTAGAAAGGGTTCTGAGCTAATGATAGTTGTTTAAATATACAAAAGAAGCCCAGTGTCTCTATGTTATGAGAACAATAGAGGATACTTTATGGATCAAGAAGTTCATATGGGTGAACTTGTGCAATGTTCCAATCATAGATGACACACTAGAAATATTGATGACAAAAATGGAGCTACTGGTTAGGATGAGAATCTCAGATAGCATACTATGATACTTCCATCTCATGCAAAAAGTTGCACAACAAAGAGATGTGAAAGTTACAAAATACTGACTTGAAGAAAATGTTGCTAAACCTGCTATAGAAGCTCTTGTGCAGCAGAAACTTGATGAACATGTTAAGATAACTTGGAATAAGATTTGTGGATGATTGACTCCAAGTGCAAGTGGGAGTCTGTTGGTATGTATGCCCAGAGAGCCAATCATATAATGAATGGAATGCGGCATTAAATACCTAATTTGATAATGATAAAGGTAATTCCCTCTATTATGCTTGTCTCAGTCATGAGATGATGTCACATACATTCTAGATGTATAAAGAATAATGGTACTCAATGATGTATGTCTTCAAGTACATGACTTTAACAATGAGATCATACAGATGCTAAGAGTACATACATTCTTGTTAAGTCCCTAGTCAGATAATACTATGGAAACAAAATAGATGACATTAATACATAAGACTAGAGTGTGTGTTGACTAATGACAGAATCTCATTAGTCATGATAAATGATATCAAGTCACTCATATAGGTACATGTCAGAGAATAGTGTATCAGACAGACCCACCGTGAGAGTGATGCATGGAGACCATGGAATAGTAGTTAGAATCAACTCTCATAGTGATAGTGATAGTGATAGTGATAGTGGTTCTTAGACCTAAAGTCACTACATTCATTACAAGTCGTTTGGTATACTTTGACATCATCAAATGTAGCCCTAAATAAGGATTGCCATAAAGATGATGATTGGGTAGTTGTGACACATGGGGACTGAGTGTGAGTAATGTAGATGGGATTTGTCCTTCCTATAGGAGTTTGATATCTAAGGCCACTTTATAAGAAAGACTGAGAAAAGTATGACTGTACTCATATGATTCAATATATGATATGTGAACTCACACACATCTCAGATAATTTTCTCTAGTTCAAGGAACATGGATTGAATGTTGAGAGGATGACGACTCCATGCCCCGAGTTCAATCAGGATATCAGAGACAAAGGAACTATACGGTCATGGTAACACTAATCACAGATTGTAGGTTGAAGTTTTTCTCCAACTTTCCAAATTACTTGGATAGCAATGATGTGTGACTAGGCACCACTCTTTGCTTGTGATGTCATAATTGGTTATGGACATTCATTGCCAACATAATTCTGGACCTATAGGGTCATACACACATGATACACTTGGATTTTTTTTGGGTGAACCCAGCTCGTCTATTGCTATTTTTGTAAATTTCTGTACATATACATATCTATACACTCAACTTGTATGTAGCAAGAGAGTGAAACTAAACAAAGGACAAAAAGAAAACAGAAAAGAACCAAAAGGAATAGAGCCACTTGAGACTCTACAGCTTATCAGCTTAGCCAGACAAACCGCAACTCCAAAACATAACCCCAACAACACCATCCACTCAATCAGTGAGTCGCTAGATATTTTCCAAGATAAGCAACCATAGACCAGCATAATCCCTTCCAAAATTTTTGTGAGTTCTGTCATTCCTCTCTTTCCAAATCCAGTGAAGCACACAGATCCTTACCATTAGCAAAGTTTTACCTTGAAGAGTGCTCAGATCCTCCACAACTCCAGGAATCTCGAAATGAAAAGAGGAACAAGCAAGGCTCCAAATGGTACGAGTGAAGGAGCAGCAGAAAAATAAATGAACCAGATCCTCTTCCGCTGACTTACAAAGAGGGCATCTAGAAGCAAGACTAATACCCAACCGCTTCACATAATTAGCAGTAAGAATTCTACTATGACCTATCTTCCATCCCAACATTTGAAAACTTCTGGGTCCTTTATATTTCCAAACTCACTGGAAGAAAGGAATGGGCCTAGCGTCATTACGCAATCTCAAACTGTCCATAATCAGCCTAAGATTCGCCTCAGCCTTCCCTACAAATTTAATACTATCATAGCAGCCGGATGGAGAGGGCAGAGATTGCAGAAGATTAAACAACTTGACATGAAGTCTGGATACATCAAAGAACCACTCCCCTTCATGAATGAGGCTACACATTTTAGCATTTCCAGGAATACCAAGCTGAATAAGACTCTGCTTACCAAGAACATCCACAAGAAACTTAGAGTTAGGGAGCCACAGATCAAGCCAAACAAAAGTATTTACACCATTACCAATGGAAAATCAGTAAAGCCCCTAAGAGCATCACGTTCCATCAGAACTTTCCTAAAGAGCCAAGAAAAGGAGTCATTGAGAGGCACAGTCCAAAAAGAACACCTACTTAAGTATTTTTCATGTATCCATCTAACCCAAACGCTATCTTTCTTCTTAGCGATATTCCAACCATTAAGAATGATCGTGTAACATACTGAATCTCAGGGTCTTTCCTGCAATTTACCCACTTTTGAGCTTTTCTTTGCCTTCTAGTCCATTTGGACCTTTTTCATAAATTTCCCTTCTTTATATTCTTTTTGGAATCCTTATGCAATTTGAGCACCATTCAAGATTTAAATTACATTTTCCCTCATTTATTTAAATGAAGGGGTGTTTGCACAAATAACCCACACAATGTAATAATTGGGGTCTTAATATGCAAAATGTACACTTATGAGGGATAATAAGTGGAAAATATTAATTTGGAGCTTTTTGGATAAATATATTAGTAATAATGTGTATTTGAATTAATTAATGAGAACATTAACCTTAATTGTTTCTCTCTCCTCAAAATATGATTTTAATTCATGAAAATATGTTATTCAATTGAGAAATTATTATTGAAATCTTAATGTGCTTAATATCTCGAAATTTACTCACATGTTTCATAAAAAGAAGTCTTTTCATATAATTCATTCATTTATTAAGGGCCATATTATGAGTAAAACGAGAACATAATTGCATAGGATTGTTCTAGACTTTAATATGAGCTTGTGGTTAAAATTTGGTGGCTTTTGGAGTTGGTTTGACCCCTCAAAATTATTTAATACGCTTTTAATATAGTGTAAATTAAAATGGTGAATAATAACCCACCTACATACCTCACTCTTCATATGGGCTAATAAAACTTGTAAATGTATGCTATTAGTGAGTGGAGGACTCTTGGACTCTAAATCTCGAATTTGGGAACCAAGGGTTGCTTATAAAAGCAACACATAATTATTTGCCCAAGCATTATATTAATATATGATTTAATAAAAAAATAATTTTTTGGAGGCCAAAGGTTTGGTCAAACGAAAATCTAATTATATAGCATGAATCTAGACGTCATTAGCAACTTGGGGTTAAAATTTGAGGTCATTTGGAGTTCATTTGACCTTCCAAATACATTTAACAAATTTTTAATATAGTGTGACTTAATAGCCATCGTTATATCATTGATTTGCATCATTTAAGCTAAGGTTCAGGCCCATCGTGGATCACGATCCAATGGTCCAGGATGGACGCAGACCTCATCCAACGGTCGACACTTTGTCTTCCACCTCCGGACAACCGAAACAGGAACTGAGCAGCCGTGGCTCGCTTCCTCTCCACCGTTGTCCCTCGTTTCTCCGTCTTTTTTAGAAATTTCTTCACCTACAGATTTGTAGCGACCCTCCAGTTCGTTTGAGCTCTCACTCGTCCAGCGAGGTGCAATATAGCCGAAACGCCAAGCGGCGCCGGCCATGGCCTCTCACGGCCACCTCCGCTTCGGCTCCACAGGCTCCCCAATCTATAAAAGACCACCCACGCACCTCCGTCGGCCCCTTAGCAACTTGCCCACACCACCAATTTTGTCCGAGGAAGCGGGGGAAGCGGCCGGCGAGGAGGTTTTCCCTCTGAAATTGCGGCCCCTATCCACGGAGATAGGAGGAACCATCGTCGAAATCATTTGGTTTGGTGAGTTCCTCTCTCGATCCTCTTCGTTTCGAGTACCTGAACGTCGATTTTGGTCGAGTATTACAAAAACGCCCAAACGGCCAAGTTTGCACGTCGCTGCCAACGCAACGCACGGCCTGGGGAAGAAGACAATGGTCAAATGACCATTTTTCCTCCGTGCACCCTCCTATTTCTTCTCTCTCTCTGAGGGCACTGTCGTCTTTCAGTTAATTGTTTTTTATCATCCACGAAGCTTTTTCCTGATTGACTCATCTTGTTTAATTCATAGAAAATCGCTCGGTTATCGGAAAAATACAAACAAAACTTGTTGGAAAGATAAAATCATATAGAATCCGAATTTATAGTTTTTGAGTACTTTTTCCTATCCCAACTCTGATAAATAATTTGAACACTAATTTAAATGTATAAAATGTTATAAAATGATTATAATAGTGTTTTAACTCTGTTTTTGGTAAATAAATATGTTTTCTCGAGTAGAAAAATATTAGGAGTCATTTGGCCCTGTTTCCAGACCCAAAATCTAAAGTTTTAATCCATGGTTTATAAATATGGACATTTTACACTTAAAGTACCTTTATGTAACCTAATACATGTGTAATGTTTGTAACTAGGGAAATATGGAATGGTGATACAATCAGATTGGTGAATGTGATGGTAATTAATTAAAATAGGTATGTGGTCCCTATTCATATATGTGATCTCTATGGATGAATGTGAATGATTATTGTGCAAACAATCCTAATCTCTCAGTTGGGTCTTTTCCAACCCCACAATCATTATTGTGCTAGCCTTGTTATTCTCCTAAATGCATTTTTTTGGCTCTTTTACTTCTTTGATGAATCAATTGTATTTGTGACTCACTTATGTGAAATATTTAATGTTGTTATGGCCAGTGTTGGCTCACCCTTTTGAAGTACTTGGAAACATTGTATATTTTTGTTGCCTATGATGGCCTATTTATTGTTTCTTGGGTTTTATTCCCAATACTATGTTGCAATCTTGTTATATTTATCAATACTGCCAAGTGACTATTTAAGCATGATGTATTTTAGGCCACATGATAATGTAGTGTACATGAGTACAAACCACCCATAGGGCACTGAGGTTTTAGTCCTCCTACCGGGTATTGGGGTTTTAGTCCCCCTGCCATTTTATATATTAGGCACTGGGGTTTTAGTCCCCCTGCTACTTTTTAGGCACTGGGGTTTTAGTCCCCCTGCCACTAGTGAGGTCCGGTAGGTGCCTCACCCTATATTGAGATGAGTTTGCATCTTAATATATTCATGCTATGTGATTATTATTGTGGTGATTGATTATGGCAGTTTTCTCTCTCTTATTCATGTACTTGCCTCATTTCTTTTGAAATCTCTTATTGTAGAGAATCTTTTATATTGCAATGCTTTAGATTATTTAATTGTCCTATTTCTCTTGAATAACACATACTTTTATCTTTCTTTTACTGGATGACCCCAACCATCCAGGCTAGGATCAGAGTGTGCATTGATGCTTGGTGAACCTAAGGCTAATGATAGGACAAGAAGAAAAGGAACATATAACTTGTATGATCATAGTTGCTTTTATATAATAATTTGTTTTGTTTGGAGATAATGTTGGCTTAGTCTAAGTCTTCCTCTACCTAGATCCTTGTTCTTGTATAAAGTTGTACTCCCATTTGAGAAACTTTTATAATGTACTCTTTATACATTTTGAATAAAGTCAAGTTTTATATTTCTTCCGCTGCTACACAATTGATGATTTTGGTTGCCATGGTTTATAGTAGAGACTTGGTCTTTACAGCATGGTATCAGAGCATCAAGGTAGTCATATTATTGACTATTTAAAATTGTCTCCTAGATAGAACCCTTTCCATATATAGTTCCTTTAGTAAGTTTTTCACCTTAGAGTTGACATTTAATAAAAGTTTGATTTAGTATCATAATAATAATTAATTAAAAATAAAATTTTTCAACTTTTTGGTGAATTGTCTATTGAGAAGCTACTAGAGCAAGAAGTTGAAAGTGATGGTGTCTAGAAAGGGTCAGAGCTTGGGGGCTGGCAATATTTTCCTCCGCCCCACTAGCTTGGTAATGAGGACTCCTGAGCTCATATGACCTGGCCTGGCCTGATCTGATACAGACAGTTCGAATAGTCTATCTTTGGGCATGTTTCCTAATTGTTGAATACCTTAGGAAAACCATAAGTGATGATTTGATCTCTTACACAAAAATCATCCTTAAATACCTTATACTCCTATGTGTAGGGTTTAGTGTACCCTATGTTACACCCTGAAGCTTGGTTAGTAAATCCTTTTAGTGTTGAGTTTTATGTACCCTTTTTCCCTTAGCTTAGTTTGACTTAGTTGACCATTTCAAGGGTGGAGTGAGGGTAATGGTGTTAGTACCCTATTTGGTTTTGCAAATCTGATTTCGAGGACGAAATCCCTTTTTAGGGGGATGGAATTCCAATTAAAAGCAAAAACAAATACCTTTGGAGTTAGAAACTCTATCTATATGGACATATGTACATAATAACTTATGTGAATAAGAATTTACCAAACACATTATACTTGTAATTCAACTTGTTTGTTTATACACACATGAATATGTAGTAAGTCATATAGGAATAATTCTTGTGCTTGAACCATAATATATTCTTGATACAAATAATAATGAGTTACTCATTACTAATTGTGAATATACATAACGTTGGCTATGCCACCCTAACGGTAAAATGTGTATGAATAATGCACCCTAAGGATGCTTTAACATGTAATGATCATGTTGACCTAAACCTTAATATGTAATCATCTCGCTTTGACAACATATACATATATATAACCTTAATGCCTTTCATGATACATTAGTGACATTAGGTGTCATCATCACATAATATGCCTTAATGCATGTAAATGGATTATAGTCATAAAGTTATCAATATATGTAAGGTATATCACCTTGTTCTCTAATGAACACCTCATCATTACTGATATATGAATTAATTCATTAATATTTAATGGGTTACATCCTATTCACTAAAATGCATATAATGACTCAAACATGATATTGAATAATTGGATTCACATAAATATTCATAAATGCCTAATGTGAACTAAAATATGTATAATTTATAATACGAAGTGTAATGGATGAAAATTATTAATGATGTCATTAATATGAGTATGAAAGATGATATGAAAATGTGCAATATGAACATTATTTGGAATTATTATAGGCTTAATAACTTGTTGGATAATATTAACTTTTTCTACAAAATAATTTGTGATAATTCTACATGATAGTTTTAAGAGGATGAATTCATGTTATTAAGGTTTTTGACTTAATCCATTAATTTATGTTGAAATGGTTTAGTAAACCCTAATTGTGCTTAAAACCCTTGATGAGGGAGATACATAGGATATAACACTGAGATGTAATTGTTTGGGAATAAAATGTGGCACAAGTGATAGTATAATAAATATGATACCTCTTCATGATGGAGATTATGCTAATAAGACAAAAATGTTAATTTAAGTTTGATAAAAGGCTATAGGTTTTATGGAAACCTTAGTAGCACCTGACTTATGTAGATTTTGTGTTGTACCCTAGATTAAGGGTTATAACCTAGTGTTTAAGGTTGGGATGTTGCACAATCACCCTCTCTTTCCTCTTGTTGTGATTTCGGGGATGAAATCCTCTTTAAGGGGTGATGTGCTGTAACATACTGAATCTCAGGGTCTTTCCTGCAATTTACCCACTTTTGAGCTTTTCTTTGCCTTCTAGTCCATTTGGACCTTTTTCATAAATTTCCCTTCTTTTATATTCTTTTTGGACTCCTTGTGCAATTTGAGCACCATTCAAGATTTAAATTACCTTTTTCCCTCATTTATTTAAATGAAGGGGTGTTTGCACAAATAACCCACACAATGTAATAATTGGGGTCTTAATATGCAAAATGTACACTTATGAGGGATAATAAGTGGAAAATATTAATTTGGAGCTTTTTGGATAAATATATTAGTAATAATGTGTATTTGAATTAATTAATGAGAACATTAACCTTAATTGTTTCTCTCTCCTCAAAATATGATTTTAATTCATGAAAATATGTTATTCAATTGAGAAATTATTATTGAAATCTTAATGTGCTTAATATCTCGAAATTTACTCACATGTTTCATAAAAAGAAGTCTTTCATATAATTCATTTATTTTAATATATCATATTTCTCCCAATTTCTAGAATACTCTTCATTCCATTAGTATTTTCCATTATACCAAAAGTTAGATCAAAAAATACTAATTGATATCCCAAAACAAGTGTTAGAAAACTAGATAGATAGATACACTTTAATCATCTAAAACATCACACATATTATTTTCTTTTGGGAACTGGTCCAATAGTTCATATTTCTATTTTTTCAACAATTCATAAAGTCATTGTTGTTTATTTATGCACAAAATCTCTTATTTATTTAATTTGTGCTCCAAGGACCTATTTGCAAAGCAAATAGTCTCCAAGTAACAATATTATTCTATCAATAATATCATTGGAGAATTTACATATCAATACGTGGTTTGTATTTATATAATTCAATTTTACCAAAATTGAGGATATAACAAAGCGCATTAAGATTGGTTGGTAGGGTAGTCACCTAAAAATAGTTTCCTGTCGAGCAACAATCGATGGTTGCCGACCAAAGGAGTGACAACCAAAGGGTTTACCTTTAGAATGTTTTGTTAGTCCATATCAATAGAAGGCTAGATAAGGTACATTTATTGATGGCTTGTCGAGTGAACATGTATTGAAGATAGAGCAGATCGACAATTCTAAAAATTGTTGGCTACGCTGACAATCATCAACTTAAGGCTCAACGGTCGAAGGTGAGAAATGATGTTGTCCAAACCAAAGGCTTGCCTTCTGTTGGTTTGTTTGTGATGCCACATGGCTTGTAGAATCACAGAGAGCTTGGATCTCTATAAGTAATAGATGAAAACTGATGGAGCGAGACTCACTAGCTTTGTTTTAGTCATCTTCTCTCTTGAAAACCTAAGTGAAGATATAGACTCCATTATGAATGCAATGTTAGACGAAGGCGTAGGAAGAAAGACATTAGCAATAGAAACGGATAGCTTCAACTTAGATTCTTCTTCGTAAGTATTTTCTAAAGGTAGATCTCTTCTTCTTTGCCTGTTCCTTTGCAAAACTCATTGTTTCAGTAGTAGATGTGTTTATTTGACTTCTATTCTTCATCTTCTACCTTCAACATACTTCTTTTAGGTTCATCTATGTTCTAATAGGATGTTCAAGGTTGGTTTTGGAGGTTCTGAGTTCAAATCCAAGCTCGTAGATTGAGATCCCAAGTATATAAAGTTCACACATGAGATCAGTAAGCTAGAATGTATACAAGTGAATGCAAAGTTACCGTTAAAACCTAATTCTACATAAATAAACTTTAAATGATCTTTTTTGTGTATGGATTCATCTATTTGAGAATGGTTTCAAATTTGATAAGTTGCTATATGATTTATTTTAAGTTATTAAATGATCAGTGTACTCATGATGCATATGAAGTTCAAAGAATAGTTTAAATTATGATTATTAATATGATCAGTTATCAACTAAAGTGTATTCTTTATATAAGCTAGTGGATTATTATCTATTAGGATTCAACAAGTGAAAAGTAAAACCCTAAGTACAAATAAAAAGGAAAAAATAGCAAGATAAATATATTACTTGTGGAAACGAAAGAATCACTGGACTTTATATGCCATAAACATCGTAGAATCCATAATGGATGTTTGCACCGTGAAGGAGGAAACATGCATATTGACTGGAAGAGTCTAGGATGAGGTAGTCAGAGCATATTAGAGAGGTATGGGGGACTAATCCTAGAAAGGATGGTCTCCTTAAATTAGTAAGGTACCCAACCTTAGCTGGATATTCCTGATGGTACCAAGTACAGTTTAGTTAGTTCAATTATTAGTCATTAAGTCACCCCTTGTGGAAATAGTGATGTAGGTAGTTATCCAAGTGTTTTTCTTTCTACCTCAGTACTCAAGTTTAGAGGAGGAGTCCACATATTTGACTCTACCATTAGCCCCTGAGACCAAATGTGACAAGGCACGTGGCAAACTAGGTAGCTAGTTTTTAGACTTAGAGTCTTGTATTTATTCTAAGTCTTGTATGATGAGATTGTAGCTTGTTGTGATACTTCCACATGTCATGGTACGCTTTATGTGGATCCAAGACATAATAAAGTACATAATAAATGGACTAAAATATTAGTGAATGGATTCATTTTATTGACCGCAGTCATCATAAGATCAACTTCCATGTTGGATGATTTGTAGTTTTAGTCTACAAAGCTTGTATTATTATGTGTTTGGTTCTACTAATAATGCACATCTAAAATATCTTGTTTTCTTGTTGATGTTTTGTGCATTGATCCAATATCTCATCAACCTACTAAAACATTTTTTAGGGTACCAGATCTTCAGGAGTAGTAAGAAGCTAGCCACCCTCCGGAGTAGTTCTAATGAGGTCTCAAGAAGAGTAGTTAGGTAGTTAGTCAGTCTCTTATCCTTCATCTAAATCCTAGATATGAGAGAGTGAGAAAAGAGAGCAGTTTGTAAGTAGTTTTACTTGATGTTTATTAAGAGAGAGCTCATACTTTTATGTAAAAGTCAAACTCTATTGTCACCTTTCATGGTTTGCATGAATAAGGTGTTATATTTCTAGTTAACACAATGCTTATTTAGTTTTATAAATTAAAGAAAAGAAAAACTTAAGACTGACATATAATTAGTAATTAAAGTTAGTGTTTAGTATAATCCCTCTTTGATGGACCTAAACCGTGGTAGGTGGGTTTGGGTTGTGTTAAACTCTTGGTATGAGTGTGAGGTTGAGATGAGGTTTAGGACAGAGGTGGTAAGAGACGAATAGGACTAGGATGCTTTCCTCTTTGAGCTACATCTTTTTAATAGATGCGTTCCATTATAGATATGAAGATGGTAGGAAGAGGACGTGGTCAGGGTGAAGAACAAGATGAGAGCCATTATGGCTATAAACCCCGAGCAATGGCTCAAGGTGGATAAGATAGGGATGAGGCGGCAAGAATGTACTGCATCTTCCTGGAAATAAATGATAAATATAAGATGGATAAGAGGTCTTAATATTCCATTAAGGACATGATGAGATCCTATGAGTTGGTGAAGAAGCTTGGTGGAACTGAGTTTTATGGAATGACAAAAATAGTTGTAGCATATGTGTGGCTTTGATATCTGGAAAGGGTTTTTGCTTAATGAAGTTACCAAAGGATAAGAAGATGAATCATGTTGACTATTTACTCAAAGAAGATGCTGAGTTGTGGTGACATGGAGTGGAAGATAATAGGAGGAAGACCGTGATGACATGGAGGGACTTGGTAGATGAGTTTCACCTTAAATATTTTCCTCTGACCTTCTTAAGAGAAAAAATGATACAGTTAGAGAATATTAGGAAGGACAACATGCCATTGGTAAATGGAAGGCATATTTCACAAGGTTGGTTAACTTTTATCCTTAGCTAGTACCAGATGATGTAGAGAAATGTAGGAGATTTTGAGGATGTTTAAGATCCAATATTAGACATACCATATCAGCTTTTAGGAGAAGAGATAGAGAAAAATTTGGAGTATTTGTGGAAGCAATAAGATGTATCAAGGAGTCAATTAATGTTCATAAGAACTCCAAGATAAAGAAGAGATATAGAGATTTTGGTAGAGATGGACAAAGTAGTAGTGGGAAGAAAGGAGGAGTGGTTTCTTCTCCAAGTTAGGATGATGTCTTAGTTGTTTACTGGTTCACGTAATGTTGTATCTTCCTATAGTAGAGGATCTAGCCCTAGTAGATGGAATGTATCACCAATGTGGGAACCTTCAATAAGGTCTTCATGATCATTAATATCAATGATAGCACTATAGTGATAGGCTACAGCTATGTGTGGCACTTGTGGTAGGACACACTATGGTCCTTGTTGAGGAACTACATTTCAAGGATGTCACTATAATGGATAGATGGGTCATTTTAAGAGAGAATGTACTAAGCTCTAGATCACTCCAACACAAAGTTCATAGTCCTATATCAAAATCCATAGAAGCAGACCCCAACCAAAGGAGCAGATTCTTCAATGGTTGTAGATCTAGAAGGGGAGAACCTAGTAACAACAGTAGACAATATTGTGGTAGATGGAGAGCCACTAGATGTTTATTTTTTATGACTCAACCTAAAGAGGTAGTATTTCTTAGTGTTGTTATAGGTGAGATTCTTTTCTCAACAACAATTCAATTATAGTTTTGATAGATCTTGGTGCAACACATTCTTTTCTACATTGATCTTTAGTAAGTGAATTAAATCTTTTAACTCAAAATTTATCTTGTGAGTTGTTGTTAAGAGTACCTCTAGTGAACCAATAGTTTTTAAAGATGTATGTACTATATGTCTTTTTAGTCTCATTGGATATACCATAGCAATTAATCTCATACCCTTAGACATTTATTCTTTTCAAATAATTTTGGCTATGGATTTCCTTGAGACATATCAAGTCCAACTAGATTGTTGGAAGAAAGAGGCTATCTTTTGCAAGGTGGATTTTCCTGTATCTTTACTAGAGATAGAGAAGTCTTACCCATGTGCATAGTTGCAATTGTTGTAGCTGATAAGATTATGTGAATAGGGTGTGAGGACTTTCTAGAACATGTGGTAGATGCAAAGGTAGAGAAAAAAATAGTTAATATAGAGGTTTTTCCCATAGTGTGTGTGTTCCAAAATGTCTTAGCTAATGAGGTAAAAGGTTTACCTCTATAGAGATATGTTGATTTTGAGATACAAATCCTACCTGATAGTCACCCTATAGCAATACCAGCCTACATAACGACACCTACAGAGTTAAAAAAAATTAAATACTAAGCTACAAGATTTATTAGGCAAGGATTTCATTCAACCTAGTACATCACCTTGGGGAGTTCTAGTACTTTATGTGAAAAAGAAGGATGGAACTTTGCAGTTATGCATAGACTATAGGAAATTAAATAAGATAGACATTAATAATATATATCCTTTGTATAGGATTGATGATCTATTTGATTATTTGCTCATAGAAATAATTTTCTCTAAGATATAACTTAGGTTAGGTTATCATTAGTTGAGGATAAAGGCATCAGATGTACCTAAGTCAGCCTTCAAGATAAGATATGGACATTATGAATTCATATTTATGTCCTTTGGACTGAGAAATGTCCCTACAACTTTTACGGACATGATGAATATGATTTCATATCGTATCTTGATTAGTTCATAGTAGTGTTTGTAGACGATATCCTTATATCTTCCAAGGATGTAGAACAACATGAACAACATCCAAGGATAGCTATGCAGTTGTTTAGACAACATTAGTTGTATGGAATGTTCAAAAAAATTGACTTCTGGATGTATGAAGTTTTCTTTGTTGGGCATATCATATCAGGAGAAGGAGTCAGTATAGAGCCAACGAAGTGGAATTTGTTCTTTAGTAGGTGCAACACATTTTGCTGTGATTACAAGTTTTCTAGGGATAGATGAATATTATATAAGATCAATAAGAAACTTCAATGTCTTAGAAGCACCTCTTACATGATTAACAAGAAAGGATATGCTTTCTTTAGTCTAAAACATGTGATAAAAGCTTCCAAACATTAAAGAACAAATTAACTACAACACTAGTTTTGATTTTACCAGAGGCAAATAAGGGACATGTGGTGTTCTGTGATGCATCCAAAAGAGGTTTAGGATGTGTACTTATGCAGGATGGAAGGGTGGTGGCTTGTGCTTATAAATAACTCAAGAAGAATGAAGAGAACTATCCAACTTATAATCTTGCGATTGCAACAATATTACATGCCTTAAAGACATAAAGTCATTATCTCTATGGTGATTCATTTCAAGTATTTACTAACCATAAGAGTTTAAAGTACATTTTCACACAAAAGGGTCTTAACATGAGGCAATGTGGACAGTTACAATAGTTCATACACCACCTTCAGTGTTGGTTAAAATAGTCCTATAACATCAATTTTTATCCAACACCTAAGTGGGAGACACTACAACTAAGGACCTTCTACGCTAGTTTTTTGGGAACAGTCAAACTGATGCCATAGAGTGATTGTTAGTTTCTTTAAATATATAATCGATGACTCAAATGGTGAATCATTGAGATAAAGTATCACATAATCACTCTGTGTTGTCAGTTCCTAGTAAGTAATTGATGTTATATTATTCTAACAATATCAGTATTTAAAAAGAAGAAGCCAAAGAGTAGCATGACTAAACTGGAAGCACGGCCGTGCCAGGAAGAATGGTTGTGTTGTGGGCTGGGTAGTTCTATCATCACTTTTGGTAAAACAACTGATGACACATGATATATATTGTGTTGGTTTTTTCTAAAAATCTGACATTGTACTTCCTTATCATGTAAAATTTTAACTGATCAGGGTATAATTGTTGTTGATTTTGGATAAAAAAACGGACGCCATAGATCTACAACATCATTCTTTTAATAAAAATGGATACCTTGGTCTTTTTAAATAGAAGGTTTGCAGACCTGCTATCTGGTGATTCCATAGGCTGATGAACCTGTAGTTCATTAGAATTGTAGGTTCCATCTTGTGTTCAACATAACAACAGGCCAACACATCTACAAAACCAATAATAACAAACACATACACACAATTCATCCACCCACATATATTTTCATTCTTTAATTCCATTCTCTTCAAAACTGAATTCCATTCTCATGCACACATATACAATTTAAATACACATACAAGATCCATTCGCCAATTCCATTCTCATGACATGTACAAATATAATTCTCATTGTATCCATTCATCTTCACATTCATTCACACACATGTATATATACACATCATTCTCATACAAACCAACATTCACTCGCATCAAATTTAAAGTTCCTGAAGTCATAACCAGTACATGTATATAGAAATAAATGACATCAAGGATTAGAAAACTCATATTTATTAAAGATATATTCAAAGTTGACTTCATAAACAAAGGTGTGTTCCCATTATTGTTATATCTCATCTATTTATTCTTTTGTATAGAGTGTTTTGTTATTAAGTTGATGCAAAGAGAATGACATAATTCAATTGTTTGATTTGATTTTTTCATATATCAAATGAGACTATTTACTTATGATGATCAAGATTATATATAGACTACATTTTGTATATAATGGATGTCTAGTGTCCCATGTCTAACAATTAGGTTCACATACCACATCACGTAGTATCTGCATGACCAACCATTGTCTTGTATAGGGTATAAATTTATAGTTATGTAAAATTTTAATAATCAAAACTAAGCATAGTTGGCATATATATGCATTGGAGTCAGAAAACTAGCTCAACATCCTTCCAACTTATTGATTTCTTTTCTTATCTACCTTTACTCTCACCTTTTTGAATTCCTTTATAGCCCATAAGGTAAAGTAACACATTTAATTGGATTAGTATATAGTCATGTAACTAATTATGCCGACATTAATATATGTTGACGAATATAAAAGTTCACTCACGTAGATAATGCCTATTTCATTGTGTGTCCCACACTGTCTACTTTCTCACCCCAAGGATTTAGATAATATGTAGTTAGCATCTTGGGGACAATAACCAACAACACCAAATGATTATTACTGAACGAAAAGAAGCAAAACAAAAAAACTCAAAATCCACAATGACATGTAATTTATAAGTCAAAATTATAAGCAAAGTTGAAACATAACCAACATTGAAAGAAGCTAAAATCATGCTCTTTCTTGTACTACCAAAATATTTAACTATGGTAGAAAAGTAGGCACTAACATATTTTGGATCTTTATCTACACATCTAATCAACGATGGAACTAGAAATGCCACACTAGCTAGTGCCAACGCTCCACACACCCTATATAAGTGGATGAAAAATGTATACATATGCATTAATATATAAGAAAATAGATCAACATATATTTTCACATATATAGAATGAGGTATTTAGGCATAATATCTCACAATATCCAAAGTTCTACCATAGTTGTATTCAACAAAGTATAAATAAATATCTCCACAACATCTTGCACGAATACACTAGTATCGTGAGCTTGACCTATAGCATCCTCCTTAATATGGACCATCATAGTCAACCCTTCTTTTAAGTTGCTTAGCCATAGTGTCAACCCCATGTACCTAGGACCTAAAGAGTTGAATAGGTCTTTTGAAATCCAAGTAGGTAACTGAATATCTGGAGGAGGAAGTGGACGATGAATTGTAGGGGGGTTCTTAGGTGCTAAGACATGCATATGTATATTCTCATATTATTTTCCTAGTATATACACAAGTAGAAAAGAATCACACATAGAAAGGCAATGAAAATGTAGCATACGTCACTGTATACAACTCTTACTTTTGGCCATGGAATCATGCCATCTTTTGCATCACATATCCTATCGTGGTCGGGGTGGGCATGTGGCAGTGGTGTCTATTTTGAAGTGGCATACACAAGCTAGATAGACACACAAACTACATCGGTGGGCATTGGATGACCATGAATCATGTCACCTAGAAGGAATGGGTAAGTGTCGCCCAATGCAACGACATATTCTAGTAGTAAATGACAGCTTGGACTCAACCCCTATAAGTTTGCTTTTAGTGTTATATACACCTAAACACAAAAAATCACTTGAAAGAGTACTATATCACAAACAGACTTACACTGGGTGTGCTAGCTGGTGGGTCCATGAGATTACTCCCAAAAACCTATATCGTAGGAGGGTTCACCTCTTAGAAAGAGTGGGATGCCATATGTACTTCCTAAGGAGGTAGAGAATGAGAAGCATGATAATATCTCATTGGGTCCTCTATTCCCTTTATAATTATGCCTAGCACTTTCGCTTGTGACCAAACTCCTTTCATGACAGATTTACACTTCTCTGATGACCAAAAGAAAAGGATCTTATACTGATACCAACCCCAACTACTTTAACACGACTGGGATGCTCTAGAGTACCTAGAGAAACTATCAATTCATCCATTTGGCCCTCAAGGATGAACTTGCCTAATTTTCTTTTCTCCTAGAGGTCCCTCTAATCATCATATATAGTAATTGGTGAGTAAAACATAACAACCAAGGTCAAAAATGAACATATAGCATGCTGAGTTAAATTTTACCATTTTTGTAGTCACCTCAGCAGTTGTGGGGTCAGGTATTTCTCCAGATTGGTTCGTCTTTGCAGCTATCCACTCCTAATGGAAAGGTGAAGGTGCAAGAGTAGTAAAAGACTCAATAGACCCAAGAGTAGGCTGTTCAGAAGAAGATGCTTCCAGTCTCTTTTGCCTCTACATTATGTAGCCACTTGGACCCAATTTGTGGTTGTGCGCATTCTTTGCACGTCTTTTTTAGTAGTGTGTAAAGCCTAGTTAATACAAACCATATGTTAAATATGTAATACATAAAACCATAATATGTACAAATAAAGGAGGCTTAATACCTTGAATTCATCTATTTGTCTTGAAGCAACAAACACGTCCCACACCTTGGGCTCAAGATAAGTCCATTGCTTAGTGACAAACTTCTTCTTGTTGTTTCTCATTATGTATTCTCTTTTTAGACTTGTCCTATAATTCCTTAATAGCCTCCCACATTGCTGCATCACCACTTTATGATGTAGTTTTTCATCAAACTCAAAGATTATTAGAAAGATTATATATTTAATGGTATGCCATACAAAAATAGAATTGTGAATATCTTCAAAAAGCAGAATATCTCAGACATAAGTCATTCTAGATGTAGTCTTTCTTGGAAGGATCAAAATTATGTCAAGATTCTATAATTATATCCACTTTGATGGGAGTTAGAACCCCCTAGATATTGCATCAAAGTATTGTGATTCTTCCCAATAGGATTTTGTGCATCATTAAAGTCAATAGCAAGCTTCCGTCCTTTACCCCTATGCACTACCAACTTGTTCATCAAGGTGATTCCTTGCTATGTGCACGATCATGCTATTTCTCAACAAAGCTAGCAAAACCCTAAGGGTCCACATCCTCAGGATGATCATCCTAAAATTGTCAAGAAACATATATGAGTGGTAGAGAATGTAAAATGCACTTCTATATAATAATTGTGATAAATAATCTAAAATGCACATATATGTAATAAAACAGCACAACTTACATTGTCATGGTGCTCATCTTTATGGTGCACATCGTCATGGTGCTCATCCTCACAATCAGATTCCATCTAGAAAATTTTTAAAAATGAAATATAAGTGAGAAGGAATATAAATTGTACATGTCGCATATGAAACATATATAACTATAATTAAGAATGTAAAATGCACATCTAGTATTTAAAAAAAATGCATGCCTCTAGTATTGATTGGATATTTGATCAATTAATATTCCTTCTGTGTGATCTCCATGTAGATATGAGTTAGTATTAGCTTCAACATTTGGTGTTAGAAAGCCAATTGAGAATGGACTGGAGTCATCATACTTGTCATAGGAGTCTTCTTCATCTATAGGATCTACAATGAACTGTCTTTTCCCATGAAGAATGACAATTCATTTTTATTTTGTAGGATCATCAATGTGTAATACTCTCTTTTCTTGTGATGCCACTATGAATGGTTCACCCTTCTCGTAAATCCTTTAAAAATTTACCAATGTGAAACCCTATTCATCCACTACAACTCCTTCAGTGTTATCAACCAATCACACCTAAAGATAAGAACTCTAAAATATGTATAGTCAAACTCCCATATATCTTCAATTACACCATAATATATCATTTTAACTTCACATGGACTTTGATCATTTGCACTAGAAAAATACAATGAAGACGCTTGCAGGGTGACCCCACTATTTTGGGCAACACTCTTATCATCTTGATAGTTTGTGTTATAAGAAAATACATTTATGTGAAACCCTTCATAAGACATAACATTTATTTTTGGCTTAAAGGAGAGAAATTCGAAATCTTCAGCAACATTATTTGGTGTTTGAGATAGTTGACAGAAGACTTTATCTTCAAACCATCTAATAAATGTCCTATTAGGCCATCTCACAAGCCACTTTGTGCTATCTTGAGGATAATTTTTCTTGATAAAGTTCATATGTTATGTGATGTACATACCCACATTTCATGTGTAAAACATACAATTTTGCTTGTTCCCACAACTCACAATTAATTACTTACACTCATGCTCCTAAAGTCCCTTTGTCAGTATAGGGATCAATATTATTTTCATTGGTAGGAGCTTCATCACAACAACAAAAGTCACCACAAAATTCCATAATCTCCCTAGCCACATAACCCTCAATAATACTTCCTTTAGGTGGATAATAATTTCAAACATCACCTTTAAAAGAACTCATGTAATGTTCCAAAGGATACATCCAATGCAAGAAAACTAGACCTAACATTTTCACTTTCCTAGTCATATGGAGAGCAAGATATACCATGATATCAAAGAATGAAGGAGGAAAATACATCTCAAGCTGCCACAATAAGGACCACTTCTCTTTGGAACTTATTAAGATTCTCAAGATCAACAACTTTGCTACATAAAGTGTTGAAGAAAAAACAAAGCCTTGTGATTGCAAAACTTACGTGCTTCTACATTATAGATCAAATAGAAAAGAGTGATATTTTCTACAATAGCGTGTGAAAATCATGAAATTTAAGACCTATCATCTTTAGATCCTTCAATAATATCAATCTACATATATTGGAAGAGCATGTTGGTATGTATGTTGAGAGAGCCAACCATATGATGATTGAAGTGGCATATATTGTAAATGATTTGATTAATGATAAAGGCAATCTTCCAATTTATTCTATTTTATTTTGTTATGAGATAATGATGTAGCATAATAAAATTCTAACATAATGATATAACTCAATGACGTATATCTCTGGGTTTAGGACCCGAATGATGAGATCATACGGATGTCAAGAGTATATGCATTCTTGTTGTGACCTTAGTCGAATGTTATTGTGGAAGGCTAATATACAACAATAACACTTAAGAGTAGAGTGTGTGTTGGTTGATGATAGAATCTCATTAGTCATGATATGTGATATCAAACCAAGCACATAGATACTTGTTATAGAATAGTGTATCAGACAGACCCACTTTTAGAGTGACATATGAAAACCATGATTGGGAGTCAGTGTCATCTCTCATAGTGATGGTGATGATTGTGGTTCATAGACCTAAAATCACTACACTCTCTACATGTCATTTGGTGTACTTTGACATCATCTGGCGTGATCTAGAATAAGGGTTGTCATAAAGGTGGTGCTCGGGTGCACTGTGACACATGGGGATTATTGTGAGTGATGTAGATGGGATTTGTTCCTCCTACAGGAGTTTGATATCATGGCCACTTGATAAGTGAGACTGAGAAATGCATGTCCAAGTTGGTGTGAGTCAGTATATGATATTGAGCTTACACATATCTCAAATAATTTGTTCTAGTTCATGGAATATGGATTGAATGTTGGATAGGATGATGATTCCATGCCTCGAGTTCAATCTGGATATTAGAGACAAAGGAACTATACAATCAGTGTAACACCAACCACAAATTATAGATTAAGTTGTGCTCCAAATTCTCCAAGTACTTGGGTAGAAATGAAGTCTTGCTAGATACCAGTCATTGCTTGTGAAGTCATAATATGATTATGACTATCACTGCCAATGTAATTTGGAGCCTACCATGTCACACACATAGGATGTATTGGAATAGGAGCATAATTGTGGACATGATTGAAAATGTTTTGAATCAAATTGAATACTAAATATTTAGGTAATCTACCATAATTATTGTGGAATATAATATGAGTTAATTGGTTAGAATGTTTAATCCAATTAATTAGATTCAAATTGTTAAGTCGGCTGGCTAATCCCAAGCAATTGTCTAGAGCAAGATGAAAAATTAGTTAATCAACTAATATGATTACTTGGGTTATTAATTGAATCAAAAATATTCTTTTAATTATCCATGAGTGGCTTGTTTTAAAAGCAACTGCAGCCTTTTGTTTTCCCAGGGGATTTAGGGAATCATGCTTCCTTTCCTATGATATTTATAGGGGTATGATGACCATTTTAAAAAGACACTCTTGTACATGAACCCTAGTAGTCATCATCCCCAAGAGAGAGAAGGGGAGTGACTGTGACACTAGAACATCCTCAGGCAGAAGGTTACTCCTTCCCATCAGCTCTAGAAGCACAACATGGAGTTCCAGTCCATCCACATGGATGAAGTAGAGACATGGATGTTAAGCATCGGTGTTCATAGGATGTCATCTAGGACTGTCTGTACACGTGAGGGGCTACACATAACATCGTGTGAAGGAACTTCGTTGAACTTGCTCTGCAACGAGTATATCACATGCAAACTCTTTCCAAATACATTGTTATTGATGAGATCTTCTAGTTGGGTATGTGAAAAAATAATTTGTTGTTTTTGTTGCACTTATCTCCTCAAAAAAACCTAACAGAGTATCCCTATGGCACCTTAAGACTAAGCAAGCACTCACAAAAAGTTCTCTTCTCTTGTCTAGATATCATGTAACAAGCATGAGGTATATATATTTTTCAATCATTGCTAACTTCAATTTTGTTAATTCTTTCCCTAAATCCATTTCTTGTAGGTCCATTCTACATTTGATTCCATCTTTAGTATTACATGGTATATTCAATAGAGTACCAATGACACTATCACAGACATTTTTCCCAACATGCATGACATCAATATAATGCCTAACTATCAAGGAACTCCAATAAGGAAGATCCCATAATATTGAACTCTTATTTAATAAATATTTGTTAGTTTAAGTAGGAATAGTGCATTGTGATCTCCTACGAAATGCATTGACAAAGTTTTTTACTCTCTCATCAACAGCCTCCCCTGATTTATGTTTAGGGGTACTCTATTAGTCATTTGATCCATTGAACGCTTTGTGCAACCCTTGATAAGGATTCCCTTTTGGAAGAAACCTTCGATGAACAAAATAGACAGTCTTGTTGCCATGTTTTAGTTGTATTGAATTAGTGTTTTCCTCAGATATAGGGCATTCTGTGGATCTTTTTACATTGTATCCAGATAAATTCCCACATGCTTGAAAAATCATTTATATTGCAAACCAAAATAGCATGCAAGCAAAATGTCTTCCTATGCAAAGGATAATAGGTCATCACACCTTCTCCGCATATATTCTTTAAGTCATCAATTAGATGTTCAAGAAAAACATCAATATCATTTGCAGGTTGTTTGGGGATCGTATCAACAAGGATAACATGACATACTTATTTTTTGTAAACAACTAGGGAGGAAGATTGTATATAATAATCATAATAGGCCAACTTCTATGTTTGATGCTTAATGTGCCATATGGATTCATCCCATCATTACAAAGCCCAATCTTAGATTCCTAATTTCTTCACCAAATTCAGGGTACAACAAATCAATTTTCTTCCGTTGTGGGGAATCAGATGCATGACGTAGTTTCCCATCATTGTTTTCTTTCCCTCTGCATCCCAAGATAAATTTTCCACATTCATGGTATTGGTCAACAAGCATTGAAATTGTGGTATTAAAGGTAGATATCACATAACCTTAGCAGGAGAGCCAATTTTAGGCATACCCAAAGTGGTCATTTTGTACATTGATGCCCCACATTTTGTACATCTTTCAAATAGATATAGTCCTTTTGAAATAAAATACAATCATTAGAGCATGCATGTATCTTCTTAGCCACCATTCCCATTAGGCACAACATTTTGTTTGACTCATATTTTGAGATCGGAAGCTCGTTGCCTTCAGGAAGAATTTTGTTCACCAAAGAAAACAAAGATGTGAAGGTTTATTTTCTCGATCTGTTGTTATCCTTCAGAGTATACAATCTCAACTAAGTATAACTGTATCTCAACATCATGCATAATTTTTCTAAAGAAGGAAGGTGGATCAGTATGATTTACCCCACAACTATCTAGAATAGCATCAACCATGTCTATTAGAATCAATTTATTCACGTCTGTATCATCGTCGAGAATTTCTTCTTCAGCACACGAGCACTACTAGTGACATCTACTGAGCTCATAGTAGGAATCTTTCCATGCCAGTACCATTTTGTATAGCCCTCTGCAATCCCATTGCACATGACATGCCTTTTGGTTTTGTCAATAGTGTCATCTTTTGAGTTGTTACTTCAATTCCTACATGAACAATATAAACTATCTCCACATCGTCTCCTATGTTCCTATGCAAATCTTATAAACTGATCAAGACCAGTAATAAACTCTGGAGTGAAGTGATTTAAAATGGACATCCATGATTTATCTATTCTATGATCACAAATAAAATGATTATTGAATCAAGTATTTGGAGATTAAGATCTATAAATTAGGGTTTATAGATTAGCATTTAAAAATTGGTGTTTATCATTTACGTTTTATGGTTTAGGGTGTACATATTTAAGGATTAGGGTTTACAAATTAGGGTTTACAATTTATTATTGAATCTGTACTACCTATCCCATTCTTAAACACCTAATCTCACTAGTAGGTGTATAATGTGTATTTGTTTTTAAGAATATTTATATAGATTTTCCCTTTAGTTCCCTAAGTACACTGATGAAGATGGGCAAATACCCACCTACATATGTACTTAGAGAAGAAACAGGGAAGTGTTGATGAAAATCTTGAGAACTGAATACACACTATACACTTACATCCTAAGTGAGTTTAAGTATTCAAGAATAGTCCTAAACTAGGGACTATTCAAGATTTACTCCTAATGAGTAAATCTAGGATGGGTTTCTAGGCCAACAGATAATTTGTCATTTATACCTATGATCTTAGTGTCATCATTCATATGATAGGTGAAAAACATTATACATTAAGCTAGGGTTATAACAATACATGCATTTTCAAGGATAAGAGCCATAAACTTTCTTATATCAAAGTTAAGATTATATATATATATATATATACATACATACATACACATATGTATACATATACAAAGGATCCAAAATATCTAAATAAAGTCAAAATTTTAATTGAAAAATAAATACAAAACTAGACATACAAATATAATGAATTAATTACCTAATTTAAACAAGTAGTACAAACAAATACCATAAAAACACATAACTGGAATCATTTCATCATAAATTAGAAAATCCAGAAAAATAAAAAAAAGAAATCTAGTTAGATAAAATACAAAATGAAAATAAACTATAATTGTGTAAAAACTAAATATAAAAGCAAAGTAAAAAATAAATCAAGCAAGCAACTATGAAAAAAATAAGGCGTGACAAAAAGCAAAAAAAAAAGAGAAAATATAGAGAAAACATCCTCAGGCCGCAACAGAGGAGGCCTCGATGGTGGGTGTCAACAATAGAGAAGACAGTAATAGTAGTAGTAGAGGGATTTGATGGCAATGACAACAAAGGACTAGCAGTAGAGGCAAGAGACAATAGTAGAAGTGTCGTTGGTGAGTAAAACAATAATAGTAGAAGTGATAATTAGTGGTGGCACAGTAGCAACAGTAGTACGGAAGGTCGGAGCTCAGCACAATTCGAGTGACAATGATAGTGGTGGTCAGTATGACCAACGAAAGTTGAGGATCACAACAATCGCTAGAGAAAAGTGGGCATAGGGTGATGAAACATAAATGGCAAAAGATTTTTTTTGTAGATTCTACTAAGTGAATTTAGTCATTGTTTGTATGTAGAAATCTAATGACTAAGACTTTAGTCCCGGTTGTAAGATAAAATTGAAGAAACAATTCAATTTCTGTGGTATGTTATCTTCCAAAAAACTGACTCTATATGAACTTATCCCTATTAAAAATATCCAACCACACTAAGCTCTGTGTTGTTGGTTTTTCATAAAAAACTGACACCATAGGTCAATCTCCATTGTTAGTTGTGCACCCAAAAATCAACAACACATGTACTTAACCCTAACGAAAATGCCAACCTCTCTAAGACATTAGGCGTCAATTTTCCACCAAGAAACTAACATCATAAGTCAATTTGGGGGGAAATAATTTTCACAGGGCACGTAGCGGAAACCCTTTGTCATCAGTTAACAACCAACAATAAAGAATTTTTGGAGGAAAAACTTTTTGTGGTGTACTTGACCTACAGCTTTGGTTTCCAATGTAAAAACTGACAACAAAGTCATTTTAGCAGCAAAAATTATCTTGTGGGAAGGGTTTTGTCATTAGTTTTTTACAACCAATGCAATCCACATATATCAAAATCTCCATTGAAAATTTGAATTTTGTGGGCTATCTTGGACTTTGCTTCTTAACAAATAAACTGATATTATAGTAAAACCCATATCCATGATTTTTCTTAATCGACAAGACTTGTCCAGTAGTGAAGTTTTGTGTTATACCAACTAACACTATATGTCCACAATGTTAGTCTTTTGAAATAAATAACATTAAGAAAAGTGACACCATAGGTCAAAATTGTACTAGTGTTAGAACTCATCAAGGATTATGATATTAACATTTAATTACCACCCTGGGAAGGCCAATGTTGTGGCAGATGCTCTGAGTAGGAAGTTTACATCGCCTACATAAATGATTTTTATGGCATCTGTAAAAATATATTTTTTGGTAAAATTGAGAGAGATTAATTTAGGTTTGAGTGTGTCAGAACAAGGTGGGATGATTGCACAGATTCAGGTTAGACCTACATGCTATGAGCAAATAAAAAACATTCAAAAGAATGATTGTGAATTGAAGCAAATCATGCATGGCATGAAATAAGGAAAGAGGGTAGAGTTCAAATATTCAGATGATGGTATGTTGTATTAGCTGGTTAGATTGTGTGTTTGAGATGTCATTGATCTAAAGAAGCATATTCTTGACTAACTATTCTATACAAGCAATGCATTTAGATAGTTCTAAGATGTATAACAATCTTAAGGAACTATATTGGTGGTCATGATTGAAGAGAGATGTAGCTGAGTATGTAGCCAAGGGTGGTGTTTGCCAACAAGTCAATGATGAACAATACAAATCAGCAAGCACCCTACAACCACTCCCTATTCCAATGTGAAAGTGGGAACATATTACCATTGACTTTGTGGTAGGGTTATCTAGAATGTCACAAGGCTTTGACTTAATATGGGTGATTTGTTGGCTAAATTGGACATTAATATACCCTTTTTTTATAATAACAAACATTTCACACTTGTGGAACTAACATGTTATTTGAGTATTTCAGTGTTCAAAGAAATAAAGAAATTCTACTAAGTTGAAAAATGAAGATCAATGCAAATTGAAGATCAAATGCGCTTAATTGTATAAATGTTCACGATTGTACTCAAATGTAAACACTTATACAAAATCTAATGTACAAGTACTTATATATCATGTAAATCAAGCTCTAGAACTTCTCTACCCACTTATAACCCTTAGATAGGTTTCTTACAAAGTTGGAGTCACCATCATTCATTGAAACACACACTTAGTAGGTGATTCAAAAGACTAAAACAAGGACATCCTCGGTCAAAAAACTTGTCGACCGAGACACAATCGGTCAAAGTATTTGTCAACCAAGAACCACCTCAATCAAAATAGTGAGCACTAGTTAACAACTTAAATAATTATGCTCTAAAACAGTCATCGATCAAAAATAATCTTGATCGAGTAAGCTTCGATCTGAAGCTAGTGACCACTAGACTGAGTGATTGTAGTTGGAAGTTGTAAATAGACGTTGTAACACTTTTTCCTTAAACCTTGGACCGGTCAAAGAAACTGTCAATCGAGACATAGTTCGGTCGACAAACTTCTCGACCGAGTACGGTTCTAAATTGTTCTTTTCAAGTACGGACAAATTAGCAATTTCTAGCCAACTAATGTATACTTAACAACTAGTTAAGCACTAAGAACACTCTAGAAACTCTGTAGAATATACCTAAACACTTACAAACCATTCCTATATATAGGAGGCCTTGAGACACTTTAAGGATCTAAGTGACACTTGAGTATTCACTATTGAGAGCAACAAAGCTAGAATTCACTTGCCATCTTCTTCCTTGTTCTATAGAGTTGTCCTATAGCTACAATCTCCTAGACACCACATATAGCCACGTCTATCTTAAATGGACATGAGATCCAAATGCTTGATATAGGATCAAAGTGATGTACTCAATTGTTGTATTTCCTTCTTCCAATCCCACTTCACAGGTACAAGCTACTTTTGCTCCTTAGCTACTCCAAGATTGTGGAGACTGCCTTAGGGAGTTTGGTTGAAGCTACTTCTTGGTGGATAAGGCTGCTTCAAGAGGTGCTTGAAATTACTTCAAGGAAGGCTACTTCAAGGGTGGTTGAGGCTACTTATAAAGGAATGCTATCTCAAGGTTGTGGAGCTACTTCTAGGAGGAGAAGGCTGCTATAAGGGTTTAGATTTACTTCAAATAAGGTTGCTTCAAGGAGGTTGAGGCTACTTCTACATGAAGGCTACTTCAAGGATGGTGATTGTATTTTATGTAACATCCTTGCGAGCTAATACAATTAATCACTTTCAAAATCCCAATTAACGACAATTGGGTAGTGGAAAGACAACCTTTGAATTCAAAGGTTGGAACCACTCTAAACACAAGTGTCTTCCTTATTTCCTCCTATTTCTTTGGTTGAGTGTTTTAATTATCTTTTGATTATCAAAAAGCTCTATTCACCCCCCAGATCTTTTAATTGTTATTAAAGCGAGTCTTCAAGGAGCCCGAAACATGTCTTGAACAATGGGGAAAGGTGTACTTTACAACCTCAACCTTGAAGGATCTTACATGAGTCGGCCACCACCTTTTAATGGAAGCAAATACACCTATTGGAAAAGAAGAATGAAATTCTACTTCTAAGGAATCAGTTTGGAGTTATGGAGGATGGTGTCTACTCCCTATGTGCTTCCCACAACCGAGTATGCAACATGGGACCCAAACATGGTAAAACAAGTTCAATTAAATGCCAAAGCGGTAAGCATACTATATTATTCTATTTCACTTAGTGAATTCAATAGAATATCCTCATGTGATATGGCTTATGATATATGGCATAAACTCCCCATAACACATGAAGTAACTACCCAAGTTAAAAATACCAAAATTAATATGCTTAATCAAACGTTTGAACAATTTCGTATGCAACCTAATGAATCTATTAGTGAAATATATGCAATATTATCTTCCATTGTTAACAGTTTAAGTGCATTAGGCAAGTATATAAGTGAAGAAGATCAAGTGTCCAAAATTTTTAGATCGTTGCCTCTAAGATACAAGCCAAAGGTGACATCCATTGAAGAATCTAATGATTTCACCACAATGAGAATGGAGCATCTCATTGGCAATCTAGAGACTCATGAGGTAACTCTTGAAGAAGAAGAAAGATTGGAAGCTGAACACAAGAAGGATAAAAGGAAGGACATTACTTTTAGGATAGAAACTAAAGAAAGTAATGAAACAAGTGAAGAAGAAAGTGAAGAAGAGGCACTCATTGTAAATGGCAAGAAATATAGAAGGTTTAAAACCAATATTTTTTTTTTCTTCTTCCTCTTCTTCCCTTAGGTGCTTTGAATGTGGTAAGAAGGGACATTTAAAAAATGAGTGTCCCAAAGTCAAGAAGCAAAATAAATCTTCTCTCAAGAAGAAAGAAAAAGACTACAAAGCAGCTTGGGATGACTCAAGAAATGATAGCAAAAGTGAGGAGGAAGTGGAATGTCTCATGACCAAAGAAGACACGGTTCAGTATTTCATTACAATAAAAAATGAAGAAGAAAATGAGGCAAGTCTTCTTGATTTATCTAAGAAAGATTTAGTCACTAGTATTGAAGAATTACATGATAAATATGTTGATTGTAAAAAAAATTTAAAAAGGCTTACAAAAACTAATGAACATTTGTATGTTAAATTGAATGATCTTACTATTGAAAAGAAAAGTCTTATGTCTAAAAAAACTACTTTGAAATCATCTATTAATGATTCCAATATTAAGTTTCTTGCTCTAGAAACTAAAAATAATTTTCTTTGCC
This sequence comes from Alisma plantago-aquatica, assembly GCA_963693085.1. NCBI lineage: Eukaryota > Viridiplantae > Streptophyta > Magnoliopsida > Alismatales > Alismataceae > Alisma > Alisma plantago-aquatica. Next base: position 1,147,034,360 of record OY856411.1, on the reverse strand, counting down.
AAAAAAAGTTGAATTACTTGCTAAGATAAATGATCTTCAAACTCAACCTATTCTATATACTCATTCAGATTATGATGATATTGTCAAAGAAAGAGATAGTTTGTTATCAAATCTAGATCAAGCAAAGTTGGACATTAAAAAGAAAATGGATAAAATTGTTGAATTGCAAAAAGATATTAGTAGCTTGAAAAACAATGACATTCTTGACAAAATCCTAATGGACTCTTCTAGTCAAATTGGGAGGAGAGACTAGGTCATGTACCCAAAGATAAATCTTATCAAAAACCTAGAGCTAGGAAGACACAAAAACCCAAAATCAAGGTCATATATGTGCCTAAAGACAATCTATCTAAGAAGAGAAATGAAATTGATTCTGCTTGCTGTCATTATTGTTTATGCTTTGGACATTATTCATTCATTTACCCAAACAAGAAAAAGTATGTTGACTTGATTTGGATTCCAAAAAGCCCAACATAGAAATGTTGGACATATTAGTTGAGATTTTACCTAACTTCACCTTGAAATTTATAATGTCTTATCTCAACTAAATTAAGCTTGAATTTGTATATCTTTGTATATTTTGATTGCTTAATTATGTTATCCAAAAATAATGCAATGATATGTTTACATTAGAAATGTGAATTTACTAAAAGTGAACAAAACTTCATCTCGGTCGACAAAATGCCCGACCGAGAACTCTTTCGATCAAAGAAAAGATCGACTGAAGGTAGTTCTGTCAATATTGTTACACTGGAAAATCTTTTCGGTCGACAAATAGCTCGATCGAAAATTCTTCTAGTCGAAGAAATGTTCGAATGAAGATAATTCTGTCAGAACTAATTATTGAAAACAAAATTATTCAATTGCAGTTAAATTTGGTGACCCAAATCTGTGTTGAACTCTTCATATTAAATTGTTCCAAATAGTTAAATTGATAAAATATTTATAGTAATTCTCCTAACCAAATGAACCACTATATGGGACCAAAACTTTCATACTTTGTAGGTTTGGATGGTCTATTAAAGTTACTATAAAACACACATGAAACAAGAAGATTTTCACACACTTAGAGAAAATCTAAAATTATTATTCACATGTGAAGAAAATTTCAAAGGTAAAACTATTGGCATAAGTGATGTTGGTACAAATTTTTTAAAATTCCCTATGTGTCAAAGAACTACATCATAAGTTTTATAACAATGGTTATGATTCATAGAAAAATGTCAAAGTTATTGATAAAAGGAAATTGTAAACCTCTTAACACCATGGACATTAATTACAAAAATAAATTGGTCATTTATGCTAATGTATAAGTAAATGTTACATCTTGGTTCATTATAAGAATAAAGTTGCATTAATGGGATATATTTAGAAATGCCTCTCGTTTGAAAAGGAGTTTGACTGAGGAGCGCCCCGGTCAAAGTCTTGGTCGATCGAAAATAATCCTGACAAAAATGCTTATTTGTAAATCAAAAAATCCACCTACGCCCAACATTGGTATATTAAATCTGTAATTTTCTCATCATGTAAATACTTAGAATAAGAGACATTTCTAAGATAGTGCAAGAAACACGATTGCTTGTAAAAATTGACTCATAGTCATACTTAATCAATTGATATTTCAAGTTGGTTATGATTTGAAATATCTTAGTATTTTTATGCTCACTTTTGTTATGAGATTTAGGGGGATCTCACAAAATTCTTGAATATAATGTATATCTTTCTCTTAGTTTAATTCTCTACACTAATTAGGGTTTAACATCCCTTGCATTTTGTAAGAGATATATATATTGATTCCACTATGAGCGTAAAGGAACCTCATATCATTTCAGGGCTTAATAGCTCTTGCAAATGGTTGAGAAATTAATAACATTCATTGATCCCACCATGAGCGTAATCATTCTACGGCTTAACATCCCTTGCAAATGATTGACAAATTAAGCTTGGTTTTTTAATTTGGCTAAATTTGGCATTCTTTTTGAAGTAATCAATTAAGGGGAGTCTTATCAACTTATACATGATTATATGGCTATCTTTTTTAAATGAAAAAGGGGGAGAAATAATATAAATCAAAATAAATGAGTTTCATGTTCTCTTGGGTTGACATTAATTGATGCTAAACACCTTAAGAGATGGATACTATGTTCCACACCTCTTAAGGAATAATTTGCACACACTTTATGAAAATGAGAGAATATTTTGATCTCAGGTAAATCTCATGTATGAAACTCATCTCATTTAAATTATTTTGATTATATTTTAGAAATGTTTGCCATCTTAAAAAGGGGGAAGATCATTGGCAAAATTGAACAATAATATACCCTTTATTTTCATGATAACAAACATTTCACACATGTGGAACTAACATGTTATTTGAGTATTTCAGGGTTCAAAGAAATGAGGAAATTCTTCTAAGTGGAAAGATGAAGATCAATGCAAATTGAAGATCAAATGCACTTAATTGTATAAATGTTCAAGATTGTACTCAAATGTAAACACTTCTACAAAACATAATGTACAAGTACTTAGACATCAAGTAAATCAAGCGTTAGAACTTCTCTACCCACTTATAACCCTTAGATAGGTTTCCCCCAAAGTTAGAGTCACCATTACTCATTGAAACACACACTTAGTAGGTGATTCCAAAGACTAAAACAAGGACATCCTCAGTTGAAAAACATGTTGACTGAGACACACTCGGTCGAAGTCTTTGTCGACCGAGAACCACCTCAATTGAAATAGTGAGCATTATTTAACAACTTACATAATTGTTCTCTAAAATAGTCATGGATCAAAAATAATCTTGACTGAGTAAGATTTATTCTAAAGCTAGAGACCGTTAGACTGAGTGGTTGGTAGTTGGGAGTTGGAAATAGACATTACAACACTTTTGCCATAAACTCAGGCTTGGTTGAAGAAATTCTTGATTGAGACACAGTTCGGTCAACAAACTTCTCGACCGAGCAAGGTTTCAGATTGTTCTTTTCAAGCACGAACAAATTAGCAATTGTTAGTCAACTAATGTACACCTAACAACTAGTTAAGCACTAAGAAAACTCTAGACACTCCCTATAATGTCTCTAGACACTTGCAAACCATTTATATGGCTAGAAGAGGCCTTAGGATGCCTAAAGTATCTAAGCTACACTTGAGTATTCACTATTTAGAGCAACAAAGCTATAATTCACTTACCATCTTCTTCCTTGTGCTCTAGAGTTATCCTATAGATACAATATCCTAGCCACCACATATAGCCACGTCCATCTTAAGTGGATAGGAGATCCAAATGCTTGATATAGGATCAAAGCTTGTACTCAATTATTTTATTTCCTTCTTCCAATCTCCCTTCATAGGTACAAGATACGTTTGCTCCTTGGCTACTCCAAGATTGTGGAGGCTTCCTAAGGGAGTTTGGTTGAAGCTACTTCTTGGTGGAGAAGGTTGCTTCAAGAGGTTCTTGAGATTACTTCAAGAAATGATGCTTCTAGGGTGGTTGAGGCTACTTCTAAAGGAAGGCTATCTCAAGATAATGGAGCTACTTCTAGGAGGAGAAGGCTGCTCTAAGGGCTTGGAGTTACTTCAAAGAAGGTTGCTTCAAGGAGGTTGAGGATACTTCTAGGTGAAGGCTACTACAAGGAAGGTGATTGTATTTTATGTAACATCCTTGTGAGGCAATAAAATTAATCACTTTCAAAATCCCCATTGGAGACAATTGGGTAGTGGATTGACAACCTTTGAATTCAAAGGTAGGAACCACCCTAAACACCAATATCTTCCTTGTTTCCTCCTCCTTTGGTTGAGTGTTTTAATTATCTTTAAATTATCAAAAAGCTCTATTCACCCCAGTCTAGATCTTTCATGATTGTCGATACACTAACTAAATCTACTCATTTTCAACCTATTAGGTCAACTTGGGATGCACCAAAACTAGATAAAGTCTACATAGATGAGATACATAAGATTGCATGGAATACCAGTCGCTATTATATTTGATAGAAACCCCAAGTTCACATCTAGATTCTAAGAATTAGCTACATTGTACCTTGGGAATAGGTCTAAAGTTTAGCAAAACATTTCATCTTTAGACAAATGGAGAATTAGAGAGAACAATTTAAACCCTAGAGGACATGTTGAGAGCATGTGTATTACATCTTAGGGGAAGTTGGGATAATTGCCTTCATTTTATGGAATTATCCTATAACAATAGTTACCATTCCAGTTTGGGAATGTCCCCTTATGAAGATCTGTATGAGAGAAAGTGTATATATCTTAGTTTTTGGCATGAAGTTGGAGAAAGACATATTTTTGGTCCAGAGTTGGTGGAAGAGACAACAAGATAGACATATGTGATTAGGAAATAGTTGAAAACTGCACAAGACAGACATAAAAGTTATGATGAGAAAATACGTAGACTGGTTGTTTAAAGTAGAATTTGAGGTTTACTTGAAATTTTCACCATGGAAAGTGTACTAAGCTTTGGAAAGCAAGGTAAAATAGCTCCTAGATACATGGGTCCTTATCTAATCATTTAGAGAACTAGACCAGTAGAATATAAACTAGATTTTCCTCCTAAGATAGACAACTTACTTGATGTGCTTCATGTATCCATGTTGAAGAAGTGTCATCCAGATAGACAAAAGATCATAGTCCCAGAACCAGTACTTTTAAGGGAAGATGTTTCCTATGCAGGAGGTCCTATATGAATTCTAGAAGGTAAGATTTGAAAGTTTCAAAAGAGGAATGTACTCCTAGTAAAACTTCTTTGGATAAATCATGATGTAGAATAAGCTGCACGGGAGTTAGAGTCTGAGATGTTTCACAAGTATCCCTTTCGCATCTAGGAATTTTGAGACAAAATTTTTATCAGAGAGGGAGATTGTTACATCCCATGCTTTGCATTCTTGGTAATCATGGAATCAAAGATAATGTTAGAGTTAAATATGTCTTTAAAGATTATTTGAATTAATAGAATGCTTTGTGCTTAATTCAAGTTAGATTTGATTCTTGAATAAGTAATTATGAGATAACTTAATATATGTGTGAAGAGCAAGTTCAAAAGATAATTAAATAAGACATGAAAAAAAATCCTCACAGGAGATCTTGTTATGTTTTTGATAAAGAAATAAAGAGAAATCAGTCAAAAATCCAAAGAAATAGGAATGAATCAAATCAGAGTTTAAATCAAGAAATAATAGCCTTTTCAGTTCTATGTAGAATTTCCATCAGTTGACAACTGATGGAACAAGATTAGAGGTTTTAATGTCCCCAGACCGAATGTTTTCTTAGCTGGTAAATCGATTGTTTCATGGATCCTTAAAGTGATGGTTTTACTTATGAATAGATCAATGATTCAGGAGGAAATGCCTTGTGATGGTTGGTAGGGTAGTCACCAATCGATGGTTTTTCTGTTGAGCAACAATTGATAGTTTCCAACCAAAGGAAAACCAAAGGAGTGATAAGCAAATAATTTACCTTTTGAAGGCTTTGTTAGTTGATGTCTACCAAAGGCTAGATAGGGTATGCCTACTGATGGTTTATGAGGAGAACTTCTACCGAAGATAGAGAATATCGACAGTTCTAAAAATGGATGGATGCACTAATAGTCATCAACTGAAGGATAAATGACCAAGGGTGACAACTGATGGTTGTCCACACAAAAGGCTTCCCTTCTGATGGTTGTCCACACAAAAGGCTTCCCTTCTGATGGTTTGTCTGCAATACCATCCATCTTGTTGAATCATAGAGAGGTTAAATCACTATGTCCCTCTTCTCTCCTAAAAACATACTAGTTGTGATTTAGGGGCAAACGTGGAGGAAAACTTGGATGACAACCTAGGAAGAAAGAGACTAACTACAAAAACTAATAGCTTTGACTTAGATTCATCTCAATAAGTAGTTTATACTAGTATATCTCTTCTTATTTTCATGTTCCTTTGTGTGGAACCCTCTACTTCATCATACCACAACTTTATTTGACTTTTTCTTCATCTTCTACCTTCAGCAAACTTCTTTTAGGGTCATCTACATTTTGACAGACCGTTCAGAGTTGGTTTTTGAGGTTCTAAGTTGAAATCTAAGCTTGTAGATTGAGAACCAAAGTAAATCAGTTCACACACAAGATCACTAAGCTAGAATGTAGACTAGTGAATGCAAAATCACCTCTTAACCATGTTTTTACAAGAAAATCAACTTCAAATGAATATTTCTGGTACTCATTTGTCTGTTTAAGAATGATTTCCAAGTTGATAATTTGATGTGGGATTTTAGTTAAGCTATTAAATGATCAGTGTACTAATAATGTATATGAAGTTCAAAGAACAATTTAAATTGTGATTATTAATATTCCCATTTATTATATAAAGTGAATTCTTTATATAAGCCAGTGAATTATTCTCTATTAGAATATTAAATAAAAAATAAATGGAATAAAAGATTATTGAATGGATCTAGGTTATTTATTGTAGTCATCATAATATCAACTGCCATGTTGGATGGTTTATAGTTTTAAACTGCCAAGATTGTATTAATTTGTATTTGGTTCTACTAATAATAGACATATAAAATGTCATGGTTTCTTATTGATTTTCTATGCACTAAGCTAGTAGATCATCAACCTACTAAAACATTTTCTAGGCTTAGGACCAGATCTATAGGAGAATTCAAAAGCTAGATATAATTAGGAGTAGTTTAGTTGAGGTCTCAAGAAGAGTAGTTGGATAGTTAGATGGTCTCTTATCCTTCCTCTAGATCTTAGAACGAGGAAGTGAGAAAAGACAATATTTTGTAAATAGTTGTACCTGTTGTTAATAAGAGAAAACCCTTACTTTCATGTAGAAGTCGAACACTTTTGCAACCTTTCATGGTTTGCATAAATAAGATGTTATCTAATTAACATGATATTTATTTAGTTCTATTCATTTCAAGAAAAGAAAATGTAATATTGACTTTTAGTTAGTAATTAAATGTTAATGGTTAGTCTACTCCCTCTTTGGCAGATCTAAACCCTAGTTGGTGGGTTTGGGTCACACCAACAATCAACTTGTAATATCCTATTTTGTAGCCTCCTCTATCTATTCCACCATAAGAAAATGTTGTTGACTTTTAAGTAAACCAGGTAGATCATTGTGTATTTTTGTGTGCTGATATTTCTTCATCTCTAGGTTTTCATATCAAGAGAAATCATTTCTTCCACCTCCTGAAATCTTGTGGATGATTCATGCAACAGTAACAACAAATAGAGAAGAAAACAATGGCCTAGGATATCATGTCAATGCTGCATCAGACGTCTTAGTCCTCTATTTGTGATTGTATCTTGTCTTTGAATTTGGGAGGAAAAAGAATCAAATATATAAATACAAAGAGAGGGTCATGGCCCCTCAAATCCAACTCACAAAGTCCAGAGTCTGATTATTTTAGACATATTGGGTTGACTTTTATACAATAGTTGTGACAATGCCCATATTTACAATATATAACAAAATGTAATTAATAGATTGTGAGAGATAGCTTAATCCCCTACCACAAGCTAAGCATGAGATAATAAAATTCTTAACTTGGAGATTGAATGTCTAAATCCTGACTTTGGTAGAACTTTGGTAAATAAGTCAGCTAGTTAGTCTTTTGAAGTAATGCATCTTGTAATAATACTCCCCAAAGAAACTTTTTCCCGTAGAAAATTATAATATAGTTCTATATGTTAGTCCAACCATGAAATATAGGAATAATCATGAGATGAAGATCACTAATATTTTCACAGAAGAGTAGAAAAGGTACAACTTGTTTGATCTAAAGATTTTAAAGAAGCTACACAAACCATGTATGTTTAACAATCGTTGTGGCTAGAGATAGATACTTCACTTCTATACTTGATCATGCCATTGTCACTTATTTCTTTTATGACCAGGACACACAAATTTGTCTAGGAAAAGCACAAAATACATTGGTGCTATGTCTATTAATCAGACACACATCCTAATCAGCATATGAATACCCAATGATAGTGAGACTTGGATTGGAGAAATTTTAAATGCCTAATTTGATAGTATGTTGTAGATATCTCAAAATTCTTTTAACAAGATCCATGTGTATCTGAGTTGCTTCATGAAGAAGATAACATTCTAGATGAATCCATAGATAAAATTTTGTCTTATTAGAGTCAAATACTATAAATATACTACAATTTGTCAATAAGTAGTAGGATCAATTAGTAACTCACCTTGACTTTTGCCATTTTCTCTCAAAAAAGAATAGCTGAAAAGGCTTGCAAATGGTTTACAATCAACCATACTTTTTCTATGAAGTAACTCGTATGCATATTTAGTTTTTGTAAGAAGAAGCCCTTGCCAGTTGTATGTGACCTCTATCCCAAGGAAATAATGAATGTTTCCAAGATTTCTGAGCAAGAGTTAAGTCTCTGGTTGCTTAATATATGCATCCACCTGAACTGAACAATTTCTCATAGTGATAATATAGTCTATGTATAGAAGTAGGTATACTAGCCTATCATTATGGTGATGCACAAATAAAGATCAACTCCACTTGATAAGAAACAAGGTCAAGTAAAAAATCACTAATTCCTTTAAACCATGATGTGGTGCCTATTTGAGATCATATAATGCTTCATGTAATTTGCAAACAACTGAATCGAGAATGAGGATTTATTAAGCCTAGAGTTGTTCCATCTATGTAGTATTATGTAAATTTCCATTAAGGAAAGGATTACATACATCCAATTGTTTAATTGTCCAATTTTGTGAAATGGTTGTTAAAAGCACAACTTTAGTAGTGGGCAACTTTACTACAGGGTTGAAAGCCTCAATGTAGTCAACTTCTTCCTCCTGATTAAATCCATTTACTACCAGTCTGGACTTGAAACTATCTAGTGTTCCATCAGCCTTTCACTTGGTTTAAAAAACTCCCTTGCAACTGACTACATTATAGGATGGATCTCGAGTTACAAAACTCCATATATTGTTGTCTTGTAGAGCATAAATCTCCTTTTGAATTGCATCCCTCCATTTTTTTTCTTTAAATCTTCTTTAACTATTCTTGGGCAAAGAGAAATGTAAGTCACTTGTAAAACATACTTTGGATTGGGTTTAAAAATGCCATTTTTTCCTTTGCTCATTATACAATGACCTGATTGGTTTATTATAGGTTCAAATGGTGTTTCATGTGATGTGGTTTGTGACACATCTTTTAGTATACTATCACTATTGTCAATGAATTCATTGTCTGACCTTCATGCCACTATTGAACTGTTGTGTTGATGAATGCATTGAGGGCCACATGTTCAAGATACATGGAAGGGACAGTGAGAAAATGCATGTACAATGTTTCCAATGTGAGACACAATAAAACTACTTTTCTAACACATATTACATATTATATTTATTTACTACAAGTATTAACCATCCTTACAATTTGATACTATATATTACAATATGTGCAACCACATTGTAGTTTGTTCCTGCAACACAACAACTTCATAAATGCACCAATATATGCAATTCCTATGTCCTTCATTCAAGTCATTGTCATCAATGGGCATAATTATTATTGTATTCATGTTGTTGTGTACATTGTTCAACATTGAAATCATGACTATCTCACTTTGAGACTACTCAGAGCTAGAGGGTGAACTTGTTGTGCATCTTGTAACAAAAGGGCATGATTGACTAGGGACAACAATATAAGTTGTAGCATTTAGTTGAGTGCTCAAAATGTCTATAATGTATTGAGAAATAGGAAGAGTTTGACTTGAAGATACATGATTGTCAATATATGTATTTATAGGTACTAAATCATTGATGATAAACTCAGAAAGAATACGATTATCTTCCTTTGGGGGGGGGGAATTTTAGGTTGTGAATTTAAAGGAAAAACATGATCATATTAAAGAAAACATACTTTGACACATAAATCATTGAGAAGTTGATGTCCATACATTTGTATCCTTACTATATCCCACAAAAACACATGTATATGATCTTGGATCAAGTTTATCAGTGTTATATTTCTGAAGATAAGGGTAGCACAGGGAGAAAAACACCTAAGACCACTGTATTAGTTGTTGTAGCAAAAGATTCAACCCATCAAAACTTAGGTAACCCTTCTTTAAACATCATTGCAAGACCCATTTCCACAATATGTATGTGTTTTCTTTACATGACACCATTTGCAATGGATCACAAGGACAATATCTGTCATGAATTATTCCACGATCCCAAAAAAATCCATATGATTGTTATTCCCAAATTCACCTTCTCCATAACTCTAAAAAAGCATGTAACTACATTCCAAAAGTTCAAAATACATATATATATATGTATATATATATATATATATATATATATATATATATATATATATATTAGAAGGAAACAAAACTATGGTAGATGTCACTTCTATTTTCCACTATCATATACAACCTAAAATGACTACAATCAACACTAAGGACAACATAGTACAGAAAACCATGTTGTGAGGCAACTGGTGAGTTTCCCAAAACATCAGAATGCACTATATGAAATGATCTAGATGACCTTATATTTTTGTGAATAATAGGTAAATTCCTACTTTTAATTATTTTACAACTCTTATAGACATCATAAAATTGTGTTTTGCTAGATTCAACTTTATTTTGAATAAGTTGCTATAGAATCTTTTTGTTTGGATGACCCAAATGTTTATTCCACAACCCCCCGGTACTTTAGTAAATCTATTGGAGAAGAATACCTTCGAATATGATGTGATGAGCTTGTAAAGATCATTAATGTAGCTCCCCTTTTCTAGAACTCTATTTTTCTTGGAGTCCTTAGAAAAACTAAATAGTCAAAGAAAATAACATAACAAGTAGACTTGAAGGGATCTTTGAGACTAACATAAAGTTTCTTTTAATTTATGGGACAATAAGAAAGTCACTCATTAAGACTTGAGTAACGTTATGTAAGAATTCATCACCAAATGAGTAATATGAAGAAAGTGTCTATCTCGTACCATTATTGTATCGTGACCTTTGTAGGCTCAAAAATTACAAAAAATACTTGCATTTTGTTCTACATGATCTATGTCTCCATGGTTCACATGCCATTCATTCATATAACTGTCACTCAATCTCTAAGTAGCAAGAGGTGTTGCAGTCCTGTTATCAGCTAGAGTTTTTTATCAACTATGTGTTGATATGAGTTACAATACCTATGCCAACACCTTAGGGTTTCATGTCTTCATTTCCCATAGATCTGAGAAAAGGTGATGACTCCTATGTTAGTCTGTTCATTTGAACCATTCAAGTTACCTCTAGTTTGTTGTGTTTCTTAATGAAACATGTCCCCCGAGAACTTAAAGATCCATTATTTTGAATAGGTCCACTTCCTAAAATACCTTGTATGTAAATATTGTTTAGGTTCCACCCTCTTCCTTTGATTTCAGATCTCCCTCTACCACTATAATTACTACTATTGGTATCTTAAAATTGCTATCTATAGTCAGAAACATGAGTCCCACCATAATCTGGATTTCTATGCCATTTCTCAATATAGAAGACCACTACAGGATTAAGTCTATGAGACTTCCTTCTCTCAGAATCATAAACAAGAGATACTAGATGAGTGTAGTAATCAGGTATTGGCATTTTTAGCATAGAAACTACAAAACCTTCCTAATTATTACTATCCAATCCATTAAGAAGAATGAAGACCTTCTATTGCTCATCAACAACATGTCCAATGGAAATAATTTGATCATAGATGCTATTAGATTTCCTTATATAGTTTGTGAGAGAATCATACCTTTTTGAAAGGATCTTAATTGATATTTCAGCACAAATTCCCTTGATTGTGAGGACTCAACAAACTTTTTGCTGAAAGTTCTCCATACATTAGTAGTTTTCATACATCCTATGATATCTCTGACTACTTCCTCACTAAGAGATCAGGAGATCCATCCTTTGATCAACCGAGTTGTTCGCATCTAGGAACTATGCCTTGGATTTACATCAGGAAGTCATGTTTCATCTTGAACAATTTGAGGGGGCTGTGACTCTGATCCATCAAAAACTCCCTCAAGACAGTAGGATTCAGTTAGAGTTCTAACTAGTGCTTTCCATAGCAGGAAGTTTGACATGTTGAATTTAAGAGACCAAAAATTAGACACATTCAATCCTACAATATAAGGATAGAATAGTGTAGTTGTGGAATTGACTGGTGACGTCGAGATTCCAGATCCTTGTGACACCATAGAGAATCAAAATAATAGACAAATCCAACAAAACTTCTTGAATATATGTCACTAAAGACTTGAACAAAGCAAATCTCCAGAATACTCGTCGCATCAGATGAGATCAAAGGTAAAAGAAGAGAGAAAATTGATATTGTGGCACATAGACAAATGATATATGCTATTTAGTGAGAAGGATATACCGCAAGTGTCTCTGGAAGCCACATGATCTTCATCAAAGAAGCTAATCTGGCTACTGGTAAGGAAGTAGAAGATCTGATGAGAAAGAAGAGAAGAGAACGAGGAGTGAAGATCTTCAACTTTCAAAGATCAAGGAAGAGAACTTCAGTTTGAAACTCGTGACAAGGTACCTGTGGAGGTCTCGTCAGGCTTTCAAATATAAAGAAAGATGATATGACCTTGCAACAGAATAAGAAATCAAACAGACAAAGGGAAGAAGATGAGTAGAGCGCATCGATCTAAGATGAGCAGTAGATGTTTGCGTGAGGAAGACGAGGGGTTCCTTGGAACCCTAGGATTTTCCCATCAACGGATTTTCGAGGAAGTTGCTCCTCGAGATTGCTCCGGTACCATGTTTGAATTTGTGAGGGAAGATAAAATTTTGGAATCTACTACGCTATTGCTGTCAAAATATATAGATATAGAGAGAGGGTCTAACCAAGTAGAGTCCGGAGTCCGATTATACTGGCACATTGGTGTAACTTTTATGCAATAGCCGGTGCCCATATTTACAATATGTAAAAGAATGTAATAAATATATTGTGAGATACAGCTTAGCATCTTGAGGTTGTAGACCTCATCTACTGGAGGTACCACAATATTTAACAACCGTATGAAGGCTCTCAAAAGGTTGACGTTGTCCATGCAGAAAAAAGTTCAAATTTGACGCCAGTGAGGCAATAGTTCATTAAAACATGGGCGTCCAACGCAAAAACAACAGTCGGGGTGTTTGTGATCACCTATAGCTTGGTATCCGCGCCATGATAATTTTTATGTGTTGTGCAGTTTCAGCATCAGCAACTTTGACATTTGTTGTGGGGGTTCGCATACTACAACCATTTGATCGTATTATTCGTCCAAGTGAATTTCACATCACTCTGTAATGTATTCACTGCAGAGGACTCGTTAGAGAGAGACCGAGAGAGGAGGCATGATCAATGGTACTATTCTATATATAAACGAAAAGGAGGTATACCTGCACTAAAATATCGTCCCATTAATTAAATACCAACCTGCCTAGTTATCTGTCGGGCTCATTAATTAAATACTTCCCATACATGTCGACGTTAATCTAGATCAAACTTTAGTATTAAAGCGGAAGCTACAAAAACAATAACAAAGACAAAAAGTCGAACTTTCCTTTTCCCTTGCTTTAATTCGATTCCCAACCCATCTTAATTCGCTAAGCTGCACGGCTGACTGTAGCAAGATTTCCCTCGGTCACACGTCACTCTGTTTGACCAATTAATTTGGGCATTGAATTCGCACCTCTGACTGCCGATGGCTATGTTGGCTGAGAATAAATTTAGGAGTGGCCGAGCCAGCCACCTCGCACTTGCCACCGAGGGTCAAACATCAGAATAATTAGTCACGATGCAAAAAGAAGTTCTATTACGACAATGACCATTACCAACTAGCATTTAATCTAAAGCTTGAGGCGCACACGATATAGGCAATACAGTCGAGTCAGATAGGTATAAATCAAAGGCCGACCGCTTAACCACGTCAAATCATAATATTTGTGCAAGCCTGCATTGCATGAAGTTTCTTCGGTAAGCACCTTGTTACCAGTTCATTTTATGATGTGATATATTTTCAACAGTTAAGAGCATTGAATCATGCATCCAATCACTTTCACCTAGCTATGGTGTCAAACTTTTCGTTGTGCTCACAGTGTATAATAACGATCATTGACATGATCCAAAAACCAACATTTATAGCTTGTCTTTGTTTAAGAAGTTTTCCTACTTTGCAAGCTCTTTTATCTCTTCAAATGTAGAAAAGTCATCATTAGGGTTCATATGCCATAAATTATTCACCAGCTTGTTATTTTTCCGTTGACAAACCACAATACAGTTACCATTTGCTCTGTCATTACACGTACGTCTTGGACATTAAAGCCTTGCATATCTGAATGCCTTTCTCAAAGAGTGCTATGATTGTTTCCTTGTTAATCAAAATCTAATTGACGCTGGTAGCCAATTAGTTGGACAACAGAACACCTCAATAAAACTGACTTTTTATGCTTTCTTTGTCCTGCCACTGCAGCTACTGTTTTAACGAACAGAACATCTCAACGAAACTGACTTCTTGTGCTTTCTGAATCCCGAAAGCATAATACTTATGATCAAGTAGAGTGAGCATACATCACGCAAACAAAGATAACATGAAAATAAGCCTCAACTACTTACCCAACCAAAAGTAAAAGTGGTGTAATCGTGAGAAAGTGGCAACTGCGAGAACTTAATAGGCGTACCTGATTGTATGGTCGCTTTTTTCACTACAGTAAACTGTCAGCTCTTAAGTTTGTGGCTTAGAATGAAGCATCGTAACCTTTCTTAAGTATGCATAGTTTATGCATATGAATACACCGAGGATGCAGCCCACCCGACGATCTACCTGCACCCTGATATTGGCTACCAACAATATGGAAGAACAGAAACCTCTCCGCAAACATAAAGAGAAGAAAAAAAATGATATATTATGTATTTTAAGTTATTGTTTATCGAACTTTTATTAGAAAAAATATTAGATAATCCGATCAAAATTAAAGAACATAGATTATTAAATTTCGAAGAACATATGGTGAAGGTGTGTTATAATGATCACTGTCGTGAAGAAAAATTCAACCGCTCTTATGCACAGGCTTTATAACGACTTGCTTCTCAGATTTAGTCATCCTTAGCTCTTGATTGTCTCCCGCTGCTAATTAGAGGTCAATGTCAAACAATCTGTTGGCTCTCAAATGTAACCGAAAAAAGACGTCGCATGAATCTCATTCAGATGCACAACATTGGGTAACTACATGTTTAAGAGAACAAAGAAATGAGCTGGAACAAGATGGTGATGTAGTGGATTATGACAAGGTGGAGGCTGCACACAACTGTAAATATCACGTAGCAGCAGCTAGCAAAAACAATTCTTGGGCATCAATTCTCTCGCACTCATTTAATTTTTGGTGTGTTTCAGTGTGTAAGAAATAGTTCAAACTTGTCTATTTGTTAAATGGACAAAGTCTATAAAATAGGGATCCAACTAGTCATACTTTCCTCTAATAATAATTGGTATTTGAGTTACGAAAAGTATGATTCTTTAGGAGCACTAAAATAGAACCGAGGCAACTTCGATTAGTCAACCAAAAGGCTAATGAACTTGGATGGGAGAAAGAATGGGAGACGTTCAAAGACAAGTTTTGGGATGCTCAAGGCAATTATTATTCCAAGTAATTAACAAATTAAAAACACTAAAATGTTTAGGATTTCAGGCCACGACAATTACAATGTCATTTAAAATTAAATAAAATAATTAAAATATCAAATCACGTATACACACACCGCAACAAACCAAACTTAAATAAAATGAACTTGGACAAGCCGAGCGGGGCTGGGTGTGGTGTGCCATGACATGGTGAGGCCAGAGAGAAGAGTAAGTGTGTGTATTTTAATATGCCAAAACCCAAAACACAAATAAGTCCAATCTGCATTAAATTTCAAAGTCCCAGGAACCCATAAAAGTTTTTGGTCTTCACTCCCACTTAATTGGATCTCTCTCATTTTGAGATTTAGCTATGTGGGATAAATAGTGACGGAGAGGTAATTAGAGACAATAAAATTGTGTCTGAGAATACAACATTTTTCCACATATTTCAAACCTCTGAAAAAATATATATGAAAAAAGAAAGACAAAGAAAACTATGTCTTTCAGCATAGGTAGCGTGTGGCTTTAATATTTGCCTACCAATAGTCCATCTACTTCTGGAGAGAGACCTAGTGAACTACGTCTTGAATCAAATTCTTTGATTTGATTTTTAATAAATGTTGCAAACATAGTGATGGCCCAAGGGTATTTTCATATTGATATACACATTACGACCTTCACAAGAATATGTTATGTCAGTGCTCTAGTGAGTATGCCCAAATTTCATAACCCCTTGTCTAGGGTTACACTCACACAATAGGATCTCTTAAGGGTGTATTGTCTGGTACTATACTCTATCGAAAATATGGCATCAACCCCAATTAGAACAAAGCTCTTCCTCTACTAAAAAAAACAAAACATAAATGTCATACAGAAGTGTTAGAGTGACACTCTAAGATTGTGCTTCCAATGAACACATGCATAGCTTAGTTGTCCCCTTGACCCATTCCTCATGGAATCTTCAGTTATATAATGGTAGTATTACTACTGGTGTTCACTCATGGGAAGAAGACATAACCCTCTTGACGCACTGAGTACTAGATTTCTAGTTAGACCTTTTATGAGAAGATCATCAATTTTCTCTATAGACCTAAAAAATGTAGATATGACACCATGGGTAATGAAGTCTATCAAATAATCACACCTATTTATCATAAAGCACTTTCTCGGGTAACCCTTAGATTGTTTATCTTTGTCTATGGCTGACCTAATATCAAAATGTATCGAGATAGGAGGTGAAAAGTGTGAAACTATAGTTAAATTGAAAAAATAATTTCTAAGCCAATCAGCTTGACAACAATGTAGTTTATGTCTATAAAGTCAGCCTCTATAGTTGTTATAGGCCTCGTAGGGTTTTTATATGATTTCTAAGGAAATGCATTACATCTTAGGAAAAACACATAACCACTAGTTGAACAGATCTCATCAGAGTAAACATCCAATTTGCATATGTATAGCCTTCTAAATGGCGGGGAAACTAATGTGATGAATATCATAACTCAAGTTACCTTTAAGATACCTTAAAAATCCAATCAAGGTCTTCTATTGATCAACATTAGGGAAACTAGTGTACCTACTTACAACATTAGGAATATATTAGGTCTAGAATACTTGGTTAAGTACATCAAGCTTCCTATAATTTAATCATATCTATTTTGATGCACATGACTACCTTTATGTGCCTTAAGATATAAAGAGGGATCATATGGAGAACTAACAGGCACACATGGGTACACATCAAATCTATGTAAACCTTTTTCTATCTAGTGAGATTGATTTAAAGTGTAAATAAAAGTAGATCTACTCAATTTAATACCAAGAATAGAATCAACAATTCCTAAATCATTTGTGTCAAAATTGTTGAAAAGAAAAGATTTTGTATCAACAATAATATTAGCATTAGATCAAAAGATTAAGATATCATCAACATACAAGCACATTATCAAAAATGCATCATGGAAAGATGATCAATAAGATACAATTGTTTGCCATACTTTCCATTTCACTACTTGGGTGATTGTTTTAAACCATATAAGGATTGTACAAGTCTAGAAACTTTGTGTTCTTGTCCTCAGAAAATGAATCCCTTATTTTGATCCACATAGATCTCTTCCTATAGGCTTCCATTGGGGAAGGCAGTCTTTACACCCATTTGAGGTATTTTAAGATTTTGGTTTACGTCCAAGGAAATAAGGACATACATAGAGGTGATCTTTGTCATAGGAGCATGGTCTCGAAATAATCGATTCCTTCCTATTTGTAAGCCTTGGCTTCTAGCCTGGTCTTAAACTTATCTATGGTACCATATGCCTTCAACTTCTTTTTGATGACCCATTTGCATCCAATGTTTTTGTAGTCAAGATGAAGATTGATTTAAATCCATGTATGGTGGTGGTTGATGAAGAGAAATGAAGATTACTAGAGGTGGGCATCAATAGTAGCAACACCTAGTGGAGGAAGAGTAGGATGTCAGTATACCAAGGAGTAAACACTAACACTTTATGTTTCAACCTATGAAGGGAGGATCGGATTCTAGAGTGGAAACCCTCTATAGAAGACACACCGAAGGGCCACAAAGATGACAATCACTTATAAAAACATCCGATAAAGGTAGAGGAAACTAAGGGGTTAAGTTACTTGGTGAATAATCGGGGAAGAAGAGTCTACATGTTGTAACTGAGGTGATACATGTACTGCAGAAAACACAACAACATGAAATTAGGAACGATGGCAGTGTACTGCTATTCTCAGATGGTGTTCGTGTTGAGGCAAGCTAAAGATAACGAAAAACTTTTAGAAAGGGAATGTAGGAAAGAACGGGAGGTTAGAATCCAATTATGGTGCAGACTGTAAATCTAGTCAGTCGGGGATAAGAGAGTCACGTTGCTTCCAACATATCCAGGGAACATGGAGACTAATGAGGGATCCATAGGGGAGAAGATGTCAGTTGTAATAATTATGCAAGTAGCGGGTGAGAGTGGAAGCCATATCTATGAACATCAATGCAAATCATATCTTGAAACATCTTGGTATTGGCCACCATTGGACTTGTTACATCCCTCAAGTCAAGGTGTTGGAGCAAGATGCCCGATATTGTTTTCCTTATAGGAGCCATGACTCAAAGTAGGGAACTAGAAAACATAAGAAGAAGATGTGGTTTTGATTGGGCTTTTAGAGTTAGCAGTGTGGGGAGATCATATGGCTTAGGATTGTTGTGGACATGTGATTAGGTGGAGGTGAAATCCTTCTCGGATAACTACATCTACATGGATGTGGGTGTAGGGAAGGAAGGGTGCTTGTAGGAAAGGAAGGGTGCTTCAGCTTTATGGCAATATACAAATGGGAAACTGTGGGAGATAGACATTGGATGTGGGACCTCATGCACAATAACTATTGAACAGTGCTTGTTTTTAGTTACAAAAGTAAGCCAATATGAGAGGGCATCAAGACTATGAGACATCAGAGGTACCCCTTAAAAGAAATGTAAGTGAAGAAAGGAGTGAGGAAATCAAGACGATTTTGAATGTAGAGGAGGTGGTCATACATGCCAAGTATTTAGAACATTCAACTATCATGAAAAGGTCACAAAAGCTATTTTTTTCAGCTATTGAAGAGAAGATATGGAAGAAATTACCAGGTTGGCAGTAGCAGCTTTTTTCATGACTAGGGAAGGAACTTCAACTCAAGGCTACAATACAATCCATCTTGACATATTACATGAGTATCTTCAAACTACTAGAGGGGTTAAGAGATGATATATATGTATGATTGCTTAGCTTTACTAGAGGTCAAAAGTGGGTAAAAGGAAAATACATTGGATGAGTTGGAAGTCTTCACATGACAAAAATGTGAATGGGAGGCATGAACTTTCATGATCTAAAATATTTCAACATTGTCCTTCTTACAGAATAATGATGGTGGCTCTTTACAAACCTGAAGTCATTAATGAGTGGGGTAGTCAGAGAAAATTTCTATTTGGATAGTTATATTATGGAGGTGTCTATGGGACATGGACCTATATTTACATGACAAAGTATTTAGGATATCCTATAAAATATTAAAAGGGGACTAATATGGAGGGTGGGCAATGAGGCACAGACCAAAATTTGCAAGGATAGATGGATCATGACCCTTGTGGGTCGAGATATATGGAGGAAGGATTGAAGAGGATGTGTATGCTAGTTAATTGACCAAACATGATTGAAGGGGGGTAATGCATAAGAAAAACACATTATACTTCCCCAAATCTCTCAAAGAGCGTACTAGATACCCTAGTTGCAAAAATGGTAAGGGACGACACAGTGGAATGGGAGTTGGAGGATTGATGACTCTTTTAAGTTAGATCATTATATTGGTTCATGCATACATGTGCTGACAGAGTTGATGAGGAGGAGAAGGAAAGCCTACAATGATCTTGGAAGAGAAAACGGCCCTTAAAACTACCACACTTCCTATGGTGCTGCCATATGGATATCCTACCGAAAAAGGCAAAGTGGAATAGAAGATGGGTTATAGAGGATGATTTGTGCCAACAATGCTAGATAGAAGTTGACGATGCCAACCATGATCTCCTTGGATGCACTAAGGCAAGGACGGTATGGTGATGAGTAGTGTTTACCCTAAAGGGTGGGGGTGGCGGGTGCTCCTTGGCGAGTGGAATATATATGGGTTGATGATGCATAACAAGGAGGAGGATGTTGAGGAAGACAATGATGATGTGGATTGCTTGGATTATTCAAAATAAGGAAAATTTTCACGATAGTCCTACCTTCATACCCAAATTTGTAGTTGGCCTTCAGAATAATGTATCTCACTACATAGAACGTCACAATGGTAGTAGCAAGCATAATGAGCACATGAAGAAGGCACAATGTAAGACATCCACTTCAAAATTGTTAAGGTGAACATTGATGCAGCTTGCAAGGATAACAACTGAGGTGATATAGGAGTTTTTGAATGGGATTGCAGGGGTAATTTTTTTTATGATGACACAATAGTGTTTTGTGTCTTGTTCATCAGTTTTGACGTAGAAACCATCAAATCATGGGTGGCGTCGAAGCGTTATCACATTTGGGTTCATCAATATCCATGTGGAGTCCAACTATGAGGTCCTAGTCATGGCAGTTAAGAAGGGGGCAAAGGAAGAGGAAACATAGATTGGTGATCAGTGAGTTCATGCACTTGACTTTGATGATGAAGCTCTTAATCACAGTCACAAATTCAACAAGTGTAACAATTTAGCATTACAATTGGTATTAGAGCATGAATATAACTACACTTGGAAATTTCTTATGATGAAACATAAAAATGAAGTTATCCTCTCACTCAAAACCCTAAAAACTTTGTAATTTGTTCTATGGGAAGTAGGTTTGACTTATCCTATATGTTAGAACTTAGATGTTTGAGAAATATATTTAGACAAGTATGTGAACACCTTTTCATATAGGTTTCACACGTATTAGGTAGCTATACTAGTCTACACCTTGTACTCACCAATTTGCTAGTTGGAACGTCACTTGACTTTCTACTATGTGTGGGACACTCAATTTTGCTAATTGGTTTTGTTACCAATCAACTCAAGACTCAAAAATTTTCTCTAATGCCTATTTTATTGAAGAAAAATATATAATATATTACTATTTATGTAAGAAAATTTAAAATTGTATCCCCATACACACAGAAGAGGAGGTATTCATGCAACCAAAGTGAAATGGAGTGACATCAATCTATGAGAGAGTGTAGTTCTAGATTATATGTCTAGAACCTGACCAGGATATGTGAAAGATAGATCAAAAAATAGAATGATACATGATGTAAGAGTATGCATAATCTTTTCTAAGTTTGATTTGTAAGGATATATGTTTTTGTGTGATGATCATAGTTGTTTTTCAAGTTTCATACAATGTTGAGAATCTGAGATAAATCTTCACAATTAGAGTAAGTGGACTTTTCTCACTTAAGGTAAACTAAGTTAAGATAAATTTTAATATGTATGAGCATCTACCTCTTTTACAAAGGAGTACCTATAGCACTAGGACGTGATACATGGGGAACTCCATAGAGAGTGAGACCTATAGGGAGGAGATTAGAGAACCTAATCTACAATATATGAAAAATATAGAATATGTTCAAAATGATGTGTCCTAATCTAGATTACTCTTAAGTAGATGAGTTGACCTTATGCATGATTCTTATAATTGATCTAAAATCCTATATGTGAGAGTTGGGTAAAACAAATGTGCTAGGTACAAGACTCATGAATAACAAATTAATTCCTTGACTTAGTTAGGTCCTATCTTCAGTGACTTAGGCTTGTAAATATCATCATTAGTTGCAAGTGAGGTGATATATGAAACTATGATTTTCAGAGCAAAATGCCTTGTGCATAAGATGCTAAACATTACATGTCGATCTTTTTCTTATCTTTCTCTATATATGAATTTGGAAACCTCACTTGAGCTAATTAATTGAGTTATGCATGAAAGACATTTATATAAGCTTGGCCTATTCTATATTATCTTCCCATATCGTACATGCAATATCCATATTTGAAATCATTATAAGATTGACTTAGCATTTTCTTCTTCCCTTTATACCATACATGAACGATAAAAAAATAATTTAGGAGTTTGACCTGGAGATATATTTGTATCATAGATTAAATGATCACAAAACATAGTTCTTAACCCCAAATCTCTATGATTTGGGTTTGATGACCACTCTCACACTATAGTGTGAAACCCTACTATTCAAGCATGTTGAATAATCCCTTCTTAAGTAATGAAATTTTAATATCATGTTAATCATAAACCGCAACAAATATGTTAAGTGTGATAATTCTAGTAATTCATGACATGAAAATGTGATATGACCTTGCATACTAAGTGGTTTTTTCAATGAAACACTATAAATAATCTTCTCAATTTCCTATGTATGAACAAAAACCTAATTTGTAAGGGGAATAAGGATATGTAAAATCTAGCATAAAAGAATGTCATATTATGAGTAAGACCTTAAATTATGATTCAACCTTTATAAGGTGGGGTGGGTACACCCTTTAAATGACAACTTGTGTACATAAAAAACTATGATAGTCTTGGGACCTACAAGCGGCGACCTACATGAAGTTGGACTTTTTAAAATCAATGTCTGTGATGGACTGGATTTCTAGCTTAATTTTGAGGATGAAATTTCTCTTAAGGTGTGTAGGATGTGATGGGTGGAATTTTGGAATCCTTAAATGTATAATGACATAAGTTAATTCATGCATGATGAGTTGTTTTGGGAGTCCCAAGTGTTTTGTCAAAGTTTGGATGTCAAATGATGTTTATGTCATGATTAAGATCCTTAAATTTATGTCTTTTTGGAGTATTTAATTAATTGGTCAAATAGTTGAGTTTTTGCACCAAAATTGACTGGAGTGTACCTCGAGGTATGATGAAGCTATGGTTAAATTTTGGTGGCGATTGGAGGACCCTAGAAGAAGTTATTTAGGTTTGAATATGATGAAATAATGTACTTTTTGATGTTTTTGATTAGCAAGGTTTGGATCATCTAGCCTAAGATGATTGTTTCGCGCTCCCTTTGGTTTTTGAATGAATTGCATGGCCGGATCCTAGCCCTAGATATCTAATCAAGTGGCAGCTATGGCTTCTTTGAGTGAGCCATGGATAGGCTCATGTGGAGGACTATTTCAGACCATCACATTTGAGATGAAGGGTCCCTGTGTCATCCCCTACCTTGCGGTTAGAGCAAGGTAGTGGGGAAGATAGGTGTTGCACATTCCCAGCTACCGCACTTCGTAGTTGTGGCTTGAAGGGGGGAAGTGAAGCGGATAGTTGCACTTTGTTCGGTAAGAGGAATGAGAAGACCCCATAAGAAATATCTACGACCACTCCAATAGGGAGAACGAACTCCCATTTTTCTGTATTTCTTCAATGGGGTTCACGGGAAGTGTGAGATGGAAGAAGATGAGGTACAAACAAGCTTGAAGGAAGATGAATGAGGGAAAAGCAAGATGGAAGTGAGGGGAGTTCAGTTCTTTTACTTAGATGGACGCCACATGGCTCTTTCCTTGCCGATCAACCCTAGTTTTCTAGAGATTGAAGATGAAGCTCGGAGACCTGTACATGGTGCCTCTCACTGAGAATGATGGATATGGATGAGCCCATGGAGGCAGTGTAAAGCTTTTGAAAGCTTCATCTTAGCACGAGGATGACCAGAGGTAGGTCGCTTCTTTTGCTCTTCCATGTTAGAGCCTTACAGTGGCGAGCTCGCAGGGATGGAGATACAGAGGCGTTGGGGAGTTTCCGATCAGCCGATGGAGATGCCTTCGAGCCGCCAAGGATGATGGACCATAACGTAGTAGGCAAGGAAGGCCATGGTTGTGCATAGGTTCTCGTCGGAGATCAAGTTGCAGTGGTGGCCTGCTTTGGGAGAACAGATCTGGCGTCCGCACTACGCACATGAGAACCAAAGAGGGCACCTCCAAACCCAATCCAAGACCAAGTTGAACCGGGTCCAGCGCGAGTCAGACCGGTAGTATCAAAATGAATTGGGTTCAAAACTCCTGAACCAGCCAGACCCCAGTAAGGCAAGTGAAGTCGTGCCCCCACAGGGCCATGTGGCACAATGTGATTGCCCCAAAAAGGTAAATCTTCAATAAATGTCAAAACTTGCATAATTCATAATAAATAGATCCGATGTCCAATAATCCCAAAAAATATCAGTATATTAAAAAAAATGAGTAGAATCACGTGAAACCATAATATCAGTATTTTGTAACTTAAATGATAGTAATATAATGTAAGATGTATTACACTTGTTTTATGAGTAAAAATATCAAATAATGACCAAAAATTATGAGAATGCATCAGTAACTCTTAAATGTGTTTTATAATCCATAAAATATCTGATATGACTATTCTTGGACATGAAATCATGTAATTTGCTTTATATGGCTAATTAGGGCTAATGACCATAATTAATGTGTAATAATTACAAATACATTCACAAAATCATGGAAATTACGGAGTAAACTCATATTAGTATCTGGAACCTCGCATTTAAATATGAGATCAAGATGATACACAGAATCCATGTTATACGATGATGTTTGCTCATAAATATAAACCCTAACATGAATACTACATGTAACCTAGGGTTAATATGTTCACATAATCATATGTAATCAAATAACTAGATTACATATCATAATATGGAATATAAGATCAATAACCTAATTCCAAGAAGATAAGAAAAGTAATAATGATGGGAATAGCTTAACAGATAAGCAAACCCTAATGAACACGACTATGGTTAAGATGATGAGAATCTAATAATAGTATGTGGTCTTGTCTTAATCAGGTTTGACCAAGGTTATATATGACATGAGGGATATCTAATGATTAGATTTATCTGTGATCAAGGTACGCCATTACCTCTTACTTGGCTTATTATACAATATGCTTGTATTATATGTGTAGTAAAATACTTGGCATATGATATTGGATGAAATGATTATTCTTGTATGATATGTTGCATGATTTTCCATACTTATTGCTATGAACACATAAAACATAATATATCCATTCCATTATATCTAAGAACTTCAACTCTTTGGTAGTAAAGTGTTGGAAAATAAGTACTTCAACTCTTTGGTAGTAAAGTACTTGAAAGTTATCCAACTCTTTGGTAGTAGATCACATTGTGAAATGATCCAACTATTTGGTAGTAGATCATAAATGACTTAATGCATTCAACTCTTAGGTAGTAAATGCATGGATGATATAATGGAAAATATGCTTAAAATATGTGTTCTCTTTTGTTAGTGAACATCTTTGTGCAAGTGTATGATTTTCTTATATTTCTTTATAACTACCAAGTATTAGTTTTATCTTATTGACAAGATATGATGAGAGGTATATAAAATACACATAGGCGTACTCAGTACAATATTCTTGAATATTGTGCTGACGTGTACCACATGTAATCTTTTGTTTAGGTTGTGGACATATGTTCTTGAAGAACCAAGATAGTTGAGAGTTGTGTGGCGAGCTGATGTATAGGTGGACCTATTGTCTTAAGATCATGTAGTTTAGTGATAGTACATGTATATGTATAAGTTTGTTGTTCAATATGTAATATCAAATGTTGTAACAATTCATGTTTTAATTATATGTTGAATGGTGAACATGTGTTGTATGGTTTTATTATTGTTCATGTGCATGCACTACTGATTGTTTCCTTCTGACTCCCTTGATTTTCTTATTCTTAGCCTAGTGTCGGGTGTTTAAATTGGAATTCTCACTGAGGTGAGGGTTTCAATTTGGACGTCACACATTAGATTAAGTTTTAGAAAATCTGGGGACGTCACAAGTGGTATCAAAGCATGAACAATAGAAAAGCCCGGCATTTTCTCACTATGCAATTGAAAACTAAAGAACCTTGAACTTTAAAAATCTTTAGGGTTAGATTAGTCGTCTTTTAGAGACTAGATCTGACCGAGCCTATAGGTTAGCACCTAGATGTCTGAGAACTAGGTCTAGACTGGTGCTTACTATATAGAAAGTCCTTAGATGTCGTTGTAGTGCAGCGGTATGGGACGTTGCATTATTTGGAAATGACGTACATCACAAGAAGAGAAACCTTTGGCATATGATGCATCTATGTTTTGGGTAGCTACACCAGTCTACACCATGTTCTCATCCTTTTCACTAGTTTTCATGACACTGTACTCTCTACTATGTGTGGGACACTCATTTTATGGATTTGGTTTTTGATTCCAATCGAATCATGATAGTTTTCTCCAATGCTTGTTTTATCGTAGAAAAACTATATAATATTTTATTATATATGTAAGTATTACAAAAATGTGTCCTCGCACATGTACGAGTAGGAGGTGGTCATGTAACCTAAGTGAAAGTGAATGACATCAGTCTGGAAGAGAGAGTAATTCTAGATTAGATGTCTAGAGCCTTGTTTGGAAAATATGATAGATGGAATAGATGAAATATGTTTAGATGATGATCTAAGTCTTATATAGATGATATAAGATGGTATATGATGATATATGTTTATCTTTGAAGACTTAAGTTCAGTTTTGAGGATTTGAGATAAGTTTTGATGATGCAAGTAAATAGGCTTTTTATGAGGTAAGATAAGGTAAGACAAGTTGTGAGTCAACATGAGCCTCAAGCTCTTTTACGAAGGATGACATCTAGTGTTGGGACCATTTATAGGGTTAACTCTAGAGAGAGTGAGACCCAGAGTCAGATGCATCCATCTTTGGATGGAAAGGGAAGAAGAAGACTGGTGGATTTCTCATTAGAGATCCAATCTTATGGAGGAACCCTTCTATGGAGAGGACTCTTGTGCATGAGGCATATTTCCAGTGAGAAGAGAAAGTGGGACCGAGATGGTATAGGCTCTTAGCTATTTAGTTCATCTAGCTAGTGTTAAATGTAGAAGACCCCATGATAGAAGCTTCATAGGTACTGTTGAATGGCACAATCTGGTTCCTTTCAAGGAAGATCTAACGATGCAGCTTAATCTCAAAGAGGAGTTCTCAGTTAGATCAATGTTAATACCATTTATGTTATGAAACCATAGAATATAGCTTTCAGAGACAAAATAATTCTCCAAAAATATCCATATAAGAAAAATTACTAGTATACTATAGGATCCTTAGACCAAACTTTTTATGCATATTTATTTATCAAATATGACTTAGATTATAACCCTTCTTTTAGGGTTTAATAAATGAAATAATATGTTTTCAGTTGAGATAACAGCTCCAAAAAGTATTGTGGAACCCTCAAAATTATTATAATCCATGCAAGGACCCTGATCAAAGTATTGTTACTAGATACTAGGTCATTCCTCATTATTAATAATTAGATGATTTTGCCCTCATATTAGTCATCAAAATTAGATAAAGGAACACAAATTATGAAAATTAAACAATACCTAGTTTATGTCATATAAATCAAAATAAAAATACTAGACACACATTTTAAGATCAGTTTAACCTAGATTTTTCCAATATAGTAATCTGGACCTAAATATCAAAAATATAGTGAACCATGTATTAACGATGATTAATTGCTATTGATCAGTTGATGACCAGAGATCTAGATGGTCTAGGACAATTAGAAATATCTTAACTTAGGTATGTTATTTTTTTTTAATATGTGACTATAGTTTTCATGGTTGAATCATGAAGTCTAAGTATGATGCTTTAGTTGCATATATTGGATGTACAATTACTATATGGTACTTGATGTTTTGTCACTTGAAAACACAACCTATTTATAAATGTTCTTAGTTATTAATGTGTTCGTAATCCCCTTACAAGGAATATATTAATATGTATTAGTAAACTTTCCTAGAGGACACAGTGTACAAGGAGTTCCCTGGAGTACATGTGTAACATCCTCAAATTATGCCCCCTCTAAAACCCCGAAAACTTGAGAGGACAAAATTTGAAAATGTTATACAATCATATCAGTGTGAGTTGCAGAAGAAATATGCACATACATGAACAAACAACCCTAAAATACACTATAATATTCTTAACATCAATATATACATTTCTTACAAGTTGAATTATTATAATTAAAATTTAAAGGGAAATTTTACACACTTATGAACATTTATGAAAACATGATCTTAACTCAATAGGTACAAAGTTAACATTGATCACTTACCATATTTCCTTCCATGCTAGGTATGAACCTAAAACATATATGAAACAACTGATCAACACACCGGGTGTTGTGTACATGGGCAGAAAGATACATGTATTTATGGTTTACACAACTACAAAAGATTTGTAGTAAGAAAAAAAGAAGATCGCCAAAACCAGTTCTTTAATAGACAAAATACATTGATTCAATCATTTTTTTATATGAGTTGCATTATCAAAGTGGACTAGTACCAAAACATATATGTTGGGGCCTACCTCGTGTACCAATTACTCTACAAACTCCATGTACACCATGTGCTCTAGGGAGGAGTACTAGTCAACATTAATCAATTCTCTCGTAAGGGGGATAAGAACATCTTAATAACTACAAGCATCTACTCATAATTTATGTTTTCCAGGGACAAAACACTAAGTACTATATAGTTTTATTACATCTAATATTTACAAATATTAGATAGCCCTAGGCTTCTCCCTCTGATCTCTCGTTTGCTTAGTCTTATGAGGTTTATCCCTGCAGATTTTTGGTTCCCTAAGTTCTTGAGCATAATGATGGCCGTTTGTCCTTTTTCTTCCCCCACAATTTTAGTGATGAGGATAAAGCCAGTGGTTGGGAGTTTTTGGACTCAAAGGTCATTATTATGTCTCGAATGCTTCATGGTTTCTCGTCTTTCTTCATGGTCGCTTCAGAAAGCAAAGCGTGTTCATTTATAATGAGGTTATCGGATCCAAAGTATGCTGCTTCCTGTTTGGACTGGTGACGTTTGACTCTTGTCTCGATACTGGTTGAGTCTTCACAATTTCAGAATGATGGGCATATAGCTAGTGTTGCCTTAACCAGTAGGAAGCTAGCGTTAAACGTTATGGGGTCTGTACGAGACTTTGTACTTCTGGTTGTCTGGTCTCCTTTTTGCTAGTCTTCACGGGCAAAGATTTGGTTCTTTTTCTGTTCCTTTGATGCTCCTGTTGTGAGCCAGGAGGTGCTCTTCTGCACCCAAAGATTTCTATACGGGTTCCTCTTTGGGCGTTTACGCCCACTTAGAAACCTATTTTCGGAAGCTGAGAAGGTCTGCAGCAACGGGGCTAGCTTCGAGCAACTTTTCTAGTTGTTGTTCTATGTCAAGCTGTTGTTAATACTTCTAGGTTCACAGAATGCTTGTAATAGCGGCTTGTTATAGTCTTCTCCTGGAAGGTTTGCTTGGTTCTAGCTTGGCTTGTTAGATAGGTCTTCTTAGTTTTTTCTTTTCGTCTACCTTTCATGTATCTCCCCCTGTGTGGGGATTTGATCCTAGATGAGCTTTTTAGCTCCTTTCGATGTAATGGGGTATTTAGTGCCCAAAGTTTTTTGGTATTAATAGAAACACACCTTTTGACCGACCAAAAAAAATATTTACAAATAGGAGAGCATGCATACATATCATGCATTCAACCAAGAAAACAATAGTCATATAATTAAATAAACCCATTTACTTAAGTTCAGAGATGCCTAATTATTCTTGATCATTCATATATATTTTCATCACCTTATTAATAGAAATTGAGCATCATCACTATATGATCATAATTATTCTAAGCATTTTAGGTCCATGTTAGGGTTTAGCCAAATGTAGGTCCAACTGATCTAATGTTTGTCTAATATATTGATACTGATCAGGAGGTCATACTGATGGTCTGATCAAACCTCCATAATATTCAGATGTTGAATCTATTTTCTATGGTTGATATGAGACTACAAGCATCTAATTAGTCATTAATGAGGAAAAACTAAAAATGTGGCATAATAATTATATCAGAGTTCATATTTGTTTTCCACATGACATTAGGGTTTAGAACTATTTTTCTTAGATTTAATATTCATCATATACTAATTATACCATTTAAATGAACCCTAAAGTGGAGAATTTCCATCTACATTAGATATCATGTGATATTAGAACTCAAAAGACAACTCTAAGTATATTATAGTAAACCATATATTTTTCTAAGTCCATGGTTATTTTTTTGGAAAAATATGGCGAATGGAGGTATTTTGATTCACATTTCTAAGATTTCTACACTAACTGAGATATTTACCCGTAACCACATCCAAATGCACCATGTGGCCAGTTCAACTCCTATTTGGTCAAGCTTAGGACTGGTTTTCCAGGACCAGATTGGCCTAGGTAGGTTGGGGTCACCTCCTCTCCTCTTTATCTCTCACACGTGACTGGGATATACACCTGTATGTGTGATCTGCCACCATGATGCCTATCTCCTTCAAGGGATTTTGCAGTCCATGGCCATCTACATACTCAATTATTGGTGTTGAAGAGTAATTTAGGAGTCAACGCACCATGTAGGTTAGTCTCGGATACTGGAAGAGGTCTCATTGCTCGATGAGGACTCCAAATGGGAGCCGCAGCGGAGGAGCATGATGATGGTTGGGGATCTACTACTCTACACTAGCCTTCGTCCATATGCGGCCCTAGGAATGTCGTAAGACCTCATACAATCTTGCAAGTGGTCTTTAGGGGCTATGGGGAAGGCTTCAAGCCTATCTATAATGTCATGCCTCATGGTCAGAGAAGAAAGGTTTGAGGAGCTTCAGGATGTACTTCGCACCACCTAGTGCCCACCAAGATGACCTTGTGTCCTCATCCCTACCTTTCATGGTTCTTCCTGCAATATAAATCACTACCACTTTGGCTCCTCAACCCCTCATCTATTCCTAGTTGGTTTTTGTCAGCAACAAAGGAGAAGAGGTGAGAAATGTGGGGGTTAATATCTCACTTTTCACTACAATAATCATTTTGTGGCGTGTTACTATGTAGTTCCTTGAACTTTGGATCTATAACAACACTCGAGATCTAGGTCAAGGTTGGGGTTATCGTCCTATCAGTCCAGTGAAGATGACAGACAAGTCAAGGCTACTGGTCCACACGTTTTGGAGGTGGAAGAAGAATCAAGGACCGCACAATTGTCATTCTACGACCAAGGATTGTGTGTTTGGGTCCATAACCGAAATGGGTCATAGTGCCTTAAAGTGGCTATTGTGTGACATATTCTTTGGCAAAAACTTAGGTCCACAATTAATGAATCAATAATCATTTGATCCAATTTCAAACATTCATATCTCTTACATGGCTAGTGCAAATGTTAAGAAATTTTAGGCAGTAGTTCCTCAACATGTAATCTAGAATTCAGCCAAGTTTGAGACAAAAAATTTAACATATGTTTGTTAAACTTAATTCCTCAAATAACCTCATGATATATATGTAAACCTTAAAAGTAAATCAATTAATCCACATCTCTTGATCAACTAGAACCCAAAAGACTCTTTGTGCTTATAATATTCTATCGTTGTATCTATATACCACTGGAGTTTATTGACACTATTAAATTGGCCCTTGGCATCTTAAGTGTCTAATCGATTAAACAAAGATATCCATCATAATAAAACTCAATTAGTATCATCATGAATCATATCTCTAATCACAATTTTAGGTGAAATAAATTCAAATATTGAATTAATTACTTCTTTCTATGATTGGTCATCTAATGAACATTAATGAATCTCAAGTGTTTTCTTGGTTATTAGAACCCTAAAGTTAGGGTTATCACCTTCATACCTCCTTATATAGATTTTTTTTCCTCAAAATTAAACTATTCTTAAGGTGATATCAAAGAGTTTCTACTACCTTTAGACAACAACTTTTAAATGTCAGCTATATCATAGTTTTTAATGCACCACAAGTTGTCATCTTATGGTTTAGAGCATGTACTTGCATCCAACCAAACATATATATGTCAAAGCATTATTTAGTGTCTTAGTCATAACTTAAGATTCTTTTATGTTAAGATGTACATATTCTGATTTCCCTAGGAAATAGGGATTTATTTGTACATATGAAGTTCATAAGGTATTACTCAAGGTTTCATCTTTCAACCCACTAGTTTGTACAAGGTGATACCAAGATATCATTTTTACAAGAATTATCAGACTTAGAATCATTAATGTGGGTCATGGTCAACATCATACTAGTCTATCATATTTAGAGAAGTTTGATCTTCATATTTGTATATTAGGGTCTCACAATTTTGTTTGAGATTTATCATCAAATTAGAAGGTTTGATTTAGAAGTATCAGTATTGAGAGATATATTTTGTGATCATGTAATTTATGATCCAAATATATATTTATTTTAAGATCATGGTTTCAAACTCATATCTTGTAGGAATGATATGAAGGGAAGAGAATGTACAAAGTCAAGCTTATCATGATTTTGAACTTGGATATTACATTTGTGATATAAGAATGGAATATATAATATGTCAAGCTTATACAAGTGACTACTTATATATAAATCATTTATATATGTTAAGTAAGGTTTCTTGCATCATATATTTAGAAAGAAAAATGGGAGGAATAACATTTATGAGTATCTTATGTACAAGGCATTTTACACTCAAAGTCGGAGTTCCATATATCAACTCACTTATAGCTAATGACGAGGTTCACAAACATAACTCATCACAAACATAAGTCACTCAAGATAGGACCTAAATTGGTCAAAGAATTGACTTTATCATTATGAATTTCTATCTGTAAACTTTTTTTACCTCAACTATCTCATCTAGGATTTAGATCAAAACTTCAGGAATCATGCATAAGGTACTCAACTCATCTACTCACTAGTAACCCAGCTTAGGACACACCATTTTACATATATCTCATATATTAGGTGGTATATCCTATGACCTTCTCCATGTGGGTCTCACTCTCTATGGAGTTCACCACATTCTCACACTAGAGTTCTTCCTTTGTGAAAGAGATTGAGGCCCATGTATATTCAACCTTGTCTTAACATAGATTACCTTATCTAAGAAAATCCAATACTATCATCATTAGACTTATCTCATATTTCTTAAAAATTTAATTCAGGTCTCATATACAACTTAAATCTTAATAAAATAACTTATTTCATAAAATATCAAACTTTGATAAGTTTTCACATGCTAATATCATCTATAAATCTATCACATATTCTAATTATCACAAATCTGGTAAGGATCTAGACATCTAATCTAGAACTACTCTCTCTTCTAGACTGATGTCACTTCCTTCCACTTAGATTTCATGACTACCACATAGTCTCTTATGTGTAAGGACACATTTTCATATTTACTTACATATATAGTAAAATATTATATAGTTTTTCTCTAATAAAACTATCAAGGATCGAGCCAATTGAAACTGTCAAGGCTCGAGCCAATTGAAAACAAAACCAAATCAGCAAAACTGATTGTTCCACACACAATAGAGAGTTTAGTGACATGCCACCTAGTGAAATGGTGAGAACAATTGTATACTAGTGTATCTACCCAATACATATTTTACACCTGGGCCCACTGCCAAGGCACTAGTAAGGTTTCAGGAATGATGACTGCCCCCACAGACCACCACTAGCCTTAACTGTGCACTTTATCCTCACTCTCATGTAAACTGAGGTCAACTTCACAACTGGTCACCCAGCCTAGTACTACTATAAGCTGAGCACGCTTAACTACGGAGTTCTTTAGTGATGGGTTCCCAGAAAAGGAGGTGCACCTTAGTGATATGGGTAGTCTAATCATTCCTTTTAAGATCATTATATCTAAGGCCTCATCGTGGTACGTTACAATCATCCCAAGGCCTCAAATCCTGGGACATTATAATCTCCCCTACTTGGACTCTTGACTTCCTCATTAAGGCTCAACTATATGGCCTCATAATCACTCCCCATTTCAGTGTAGACCTAAGTGGCCCATGTACACCCAGGCTCAAAGACTAGCATGCCACAGACCCAAGTAGGCCCCACCTATTGGAGGGGAATTGGCTCTAATACCATTTGTAATGGATGGGCCCACTGCCCAAGGTTCTAGTAAGGTTTCAGGAATGATGACTGGCCCCACAGACCACCACTAGCCTTAACTGTGTGCTTTGTCCTCACTCATGTGCAAGTCGGGGCCAACTTCCCAACTGGTCACCCATCCTAGTACTATTCCAAGCTGAGCATGCTTCACTATGGAGTTATTTAGTGATGGGATCTTGGAAAAGGAGGTGCACCTTGGTGATATGGGTAGTCCAATCATTCCTTTTAAGATCATTATATCCAAGGCCTCAAATCCTGGGATGCTACATCATATGAGCTCTATATGGAAAGAGTTTCACACACATCTAGGTTCTAACATAGAGGCTAAGTCAATCCTAGTTCCTATACACATTATACTAAGTTTCTAGGTATTTAAGTGAATATTTTAGTTAAGTTTTGTGTTACCGATGAACAATTGCTAGGTGTAGCTATTGTTCATGCATTGATACCAACTGTAAGGTCCCCAGATTATGCCTTCTCTAAAACCCTAAGGGCTTGAGAGGACAAAATTCAAAAATGTTATACAATCATATTTAAGTGTGTTGGAGAAGAAATATGTGCATACATGAACAAACAACCATAAAATACACCATAACATCCTCAACATCAACATATACATATATTACAATATAAATTATTACAATTATATGTTGAAAGCAAAATTTTACAAGTTTATGAACATGTATGCTAACATGATCTTAACACAATAGGTACAACTTGAACACCACTCACTTCTCATATTTCCTTACATGCTATATTAGAACCTAAAATATATATGAAACAACAGAACAACACATAAGGAGTTGTGTACATGGGCAGAAAGATACATATTTTTATGGTTTTCATAACTTCAAAAGATTTTTAGTAACAAAGAACGAAGATCAACCAAAGTAGTTATTTAATAGGCAAAATAAATTAATTTTAATCAATTTTCTAGATGAGTTGCATTATCAAAGTGGACTAGTACCAAAACATATATGTTGGGCCCTACTCAGTGTACCAAGTTCTTTAGGAAACTCTATGTACACCATGTGCTTTAGGGAGGAGTACTACTCAACATTAATAAATTCCCTCGTAAGGGAGATTATGAACACCTTTATAAATAAAAAAATATCTATGTAGGGAAATACAACATCAGATAGACAACAAAACCAAAAAATTTGTTGACATATTTCCCATTAACCAGCGGATCATGTCAATAACTATGCAATGGGAAGGATGGTTTAACATAGATATACATGGTCCTAGAGCAAGTCCAGCAACAATCCTCATCAATGTAGATGTGCACTCTTAGACGGTGTCTGTACAACTCTTGGTTGCACTAGAACTTGTGTGATTTCTCCTCCATGGACAACAGACTCAAATGTCGTCATCTACAACAGTTCCTCTCGTCACAGACTGCTTGTATGATTTCATCCTCCTTAGCAATAGGCAACAACCACCTCGCCTCTAGAGAAGTCCACATGGACCAGCTAAAACTCCTACAGTCCTGCTAGAATGGACAGGAAGGAGTTGTCCCTCCCATTGGTGTACTAGTCACCAACTTGCTATTCCAAAATAGTGATCCTTAGTTGTTTATCTCCCATAGCTATCCTTACCTAGTCCGATAGGACTTGATTGGGCTCTCTTGGTTACCACAACCAGAGAGGACAACAACTGTTAGAGAAACTGATTCTCAATTGGTTGTGTTGTACTCTGAGAATCCCCTAATACCCCCTCTATTTTTTGTAGAGGTCAGTGCCAGGGTTCCCAGTCTATGTGGGAGTTGAAGGGACTAGAAGATCTTGAATTTTCGCAACCTATGACATCCAAAATGGTTGTTTAACAACCCAGATGGTCATCTAGAACATGAGATGGTCGTCTCACAGCTTCCCAGTCACACATGAAAGTGACAGATCATTTGCAATTAATGTTAAACATTAATTTCTTGCATCAATAGAGTTGTGCATTGAAATGATCAAAGTTTCTCACTAATTGGGGAAAGTTGCTAGAACCTTCCACCAGCCCAACCGAGCTGATCGGTTCACCAGGTGAACTAGTCATCTCACTCTGCCCAAACCAATCAGTTCACCCAGTGAGTCGATCGACTGGATCCAGATTCGTACAGAACTTCACCAATTCAATTCCAATCAACTCGACTCACCAAACAACCATCTCAACACTTGAGCTGATCATTTGGCACTGTAAACGGACGTGTCACCCATTGAGATGATCGGATAGCAGAGCAGTCAACTGATCTATTACATGAATTGAATACCTAAACACTTTAGTAATAAATCCAATCATCATTCAAAATCAAACTCCTATTCTAGATGAGTTCTTATCTGTCTGACCCTATAGGTCCCATATTACATTGGCAGTGAATATCCATAACAACTTATGACATCACAAGCAATGAGTGGTGCCTAATCACAAATCATTGCTACCAAAGTAAATAGAAAGTTGGAGAACAACTTCAACCTACAATTTGTGTATGGTGTTATAGTGTTTGTATAGTTCCTTTGTCATTGATATCCAGATTGAACTCGAGGCATGGATATGTCATCCTCTTCAACATTGAATCTATGTTTCTTGCTATAGCAGACTATAGAGATATGTGTAAGCTCAATATCATATATTGACTCACATGAATATGGCCATGTATTTCTCAGTTTGGCTAACTCAAGTGGCTTTTGATATCATACTCCCATAGGAGGGAAAATCCCATCTCTTTGACTTACAGTCAGTCCCCATGTGTCACAGTCACCCAATCACCACCTTTATAACAACCCGTGTTTCATGATTGTGTTTGATGATATCAAAGCATATCGAACGACATGTGATGTGTTTAGTGATTTTTGGTCTAAGAATCACAAACACCACCGTCACTATGAGATTTGACTATGACTACCATGGTAATGGTTTCCATATGTCAATCTCATGGTGGGTCTGTCCAATACACTATTCTCTAACATATATCTATGTGCTTGGTTTGATATTGCCATATCAGA
The DNA here is from genome assembly GCA_963693085.1 of Alisma plantago-aquatica. NCBI lineage: Eukaryota > Viridiplantae > Streptophyta > Magnoliopsida > Alismatales > Alismataceae > Alisma > Alisma plantago-aquatica. The sequence continues at coordinate 1,146,997,122 of OY856411.1, read as the reverse complement.
CTAATGAGATTCTTTCATCAACCAACTCACACTATGATCTTATGTGTTATTGTTTTCTATCTACCTTTCACAATAACAATCGATCAGAGACATAATGCGAATGTATATACTCTTAACATCCATATGATCTCATTCTTCCAAGTCACATACTTGAAGACATATGCCATTCAGTAATATCATTCTCTAGACATTTATTATGTTATTTCACTATCTCAAAATTAAAAAAACAAAATAAATTGGAAGTGCCTTTGTTAATAATCAAATCATTTACAAGTTATGTCGTTAATAATCATCATATGATTAGATCTCTGGAAACATACCAATAGACTCCCACTAGCACTTAGAGCCAATCACCCACAAATCTTATGTTGAGTGACTTAACATGACCATCATGCTTCTTCTGTGAGAGTGCTTTAGTCAAGGGATCAACAATGTTATTCTCAGTTGGTACTCTACAAATCTTTACATCTCCTCTTGTTCAATCTCTCGTATGAGATGGAACTGCCTTTGTACATGCTTGCAACACTGATGCGATCTGGGTTCCTTAACTTGTGCAATGACTCCATTGTTGTCACAATATAGCTCAATTGCGCCGCTGATGCTCGGAATGACTCCAAGTTCATAAATGAACTTCTTGATCCATACAACCTCCTTTGTTGCATTTTATGCAGCAATACACTCGGCCTATGTTGTAGAATCAGCAACTATCTCCCTCTTGGAATTCTTCCAACTTACATCTCTATTGTTTAGGTAAAGCATAAATCCTGATTGTAATTTATAATCATCTTTGTCAGTCTGGAAACTCGCATCGGTGTAACCTTTTACCACCAACCCTTCATCTCCACTGTAGACTAAGAATGGATCCTTAGTCCTTCTCAAGTACTTCAAGATGTTCTTTACAACTGTCTAATGAGCATCACCTAGATATGACTAATATCTTCTCATCATGCTTAAAGCATACGAGACATCTGGCCAGGTGTACAACATCACATACATGATGTATCCAATTGCCGACACATATGGAATCATACTCATGCACTCCCTTTCTTCACAAGAATGGGGACATTGAACTTTAGAGATGGTAACTTCATGTAGCATGGGCAGGTTTCCTCTGTTTCAGTTCTCCATGGTAAACCTCTTCAACAATTTTTCGATATATGTACTCTGATTTAGTCCATGAATCCTTCTTGATCAATCTCTATGGATTTTTATCCCCAAGATGTAGGATGATTCTCCCAAGTCTTTCACAGAGAATGTATTTCCAAGCCATGTCTTTACCTTTTGTAAAGTAGGGATGTCATGCCCCATCAATAGTATGTCATCCACATACAATATGAGGAATACTCACATGCTCCCACTAACCTTCTTGTACACACAAGATTCATCTTCATTGTGAACAAATCCAAACTCTTTGAATGTCTCATAAAAATGAAGATTCCAACTCTGAGATGCTTTCTTCAATCCATAGATTGACCTTTTTAGCTTACATACTTTATTTGCATCCTTTGGATTGATAAAACCCTCAGGTTATGTCATATACAAATCCTCATGAAGATTCCAATTACGAAATGTGGTTTTAACATCCATTTGCCAAATCTCATAGTCATGATAAGATTAATAGAAAGCATGATCTTGATGGACTTAACCATGGCCATTGGAAAAACGTTTTTGTCATAGTCAGCACTTTGAACTTGTTTGGAACCCTTTGCAACCAATCCACCCTTACAGGTTTGTACTTTACCATCCATATCTATCTTTTTCTTGAAGACCCACTTGCAACCTATGGGTTTTACCCCTTTAGGAGGTTCCACCAAAGTCCATACCTTGTTGGCATACATGGATTCCATCTCATATCTCATGGCCTCAAGCCATTTCTTAGACTTTGGTCCCTCAATAGTTTCTAGATTGGTTGTTGGCTCATCATCAATGACCAACTCCCCACCTTCGTAATTCACAAGATATCCAAATCTTTCAGGTTCAAGGGTGTCCTACTAGATCTATGAGGTTCCACAACATCTTGTGATTCTATTAGTTCCTCTTGTACATCTATCAGTTCAATGATCTCTTGTTGATCTTGAACCTCTTTGAGTTCCACTTTCCTCCCATTGATTCCTTTGCAAATAAATTCCTTTTCTAGGAATACAACCTCTGGAAACAAACACTTTGTTGTCAGATTGGGAATATAAGTAATATCCTTTAGTCTCCTTAGGATATCCAACAAAATAACATTTATCAGACTTATGTCCAAGCTTTTTAGAAAACATTTTTCTAACATAAGCTTCGGATCCCCAAATCTTCATAAAAGACACTTTGGGATGCTTCCCATACCATATCTCATATGGTGTCTTTTGAACTGATTTAGATGGTACTCAATTTAGTGTATACTCAGAGGTTTCAAGAGCATACCCGTAGAAGGAAGTTGGAGGATCAACAAAACTCACCATAGATCACACCATATATAGTAATGTGTGATTCCTTCTTTCTGATACACCATTATGTTGTGGTGTTCCAGGTGGAGTTCAATGTGATACAATACCACAGGATCACAGAAGGTCCTCAAACTCTTGGTTCAAGTATTCTCCACCTCAATCAGAACGAAGTGCCTTAATACTCTTAGCAAGTTGGTTTTATACTTCATTCATGAATTCTCTAAACTTTTTAAGATCTTATAACTTATGTTTCATCAGGTAAACATAGCCATCCCTACTAAAATCATTAGTAAAGGTAATGAAGTATTGATAGCCACCTCTAGCGGTTGTTCTAAAAGGGCCACATACATCAGTATGTACGAGTCCTAATAGATCACTAACCCTTTCACTGTTTCTAGTAAAGGGAGTCTTGGTCATCTTGCCCAACAAATAATACTCACATGTCTCTATTGATTCAAAATCAATAGAGTCCAAATGACCATCTTTATGGAGTCTAGATATGTGATTCTCTTAAGTTTTTTTCTTTTGGTAATTACATTATATACACTTGTCTCTAGATATATCAAGTATATACCATAATACATTGGGGCACAACCATAAAAGATCCCATCTTTACTAATAGAACATCTTCCATTCTTTATCAGAAATTCAAATCCGTTCTTATACAAAAAAGATACATATATGATGTTCCTATTAATGACATGTACGTAATAGCAGTTCTCTAACTCTATTACTAGCCCAGTTGGCGGAGATAAATCGTATGTTCCAACTGCGTTGGCTGCAACTCTTTCACCATTTACAAGTCGAAGTTCTACCTCACCTTTCCCTAAAGGTCTACTTGTTTTCAGATCCTTTACATTTGAGCTAATGTGTGATCCACATCCGGTATCTAGTACCCATGTGAGGAAGTAGTAAAGTTAACCTCAATTAACATATATAACAGAAGTAGAGATCTCAATCCCTTGCTTCATCTTCCTAGGTTCCCTTATCCTTCTCCTTATTTTGAGTGCAGAAGACTTGGACTTTAGCTTAGCCATAGAACACTTCTTGGTTTTGCCTTTGTCCTTGGACTCAACTCTGTTGATCATGGATTTTCCCATCTTCATTTGTGCATTGACACTTATCAAAATGTTAAGCAACTCTGACGGCAGCCTAACCATGTTACTCAAGTGATAACACTCAATAAACTGGCTATATGATTTAGGCAACGATTGCAAAATCATATCCATGGCCAACACTTGGCCTAATGGATCTTCCTCTGTCATTTTGCACTCAAATAACACCTTAGAGACATTATGCATTTCATGCTTATCATGTTGTATATGCAATTCATAGTTCATATAGCCCAACATAAGGTTCTTGGTGTTCACAACATCATTGGTATGCTTCAAAGAAGCATCCATATCAGTCTTAGGAAAATATGGAGTGGATACTGACACTGGTGTTTCAGGATCATGCAGAACACTTCTCAAGCACCTGAACTAGTTATGGAAATAAATCTCATTTAATTCATCTGATTGCAATGATTGAGTGTTTTCCATTGGATTCTACAAGACAAAATTTGCATTTGTCAAAAACCATTTTGATTTGATTTGATTTGATTTGAAAAGTCAATACTAATTATGTCTTTAATTAACTATTGATCCCACTATTTTATTCAAATTGATAGCCCTCAATTAATTCGGAAGATTGCAACATGCAATCTTCCAGTGGGCCAAGATCCAAAATAATTTAGTTAATACCCAACCAACATTGGCGCTCATGACCAATTATTAAGGTAGGTAACATCAGAAAATTGCATATTATGCAACTCCTGGATAGATGATATGTGAAACTCCTTGCCATAATCATCGGCATGCTTATGGGCTTAGATTCTCAATGAATCACCGGTTAAGCCTGATCTAATAGTCAACAAGATAATAATGCATCCTTCTTGGCAGGTCCACATTATTACCATCACACTTCCATGAGATAAATAGTGTACCGCCCTTGGGGTGCCCACGCTTGGTTGATCAAGCTTTTCATGTGTGCTTCTAATGGAAAGCATCTTAGACTTAATATTATATTGAGGGAGTTTGTATAATACATATACATTCACCACATATATATACTACATATCTTGTACATGCTATAACCCATATCTAAAACATGTAATGAGCAAAAAGTGATGGTTATGTCCATTATAATGTAATTCCTTCAAGCCACAAGGAATTACCACAACCTAGGGTCTGCATCACATGTAGAAACCTATTGTTGAGGAAGATCTATGCTTGCCAATCCGGGTTGATTGATTCAATTCTTGAATCGGTCATCTAGCCTCCTGGACGATCGGTTGGTCTTTACACCGGTTATCTGGCCATCAGTTCCACCATCTTTTGGATCCTCAAATCGATTGGTCGGGTCCTCCAGTTGATCGGGTTGGCTCGTCCTACTCAATTCTTCTTGGTCCTCCAGCCAGTCGTCTCGCCTCCCAGATGGTCAGTTGCCCTAGTGCAGAGCGTATTGTTCTTTTTCATAACAAGAAAGTAAACTATCCTACTATTACATGATTATAGAGAATCCTCGAGTTACATTTGAGGGGAGCAAAGGTAGAAGAGAATAATACTTTTACATTGGGAAGATAAGAGAGAGGCTCCGTTCACAGACTGAGATATCAAATACACAACCACCATGCATACATAAAGGGCATTGGACATAACCATGCTATACATCAACCATCAAAACTCACTTATATATACATATACATATATATATACATACATACATACTCATTTGGGATCTTATGTGGTTATTAGTCAGACTTGCACATCAACCAATCTAAATATTCACATCATATGCAATAATAAACATGATAAAACAAAAGATCCGATCATATCAATTATCCCAAAACACAATTAATTGACATGGCTTTGATATCACTGTAGAGAAATACACATCAGATTGACAGTGAAAACAAAAATTTTGCTGACATATTTCCCATTAACCAACAGATCACATCAATAATAATGCAATGAGAAGGATGGTTTAACAAAGATATACCTGGTCCCGGAGCAAGTCCAGCGACAATCCTCGTCAATATAGATGCACATTCTTGGATGGTGTCTATGCATCTCCTAGTCGCATTGGGACTCGTCTGACTCTTCTCCATAGACAACAACCTCAAATGTCATCATCTGTAGCAGTTCCTCTCGTCATAGATTGTTGGCTGATGTCATCCTCCTTAGTGATGGGAAAAGTCCATCTCGCCTCTGGCGAAGTCCACACAGACCAACTAGAACTCCTCTCATCCTACTAGAGTAGACAAGAAGGAGTTGTCCCTCCCATTGTTGTACTAGTCACCAACCTTCTCTCCCACAACAATGATCCTCAACTATTTTTCTCACGTAGCTATCTCTCCCTAGTCAGGTAGGACTTTCTTGGGCTCTCTTAGTTATCACAACCAGAGAGGACAACAATTTTCAGAGAAACTGACTCTCAATTGTTTGTGTTGTACTCTAGGAATCCCCCAGTAGTCCTCTATTTATAGTAGAGGCTAGGGTTAGGGTTCCTGTCAATGCAGTAGTGGAAGGGACCAGAAGATCTTTTATTTTCTCAACGTACAACATCAGAAATGGTCATTTGGAAACCCATACGGTCGTATGGCCTGTGATACGGTCATCTCACAGTTTCCCAATTGCACACGAAATTGGCAAATCATTGGCAATTAATGTTAAATATTAATTTCTTGCATCAATAGACTTTTGCGATCGAAACGATCAAAGTTTCTCATGAATTTGGGAAAGTTCATAGAACCTTCCATCGGCCCAACCAAGTCGATTGGCTCACCAAGTGAATCGGTTGTCTTGCTCTGCCCAAGCTGATCAGTTCACTTAGTGAGTCGATCTCTTGGAACCAGTTTCCAGCAAGAACTTCATCAATTCAATTCCAATAAGCTCGACTCACCTAATGGTCATCTCAACACTTGAGTTGATCGTTTGACACTCCAAACGGCCGTCTCACCCATTGAGATGATTGGATGGTAGTGCAGTCAGTTGATCCATTATGTGAATTGAATACCTAAACACTTTAATAATCAGTCCAATCATCATTCATGTTCAAACTCCTCTTCTAGATGAGTTCCTATGTGTCTGACCTATATGTAAGCTCAATATCATATATTGACTCACATGAACATGGCCAGACATTTCTCAATCTCACTAACTCAAGTGGCCTTGGATATCATACTCCCATAGGAGGGACAAATACCATCTCTATCACTCACAGTCAGTCCCCATGTGTCATAGTCACCAAATCATCACCTTTATAACAACCCATGTTTTAGGATTGTGTTTCATGATGTCAGAGCATACCGAATGGCATGTGATGAGTGTAGTGAGTTTAGGTCTAAGATTCAGAAACACCACCATCACTATATGAGCTGACTATGACTACCATGGTAATGGTTTCCATGTGTCAGTCTCATGGTGGGTATGTCTATTACAGTGTTCTATAACATATATATGTGTGTTTGGTTTGATATTTCCATATCATGACTAATGAGATTCTGTCATCAACCAACTCACACTATGATTGTATGTGTTATTGTTGCCTATCTATCTTCCACAATAACAACCAATCAGGGACATAATGAGAATGTATATACTCTTAACATCCGTATGATCTCATTCTTCCAAGTCACGTACTTAAAGACATATGTCATTGAGTAATATCATTCTCTAGACATTTATTATGTTATTTCATTATCTCAAAACTAAACAAATAGAATAAATTAAAATTTTACCTTTATTAATAATCAAATCATTGACAGGTTATGCCATTACAATTATCAAATGATTGGCTTTCTATGCATACATAGCAACAATCTACTCATAATTTCTATTTTCTAGTTAGAAAACATAGAGCATTCTATAGTGATATTGTATCCAGTATCTGCGCATAGGAGAGCATACATACATATCATGCATTTAACCATGAACACCATAGTCATATAACTAAACAATGCCACATACTCGAGTTCATAGATTCCTAATTATTCTAGACCATTCATATATGTGTTAATCACCTGATTAATAGAAATTGAGCATCATCAATATACAAACATCATTATTCTAAGCATTTTAGGTCCATATTAGGGTTTAGCCAAAACTTAGATCCATCTAATATAAATGTTTGTATGAGGGTTTGTTCCAATTTCCATATTTTTTTATGTTGGGTCGATTTTCTATGATTAATATGAGGCTAAAAGCATTTAGTTAGCCATTAATGTGGAAACACCTAATAACTTGGCATACTAATTAGATCAAAGTTCATATACATTATGATTCAAAACTATTTTTCTCAGATTTAACATTCATCATATACTAAGTATACCATTTAAATGAACCCTAAAGTGGATCATTATCATCTACATCTACTATTCTACTCTACTAAACACGGTCCCTCATTTCCGTCCTCAAACAAATTACGTGTAATATTTGGACTCTTCGTCATTGCTTTCAGCTACCGAGATTCAAAGGCTTTGCAATTATAAATACATGTCTCAATCCTGATCACGGTGGGGCTGTTATCTGCGTTTCCATTAAACTTTATCGGTCTAGAAGGTCCCTCCTACTAGGTCGCTGCATGGAGTTGGCGACACTGACTGAGTGAAGCACACCGCCCATGATCTCTAGGCATGTTCAGGGAGAGCATGTTGCCGAGATGCAGAGTGACACCAGATGTGCGACTGTATGTGAAGAGCAAGCACAAGGGACAAGTTTCCAGAGTACTAGCAACGTATTGGAGAGAATTAGGGATGTATTGGCTAGCTGTCTAGGATGGGTGTATGCTGACAACCTAGACAGAAGAGCCTTGATGTGCTCCGGCCAAGAGCTTGCCAACCCGTGATGAACAATATTAAAGCAGGAAAGATGGCTCGGTCAATAACAGAGCAAGTAAAAAAGATATGGATGTCCGTCGTCGACACCGTAGTTGAGTTATATTCATCCTTTCCTATGCCCCATGGCGTATAAGTGGCAACGATCTCTGCTTAGCCTTTTTGTGGTCCCATACTCACCCGTATTTGTATGAACATGATGCATGCAACAATGATCAGGGTCAATATCACTATTATCCTTGAATCAACTTTTGTCATAGTTTGTGCCATCCATCCGCATGAGATAAAACAACTTGAAATCTAAATTCTGAGTACATCTCGTACTTCGAGTGCTCGGCTCGACATATCATATTTCTTCTTGACCTACCCTTTGACTTTATCTGCAACAATATGATACAAAAACATTGTCTGATACATGAACATACGCTGCACGACTGCATACAACCAACAGGTATAGAGATCATCAATAACTAAAGCGTGAAAGTAATAAGATATTGGACTTAGTGCCATTCTAGATGAAGTATTAATTTCCCCTATTCTAGCCTGGTTGTTGTCAAAGTTATGGATACAGTCAAGTAAGAACTGATTTGGAAACTACATCCACATTGCCATTCTTCTACATATAGTTCTTCAATCCTAATTAACATTGTTGATACAGTCATTCATTTCTCATAAAACTTCTGATGCATTTTTGTTTTTGTTTTTACAATATTTGTCTAATTATCATCTTCATCTTGTAAATAATGCAATATCTTTTTATAGTTTATCTTTATGAAGCAACTAAGTGATTGATTAACATATAGATTTCGTTATGCCAAAGGAATAACATGGGTTGAATTATATCATTAAAAGATAATGTTAAGCATCATCACATTAATACAATATTCGCAACCTGCGGATAACAAACAGGCTAAGTTTAAGTTTACAAGTTGAAACAACCAACAAGTGTAAGAAAAATAACTAATCATATAGTAGATTTGATACATATATCCACATTTAACTACAAAATTGTATTTTGAAACTAAATGAAAAACATTTATAGAGCATTCTTAACAAATATATAATAGAGTCCTTCCATGCCTACCGAAAACTTTTACTTGTCTTCGAGCATGTCCAGATTAATCTCTACAGGTCAAGTACATTTGTCAAACGTAACTAATAGAATATGAAACAAGAAACCAATTTCTAATAACTTTACACCCAAAAATATATTGAAATTATACAATACTCATTTTAAAAAAGCATGATATACAATATACACATAGATATACTCAAATACCTACTGTGTAATTACACAATGCATGTAATCATATTGAAATTCTCTCTATCTCTACTCATTGTAATTTCTTAAAATATCCAAAATGTCTACATACAAACTAAAAAGAACGAAGTTGAAGAAACTAAGGAAAATACAACTCACAAATTTTAGGTAGTTGTACTATTTGAACACAATTAAACATATATAATTTCTTGATACCTTCAATTTTTATAGGTAAACTGAATTGTGTTCAAAATTCCAAATAGTTGCCTATATTGCTTAAACTAGGAAGCTTTGAATGTCATGGAAAGCATAATATCAAATACATCATGTGATAACACATTACCCTCATGAATTCTGTAGAGAGAATGCATGTTTCTTTCACCTACTATTACTAAAATGAAGTCAACTGAAAGACAAAGTTGTGAAGAGCACACATCAAGTTAATTTCATAAAAGCACATGTTAGAAACAATATAACTAGATGGAGACCATTGTAATTGATGAAATCTTACATACCTAAATTTTGTGTTTGTCATAATTTTTCTATGTTATTTGTTAATTGCATTAGTAGAGTATGAATCGTAATAATATTAAATTTTGTATAATGCTCATTCTTAAGGATGTTCTACATGTTCTACACTATAAACTTTAGACACTCATTTGGAATTAAAATTCATGATCATGTTGTGAACACAATTAAGTTGATGATTGTATGTTATGGAACTAAAAATAAATTTCAATAAAAAATTCATTCTTATTGAAAAGAAATACATTCAAAATCCAAGGCATGGAAGATGAAGAGCTAATCAGATTCAATAGACTAATACAAGCATGTTTAACAAAATGAAAAAAAAATAGATGTTCTGGAAAATGATCATCTTATCAATAACTAATAGCTTCTAGAAGCATGTTAGTTCAATAAATTCAAACTTACAAGCAATTTACTGATATTATACGATACTTATGACTTTTATGTATTAGCCAATTCTTACCATATATTGATAATCAATGTCAATAGTTGGATTTTAACATTCCCTTTTGTCCTTAACTGTATAGTACATATTTTACCTTACAGTCATACTCCAATAACCAATATTTTGAGATGTAGATAGCATCTGAAATCCCTCATTATTTTGTGTTATTTGGTTGAATCTGGGTACAACAAAATAAAGGATAATGAGACTTGTTAGATTGTCCTCATATGACCAAACTAATAAAAGTAAAAAAGAAATTTACCATTCAAATCATGGATTACCATGCAGACTCCTCATTTTTAACATAGTTTATAATGACAAATTGGTCCATATATAAACAAGTAAATATTGAGAAACTACTTAAAATATTAGTTGTTACTTGCAATTTGTGGTTTATAATATATATATAACTTTGAGATTATTTATCTCCATGTAAAAAAAGTTTCTTGTCATCAAAAGTATGGCTCATGTGATCTCATTCCAAGTACAAAATCAATGACGATTGATGACTATTATGATATTCTCACATCCACTTGTATCATCCCCAGATTCAACTAATTAGATACATATATGTATGTATAAGATTAATAAATAGTCACATAGATAGCACATATATGTGACTATAAAAATTCTTCCTCGATATTTGAGGCTTATAATTGTTCATTGGATGATTTCCCATATAAATGAGAACTACATAATCAAAATTTTACTTGATGTCAACATATAAATATATGTGGAAATGAATTTATAAAATTATTATTGAATTAAAAAATAGATAATACTACATGCAAGGTTTATATTGAAAATATGCCAATATGAGAACATATGATGAAAAGGGGTAATATAAATCATTGTCCATATCAAGATTAACTAATTGTTAAGAATAAAGTGGTGGTTAATTTGTTCTTCATACCAACTTTATGCTACTAATTACTTGAATATAATATTCTATTACGCACTTTACCATATCATGTGTTCTTGCAGCATTCTATGGTGGTACAAATGAGATATAATTACTAATAAAGTAAAACTTATAGCAATCTATGTTGATGCAAATACTTATGAAGGAACTTGATTTAACTTGTCTTAGGACCTTTGTTTAGAAATCATTCTTATGAAAAAAAATTGATTAAAACTACAAGCTACAACATTAAGAATGATTTTTCATTTTAAATCAATGAAAATCTCATCACAAATGGAAATTATCTACAAAGTCGAAATTCATTATGAACAAAATAAACCATGAATGTTTTACAAGGAATGAAAGAAAAATTAACTATGACACACTATTTTTGTGAGGGGTGTGAGTGTGTGCTTTTTTTGTACCATCATCATAAATAAGAAACACTTTCAATACTCATAATGATTGCGATATTTTTATCAATATGCAACATTTTATTCGAGAAATAAATAGAGATTCTTAATAGTCGTGTTGATCATTTAGAAACTTGTTGGATTGATAATGTTATTTTGATTTCATATTCTTTAAAGACAACACATACTTATTGTAGTTGTTCTTACTTTATAAATTATAACATAATTATTATTATTAATATTGTTAAAAAATAGTAAATAAACTTATGTAGACGAGTCTTTTGCACACAAACATTTAATGTTGGATGTAAAAACAATAATATTTATACTTTCTTTAAAAATATAGAGGGCTCAATCATACTCATCTACCAGCCAATGATAGGCTACAACATCAAAAAGTAATGTCTACACTTTTAGAAATATTTCAGAAGTTTACCATGATAAACATTCAAGAGCAGTCATTATCACTATGAAAAAAGAAACAATCTCATAAAAATTAATAATAATGAAGAACATAATTTTCTATCATCTACTGAAAATGCGACAAAGACCTAGGAATATTTGACGAACACTTGATAATAATAAATTTAACATTACATTTGACATTAATACTTTTGATACCATTTTATCATACCACTATATTTATGCATATCTACTACTTATCTGCATAAGTATACACACAATCATAAATTTAAACCTATATTAGTGTGTAATAATAATATATGTAAATATACTACGTGCAAAGCACGTGCATTAACTAGTTAGATATAATGTAATATTGGAATTTAAAAGACAATTCTATGAATGTTATAGTAAACCAAACATGTTTCTGAGTCCATGGATATTTTCAGGCATAATTTGTCCAAAGGAGATATTTTTGATTGAATTTCTAAAATGTATGCATTAGTTGAGATATTCACCATTAGAATTTACTAGATCCATTGATCATCTTTATGTAGCCGCACCCATTTTCTCCATGTAGCTAGTTTAACTCTTGTTTAGGGTGACTCAACACTAGTTTTCCTAGACCAGATAGGCCAAGCGGGTCAGGGCCACCTCCTCTCCTCTTTCTCTCTAATGCTCGACTGGGATATACCCCTTTGTGTGTGATCCACCACAATGATGCCTATCTCTAATGAGGGATTGTGCAGTCCATGGACATCTACATACTAAATTGTCGATATTGAAGAGTAACTTAGGAGTCAACACACCATCAAGGTTAGTCTTAGATACTGGAAGAGGACACATAGCTCGATTAGGACACTAGTCCTGACCATGGTGGAGGAGAATGGAATTGGTTGGGGAGGTACTACTCTGCACTAGACTTTGCCCATACTAAGACCAGGAAGGTCCTCAAACCTCATACCAACGTGCGGATGGTTTTTAGGAACTGTGGGGAAGGCTTCAGATCTATCTCTGGGGTCACCCCTCATAGCTGGAGATGAAAGGTTTGAGGAGCTTTAGGATTTGCTCCACACCTCCTGGTGCCCACCCAAATGACCTTGAGTCCTCATCCCCTACCTTTTGTGGTGCTTCCCGCAACACAAACTGCTACATTTTTGGATCCTCAATCCCTCAACCGTTCCAAGTTGGTTTATGTGAGCAGTGATGGAGAAGAGGTGGGTAATGTAAGGGTTGATCTTTCACTTTTCACTACCACAATTGATGTGTGGGTTGTTACTAGGTAGTTCCTAGAACTTGATATCTATAACAAAACTTGAGATCTAGCATTGACTTGTGGTTCTCGTTCTCTTAGGCTAATGAAGATCATAGATAAGTCAAGGCTACGGGTACACCCATTTCAAAGGTGGAAGAAGGACCAAGGTCCACATGATTGTCATCGTATGACCAAGATTGCATGTTTAGTTCTATAGTTGGGATGGGTCATAGTGCATCAAGGAGGTTGTTGTGCGACATATTATTTGGCAAAAACTTAGTTCGAATCAATAATCATTTGATCCAATTATAAACATTCATATCTCTCAAATGTCTAGTGCAAATGCTAAGAAATATTAGCTGGTAGTTCCTCAACATGTAATCTATCATTTAACCATGTTTCAGACCAAAATTACAACATATGTTTGTTAAACTTAATTCCTCAAATAACATCATAATAGATTTGTAAACCGTAAATGTAGATCAATTACTCATCATCTCTTGATCAACTAGAACCCAAAAGGCGCTTTGTGTTCCTAATAAGCTCTGGTTGTACTTGTATACCACTTGAGTTTATTGAGACTATTAAATTGGTCCTTGACCTTAAGTGTCCAATCAATTAAACAAAGATACTCATCATAATAGAACTTAATTAGCATCATCATAAATCATATCTCTAATCACAAATTTAGATGAAATGAATTCAAATATTGAATAAATTACTTCATTCTAAGATTGGTTATCTAATGAACGTTAATGAATCTAAAGTGTTATCTTAGTTATTGGAGCACTCAAGTTAGGGTTATCACATTCATCCCACCTTATATGGAAATTCGTCCTTAAAATTCAATTAATATCATTCTTAAGATGATATCAAAAAGTTTTTACTACCTTTAGACTACAACTTCTAGATGCCAATGATAACATAGTATTTAATGCACCATAAGTTGTCACCTTAGGATTTAGACCATGTAGGGGTGCCCACCACACCATATGGATGTTAAAAGCTTCATTTAGTGTCTTAGTCAATACTTTATAATTTAATCTTTAACTGAAAACCCTAGAAACTTTGTAATTTGTTCTGTGGGAACTAGGCTTGACTTAGCTTCTAGGTTAGAACCTAGATGTTTAAGATCTAGTTTTAGACAAGTGTGTGAAATCCATTCCATATATAGCTCATAGGTATTGGGTAGCTACACTAGTCTACACCTAGTTCTCTCCATTTCACTAGTTGGAATGGAACTAGACTATCTACTATGTGTGGGAACTTGATTTTGATGATTTAATTTTATTTCTAATTTGTTCGAGACTCAACATTTTAACGTCTGTTCTATGGGAGAAAACTATATAATATTTTATTATATGTATACTTCAATATGAAAATGTGTCACCATACTCAGAAGAGTAGTAGGTAGTCATGCAACCTAAGTGAAAGGGAGTGACATCAGTCTACACGAGAGAGTAGTTCTAAATTAGATGTCTAGAGCCTAATAGGGATATGTGAAAGATAGATTAGAAAATAGATTGAGACATGATGTAATAGTATACATAATATTTTCTAAGTCTTGTATGTAAGTATATATGTTTCTTTGTGATGATCATAGTTTGTCTGTGAAGTTTCATACAATGTTGGCAATATGAGCTAAGTCTTCACAATGGAAGCAAGTAGGTTGTTCTCACTTAAGGTAAACGAAGTTAATATAAAGGGTAATATCCAATTGAGAGTCTAGTTCTTTCATAGAGGAGGACCTCTAGCATTAGGATGAGACATGTAGTAAACTCTAGAGAGAGAGAGACCCACAAGGGGAAGGTTAGATAACCTAATCTCTAATGTATGATAAATATGTAATATGTTCAAAATGATGTGTCATATGCTATATTACTCTTGAGTATATGAGTTGATTCATTATGAAAGATTATTATAATTGATCATAAATCCTAGATGTTAAAGTTGGGTAAAATAAATGTGTAGGGGAGAAGACTCATGATGAAAAACAAATTCTGTGATTTAGTTAGGTCCTAGCTTGGGTGACTTAAGATTGTGAAGCTCATCATTAGTTGCAAGTGAGGTGATATATAACAACTCTAATTCTGATAGTAAAATTTCTTGTACATAAGATGCTAAAGAATACATAGTGATCCTTCTTCTTCTCTTTCTCTATATATGATGTTGGAAACCTCACTTTGGTTACTAAGTTAAGTTATGCATGAAGGTTATTCATATAATCTTGGCCTATTCTATATTCCCTTCCCACATCATACCAGTAATATCCAAGTTTGAAATCATTATAATATTTACTCAGTATATTCTATTTACCTTCATCACATACATAAAAGATATAAGTTTGAAATCACAAGGTTGAAATGGAGATATCTTTGGATCATATATTACATGATTACAAAATGTAGATCTTAACCTAAAATATCTAAGCTATAGGTATGATGGAAACTCTCACACAATAGAGTGAAACCCTACTATTTAATTATGTTAAGTAATCCCTTCTCATGTGAAATAATTTGAATATGATGTTAATCATAAACTACAACAAATATTTTAATTGTGACACTTCCAATAATTTATGACATGAAAATAAGATATTACCTTACATAGTTAGTGGGATGAGCGATGAAACATTATAAATAATCTTCTCAATTTCCTATGTATGAACTAAACCCTAATTTCTAAGGGGAATAAGGTTATGTAAAATCCTAACATAAAAAAATGTCATATTATGAATAAGACCTTAAATGATGGTTAAACCTATATAAGATGGGGTGGGTACACCATCGATGCTCAAAATCCTAAGATGACAACTTAGCTACATCAAAAACTATTATGTCTTGGAACCTAGAAGTGGTGATCAACATTAAGTCAAACTTTTTAAAATCAAGTTGATTATAATTTTTTTTGGATTTTGAGGAATTTTGAAATCTTTGATTCCACCTAAATACATTATTGACTAAATTTTGAGGAAAAAATTCGATATAAGGTGAGGTGAATGTCATAACCTTGATATTAGGTTTTCCATGCTTGATATAGTATTTGAAGTTTATTATTATTCGTAGATGTTTAATCCCAAGTTATGGTGATTTTTTATAAACATAGATTATTTTGACCCATGAAATATGTTTACTAGGTCATTAGAGGGTCAATAATTGTAATCCATGACCAGTTATGTTCGACAAGATGTTAATACAAGTGATTACTCTATGTTGATTACTTATGAAGTCAAGTGCCCAATTGTAGTATATATAAGTCCAAATTATTTTAGTATATCTTGAAGTGTGATGTGAAAAATTAAGTTGAACTTGTGTTGACAATGTTAGAGGTCATTTGATGCATATTTGAAATTTGGTATCCTTTTATGTGTACCAATTTGGAGTATCTTAATTCAAGGGTGAACAAATGTTTTCTTTGGTATCATTTATGATCTAATGTTAATGATAGACATATTGAACCTATGTATCAACTTTCAGTTGATTTAAAGTCATAGCTAGAGAGATATTCTAATTTTAAGTGAATGTTTTTCATATAATTTAGGTTTCTTTTTTTAAGTTTGTCCCATTATGTACTGGTCATCCCTATATGTGTAGAAGCTTTTAGGCATGACTCGTAAGCCTAGGATGGGTCGAAAGTATTTGACCCTTAGTGGAGGAATCAAGGGATGGGAGGTCATATCTAATATCTGATCATTGTAGATTAAAAGGATTTGACCAAGTTGTGCATCACTCACACTAGCTAGAGCACAAAGTACAGATCAACATGAATTCCTAACTAAGAAGTCCTCACCACATCACTCCTAGAATCTCAACAACCCCTAGATTGGAGTGTAAGTTGGCATACTTGGAAAGAACCAAGCTCAATCCCTAGAACCATCTCCATTAGTGAGAACCAGAGAGATTGGATGCCCTTTCTGCTCCTCTCTTCACTGCATTTGGTAGTATCTATGAGATCATAATCACAGACCCCTTCCTTAACCTTTGGAATTATCAATTTCTTAATTGCAAGGTTAGTGACAGTCTATCCGGCTAGAGTAGCCCGGTTGGTTACGGCTCGGTAAGTCTAGATGAAGGACCCATGTTCGAATCACGTCGAAGGCGCTCTGTGAAAAGTAACACGAATTTGATTGGATGCGGAAGGGGGTGACTGGACCCACACCCTATCATGCCCCGAGAGTTTATGCTATTTGGGGGGGTCACGATTGTGGCGCTTCTACGGGGGCAGTTCTCTCTTAAATAAAAAAAAGGTTAGTGATGACCACTGAGCCCTGTAACCTCTAGGTCAAGGTTGATACTTTGGGAAGAGCCTTGAGTTACCATGCCATGTTTTAGAGATGACATCCATCTTATAGAGGATCTGGGGATGTCCTCAATGTAAATCTGGAGCCCAAGGATGAGAACGGGCAAAAAACTCCAAATTAGATATCCTGCTTCATCATGAAAGATCCATCAAAACACCAAGATATCCTTCCATCTCATGGTGGTGGAGCATTAGGGGCCTGGAGGTTTGTGGAGGAGCACCAGGAGTCTGATGCAACCATCTTCGGAAGACTGGTGAATTTTCACCAGAGATCCAGTCTTGCAGTTGCACCCTACTATGAAGCAGAGTCATGTGGATGAGGTAGTTCACCAACAAGGAGAGAAAGGGGGACCCAGATGGACTGGGCTATTATCAGTGTGACTCATCTAGCTCAAGTTTACAGTTCAAGACCTCAGGCTAGAAGCTAGAGAGGTACAACTAAGTGGTGCGATCTAGAGCCTTTCAAGGAAGATTTGACGACCCTACTTGATCTCAAAGAAGCAATTCTTAGTTAAATCCATGTTAGTACACTTATCTTACAAAAACATTAGAAAATTGCTTCTAGAGAACATATAATTCTCCAAAAATATTCACATACTAAAAAAAATGTCCACTTTTATAGCACCATTAAATGAGCACTTTTGATGCATATTTATTGATCGAATCTGGTTTGGATTACAACACTTCTTTTTAGGTTTCATTAAATGAAATAATATGTATGTAGTTAAGATGGTTTCTCAAAAAATTATTGTAGAACCCTAAAAATTGTTATAAACCATTCATGGACCCTAATCTTAGTATTGTTACTCAATAGTTGGTCTTTACTTATTAATAATCATTAGATTCTTTTAGCCTCATATAAGTTATAGAAAATGGATAAAGCATAAGATAATTATGAGAAATGAACCATGCCTAATTTATGTCCTATAAATTAGAATAAAAATACTAGAGACACTTCTTAAGATCAATTTAACCTAATTTTGGACAAAACACTAACTTGGACCTAAAATGTCAAGAATATAATGAACCGTGTATCAATGATGATTAATTGATATTGATCAGGTGATGATCAAGATAATTAGAAATCTCTAAAGTCAAGTACATTCCTTTTATTAATTAAATGACTATGGTTTACTTGGTTGAATCATGATATCTATGTATTCTCTTTTAGATACAAATATTGCATGTAGAATTACTATGTGGTACTTGATATTTTGTCACGTGAAAACATATACTACTTATAGATGTTTTGTAGCTATACCCTTATGAGGAATGAATTAACGTTGACTAGTAAACATTCATAGAGCATACAATGTAGGGTATCTCCCCAGAGTACATGGTACACGGGGTTGGGCCCAACATATATGTTTTGTACTAGTCCACCTCGATAATGCAATTCATATATAAAATGAGTAAAATTTGGCATATTTTTCTTATGTAAGAATTAGTTTCATGGTCTTCCTTATTTCTTTCTGGATAATATTATTTTTTTTGGTCGGTCAAAAGGCGTGTTTCTATTAATACCAAAAAACTTTGGGCACTAAGTACCCCATTACGTCGAAAGGAGCTAAAAAGCTCATCTAGGATCAAATCCCCACACAGGGGGGGATACATGAAAGGTAGACGAAAAGACAAAACTAAGAAGACCTATCTAACAAGCCAAGCTAGAACCAAGCAAACCTTCCAGGAGAAGACTATAACAAGCCGCTATTACAAGCATTCTGCGTACCCACAAGTATTAACAACAGCTTGACATAGAACAACAACTAGAAAAGTTGCCTGAAGCTAGCCCCGTTGCTGCAGACCTTCTCAGCTTCCGAAAATAGGTTTCTAAGTGGGCATAAACGCCCAAAGAGGAACCCGTATAGAAATCTTTGGGTACAGAAGAGCACCTCCTGGCTCACAAAAGGAGTAGCAAAGGAATAGAAAAAGAACCAAATCTTTGCCCGTGAAGACTAGCTAAAAGGAGACCAGACAACCAGAAGTACAAAGTCTCGTACAGACCCCATAACGTTTAACGCTAGCTTCCTACTGGTTAAGGCAATACTAGCTATATGCCCATCATTCTGAAATTGTGAAGACCCAACCAGTATCGAGACAAGAGTCAAACGTCACCAGTCCAAACAGGAAGCAGCATACTTTGGATCTGATAACCTCATTATAAACGAACACGCTTTGCTTTCTGAAGCGACCATGAAGAAAGACGAGAAACCACGAAGCAGTCGAGACATAATAATGACCTTTGAGTCCAAAAACTCCCAACCACTGGCTTTATCCTCATCACTGAAATTGTGGGGGAAGAAAAAGGACAAACGGCCATCATTATGCTCAAGAACTTAGGGAACCGAAAATTGGCAGGGATAAACCTCATAAGACTAAGAAAACGAGAGACCAGAGGGAGAAGCCCAGGGCTATCTAATCCTTGCCGGTTTCTTCTTCTTTTTGGATCTTGGTTGACCAATATCCACACTATCAGGCTCCCAGTTTTCCAATTCAATGTCTGAACACAAATAGGTGTTTGAACCTTCATCGTCTTTAGGCTTGTTCTCTATCCTCAATTGGTAATCAGCTGAGAACCCGAAGCTTTCCCAAACTTTGTTGACTCGCCAAGACTCTGAGCTCAATCCCTCCCTACTTATATTCTCCAGATCCCGGTCAAAATTCTCTCTCCCAACATTAATCACAGGCGGAGACCTAAACAAGTCAGGCTCGACCTGAGGGATGCTAGAAGAGACTGGCTGAACCTGTTGTTTAGACGCATAGCAGAGAATGATGTCCTTCACTTGTTGTGCAATGGAATCCATGAGCATTTCATCGCCAACATTAGAAGCCTGGTCTTCGCAGCCCTTCTCCTGACCTGCAATGGGATTAGGAGCATCCTTAGGTAACCCTTTGGAACCCGTCTTGGCTTTGGCATTCCTTCGAGCACCTGCAGTTGGTCTGTTCCTAAGCTGCAGATCCACACAGGGGGCCGCTTTCTTGGTCACCCGAGGGCAGACACCAGCCATGTGACCAAAGTGTTTGCAGCTTGAGCAGAAGGTGGGTTTAGACACTACCTCAAGACTGAGCTGTATCATCTTGCCATCCAGTTCCACCGCCGCGCTCTTGGGCAAGCTCTGGGCAGAGCTAATTTCAATGCAGACGGACGCCGCACCAAGGCACTCTACTGACAGAGAGATGTATGCAACATCCAGCGGCTTACCTATGGTACTAGCTACTCTCGCAATGTGGGATCTCGTCCATGGGAGGCCCATGTTTTCAATCCTGAACCACACTGGGAGGCGTTGGAAGGAAAGGGGTTGGAGAGGAGACCCAGGTCGCCAGGCGTTGGCGATGATGAGGGCGCCGTCCATGAACCAGGGCGCCTCGTCCAGGACCCTTTCTCTCTCACTGTGCGATGACATACGGATGACGAAACCATCCCTTTCTTTAGAGACGATCTCAATAGGCCCGCTTGGCCGCCACTTCCTACAAATCCAACCCGTTAGCTGACCTGTGAAGGGTTTACCCCCAATGAACCGTATGGACAGGTAGTCGTCCCAGTTTGGGGTTGGGCACTCCTCACTGGAGATTGAGGCACACCGAACACCATCCTTGAAAGAGGGCTTGATAAACTCGATAGAGGCTACCTCCGCCGCTGCTCTGTCTAGCCGGCTAGATAGAAGCCAGTCAGCCAGTAGAGAGGACGGTACTGCTTCATAGGAGCAATTTGGGGGAGGGTCGGGGGAGTGGTGGGATGAAGACGTTGCCGCCTCCATCTCCTTCCGCGTCGAAGCCGAAGACAAAATCGGGGGAGGAATCTTCTTGCTTCCATCTCCGTTAGCCGCTGATTGGCCAACCGGAGGAATCGGTGAAGCCGACTCTGCAGCAGTAGCTTGCCCCCTGCCACCGGTCTCGCTAGGGCATCGCCCGCGTCCTCTCCCCTTTCCGCCCCTTCCACGCCCTCGAGCCATCCGCAGCAGCTCCTTGCAGTGGCCGTCGACGTTTGTCGGCGAGGTGCCCGCTGCTCCTGGCGGTGGCAGGCACCGCTTCCCCTTGCAGGGACCGGCGCCGCTGGAGCGATCGGCGCGGCTACCACAACCCCTCTCTGGATAATATTATTAAGTTATGAAAACCTTATATATATATATAATATATATATATATATATATATATATATATATATATATATATCTTTCTACCCATGTACACAACACTTCGTGTGTTGATTTATTGTTTCATATATCTTTTAGGTTCAGAGCTAGCATGGGATAAAAATGGGAAGTGAGCAATGTATATGTTGTACCTATTTTTAATGATCCTAGGTAGCATCCCTGATCATATAGTTGTAAAATCTCCTTTAAAAATGTAACTACAATTCATATTGTAATAAATTCATTTTTAACATATGCATGTAGCTTTTGAGATTGTTTATTATATATACTTATGGTTGTTTGTTCTTGTATGAGCATATTGCTTCTGTAACACACTCTGATATGATTTTCTAACATTTTCAAAATCCATCCTCTTAGCCCCACAGTGATTTGGGAAGGCAGAATATGGGGACTATATATATACATACATACATACATATATATATAGGACAACGATCCAGTGAGAAACAAATCTTGGTGAGAGCATGAAGACATTTGAATAACTCTCCACATAGATCAAACTTTTATAATCCAACCATATATATTATAAGTATACCTTAATATTTACCTTCCTACAAATTTTTACCACCATCTGATTTTAGGTCATTCAAAACAAAAAAATACTATTCGATGCTCTATATTGAATTTCAGGCTGACCGTTGGATGAAAAAGTGTATATTGTACATATGGACATGCAAACAATGTATGATTGGAACGATTTTTCATGAGAAGGTAAATGAAATGATTCATTTTCCATTTGTATGGTTGGATTTTAAAAAATAGTTCTGAATTTGTAGTTATTCAAATGTTTCATATAAATATATATATATATATAGACTTCAATATATATATATATATATATATATATTTATTTATTTATTTATTTATATTTATATATGTATATATGTATAATTATATACACATTAAAATCTGGGTCCCTTTGTTAGGGGATACCTTGCTTGATCACTTGAGCCACTCCTTTTTGGCCTTAGTTTACCACCCTCTCGGATGTTCAACCACCATCACTAGTATGCGAGAGGAGGGGGAGAGAATGCCTCTATTAATCCCATATATATATATATATATATATATATATATATATATATATATATGCATATATATATATGTGTGTGTGTGTGTTCGTGCGCGCGCGTGTGTTTAGACACACACAAAAACCTAGATATGTAGTACACAAATTGTTTAGTCAATATATATACATATGAATATATATAGAAACACACACACGTGAACACACACACACAGAGACTATATATATATATATATATATATATATATATATATATATATATATATATATATATATATATATATATATATATATATATATATACATATATATATATATGTATGTATGTATGTATGTATATAGACAGACACACGTAGTATATGTATATGCATTTACATATATATATATATATATATATATATATATATATATATATATATATATATATATATATATATATATATATATATATATATATATATAAACACACACATATAGTAGTAAATGTATATGCATGTACATACATACATATATAGATATACATAGTAGTATATGTATATGCATGCACATGCATACATATATATACATAGTAGTATATGTGTATGCATGTATATATATATATATATATATATATATATATATATATATATATATATATATATATATATATATATATATATATATATATATATATATATATATATATTGAGAGAGAGAGAGAGAGTCAAGCTAGAATACACTCGAGTGTACATATCACGTTGTACACCCCAATGGTGTTTTCCTATCTAGACCATGTTTTCCCAAAATATAATCTATTAATCTTCAAAATTACAATAATAATATGCCACATACAAAATTTGAGCTCATTTTTATGAGTGTAAGTCACTCATCCATGGACAACAAAATCGACACATAAGACAAATCTGAAATGTATGCTTTTTTCCTCCTTTTGATGCATGACCTATAAGTGTCCAAATGGGATGAAATTTATTATATGACATGTTCTTAAGATATTTAATAAGATCAATGGTTTAGATTTTTTCAAAAGTTACTACATATTTAAATATGACTGAGGTGTAAGGTGTCACTGATACACTCTAGTGTACACTAGCCTGACTCTCTCTCTCTCTCTCTCTCTCTATATATATATATATATATATATATATATATATATATATAGACATACATACACATACATACATAGTAGTTCTTGTATATGCATGTACATACATGCATATATATGTATACACACACATATACACACACACATATACATATACATATATATACACATATACATACATATATATATATATAAACACACTCAGATACATGTTAGTGTGTGCATATCAATATATATAGATTTGTATATTTAAAATAAATATGTATATATATGAGTCTGCCTTTGTTGTAATCCCACATAGCTCTTTTTTGGAATGTATTTCATGATCACATAATCATTCTAATTTATTTAAATTAACCACTAGTCTTTAGTTGTAAGCATCACAATTGTTCTAATATTTGATAATAAAAAAATCATCAAAACACTAGTATATTAATTATTCAATTAAAACAATAGAATAGTAATAAACAACATATAGTTTTATGTACTTTTTGAAAATCATGTCATATATATCATCATAATTGGAATAATGAAACAAAATGGATGATATTCTTAATTATTTTCCCTAAATAGGCTTTCACATAAAAGCTCTACTACATATCGTATTTTTCATTATCATTAATTCAAACATTTACGGGTATTTTTATAATATTAGTAAAACACTAAACTAGGAGTAAAAAGAATTTTCAAAGTTAACACACCCTAACTAAGATTACTATGTAGTACTTTGCTAATTTGTACATACTATTCCCAACTATATGAAAAAAGTCTCTCTGATATCATATAATAATTAGTAAAGATGGTAGTTTAACAAAAAGGATAATTCATATAGATGGCATATTGTAGATTTTCCATTCTATGATGTACTTATCTATAGACTTGATGACAAACAATTAAAAAACACTATAAAACTCATTCAAGCTCAATCCATTTCAATTATTTTTTAGAAGTTAATAAATGAAACTATATAAGAATTATAAACATGTCATTATTATAAAAAATATGATATGACATAGAATTTCATTAGTTGATGATATTCTTGGTAAGGTAGGTGGTGTTACCAAATAATAGATCCAAAAAATTTCCAGAAAGTTATCCTCCCGCCTGAATATTCTTCTATCAAACCTCTCTTGGTAAGTTAGGTTGTGCTCGTCATTCACATCCACAGATTGATATTTAAGAATTACCATTGTACCAATAGGAATATTACATTTAATTTTGTCTATTAATTCCCTTTCTTTATCCTTTTCATTTTAATGACCATCTCAATTTGTGTTGTCTATGAAGCATTGTGGATGGATCATTAGATGAAGTTCCACTATGCAAAGGCCAGGAGGAGCTTAAAGTAAATTGTGAAGAGAACGTCCAAAAATGAAAAGCATGAGATCACGACACTTGGCCTCTTCTCCTCCTCTATGGCCCACCAATGACAAACACTCCCCCTCAAGAGGTACAATGCATGATTCACCTTATCCTCCTTAGGGATACTAAGGATCTTAAAGGCCTTCTCAAGCTCGGTAAGCCATATATCCGCATCTTTCAGATCAGTCGTTCCAGCATACTCCACCGCCCCAACATAGCAAAGCCACTAAAAAGTCTTCCTAGTACTTGAAGATTCAATATGGGGAACAAATGCCCTAAGCTGAGGTGCAGTTATCCTGTCTGCCATATGAGTCATAGTAGCCATAGAATGCCGAAAAAGAGATTGAAAGGCAGGGTTTTCAACCATGGTTGGGTCAAATTGGGGGACTTCAGGAACCTGATCTTCTCGTTCCTAGTTCCTTGCACCACCACATGGTACAACAACACTGCTCTCAGCAACATGTTCTTAGTGTTCTCTAGAGATTTTTAAGCTTTCCACTTCTTCTACATAAGCAGAAGTCACTATAAGACAGATTGGAGGACACAAGAACAAACTCAAAACCTAGTCCTAGGTCCCTATAGACTAAGTGAACCTAAAGCTTTGATACCAATCTGTGTGACACCCCGTTCCAGACAAAAGCGAGATGACTAAAAAAATGCAGAAGAAGATTAGTGAACAAATTACAGGAAAACACTAAAAATTTAAATTGTTTCATAAAATTGCCAAACAACAAGAACCTCTACATACATATGCTTTCATGCGTCAAAGCACTTACCACATGTGCCATTAGCCTGTTACCAGAGAACCTATTCCGGAACAACTATACATACATCCATTACAGTTGTATACAAGAAGGGGGACACAAGCCAAGCACGTATCAAAAGAACGTCCACAAAAGCATCTACAAAACATCCCCAAAGACCCGAGTGTATAGAGACGACTCTAGGTCTCTATCAACAAAAGCCATCTAGCAACAATTCCAACCTTGTCAGCTAGTGATCTTCTTGTTGCTGCTCAACCTCAGTTGCACGATCTCTACCTCTTCATGCATGACCACCTAAAAAGGATGTGGGAAACCCACATGGTGATATTCCAAATCTCAGCGGGAGATATAACTCTCCACCAACTCTATTATTATCACATATAATATAACAATTAAAGTTACAACTATATGAAGCAGGTAATCATCATTTACAGGATGAACAATCACTTTTAAATTAAGAAACATCTTAACAATTTAAAAGGAATATGAAAACCATGTATATTTCCTATCAACAATATTGTATAAAGATCAAACAAGGCCTCATCCAATGTTTTCATATTTTGATCCTACACAAGTTGATAACACCCCAATTTAGGCATCTGTGCTAATCATTTATTTATGGTTTTGTGGCATTATAGCCTTAATATGCCCAAAATAACCCTATCTCCTTATCTTTTAGTAATTTACATCTTTTTACAGATAAAGTTTCTAAACTAGCCAATTTTGGGACTTGTAGGAACAAAACCTGAGAAGACTTCTATTCTCCAAGATTTCTCCCCCAAGATATGGTTTTTGCAGTAGCTAGACTTCCATCTGTCATGACCGTGGTGGACTAAGCATCGCACTATTTGCACCAGCTTAGGAAACTTTTGATATCTTGGACCCTATGTCCTTTATCAGGATGCATCATCACCAATCAGTAAGCTCATCGACGTGGGCCCATCGACCACCAGTAATACACCCACCCCCCCCCCCCCCGAGGGGTGGGTTTGGTCCATGATGCCGCGACCACAACCGAGATATTGTGTCGACCGACACTCGGCATGACCAGGCCAAGGCTTGGCACCGTCGAGCCGAGGCCATGACTGCGACTGAGGCCACAGACTGCGACCGAGGCCATGACTGCGGGCCGATCAACCTTGACTACAGCAAGGCAATGACTGTGGGATGATCAACCCCGACCACAGGCCGATCAACCTCAACCACGGCACGATAGAGACCGCAGTGCATCTACCTCGACCGTGGGATCCACCTCGATCACAATGTCTTTGAATCTAGCACCATATTCCTTAGGTTATTAGCATTAGGAATCACTATACTACCATGGCAACAAATTGTCCCATCATCTGACTCGTGGATGCCATCACACTTCTTGCTGCCAAACTTTGTTTGAATCTACCATATCACAATATCTATCTATTGCACCTATTTGATCTACTATCTTAGCGTAGGCTTCACCTATAGATGTGCCAACAAACCGTTTAGCAAGGAAACCTCCAACTTAACATTCATATGACGTAAGGAGACCAACATGTATCGCTTGTGGCACATCAAAGAACTCGACATGGCTTTATCCATAGGCGAAGATGAATACTTCCTACTCAACACATCTACTATGGTGTTCACCTTCCCTGTATGATAATGAATCATGCAGTCATAGTCTTTGATCAACTCCATCCAATGACGCTATGTCATATTCAACTCCTATTGTGAAAAGATGTACTTCAGGTTCATGTGATATGTGAAGATCTGACACTACTCCCCATACAGTTAGTTCCTCCAAATCTTCAAAGCATGAACTACTGTTGCTAGCTCTAGATCATGGGTTAGGTAATATTCCTCATGTTTCTTAAGATTTCAGGAAGAAAAAGAAACTCATGCTTATCCTGCATTAGCACACATCCCAAACCATTCCTGGATGCATCACAAAAGACTATATATCCCTTTCCTTTCTTAGGAAAGACCAGAACTGGTGCACTTGTCAACTTCTCCTTCCAACATCTGAAAAGCACGTTGACATCTATCGTCCCAGATGAACGGAACATCCTTCCTCGTTAACTTAGTTAGGGGTAAAGTGATAGCACTGAAGTCCTTGATGAACCTCCTATAATAGCCTACCAAACCTAGAAAATTGCACACTTCTATCAGCATCTTAGGCTACTCCCATTCTATCACAGACTCCACTTTCTTGGGATTCACACATACTCCCTCGACAGATATGACATGCCCCAAGAAAGTTTCCTGCTTCAACCAAAACTTACACTTGCTAAACTTAGCATAAAGCCGGTACTACTTTATCCTAGTTAACGCCTAATAAAGATGTTTTTCATATTGTGACTATCACGACTGCATATCTAGATTTCAACTATGAAGACCACCACAAACTGATCAAGAAACAACCAAAAAACTTTATTCATCAAATCCATGAATGTCAGTAATACATTGGTCAATCCAAACGACATAACCACAAACTCGTAGTGACCTCACCTCATCCTAAAGGCCAACTTAGGTATATCATCCTCCTTGATCCTCAACTGGTGATATCCTAACCTCAGGTCTATCTTTGATAACATTGTCGTGCCACACAAATGATCAAACAGGTCATCTATCCTCGGCAAGGGATACTTATTCTTTATTGTCACCTTGTTCAACTGTCTATAATTTATGCAAAACCTCATAGACCCACCTTTCTTCTTCACAAACAACACTGGAGCACCCCATAGTGGTGTACTTGGCCTGATGAAACCTTTGTCAAGCAATTCTTGCAACTATCTCTTCAAATCTACCATCTATGTCGCAGCCATCCAATATGGTGTTTGAGCCATCGGTTGTGTGTTGGGGACCAGATTGATCTCAAAATCAATCTCTCAAGGTGAGGGAACACCTGGGAACTCCTCAGAAAACACATCCTCAAACTCCCTAACAACCTACATCTATTGAATACTAGGACTCCTCACCTTAATATCCATCACATGTGCCAAGAATGCCTCATAACCTTGTATCAAAAGATTCCTCGCCACCATGGCAGATACCAGACATGTCAAAAGAATCTTCCTATTTCCTTGGAAGATCCATGTCTCACTACCATCTATGAATGTCTCCTGCTTGGAACTACAATCCAAGACCACTCGGTACTTCTCCAAGGTATCCATCCTAAGGATTACATTGAATCCGTCCATGTCAAGTGGTATGAGATCCACTTGAATGTTGTTCCATGAAAAGGAGAGGACATAGGAAGGACACACCTCCTGAAACACTACAGAACCGACTAATGGGGTTTCTAACAACAACCTATTCTTCTTACTACTAACAGGCAATAGACAACTATTGAGAACTTCACATGCAATAAAAGAGTGTATTGCACCCAGGTCAATCAAAACAGATACAAAGCAAGAAGAAGACAAATCTGACTAAAATAACTCCATCTAACCTGTCACCACTTGTGGGTTGACCATTGCCTCCGACTGACTCATGGCATAGAATCTAGCTATTGCCTATTATTTCCCCCATCCTCTGCTTCCCTGAGTAGATGATTTGTCCTATGATGCTTGGCCACGTCCTCATCCTCGTGCACTGTTGTTCTGCTATCTCTGGGAGCCCTACTGGATCTACCTTAGTTACTGGGTCACTTCGTCATCTCTCATTGGACAGAATGGTTTGGTATGCCCAACTTGTCCACACTTATGACACGTCATGTTCTCATACCAAGTCCTAGGTGGTCCTCTCACTAATACTGATGCTATTCTGTGAGCTCCAACAGGCAGAAAACTATGGCCTCTTACTTTACTCGGTGACCACTGGGTTGATACACTGAACCTCTATGATACTGGTGGTGTGGAAAACCTTAGCTTCTTAAAGCCTCATGACAATTGCCCCTGAGACTATGAAAACCTCTTCTTGGCACTTGCCTCTCTCTTCTTCTTTGTAGACCGCTCTATCCTCAGAACAGACTCTACAAACACAGAAAACCTCTCTCGATTCTCCAAAGTAGCCATCGGGATAGAAAACTCAACATTCAACCCCTTCTCAAAATGAAAAACATGCTCGTCATCCGTGGCGGCCATGTGAGGACAGAACCTCAGCAACTCCATAAACCTTAATTCATACTCATTGATTGTCATGGATGCCTATCGAATCCTTTCAAACTGGATGATCTTCTCATCGAGATACGTTTAAGGAAAGTACTGACTAATGAACTCACATCGGAACTCCTCCCAACCGATCATGACACCTGGCCTCTTCTCCTCCTTGATGGCCCACCAGTGGCCATCACTCTCCCTCGAGAGGTACACCGCATGCTTCACCTTATCCTCCTCAGGGATACTAAGGATCTTGAAGTCCTTCTCAATCTCGGTAATCCATAGATCCACATCTACCAAATCATCCGTTCTAGCATACTCCACCGCCCCAACACGCTGAAGCTGCTCAAAAGTCTTCCTAGTACCCAAAGATTCAGTATGGGGAACCGGTGCCCAAAGCTGAGGTGCAGACATCCTTTCCACCATATGAGTCATAGTAGCCATAAACTGCCCAAAAAGAGATTGAAAGGTAGGGTTTTCAACCATGGTTGGGTCAAACTAGGGGACTTCAGGCACCCAATCTTCTCATTCCTGGTTCCTTGCACCACCACATGTGCAGCAACACTACTCTCAGCAGCATGTTCTTCATGTTCTCCAGACATCTTTAAGATTTCTTCTTCTTCTGCATAAGTAGAAGTCACTATAAGACACACTGGAGGATACAAGAACAGCATAAACCCCAGTCCTAGGTCCCTGTAGACTCAGCAAACCTAAAGCTTTGATACCAACCTATGTGACACCTGTGCCACACAAAAGTGATATTACTCAATACAAAACTGTAGAAGAAGATCAACAAACAGATTACTAGAAAACACTAAAAATTTAAACGATTTCATAAAACTACCAAACAACAAGAACCTCTACATATAGGTGCTTTCATGCCTCAAAGTATTTACCATGTATTCCATTAACCTGTTACCAGAGAACCTATTCTGGAACATATAAACATACATCCATTTTAGCCGTATACAAAAAGAGGCACACAATACAAGCACGTATCGAAAGCATGTCAACAAAAACATCTACAAAACATCCCCAAGGACTCGAGTGTGCAGGGATGGCTCTAAGACTCTATCAACAAAAGACATCCAACAACACTTCCAACCTTTTCAGCTACAGATCTTCTTGTTGTTGCTCAACCTTAGTTGTACGATCTCTACCTCTTCGTGCACAACCACCTAAAAAGGATGTGGGAAACCCACAAGGTGAGATTCCAAATTTTAGTGGGAGAATAACTATGCACCAACTCTATTATTATCAAGATAAGATAATTGGAAAAGTATAATTATATGAAGCAGGTAATCAACATTTACCGAATGAGCAATCACTATTCAATTAAGAAACATCTTAACACATTAAAAGGAGTATGAAGAACATGTATATTTCCTATAAACAATATTGTATAAAGATCAAGCAAGGCTTCATCCAATGTTTCTGTATTTTGATCCTACACAAGTATACTACACGGATGACTAAATATTTAATTGTGCCCTGAGGATTTGAGTCATACCATCTAAATCCAACTGAGAACTACTAAGTCAAAATCAGTGCCATACAAGGTCTAATGGAAGAGTCGGAATCCACGACTTCACCACCTTGTGGTCAGTACATGAGAAAACACCACATAGACATATCTGTCAACTGAAATAATGCCATATCATCAAACTCAAGGATTGGTTCACACATAACCATCCACATATATAATCATAACTAGCCCACCTTAGTACAGGTACGATGCTAGAAGAATAGGCTCACACATGGTCGTTCTAACAAGAATGAGTGGCTCACGCATGGCCATTCATACCACAATGAGATCGACTCATGCATGGTCATCTCACACATCCTGTAGTTAAGGATACAAGGAATTACTCGACTTTTACCCCACATATTAAAAAATTATGCACTCTGAGTTAAACTCATTTCACAATTCAGCAAATGTTGACACTGAATGGATCTATGGCATAGGGCAAGCTACAAGATTAAGTTGCACTTAATTAGTTAGGTCATTTAAGCATCTTTTAGCATTGATCAAGTTACAACATACAACCTCTAAATAAATTCTACATAAATAAGGGCATAACACGTCACCAGACATATTTGAGCACATAGGGTGTGATCTCATCACATTATCACTTGATATTTGCCAATCACCATATTTCTCATCACAAGTATCACATAATTTAGTGTATCAACCCCTCATCTCATCATTGAGGATATCATCAACTCATATAAGGCAATAAGACATCATTAGGTCATAAGACCATTCACCTCCTCTTTCAAGGATGTCAACAAAACTTATGCCTCACAAGGCCCATTTACACATATCATAAGCAACATAGCTCATACCTGGCTATGCTTGTCAATGGATGTCACCTGCATGGTTAGAGACTTGTAACAAGAAGAACCATACATAACAAAACAACCATCTCATAAGATCCATGCCATTCACATTATATCATTAGGGTCATGGTTTCTATTTAAAAAATTAGGGTTTACAAAGTTAGATCAATAACCACCCTTAGATCATGGCTTTCATCATTATTATAAGGTGTGTTATGAGATGAATATTGTAGAAAACAAAACTTCCTTATCATCCACATAACCATCCCATAGTTATCACATCATAATGAGTAACCCTATCATTAACATGATGTAACATAATCACCATCACAAGGTATCAGTTGGGGTAACATGTAGCATATCAGATTAGACCACTTTGATGTGTCGGGTGTCACTTGCCATAAGGCATCAACTTGTCATCATCACAACATGTCAACCACCATTATGCAAGACACATGAGATAACCTTACTAAGAGATGTATCGATTTACCACCTCTAGAGAGTGTGACGGTCAACACCATCTAAGGTGTGACGAGCAACACCACTCCATGGCTATTGGCCAACACCACCTAAGGGTGTTGGGCAACACCATCCCACAACATATTGGCCAACACCACCTAAGCGTGTCGAGCATCCAAGCCAAGTTAGGAAACCCTAAGTATATCAATAATTAGGGTTAGGGTTAGATAGGAATCACATTCGAAGGTGTATTAGACAACATCACTCCAAGGTGTATCGACCTCCACTCAAATCAGGGTGTCACAGTTAACCTCCAAGACAGACCAACTCCTCAAGGTGCCCACATCCATGAAAGGATAGCATCTTCAAGGGTATATCAGTTGAACAACACCTTATCTACTTAAGGTACTTCAAGAGAATGATGACTAACACCCACCGTGTATCTCAGTTAGACACCCCATAACGGTTTAGGTACCGCTAGGTCATGATGGCTAGCTTCTCAAGATCTATCAACCATAAGCCAAAACAAGGTAACCTTAGAAAGATCGACCACTAGTCCATCCACTAACATAGCAAGAATGTGCAAAACATGAAGACCAAACTAATGAGATTCTACCATGAAAACAGTTCTATATCCATTAACAACTACTAGAATGCAAGAGATGAACGATCTCAAGATGAAGAGCAACATAAGCATATAAAGAGTGAATAAACAAAGGAGGTTAAGAGTTATATAACCCACCTCAAAGATCATCATCAAGATCCAACTCCAAGGTCAAGCTCTGAGCTTACGAGCTCAAGGTAGAAGATGACCAAACTCGGTTACCACCACACCTCCAAAGAAGAAGATGATACCAAGGTTAGGATGGCTCAAGGTGGAAAGAAGGTATCCAAGATCCATGACCGAGAAGAAGAAGAAGAAGAAAAGAGAGCTAGGAATATAACTTACCAAGGTAGAAGATGAAGGATGAGCAAATAAAACCACAACTTGGAACTCATCCACCAATCTCTAAGAGAGATCCTCTAGCTCTTTAAACTTCTCAAGGTCGTACACCAAGGAAGAGGGAAAGCAAAAATGGCCAAAAGGACCCTCTTTCATGGAGAGAAAGGAGTATATATACAAGAGGGATGAGAGAGGGATCATGGAAGATGTGTCACCATCTTAGGAGCTTAGGTGCCACTTGTCCACAAGAACTAGCCACATGTGCAACATCATGCAAGACATGGTGATAAGGTCTAGGAAAGGTCTCTCCCACTTGGTCTCCTACCAAGGTCATGCCCGATACCACATCTCCACACATCCACAAACCGATAGGGTGTGCACCTTACATACCCACAAACCGATAGGTTGCAACTCTACTCACCCACAAACCAATAGGATGCAACTCTACATACTCACAAACCAATAGGGTGTAACTCTACACACCCACAAACCGATAGGGTGCAACTCTACATACCCACAAACTAATAGGGTGCAACTATACACACCCACAAACTGATAGGGTGCAACTCTACACACCCACAAACTGATAGGGAACCTATATAAGGTTCTCTATGTGAGAACCCATTACACTATATGAGATTACTCAAAACATAAAACACAATAAATCACCAATTAACCACATACCCAAAAATATGGGTAAATTAAAACCAACTTCAACGTCAGCACCTGCTCAGAAACATTTTCATAAGAGCCCAACATCTTTCTTTTATCCATACTATGACAAGAATTTGATACAAATTGTTCTATCACCTTAGCCACAACATATATACACACGATAACAATATTTGTATATGCCACACAAACAAGTATTAACATGCTAACAAAATTTCGATTCATTTGAAACACCATATACAAACTTTTTGTGCCCGGACCTAAGAGTACGGGGATGACTCTAGGACACACTAGACATTTAATCAACTTTCTCAAAGATTCATTACTATAGCTCCTATTTGTTGCCACATGTATGTTTTCGTCACTTCCGAATACCTAAAAAGATGTGGCGAACCACAAGGGTGAGACCCATGTTCCAGCAAGAGATATAACCTCCAACAACGTTTATTGATTACAACATTTTAAATAGTAGATAACTGAGCAGTTGGAGTATTTAATAATCAATTTCATAGATTCAACAGTTTAAATATACTAAACAGATTAAGCAAATAATCTTAGCAACAAGTATGATCATCAATGCATATATAGGTACCAAATAAATCCATTTCTCTTGATAGATATCTACTCAAATATCATCAAATTGCATATAATAACAATCATTATCATTAATCATACTATCGTCGTATTCCTTGATAACAACACAAGCAATCTAGTAGCATAAGAATCCCTGATATCATGAGTATGTCTAGTAATGTAACATGGCTATCAATACTGACATTTCAGATAAAGGGAACAAATATATATCATAAGTAGAACCAACATCATACCATAATGAACTACATAGTCATGATTAGCAGTTTAAGCATTTCTAATTACATAGGCATGGTTAGAAATATTAAACATAGCTAGCAACAACATTTTAACCATCAGTGTCAGTATATTTGACAACATAAGCATGTTTACAACATGAGCATAACTACAACATAAGTACAACTATTATCTCTTATTGTACTATACATGATCTCAGTGAAAAGAAAGAAAACAAGGGTTATCATCGAATATGAAGCGTTGTGTATAACCCTAAATAGATATGCTACACGACTGTCTTACATCTTTTATTATGCCCTGGGGAATTTGAATCGTATCATCCAAAGTCCAACCGACCCCTGCGAAGGGCTATTCAGTTCCGTACAAGACCTAGGAGTGCCGATATCCTAAGATCTCTTCCCCTCAGTCACTATGAGTAAAAGACAGTGACATATCAGTCAAAGATGCCACCACAATGACATATAGTCAATCTACAAACCACTAGTCCGCACTTGGTACAGGTCACGACACTAGAAACCAGGGTATACAAAACCCTCTAATCCAAAGTACAATTGTATTTGTCCTCAATCACATCAGATGTATGAGGCATGACCATAGCTGTTACGACCCCATCTGAGCTTAACTGGTAAACTAGGGTTTACCTAGACAATTGCAAAGATTAATTGGAATAATCATTCTTGAAATTTAATTAATGACGATAACACAATTAGGATGTTTTAACTATGATAAGAAGTCTAAATTTTCTTTTGTCTTGAGAATTAGGGTTTGAGAAGCATAAACCCTAATTGGCCCAAAATAGGGTTTTGATGATACATGAACACAAAATTTGATAAGTATAGTGTCTCAGTAAATGATTTTTAGTATTTTATGTGTAACTCGGATTTACTTCAAATTTGGATATGATTTGGATATATAACATGTGAACAACATTGGAAAATATCAGAAATTTTGAAGAATGTTCTGACCTGTTTATCGGTCGAGTTTCAAACTCGACCGATCATATTTCTTGATTTATATAGCAGTGTGGTAATTGAATTTTATCTTTTTATTGGTATATCCAATTGATCTCAAATTTTAACTTGCTTGAAAAACACAGTTTTAGACACTCTATTAAATTGGCATAATTTTTGGATGACTTTTGATCTCTACAGTGAGGGTGTCGGTCGAGTTCTGTGCAGGACAAACTCGACCGAATCTGCTGCAGACTGCAATATAGCAGTGCACTGTTCTATTTTTAATTATTTATTGGTAACTCCAAATTATCTAAAATTTGAAATGAAGCTTTATAGATTAATTATAAACAACGTGATAAATTACCATAATTGTTGGAGAAAGTTTGATCTCTGAAATAAACGAATTACAGTAACTTTGTATAACTGAATATTCAGCCAATATAATTAAAGTTGAGTGTTGGGTCAATATGCAATTGACCCAAGCAGCTCAAATTGACTTATATGATCGACCACACACACACACAGCTCTCATTCTTCGTCATCCACCCCAGAGAAACGAAAATCTAGAGAGAGAGGGAGAGTTAGGGCTTGAGTGGAGAAAGAGGAGGAATTGCTGACCTAGGGTTTTGCGGTCCAAGGAATGGTGAAATCAAGTAAGTTTGGATCCTTTGCATAGACTTTTATGGTGAATCTTCTCTCTCATGTCAAGATTCCGTCCATGATCTGATTTGATCCAAGATGATGTCTAAATTCCCTCTTTTCTCACCCTTTCTTCATAATCCCTCATTTTCAAGGTTTCCTAGTTGAATGGAAGAAGAATTGGGAGATTTTCTAGGGATTTGATATGAGTTCGAGATCCCCTGAGTTGAGATGCAGTTTTGAGGTGTTTGCACACCTTAGGGTGAGTGGGTTCTTCCTTTAAACAGTATACTGCACGAAATTTGATTATAGCATCCAAATCCCTAATTGCTTGGTATGTGATTCTAAACCCTGAAATGTCCTTTAATTTAAGTTGTTGCAAATTGATATGATATAGATTCCTTCTCTGTTTGAATGACTCTTTGATGGAAGATCCACATCAGAAACGTATCCAACACATCCTAGAAAGAATTCTTTTCAGATTTATACCATATGATGTAATTAGGGTTTAACCTAATTGAGATATCTCTAGAGTTTCAACCTTATTGAAAAGGACTAGTAATCTTATAAGTGGTTCGGATGTACCTCATGGATTACCTTATTTGAATTTTATCCTTGGTGCATGATATCTCAGTGAATAGCATGGAAACCTAAATTTAGTTCAATTTCCATGGTTTCATACATATATCGATTGTATATGATTTGTTGAAAACAATCTTTATTCAGTGAATGCTTATATCCTATGAAATCCTTATGAGAGCCATGTGACAAGTGAATGAGGTAAATGAAAAGGTGAATGAGGCGAATGAAACCCTAAGAGTAGGGTGTTGGCATGTGATGAATGAATAAGGCAAATGAAACCCTAAGGATAGGGTGTTCAATGAATCATGTTATGGTGACATGAAAGGTCTCGATATGAGATGTGGTGATACTTAACTGTTGAATTGTATGTTTCTAGTGCATTTAACTTTATATGCTTGTTCTCTCTGAGTTGATATCTACATACTGCAGGGCTTCTTATATTTCAATACATATCTCGTAAATTGCAGGTGATGAGATATGACATGCCCTAGAAAGGGATGTTACTGAGACATGGTATATGTTGAATACATGATCTAAGATGTTTTATATGATATGATATGGCAGGCCGTGTGAGCCTTGTGAGAAATGTAAAATGAGTTATGATTTCTGTTTTACATGTATCTATAATATTAATGTTAGACTTAGTTGTTACGACCCCATCAGAGCTTAATTGGTAAACTAGGGTTTACCTAGATGATTACATATTTAATTGGATTGATCATTGCTTAAATCTAATTAATGATGATATCTCAATTATAATATGTTAAACCTAATGAGAACCCCAAGCATGCTATCTCTTTGTATAATTAGGGTTTGAGATATATAAACTCTAGTCGGTTGAATTAGGGTTTTCAACAAATGAGCTCATTTGGGAAGGAATGATAGAGTTAGGCATAGAAAAATAGAAATGATAGTTGTATGCTTGGGTAGCACGGCCATGGTGGGTAGCACGGTCGTGCTAGGTCATTGGTGGCACGGGCATGCAAGGCCACACGGTCGTTTTGAAAGAATTAAACTATTAACCAACTTTTCTACTCAAATCTGCTGAAATCAATGCACCACGGCCGTGGTAGGCAGCACGGCCGTGCTGGGTCCATCTTGCATGGCCGTGGCAGCTAGCACGGCCGTTCTGAGGCATTTTTGCTTCAAATGACATTTCTGCAGATTTCTGGATAGCAGTGCAATGTTCTATTTTTAATTATTTATTGGTAACTCCAAATGATCTCAAATTTTAACTGAAGCTTTATAGATCAATTATAAACAACTTGCTAAATTCCCATAATTGTTGGAGAATTTTTGATCTCTGAAATAAACGAATTACAGTAACTTGTATATAACTGAATATTCAGCCAATATAATTAAAGTTAAGTGTTGGGTCAATATGCAATTGACCCAAGCAGCTCAATTGACTTATATGAACGACCACACACACAAGCAGCTCTCATTCTTCGTCATTCACTCCAGAGAAACGAGCTCCTAGAGAGAGAGGGAGAATTAGGGCTTGAGTGGGGAAAGTGGGGGAATTGCTGAATTGGGGTTATGCGGTCCCAAGAGTGGTGAAATCAAGTAAGTTTGGATCCTTTGCATAGACTTTTATGGTGAATCTTCTCTCTCATGTCAAGATTCCGTCCTTGCTCTGATTTGATCCAAGATGATGTCGAAATTCCCTCTTTTCTCACCCTTTCTTCATAATCCTTCATTTTCAAGGTTCCCGAGTTGAATGGAAGAAGAATTGGGAGATTTGCTAGGGATTTGATATGAGTTCGAGATCCCCTGAGTTGAGCTGTGGTTTTGAGGTGTTTTCACACCTTAGTGTGAGTGGGTTCTTCCTTCAAACATTCTAATGCACAAATTTGATTATAGCATTTAAATCCCTAAACGCTTAGCATGTGATTCTAAATCCTGAAATGTCCGTTTGATATAAGTTGTTGCTAATTGATATGATATGGATTTCTTTCTCTGTTTGAATGATTCTTAGATGGTAAATTCATATCAGAAACGTGTACAACACATCCTAGTAAGAATGCTTTTCAGATTTATACCGTATGATGTAATTAGGGTTTAACCTAATTAAGATCTCACTAGAGTTTTAATCCAATTGAAGAGATATCTAGACTTAAACCAAACCTAGGTCTAAATGCTCTTAATCAAGCTTAAGGCTATCATATTTCAATATCTAAACCCTTTGGGATTAGTCACTAAGTCCATGACTTTGATTTCACTAAGTTGAAGCTCAATCGAGCTGTGGCACGGCCGTGGTGGGTGACCACGACCGTGTGAAGGGTCTATGCCACGGGCGTGCTAAGTAGCACGGCCGTACTAAATGCTTTTGAAACCCTGATCTCTATACACCACGACCGTGGGGGAAGAGCCACGACCGTGGTGAGGTGAATGTGCCACGGCCGTGGGGTGATACCACGACCGTGTTGAAGCAAACCCTAAATGAATACTTAAGAGTCAAAGTTAAATAAAGAAGACTGGTAATCCTATAATTGGTTAGGATGTATCTCATGGGTTATCTTAATGGAATTTTATTCTTGATAAATGATATCTCGGTAAATGATATGGAAAAATCTAAATTTAGTTAAGTTTCCATGATTTCATATCTATATTGATTATATAAGATTTGTTGGAAACAGTCTTTATTTAGTGAATGCTTATATCTTATGAGATCATGATAAGAGCCATGTGACAAGTGAATGATGCAAATGAAACCCTAAGAGTAGGGTGTTGGCATGTGATGAATGAATATGGCAAATGAAACCCTAAGGATGGGGTGTTCAATGAATCATGTTATGGTGACATGAAAGGTCTCGATATGAGATGTAGTGATACTTAACTGTTGAATTGTATGTTTCTAGTGCATTTAACTTTATATGCTTGTTCTCTCTGAGTTGATATCTACATACTGCAGGGCTTCTTATATTTTAATATATATCTCGTAAATTGCAGGTGATGAGATATGACATACCCTAGAAAGGGATGTTACTGAGATATGATATATGTTGAATACATGAGTTTTGGCGTTGCTATGTGATATTTCTGTTAAATTGTTTATCCGTTAATCAGTTAATAGACCTAAGTGCCCTAACACCGTAGAACCCCTAAAGGAAGGTCTGTTACTTAGGGGTGAAACTCGTGTCCAACATCAATCGGTTGAGTAATTCTGGTGGCACGAGGAGAGAAAGAAAGGCAGTGTCTAACAACAATCGTGCGTGTGTCACGATGGCACTGGGAAAAAGAAAAAGAAAACTTGGTTATCTAACATCATTCGTGCGTGTGTCACGAAGGTAACCCTGTGACCCTCCGCCGGTGTACTTCGGTT
The DNA here is from genome assembly GCA_963693085.1 of Alisma plantago-aquatica. Lineage (NCBI taxonomy): Eukaryota > Viridiplantae > Streptophyta > Magnoliopsida > Alismatales > Alismataceae > Alisma > Alisma plantago-aquatica. The sequence continues at coordinate 1,146,956,085 of OY856411.1, read as the reverse complement.
AAAGGAGGAGTCGGGAGCACACGTGGTTGTGCATTGAGTCCGTAGAGCCTATGTTCTGGCCGGAGAGCCAGGGGTCCTGTAGCAGAGCAGGGCTGGCGTCAGACTTAGCATTTCCCGGGAGTGTCGCTAAGTTTTGTACGGTGGGGCCGTAGCATGAACTTGTTGCGGATCTTCATATGCAGAGTACACTGCATATGTTTAGGGCATAATCTAAAATATGATCATATAGGTTCACAGAGTTCTTTATAAATGAAAGAGTTAAGGAAGACTAGAAGCATAGTCTTCTTGTAGTTATTCTTTGGATGCAATATTTACATTCTTTGTTATTTCAATTATATTGTTTTAGAACTGCTCAGTGTAGTATTAACTGTTGTTAAATTTCATATCGTTTATTCAAATTATATCTGTAATCACATTAGTGCATTAGTCTGTTTCCATGAAGTACTCATTCACTGAGCGAGTAGGCTCACCCCTCTACTCAAACATTTTAGGGTTAACCGCGTGGACTTGAAGATGGTCAAAGCTTCAATGTAGATCTGCCACAGGAGTCAAGTATGAGTTTAGTTGAGTCAGTCGGTCCTTGTCACTCTAGGTCCTCAGTAAGAGTTAAGAGAGAGAGAGTTGTAATTACAATGTGTAATATTATTCCTCTTTGATATGTATGCTAATTAGCAAGTTTCATGTGCATAATGTGTGAGAGACATCATGAATGTTTATACATGTATCTTTACTATTAAAGTTTGATTAGTAAAGGAAATGTTCAGATTCCCTTGTTAAGATGTTTTATGTGGTTCAATGCGATGAAACAAGAGGTTAAAAGAAAAGAAAAAGTTAAAGGTGTTCTTTGTGTTACATATAAATCCTATCTTATGCCCTAATCTCATGATTTGAGGAAATTGTGAGATCGGGGTTTAACAGCTTGGTATCAGAGCTTAGGGTGAGTTGTCAAGGACCATTAAGTTAGTAAATTAGCATCATAAGTGTGGCAGATAGGAGATGTTTGATGTTAGCTTTGGGGATTTGAGTATTTGGATATCCTGGCCCGATATCTGAGTACTTGGATCAACCAGTACAAGCTACTCTGTCTATTCTTTCACGTATACCCTGGCCAGGTATACAGTGGAAGAATGGGCTAGAGAGGAACCCTAGAAATGTTAGGGTTAGAAAACGAGAAAAGAAACAAGAATTAAGAGCATAAATGTAAAAGGAGATAGAACTTACATTTCATAATGTTGTTTGTTGGAAATGTATAGAAATGCTCTTATATGTTTGAATTGAAATATTCAATACTTTGAAATATGGGTCTTTAATCTGTTGTATACTATGTAGTTGTAGCATTTATTGATTTCATTCTTTGTAACAAGTAGACTAGAATTGACCTTTGAATGAGCTTTTGTTAGTGGATAAGTTTTCTTCCACACTTCTGAGATGAATAGGAGTTGAGTAATCCTCAGTAGTTCTTGGCTTCAGGACTTCAGGTTTGGCCTGGTCCGGTGGGCAGGATGCGTGACTAGGATCTAATGACTCCTATCAATAGTATAATAAGAATAGAATTTGAGTAATTAGACCCACATCAGAGTAAGAATGTACATACAGTAAGATGTTGAAACATATGAGCAAGATCAGAACAACTAAGAATTAGTTGAAACTGATATCTGAGGTTCAACCTTGGGGTCTCAAATGTGAAACCCTTAATTGGGAATAATAGAACATGATATGAAGTTCATAATCAGTTTATTGATTAATATTACATGAACTATACACATGAAATATAGAAAGGATATGTGAAATGTATGTATGGTTCAAGATAGCAAGAATCAATCATGAAGAATGAATCATATAATAGAGTATAATGCTTTTATGAACTCTAAAGCAAAGGCTAAGTAGAGAATAGGGTTGAGCCTTTAATAGGTCCATAGAAGTAAAGAGTCTTCAAAAGAGTAAAGGTAAAGAGAATCGTATGAACATGTAATTCATAAGACTAGAACAACAAACTAGTTTCTAAGCAAAGAACATAGGTGTAGTTTAACGAATGAATGTCATATAAGGGTAGACTGTATTCAGGAGAGAAAAACTTGATTGAAAGAGAAACTATGTTTGACCCATGCATGATCCACTTGATTTAAAAATGAAGAATATGTAATGTATTCAACATGAGGAAAAACTAATAGAAGGATTATTAATTTAGAACGTTAACTTCACAATAGTATAAAGATAAAGGAGGAACTATGTGCAACATGTTATACATGACCATACATATGAATAAGCAACATGGTCATAAGAGAAAAAAAAATAGAATTAAAGATGACGAGTTAAAGAGTAATATATGGTAAGAGGACCATGAAACGTAAGAAAGGGTTTGAAATATGATGGAGAAGAAGTTCCCAAAGTATTTCGTGCGGAGATTGGCCGCGAATCGACCCTGAATCCACCTTCTTCCTCGGGGATTTCTATTTCTGCACAGGTTGCACGGCGTGCAAATCAGTTTGCACGGCGTGCAAAGTTACAGACAGAACAGAAGTGTTTCGGCCCAGGTTGCACGGCGTGCAAATCAGTTTGCACGGTGTGCAAAGTTGCAGAAAAGCAGGACAGAAGTGCACTGAAGGTGCACGGCGTGCACGCTGCTGTAAAGGGCAGAATTAGGCGTGGTTGTGGACGTTTTTCGGTGTATACGAACACACCGAAGTGGGAGAGTAGTATTTCATTCATTTATCACTATCGAACTCGATTTCATTGTATATAAAAAGAGGTTGTGAGATTCAAGCAAGTGCTAATTAATCAAATATCTCTGTTGATAACTAAGTAAATCTACATACGAGAATGTATTAAGGGAATGTTTGAATACAAGTATTCCAAGTCTTAAAATCATCTTCTCTTTCATATATTCCTTAATGAGAGCAAGGTGGGAATGAAATGATAAGAGAAAATGAATCATATATGATGCATAACTACCTTGGTGGGGTCATCTAATGAATGTAATAGTGACATACAACATGATGAAGTGCGATAAGAAATAAGTTCTTGTGTGATAGCCAGAATGATGAATAATTCATTTCCTATCTTAAATGCTTCATGTTAATGATGTTTATTGTATATAATCATATGAAAAGGATAGGTAGAAAAAAGTAAAGAAGTAATGAATGAGCAGAGAGATATGGGAAAAACACTAGCTTTGTGTAATATGTGTATTTGTTTTTACATGTATGATTTGTTGAAGGCATATTAAGGTATGAAAGTTGGTTCTACATATGATTTCAGTGTATTTGTGCAAGCTATATGTTAAATTAAAGGCGTATGATAGTTGTAGTAATTCATACCTGATATGCATCTTACTATTGTGTATTTGTGATATGGTGATACGGTTTGGATGATGTCAGAACACATGGAGAGATACCCTGAACAAGGTAGTCATACTTATTCACTCATATTAATAGAAAGGGGTGATAATCAGATTGTCTGGACAAGTAACCCTAATGAGGTGTAGCTTGTTATACCTAGCTCTAATATAACTGAGTGATGGTAATTGAGTATGATTAATGCTTGAAGGACTGATACAATCGTGGAATACCTTATTACTGTTGTTGAAACCCTAAAATGATATAATGCGATGGTTACACTTTGAATTGTGTGTGGGCCCATAACCCACAGGTCCCAGGATTGAAATAGGATAGTATGGAATGAGGTGGTAATGCTTCACCTCATGCATCCATGACCCAATGGGGATGCCAAGAGTAGTATTGTGCAATTGATTGTTGAATCTAGTCTTTTAATCTAAGACTGTTTTGCTATCTGAGCAACATGTTATTAAAGTTTAAAACAGCATGGTAAACTTGCTTTTGTCACTTAAAGATGATACAGAACAATAGAACTCTCTGAACAGCGTAAGTTGAGATAGTTGTATCAGAGTATCAGAGTTGCGCAGTGAAAGCGTGGTGGTTTATCTTTGCATTCTATGTTTGACTGTGACATAAAGAAATTGCTTGATATCATTGAGAACTATTTGAAATATGTTGTGATTTAGTAAAGAATTAAAAGACCTAATGTTGAAAAACTACATTCAGGTATGAAATACAAGAGTATAATGACATGGAAGGCTTTAGAAGTTTAGAATAATCTTGAATGTATCTTTCTTACAGGTTTATGTTTCGAGGACGAAACATTCTAAGGGGGGGAGAGTTGTTACGACCCCATCAGAGCTTAATTGGTAAACTAGGGTTTACCTAGATGATTACATATTTAATTGGATTGATCATTGCTTAAATCTAATTAATGATGATATCTCAATTATAATATGTTAAACCTAATGAGAACCCCAAGCATGCTATCTCTTTGTATAATTAGGGTTTGAGATATATAAACTCTAGTCGGTTGAATTAGGGTTTTCAACAAATGAGCTCATTTGGGAAGGAATGATAGAGTTAGGCATAAAAAAATAGAAATGATAGTTGTATGCTTGGGTAGCACGGCCATGGTAGGTAGCACGGTCATGCTAGGTCATTGGTGGCACGGGCATGCAAGGCCACACGGTCGTTTTGAAAGAATTAAACTATTAACCAACTTTTCTACTCAAATCTGCTGAAATCAATGCACCACGGCCGTGGTAGGCAGCACGGCCGTGCTGGGTCCATCTTGCACGGCCGTGGCAGCTAGCACGGCCGTTCTGAGGCATTTTTGCTTCAAATGACATTTCTGCAGATTTCTGGATAGCAGTGCACTGTTCTATTTTTAATTATTTATTGGTAACTCCAAATGATCTCAAATTTTAACTGAAGCTTTATAGATCAATTATAAACAACTTGCTAAATTCCCATAATTGTTGGAGAATGTTTGATCTCTGAAATAAACGAATTACAGTAACTTTTATATAACTGAATATTCAGCCAATATAATTAAAGTTAAGTGTTGGGTCAATATGCAATTGACCCAAACAGCTCAATTGACTTATATGAACGACCACACACACAAGCAGCTCTCATTCTTCGTCATTCACTCCAGAGAAACGAGCTCCTAGAGAGAGAGGGAGAATTAGGGCTTGAGTGGGGAAAGTGGGGGAATTGCTGAATTGGGGTTATGCGGTCCCAAGAGTGGTGAAATCAAGTAAGTTTGGATCCTTTGCATAGACTTTTATGGTGAATCTTCTCTCTCATGTCAAGATTCCGTCCTTGCTCTGATTTGATCCAAGATGATGTCGAAATTCTCTCTTTTCTCACCCTTTCTTCATAATCCTTCATTTTCAAGGTTCCCGAGTTGAATGGAAGAAGAATTGGGAGATTTGCTAGGGATTTGATATGAGTTCGAGATCCCCTGAGTTGAGCTGTGGTTTTGAGGTGTTTTCACACCTTAGTGTGAGTGGGTTCTTCCTTCAAACATTCTAATGCACGAATTTGATTATAGCATTTAAATCCCTAAACGCTTAGCATGTGATTCTAAATCCTGAAATGTCCGTTTGATATAAGTTGTTGCTAATTGATATGATATGGATTTCTTTCTCTGTTTGAATGATTCTTAGATGGTAAATTCATATCAGAAACGTGTACAACACATCCTAGTAAGAATGCTTTTCAGATTTATACCGTATGATGTAATTAGGGTTTAACCTAATTAAGATCTCACTAGAGTTTTAATCCAATTGAAGAGATATCTAGACTTAAACCAAACCTAGGTCTAAATGCTCTTAATCAAGCTTAAGGCTATCATATTTCAATATCTAAACCCTTTGGGATTAGTCACTAAGTCCATGACTTTGATTTCACTAAGTTGAAGCTCAATCGAGCTGTGGAACGGCCGTGGTGGGTGACCACGACCGTGTGAAGGGTCTATGCCACGGGCGTGCTAAGTAGCACGGCCGTACTAAATGCTTTTGAAACCCTGATCTCTATACACCACGACCGTGGGGGAAGAGCCACGACCGTGGTGAGGTGAATGTGCCACGGCCGTGGGGTGATACCACGACCGTGTTGAAGCAAACCCTAAATGAATACTTAAGAGTCAAAGTTAAATAAAGAAGACTGGTAATCCTATAATTGGTTAGGATGTATCTCATGGGTTATCTTAATGGAATTTTATTCTTGATAAATGATATCTCGGTAAATGATATGGAAAAATCAAAATTTAGTTAAGTTTCCATGATTTCATATCTATATTGATTATATAAGATTTGTTGGAAACAGTCTTTATTTAGTGAATGCTTATATCTTATGAGATCATGATAAGAGCCATGTGACAAGTGAATGATGCAAATGAAACCCTAAGAGTAGGGTGTTGGCATGTGATGAATGAATATGGCAAATGAAACCCTAAGGATGGGGTGTTCAATGAATCATGTTATGGTGACATGAAAGGTCTCGATATGAGATGTAGTGATACTTAACTGTTGAATTGTATGTTTCTAGTGCATTTAACTTTATATGCTTGTTCTCTCTGAGTTGATATCTACATACTGCAGGGCTTCTTATATTTTAATATATATCTCGTAAATTGCAGGTGATGAGATATGACATACCCTAGAAAGGGATGTTACTGAGATATGATATATGTTGAATACATGAGTTTTGACGTTGCTATGTGATATTTCTGTTAAATTGTTTATCCGTTAATCAGTTAATAGACCTAAGTGCCCTAACACCGTAGAACCCCTAAAGGAAGGTCTGTTACTTAGGGGTGAAACTCGTGTCCAACATCAACCGGTTGAGTAATTCTGGTGGCACGAGGAGAGAAAGAAAGGCAGTGTCTAACAACAATCGTGCGTGTGTCACGATGGCACTGGGAAAAAGAAAAAGAAAACTTGGTTATCTAACATCATTCGTGCGTGTGTCACGAAGGTAACCCGGTGACCCTCCGCCGGTGTACTTCGGTTAAAGGAGGAGTCGGGAGCACACGTGGTTGTGCATTGAGTCCGTAGAGCCTATGTTCTGGCCGGAGAGCCAGGGGTCCTGTAGCAGAGCAGGGCTGGCGTCAGACTTAGCATTTCCCGGGAGTGTCGCTAAGTCTTGTACGGTGGGGCCGTAGCATGAACTTGTTGCGGATCTTCATATGCAGAGTACACTGCATATGTTTAGGGCATAATCTAAAATATGATCATATAGGTTCACAGAGTTCTTTATAAATGAAAGAGTTAAGGAAGACTAGAAGCATAGTCTTCTTGTAGTTATTCTTTGGATGCAATATTTACATTCTTTGTTATTTCAATTATATTTTTTTAGAACTGCTCAGTGTAGTATTAACTGTTGTTAAATTTCATATCGTTTATTCAAATTATATCTGTAATCACATTAGTGCATTAGTCTGTTTCCATGAAGTACTCATTCACTGAGCGAGTAGGCTCACCCCTCTACTCAAACATTTTAGGGTTAACCGCGTGGACTTGAAGATGGTCAAAGCTTCAATGTAGATCTGCCACAGGAGTCAAGTATGAGTTTAGTTGAGTCAGTCGGTCCTTGTCACTCTAGGTCCTCAGTAAGAGTTAAGAGAGAGAGTTGTAATTACAATGTGTAATATTATTCCTCTTTGATATGTATGCTAATTAGCAAGTTTCATGTGCATAATGTGTGAGAGACATCATGAATGTTTATACATGTATCTTTACTATTAAAGTTTGATTAGTAAAGGAAATGTTCAGATTCCCTTGTTAAGATGTTTTATGTGGTTCAATGCGATGAAACAAGAGGTTAAAAGAAAATAAAAAGTTAAAGGTGTTCTTTGTGTTACATATAAATCCTATCTTATGCCCTAATCTCATGATTTGAGGAAATTATGAGATCGGGGTTTAACAGCTTGGTATCAGAGCTTAGGGTGAGTTGTCAAGGACCATTAAGTTAGTAAATTAGCGTCATAAGTGTGGCAGATAGGAGATGTTTGATGTTAGCTTTGGGGATTTGAGTATTTGGATATCCTGGCCCGATATCTGAGTACTTGGATTAACCAGTACAAGCTACTCTGTCTATTCTTTCATGTATACCCTGGCCAGGTATACAGTGGAAGAATGGGCTAGAGAGGAACCCTAGAAATGTTAGGGTTAGAAAACGAGAAAAGAAACAAGAATTAAGAGCATAAATGTAAAAGGAGATAGAACTTACATTTCATAATGTTGTTTGTTGGAAATGTATAGAAATGCTCTTATATGTTTGAATTGAAATATTCAATACTTTGAAATATGGGTCTTTAATTTGTTGTATACTATGTAGTTGTAGCATTTATTGATTTCATTCTTTGTAACAAGTAGACTAGAATTGACCTTTGAATGAGCTTTTGTTAGTGGATAAGTTTTCTTCCACACTTCTGAGATGAATAGGAGTTGAGTAATCCTCAGTAGTTCTTGGCTTCAGGACTTCAGGTTTGGCCTGGTCCGGTGGGCAGGATGCGTTACTAGGATCTAATGACTCCTATCAATAGTATAATAAGAATAGAATTTGAGTAATTAGACCCACATCAGAGTAAGAATGTACATACAGTAAGATGTTGAAACATATGAGCAAGATCAGAACAACTAAGAATTAGTTGAAACTGATATCTGAGGTTCAACCTTGGGGTCTCAAATGTGAAACCCTTAATTGGGAATAATAGAACATGATATGAAGTTCATAATCAGTTTATTGATTAATATTACATGAACTATACACATGAAATATAGAAAGGATATGTGAAATGTATGTATGGTTCAAGATAGCAAGAATCAATCATGAAGAATGAATCATATAATAGAGTATAATGCTTTTATGAACTCTAAAGCAAAGGCTAAGTAGAGAATAGGGTTGAGCCTTTAATAGGTCCATAGAAGTAAAGAGTCTTCAAAAGAGTAAAGGTAAAGAGAATCGTATGAACATGTAATTCATAAGACTAGAACAACAAACTAGTTTTTAAGCAAAGAACATAGGTGTAGTTTAACGAATGAATGTCATATAAGGGTAGACTGTATTCAGGAGAGAAAAACTTGATTGAAAGAGAAACTATGTTTGACCCATGCATGATCCACTTGATTTAAAAATGAAGAATATGTAATGTATTCAACATGAGGAAAAACTAATAGAAGGATTATTAATTTAGAACGTTAACTTCACAATAGTATAAAGATAAAGGCGGAACTATGTGCAACATGTTATACATGACCATACATATGAATAAGCAACATGGTCATAAGAGAAAAAAAAATTTAGAATTAAAGATGACGAGTTAAAGAGTAATATATGGTAAGAGGACCATGAAATGTAAGAAAGAGTTTGAAATATGATGGAGAAGAAGTTCCCAAAGTATTTTGTGCGGAGATTGGCCGCGAATCGACCCTGAATCCACCTTCTTCCTCGGGGATTTCTATTTCTGCACAGGTTGCACGGCGTGCAAATCAGTTTGCACGGCGTGCAACGTTACAGACAGAACAGAAGTGTTTCAGCCCAGGTTGCACGGCGTGCAAATCAGTTTGCACGGCGTGCAAAGTTGCAGAAAAGCAGGACAGAAGTACACTGAAGGTGCACGGCGTGCACGCTGCTGTAAAGGGCAGAATTAGGCGTGGTTGTGGACGTTTTTCGGTGTATACGAACACACCGAAGTGGGAGAGTAGTATTTCATTCATTTATCACTATCGAACTCAATTTCATTGTATATAAAAAGAGGTTGTGAGATTCAAGCAAGTGCTAATTAATCAAATATCTCTGTTGATAACTAAGTAAATCTACATACGAGAATGTAATAAGGGAATGTTTGAATACAAGTATTCCAAGTCTTAAAATCATCTTCTCTTTCATATATTCCTTAATGAGAGCAAGGTGGGAATGAAATGATAAGAGAAAATGAATCATATATGATGCATAACTACCTTGGTGGGGTCATCTAATGAATGTAATAGTGACATACAACATGATGAAGTGCGATAAGAAATAAGTTCTTGTGTGATAGCCAGAATGATGAATAATTCATTTCCTATCTTAAATGCTTCATATTAATGATGTTTATTGTATATAATCATATGAAAAGGATAGGTAGCAAAAAGTAAAGAAGTAATGAATGAGCAGAGTGATATGGGAAAAACACTAGCTTTGTGTAATATGTGTATTTGTTTTTACATGTATGATTTGTTGAAGGCATATTAAGGTATGAAAGTTGGTTCTACATATGATTTCAGTGTATTTGTGCAAACTATATGTTAAATTAAAGGCGTATGATAGTTGTAGTAATTCATACCTGATATGCATCTTACTATTGTGTATTTGTGATATGGTGATACGGTTTGGATGATGTCAGAACACATGGAGAGATACCCTGAACAAGGTAGTCATACTTATTCACTCATATTAATAGAAAGGGGTGATAATCAGATTGTCTGGACAAGTAACCCTAATGAGGTGTAGCTTGTTATACCTAGCTCTAATATAACTGAGTGATGGTAATTGAGTATGATTAATGCTTGAAGGACTGATACAATCGTGGAATACCTTATTACTGTTGTTGAAACCCTAAAATGATATAATGCGATGGTTACACTTTGAATTGTGTGTGGGCCCATAACCCACAGGTCCCAGGATTGAAATAGGATAGTATGGAATGAGGTGGTAATGCTTCACCTCATGCATCCATGACCCAATGGGGATGCCAAGAGTAGTATTGTGCAATTGATTGTTGAATCTAGTCTTTTAATCCAAGACTGTTTTGCTATCTGAGCAACATGTTATTAAAGTTTAAAACAGCATGGTAAACTTGCTTTTGTCACTTAAAGATGATACAGAACAATAGAACTCTCTGAATAGCGTAAGTTGAGATAGTTGTATCAGAGTATCAGAGTTGCGCAGTGAAAGCGTGGTGGTTTATCTTTGCATTCTATGTTTGACTGTGACATAAAGAAATTGTTTGATATCATTGCGAACTATTTGAAATATGTTGTGATTTAGTAAAGAATTAAAAGACCTAATGTTGAAAAACTACATTCAGGTATGAAATACAAGAGTATAATGACATGGAAGGCTTTAGAAGTTTAGAATAATCTTGAATGTATCTTTCTTACAGGTTTATGTTTCGAGGACGAAACATTCTAAGGGGGGGAGAGTTGTTACGACCCCATCAGAGCTTAATTGGTAAACTAGGGTTTACCTAGATGATTACATATTTAATTGGATTGATCATTGCTTAAATCTAATTAATGATGATATCTCAATTATAATATGTTAAACCTAATGAGAACCCCAAGCATGCTATCTCTTTGTATAATTAGGGTTTGAGATATATAAACTCTAGTCGGTTGAATTAGGGTTTTCAACAAATGAGCTCATTTGGGAAGGAATGATAGAGTTAGGCATAGAAAAATAGAAATGATAGTTGTATGCTTGGGTAGCACGGCCATGGTGGGTAGCACGGTCGTGCTAGGTCATTGGTGGCACGGGCATGCAAGGCCACACGGTCGTTTTGAAAGAATTAAACTATTAACCAACTTTTCTACTCAAATCTGCTGAAATCAATGCACCACGGCCGTGGTAGGCAGCACGGCCGTGCTGGGTCCATCTTGCACGGCCGTGGCAGCTAGCACGGCCGTTCTGAGGCATTTTTGCTTCAAATGACATTTCTGCAGATTTCTGGATAGCAGTGCACTGTTCTATTTTTAATTATTTATTGGTAACTCCAAATGATCTCAAATTTTAACTGAAGCTTTATAGATCAATTATAAACAACTTGCTAAATTCCCATAATTGTTGGAGAATGTTTGATCTCTGAAATAAACGAATTACAGTAACTTTTATATAACTGAATATTCAGCCAATATAATTAAAGTTAAGTGTTGGGTTAATATGCAATTGACCCAAGCAGCTCAATTAACTTATATGAACGACCACACACACAAGCAGCTCTCATTCTTCGTCATTCACTCCAGAGAAACGAGCTCCTAGAGAGAGAGGGAGAATTAGGGCTTGAGTGGGGAAAGTGGGGGAATTGCTGAATTGGGGTTATGCGGTCCCAAGAGTGGTGAAATCAAGTAAGTTTGGATCCTTTGCATAGACTTTTATGGTGAATCTTCTCTCTCATGTCAAGATTCCGTCCTTGCTCTGATTTGATCCAAGATGATGTCGAAATTCCCTCTTTTCTCACCCTTTCTTCATAATCCTTCATTTTCAAGGTTCCCGAGTTGAATGGAAGAAGAATTGGGAGATTTGCTAGGGATTTGATATGAGTTCGAGATCCCCTGAGTTGAGCTGTGGTTTTGAGGTGTTTTCACACCTTAGTGTGAGTGGGTTCTTCCTTCAAACATTCTAATGCACGAATTTGATTATAGCATTTAAATCCCTAAACGCTTAGCATGTGATTCTAAATCCTGAAATGTCCGTTTGATATAAGTTGTTGCTAATTGATATGATATGGATTTCTTTCTCTGTTTGAATGATTCTTAGATGGTAAATTCATATCAGAAACGTGTACAACACATCCTAGTAAGAATGCTTTTCAGATTTATACCGTATGATGTAATTAGGGTTTAACCTAATTGAGATCTCACTAGAGTTTTAATCCAATTGAAGAGATATCTAGACTTAAACCAAACCTAGGTCTAAATGCTCTTAATCAAGCTTAAGGCTATCATATTTCAATATCTAAACCCTTTGGGATTAGTCACTAAGTCCATGACTTTGATTTCACTAAGTTGAAGCTCAATCGAGCTGTGGCACGGCCGTGGTGGGTGACCACGACCGTGTGAAGGGTCTATGCCACGGGCGTGCTAAGTAGCACGGCCGTACTAAATGCTTTTGAAACCCTGATCTCTATACACCACGACCGTGGGGGAAGAGCCACGACCGTGGTGAGGTGAATGTGCCACGTCCGTGGGGTGATACCACGACTGTGTTGAAGCAAACCCTAAATGAATACTTAAGAGTCAAAGTTAAATAAAGAAGACTGGTAATCCTATAATTGGTTAGGATGTATCTCATGGGTTATCTTAATGGAATTTTATTCTTGATAAATGATATCTCGGTAAATGATATGGAAAAATCTAAATTTAGTTAAGTTTCCATGATTTCATATCTATATTGATTATATAAGATTTGTTGGAAACAGTCTTTATTTAGTGAATGCTTATATCTTATGAGATCATGATAAGAGCCATGTGACAAGTGAATGATGCAAATGAAACCCTAAGAGTAGGGTGTTGGCATGTGATGAATGAATATGGCAAATGAAACCCTAAGGATGGGGTGTTCAATGAATCATGTTATGGTGACATGAAAGGTCTCGATATGAGATGTAGTGATACTTAACTGTTGAATTGTATGTTTCTAGTGCATTTAACTTTATATGCTTGTTCTCTCTGAGTTGATATCTACATACTGCAGGGCTTCTTATATTTTAATATATATCTCGTAAATTGCAGGTGATGAGATATGACATACCCTAGAAAGGGATGTTACTGAGATATGATATATGTTGAATACATGAGTTTTGACGTTGCTATGTGATATTTCTGTTAAATTGTTTATCCGTTAATCAGTTAATAGACCTAAGTGCCCTAACACCGTAGAACCCCTAAAGGAAGGTCTGTTACTTAGGGGTGAAACTCGTGTCCAACATCAACCGGTTGAGTAATTTTGGTGGCACGAGGAGAGAAAGAAAGGCAGTGTCTAACAACAATCGTGCGTGTGTCACGATGGCACTGGGAAAACGAAAAAGAAAACTTGGTTATCTAACATCATTCGTGCGTGTGTCACGAAGGTAACCCTGTGACCCTCCGCCGGTGTACTTCGGTTAAAGGAGGAGTCGGGAGCACACGTGGTTGTGCATTGAGGCCGTAGAGCCTATGTTCTGGCTGGAGAGCCAGGGGTCCTGTAGCAGAGCAGGGCTGGCGTCAGACTTAGCATTTCCCGGGTGTGTCGCTAAGTCTTGTACGGTGGGGCCGTAGCATGAACTTGTTGCGGATCTTCATATGCAGAGTACACTGCATATGTTTAGGGCATAATCTAAAATATGATCATATAGGTTCACAGAGTTCTTTATAAATGAAAGAGTTAAGGAAGACTAGAAGCATAGTCTTCTTGTAGTTATTCTTTGGATGCAATATTTACATTCTTTGTTATTTCAATTATATTGTTTTAGAACTGCTCAGTGTAGTATTAACTGTTGTTAAATTTCATATCGTTTATTCAAATTATATCTGTAATCACATTAGTGCATTAGTCTGTTTCCATGAAGTACTCATTCACTGAGCGAGTAGGCTCACCCCTCTACTCAAACATTTTAGGGTTAACTGCGTGGACTTGAAGATGGTCAAAGCTTCAATGTAGATCTGCCACAGGAGTCAAGTATGAGTTTAGTTGAGTCAGTCAGTCCTTGTCACTCTAGGTCCTCAGTAAGAGTTAAGAGAGAGGGTTGTAATTACAATGTGTAATATTATTCCTCTTTGATATGTATGCTAATTAGCAAGTTTCATGTGCATAATGTGTGAGAGACATCATGAATGTTTATACATGTATTTTTACTATTAAAGTTTGATTAGTAAAGGAAATGTTCAGATTCCCTTGTTAAGATGTTTTATGTGGTTCAATGCGATGAAACAAGAGGTTAAAAGAAAAGAAAAAGTTAAAGGTGTTCTTTGTGTTACATATAAATCCTATCTTATGCCCTAATCTCATGATTTGAGGAAATTGTGAGATCGGGGTTTAACATTAGGTGCCCTGAACACCGTAGAACCCCTTTGAGAGGTCTGCTTCTTAGGGGTGATACTCGTGTTGCAAAAATAACCGTGCGGAGTCACGGTGGCACGAGGACAGAGAGGCAGTGTTCAACAATAATCCGTGCGGAGTCACGGTGGCACTGTAGAAAATAGGGGTTATTCAACATTAATCCGTGCAGAGTCACGGTGGTAACCCAGTGAGACTCTCCGCCTATGTACTCAGGTTAGAGGAGGAGTCTAGAGCACTCAGAGTTACTGCATTGAGGCCGGAGAGCCTGTGGTCCTGTAGCAGAATAGGGCTGGCAGTCAGACTTAGCATTTCCCGGGTGTGTCGCTAAGTCTTGTACGGTGTGGCCGTAGTGCACTGCGAGTCTCTTATGCAGAGTACACTGCATAAGATCAGGGCATAAGCTAAAATATGATCATATAGGTTCACATAGTTCCTTATAAATGAAAGAATTACGGAAGACTAGAGCATAGTCTTCTAGTAGTTATTCTTTGGATGCAATATTTACATTCTTTGTTATTTCAATTATATTGTTTTAGAACTGCTCAGTGTAGTATTTATTGTTGTTAAATTTCATAATGTTTATTCAAAGTTATATCTGTAATCACATTAGTGCCTTAGACTGTTTCCTTGAAGTACTCATTCACTGAGCGAGTAGGCTCACCCCTCTACTCAAACATTTTATGGTTAACCGCGTGGACTTGAAGATGGTCAGAGCATCAGTGTAGATCTGCTACAAGATTTAAGTACAAGATTAGTTGAGTCAGTCAGTCCTTGTCACTCTAGGTCCTCAGTAAGAGATAAGAGAGAGAGTTGTAATTACGATGTGTAATATTGTTCCACTTTTGATATGTATGCTAATTAGCAAGTTTTATGTGCAAAAGGTGTGATAGACATCATGAATGTTTATACATGTACCTTTACTATTGAAGTCTGATTAGTAAAAGAAATGTTCAGATTCCTTTGTTAAGATGTTATGTGGTTCAATGCGGGGAAACAAGAGTTTTAAAGAAAAGAAAAAAGTCAAGGGTGTTCTTTGTGTTACATATAAGTCCTATCTTATGCCCTAATCTCATGATTTGAGGAAATTGTGAGATTGGGGTGTAACAGCTTGGTATCAGAGCTTAGGGTGAGTTGTCAAGGACCATTAAGTTAGTAAGTTAGATTCCTATGTGTGGCATATAGGAGATTTTTGATGTTAGCTTTGAGGATTTGAGTATTTGGATATCCTGGCCCGATATCTCAGTACTTGGATCAACCAGTACAAGCTACTCTGTCTATTCTTTCACGTATACCCTGGCCAGGTATACAGTGGAAGAATGGGCTAGAGAGGAACCCTAGAAATGTTAGGGTTAGAAAACGAGAATTGAAACAAGAATTAAGAGCATAAATGTAAAAGGAGATAGAACTTACATTTCATAATGTTGTTTTTGTTGGAAATGTATAGAAATGCTCTTATATGTTTGAATTGAAATATTCAATACTTTGAAATATGGGTCTTTAATATCTGTTGTACACTATGCAGTTGTAGCATTTATTGATTTCATTCTTTGTAACAAGTAGACTAGAATTGACCTTTGAATGAGCTTTTGTTAGTGGATAAGTTTTCTTCCACACTTCTGAGATGAATAGGAGTCGAGTAATCCCTTGTAGTTCTTGGCTTCAGGACTTCAGGTTTGGCCTGGTCCGGCTGGCAGGATGCGTTACTGGGATCTAATGACCCCTATTAATAGTATAATAAGAATAGACTCTGGATAATTAGACCCACATTAGAGTGAGAATGTACATACAGTAAGATGTTGAAACAGATGGGCAAGATCAGAACAACTAAGAATCAGTTGAAATTGGTATCTGAGGTTCAATTTTGGGGCCTCATATGAGAAACCCTTAATTGGGAATAATAGAACATGATATGAAGTTCATAATCAGTTTATTGATTAATATTATATGAACTATACATATGAAATATAGAAAAAATATGTGAAATGTATGTATGGTTCAAGATAGCAAGAATGAATCATGAAGAAGGAATCATATAATAGAGTATAATGCTTTTATGAACTCTAAAGCAAAGGCTAAGTAGAGAATAGGGTTGAGCATTCAATAGGTCCATAGAAGTAAAGAGTCTTCAAAAGAGTAAAAGTGAAGAGGATCGCATGAACATGTAATTCATAAGACTAGAACAACAAACTAGTTTCTAAGCAAAGAACATAGGTGTAGTTTAACGAATGAATAAGTCATACAAAGGTAGACTGTATTCAGGAGAGAAAAACTTGATTGAAAGAGAAACTATGTTTGACCCATGCATGATCCACTTGATTTAAAAATGAAGAATATGTAATGTATTCAACATGAGGAAGAACTAATAGAGGGACTATTAATTTAGAACGTTAACTTCACAATAGTATAAAGATAAAGGAGGAAATATGTGCAACATGGTATACATGACCATACATATGAATAAGAAACATGGTCATAAGAGAAAAATTTAGAATTAAAGATGACGGGTTAAAGAGTAGTATATGGTAGGAGAACTATGAAACGTAAGATAGGGTTTGAAATATGATGGAGAAGTTATAAAATAAAGAGGTTGTGAGATTCAAGCAAGTGCTAATTAATCAAATATCTCTGTTGATAACTAAGTAAATCTACATACGAGAATGTATTAAGGGAATGTTTGAATACAAGTATTCCAAGTCTTAAAATCATATTCTCTTTCATATATTCCTTAATGAGAGTAAGGTGGGAATGAAATGATAAGAGAAAATGAATCATATACGGTGCATAACTACCTTGGTGGGGTCATCTAGTGAATGTAATAGTGACATACATTACGATGGAGTGCGATAAGAAATAAATTCTTGTGTGATAGCAAGGATGATGAATAATCTATTCTTACCTTGAATGTTTTAATGTTAGGGATGTTTATTGTATATGATCAAAATGAGAAGGAGAGGTAGCAAAACATAAGTAGTAAAGAATGAGGAGAGAGATAAAGGAAAACACTAGCTTTGTGTAATAGGTGAACTCATTTTTATAGGTATGCTTTGTTGAAGGCATACTAAGGTATGTAAGTTGGTTCTATGTATGATTTTAGTGTATTTGTGCAAGCTATATGTTAATTAAAGGTGTATGATAGTTGTAGTAATTCATACTAGATATGCATCCTAGTATTGTGTATTTGTAATATGGTGATACAGTTTGGATGATGACGGAAGACATGAAGGGATATCCTGAATAAGGTAGTTATACCTATTCACTCATATTAATAGAAAGGGATGATAATCAGATTGTCTGGACAAGTAACCCTAATGAGGTGTAGCTTGTTATACCTAGCTCTAATATAACTGAGTGATGGTAATCGAGTATGAATAATGCTTGAATGACTGATACAATGGTGGATTACTTTATTACTATGGTTGAAACCCTAAAATGATATAATACGATGGTTACACTTTGAATTGTGTGTGGGCCCATAACCCACAGGTCCCAGGATCGAAACAGGATAGTATGGAATGAGGTGGTAATGCTTCACCTCATGCATCCATGACCCAATGGGGATGCCAAGAATAGTATTGTGCAATTGATTGTTGAATCTAGTCTTTTAATTCAAGACTGTTTTACCATTTGAATACCACTTTATTAAAGTTTAAAACAGCATGGTGAACTCGCTTTTGTCACTTAAAGGTGATACAGAACAATAGAACTTTCTGAACCGCATAAGTTGAGATAGTTGTATCAGAGTATCAGAGTTGCGCAGCGAAAGCGTGATGGTTTATCTTTGCATTCTATGTTTGACTGCGGCATAAAGAATTTGCTTGATATCATTGAGAACTATTTGAAATATGTTGTGATTTAGTAAAGAATTAAAAGATCTAATGTTGAAAACTACATTCAGGTATGAAATATAAGAATATAATGACATGGAAGGCTTTAGAAGCTTAAAATAACCTTGAATGTATCTTTCTTGTGGGTTTATGTTTCGAGGACGAAACATTCTAAGGGGGGAAGAGTTGTTACGACCCCATCTGAGCTTAACTGGTAAACTAGGGTTTACCTAGACAATTGCAAAGATTAATTGGAATAATCATTCTTGAAATCTAATTAATGACGATAACACAATTAGGATGTTTTAACTATGATAAGAAGTCTAAATGTTCTTTTGTCTTGAGAATTAGGGTTTGAGAAGCATAAACCCTAATCGGCCCAAAATAGGGTTTTGATGATACATGAACACACAATTTGATAAGTATAGTGTCTCAGTAAATGATTTTTAGTATTTTATGTGTAACTCTGATTTACTTCAAATTTGGATATGATTTTTATATATAAAATTTGAATAACATCGCAAAATATCAGAATTTTTGAAGAATGTTCTGACCTGTTTATCGGTCGAGTTTCAAACTCGACCGATCATATTTCCAGATTTATATAGTAGTGTGGTAATTGAATTTTATCTTTTTATTGGTATATCCAATTGATCTCAAATTTTAACTGTGCTTGAAAAACACAGTTTTAGACACTCTGTTAAATTGGCATAATTTTTAGATGACTTTTGATCTCTACAGTGAGGGTGTCGGTCGAGTTCTGTGCAGGACAAACTCGACCGAATCTGCTGCAGACTGCAATATAGCAGTGCACTGTTCTATTTTTAATTATTTATTGGTAACTACAAATTATCTCAAATTTTAACTGAATCTTTATAGATCAATTATCAACAACGTGTTAAATTCCCATAATTTTTGGAGAAGGTTTGATCTCTGAAATAAACGAATTACAGTAACTTTGTATAACTGAATATTCAGCCAATATAATTAAAGTTGAGTGTTGGGTCAATATGCAATTGACCCAAGCAGCTCAAATTGACTTATATGATCTACCACACACACACACAGCTCTCATTCTTCGTCATCCACCCCAGAGAAACAAAAATCTAGAGAGAGAGGGAGAGTTAGGGCTTGAGTGGAGAAAGAGGAGGAATTGCTGACCTAGGGTTTTGCGGTCCAAGGAATGGTGAAATCAAGTAAGTTTGGATCATTTGCAAAGACTTTTATGGTGAATCTTCTCTCTCATGTCAAGATTCCGTCCATGCTCTGATTTGATCCAAGATGATGTCGAAATTCCCTCTTTTCTCACCCTTTCTTCATAATCCCTCATTTTCAAGGTTTCCTAGTTGAATGGAAGAAGAATTGGGAGATTTGCTAGGGATTTGATATGAGTTCGAGATCCCCTGAGTTGAGCTGCAGTTTTGAGGTGTTTTCACACCTTAGGGTGAGTGGGTTCTTCCTTTAAACAGTATAATGCACGAAATTTGATTATAGCATCCAAATCCCTAATTGCTTGGTATGTGATTCTAAACCCTGAAATGTCCGTTTAATTTAAGTTGTTGCAAATTGATATGATATGGATTCCTTCTCTGTTTGAATGACTCTTTGATGGTAGATCCACATCAGAAACGTATACAACACATCCTAGAAAGAATGCTTTTCATATTTATACCATATGATGTAATTAGGATTTAACCTAATTGAGATATCTCTAGAGTTTCAACCTTATTGAAAAGGACTAGTAATCTTATAAGTGGTTAGGATGTACCTCATGGATTACCTTATTTGAATTTTATCCTTGGTGCATGATATCTCAGTGAATAGCATGGAAACCTAAATTTAGTTCAATTTCCATGGTTTCATACATATATCGATTGTATATGATTTGTTGAAAACAATCTTTATTCAGTGAATGCTTATATCCTATGAAATCCTTATGAGAGCCATGTGACAAGTGAATGAGGTAAATGAAAAGGTGAATGAGGCGAATGAAACCCTAAGAGTAGGGTGTTGGCATGTGATGAATGAATAAGGCAAATGAAACCCTAAGGATAGGGTGTTCAATGAATCATGTTATGGTGACATGAAAGGTCTCGATATGAGATGTGGTGATACTTAACTGTTGAATTGTATGTTTCTAGTGCATTTAACTTTATATGCTTGTTCTCTCTGAGTTGATATCTACATACTGCAGGGCTTCTTATATTTCAATACATATCTCGTAAATTGCAGGTGATGAGATATGACATGCCCTAGAAAGGGATGTTACTGAGACATGGTATATGTTGAATACATGAGCTAAGATGTTTTATATGATATGATATGGCAGGTCGTGTGAGCCTTGTGAGAAATGTAAAATGAGTTATGATTTCTGTTTTACATGTATCTATAATATTAATGTTAGACTTAGGTGCCCTGAACACCGTAGAACCCCTTTGAGAGGTCTGTTTCTTAGGGGTGAAACTCGTGTTGCAACAATAACCGTGCGGAGTCACGGTGGCACGAGGACAGAGAGGCAGTGTTCAACAATAATCTGTGCGGAGTCACGGTGGCACTGTAGAAAATAGGGGTTATTCAACATTAATCCGTGCGGAGTCATGGTGGTAACCCAGTGAGACTCTCTGCCTGTGTACTCAGGTTAGAGGAGGAGTCTAGAGCACTCGGAGTTAGTGCATTGAGGCCGGAGAGCCTGTGGTCCTGTAGCAGAACAGGGTTGGCAGTCAGACTTAGCATTTCCCGGGTGTGTCGCTAAGTCTTGTACGGTGTGTCCATAGTGCACTGCGAGTCTCTTATGCAGAGTACACTGCATAAGATCAGGGCATAAGCTAAAATATGATCATATAGGTTCACAGAGTTCCTTATAAATGAAAGAGTTAAGGAAGACTAGAGCATAGTCTTCTAGTAGTTATTCTTTGGATGCAATATTTACATTCTTTGTTATTTCAATTATATTGTTTTAGAACTGCTCAGTGTAGTATTTATTGTTGTTAAATTTCATAACGTTTATTCAAAGTTATATCTGTAATCACATTAGTGCCTTAGACTATTTCCTTGAAGTACTCATTCACTGAGCGAGTAGGCTCACCCTCTACTCAAACATTTTAGGGTTAACCGCGTGGACTTGAAGATGGTCAGAGCGTCAGTGTAGATCTGCTACAAGAGTTAAGTACAAGATTAGTTGAGTCAGTCAGTCCTTGTCACTCTAGGTCCTCAGTAAGAGATAAGAGAGAGAGTTGTAATTACGATGTGTAATATTGTTCCTCTTTTGATATGTATGCTAATTAGCAAGTTTTATGTGCATAAGGTGTGAGAGACATCATGAATGTTTATACATGTACCTTTACTATTGAAGTCTGATTAGTAAAAGAAATGTTCAGATTCCTTTGTTAAGATGTTATGTGGTTCAATGCGGGGAAACAAGAGTTTTAAAGAAAAGAAAAAAGTTAAGGGTGTTCTTTGTGTTACATATAAGTCCTATCTTATGCCCTAATCTCATGATTTGAGGAAATTGTGAGATCGGATTGTAACAGCTTGGTATCAGAGCTTAGGGTGAGTTGTCAAGGACCATTAAGTTAGTAAGTTAGAGTCCTATGTGTGGCATATAGGAGATGTTTGATGTTAGCTTTGGGGATTTGAGTATTTGGATATCCTGGCCTGATATCTGAGTACTTGGATCAACCAGTACAAGCTACTCTGTCTATTCTTTCACGTATACCCTAGCCAGATATACAGTGGAAGAATGGGCTAGAGAGGAACCCTAGAAATGTTAGGGTTAGAAAACGAGAAAAGAAACAAGAATTAAGAGCATAAATGTAAAAGGAGATAGAACTTACATTTCATAATGTTGTTTTTGTTGGAAATGTATAGAAATGCTCTTATATGTTTGAATTGAAATATTCAATACTTTGAAATATGGGTCCTTAATATCTGTTGTACACTATGCAGTTGTAGCATTTATTGATTTCATTCTTTGTAACAAGTAGACTAGAATTGACCTTTGAATGAGCTTTTGTTAGTGGATAAGTTTTCTTCCACACTTCTGAGATGAATAGGAGTTGAGTAATCCCTTGTAGTTCTTGGCTTCAGGACTTCAGGTTTGGCCTGGTCTGGTTGGTAGGATGCGTTACTGGGATTTAATGACTCCTATTAATAGTATAATAAGAATAGACTCTGGATAATTAGACCCACATTAGAGTGAGAATGTACATACAGTAAGATGTTGAAACAGATGGGCAAGATCAGAACAACTAAGAATCAGTTGAAATTGGTATCTGAGGTTCAATTTTGGGGCCTCATATGAGAAACCCTTAATTGGGAATAATAGAACATGATATGAAGTTCATAATCAGTTTATTGATTAATATTATATGAACTATACATATGAAATATAGAAAAGATATGTGAAATGTATGTATGGTTCAAGATAGAAAGAATCAATCATGAAGAAGGAATCATATAATAGAGTATAATGCTTTTATGAACTCTAAAGCAAAGGCTAAGTAGAGAATAGGGTTGAGCATTCAATAGGTCCATAGAAGTAAAGAGTCTTCAAAAGAGTAAAAGTGAAGAGGATCGTATGAACATGTAATTCATAAGACTAGAACAACAAACTAGTTTCTAAGCAAAGAACATAGGTGTAGTTTAACGAATGAATAAGTCATACAAAGGTAGACTGTATTCAGGAGAGAAAAACTTGATTGAAAGAGAAACTATGTTTGACCCATGCATGATCCACTTGATTTAAAAATGAAGAATATGTAATGTATTCAACATGAGGAAGAACTAATAGAGGGACTATTAATTTAGAACGTTAACTTCACAATAGTATAAAGATAAAGGAGGAAATATGTGCAACATGGTATACATGACCATACATATGAATAAGAAACATGGTCATAAGAGAAAAATTTAGAATTAAAGATGACGGGTTAAAGAGTAGTATATGGTAGGAGAACTATGAAACGTAAGATAGGGTTTGAAATATGATGGAGAAGTTATAAAATAAAGAGGTTGTGAGATTCAAGCAAGTGCTAATTAATCAAATATCTCTGTTGATAACTAAGTAAATCTACATACGAGAATGTATTAAGGGAATGTTTGAATACAAGTATTCCAAGTCTTAAAATCATATTCTCTTTCATATATTCCTTAATGAGAGTAAGGTGGGAATGAAATGATAAGAGAAAATGAATCATATACGGTGCATAACTACCTTGGTGGGGTCATCTAGTGAATGTAATAGTGACATACATTACGATGGAGTGCGATAAGAAATAAATTCTTGTGTGATAGCAAGGATGATGAATAATCTATTCTTACCTTGAATGTTTTAATGTTAGGGATGTTTATTGTATATGATCAAAATGAGAAGGAGAGGTAGCAAAACATAAGTAGTAAAGAATGAGGAGAGAGATAAAGGAAAACACTAGCTTTGTGTAATAGGTGAACTCATTTTTATAGGTATGCTTTGTTGAAGGCATACTAAGGTATGTAAGTTGGTTCTATGTATGATTTTAGTGTATTTGTGCAAGCTATATGTTAATTAAAGGTGTATGATAGTTGTAGTAATTCATACTAGATATGCATCCTAGTATTGTGTATTTGTAATATGGTGATACAGTTTGGATGATGACGGAAGACATGAAGGGATATCCTGAATAAGGTAGTTATACCTATTCACTCATATTAATAGAAAGGGATGATAATCAGATTGTCTGGACAAGTAACCCTAATGAGGTGTAGCTTGTTATACCTAGCTCTAATATAACTGAGTGATGGTAATCGAGTATGAATAATGCTTGAATGACTGATACAATGGTGGATTACTTTATTACTATGGTTGAAACCCTAAAATGATATAATACGATGGTTACACTTTGAATTGTGTGTGGGCCCATAACCCACAGGTCCCAGGATCGAAACAGGATAGTATGGAATGAGGTGGTAATGCTTCACCTCATGCATCCATGACCCAATGGGGATGCCAAGAATAGTATTGTGCAATTGATTGTTGAATCTAGTCTTTTAATTCAAGACTGTTTTACCATTTGAATACCACTTTATTAAAGTTTAAAACAGCATGGTGAACTCGCTTTTGTCACTTAAAGGTGATACAGAACAATAGAACTTTCTGAACCGTATAAGTTGAGATAGTTGTATCAGAGTATCAGAGTTGCGCAGCGAAAGCGTGATGGTTTATCTTTGCATTCTATGTTTGACTGCGGCATAAAGAATTTGCTTGATATCATTGAGAACTATTTGAAATATGTTGTGATTTAGTAAAGAATTAAAAGATCTAATGTTGAAAACTACATTCAGGTATGAAATATAAGAATATAATGACATGGAAGGCTTTAGAAGCTTAAAATAACCTTGAATGTATCTTTCTTGTGGGTTTATGTTTCGAGGACGAAACATTCTAAGGGGGGAAGAGTTGTTACGACCCCATCTGAGCTTAACTGGTAAACTAGGGTTTACCTAGACAATTGCAAAGATTAATTGGAATAATCATTCTTGAAATCTAATTAATGACGATAACACAATTAGGATGTTTTAACTATGATAAGAAGTCTAAATGTTCTTTTGTCTTGAGAATTAGGGTTTGAGAAGCATAAACCCTAATCGGCCCAAAATAGGGTTTTGATGATACATGAACACACAATTTGATAAGTATAGTGTCTCAGTAAATGATTTTTAGTATTTTATGTGTAACTCTGATTTACTTCAAATTTGGATATGATTTTTATATATAAAATTTGAATAACATCGCAAAATATCAGAATTTTTGAAGAATGTTCTGACCTGTTTATCGGTCGAGTTTCAAACTCGACCGATCATATTTCCAGATTTATATAGTAGTGTGGTAATTGAATTTTATCTTTTTATTGGTATATCCAATTGATCTCAAATTTTAACTGTGCTTAAAAAACACAGTTTTAGACACTCTGTTAAATTGGCATAATTTTTAGATGACTTTTGATCTCTACAGTGAGGGTGTCGGTCGAGTTCTGTGCAGGACAAACTCGACCGAATCTGCTGCAGACTGCAATATAGCAGTGCACTGTTCTATTTTTAATTATTTATTGGTAACTACAAATTATCTCAAATTTTAACTGAATCTTTATAGATCAATTATCAACAACGTGTTAAATTCCCATAATTTTTGGAGAAGGTTTGATCTCTGAAATAAACGAATTACAGTAACTTTGTATAACTGAATATTCAGCCAATATAATTAAAGTTGAGTGTTGGGTCAATATGCAATTGACCCAAGCAGCTCAAATTGACTTATATGATCTACCACACACACACACAGCTCTCATTCTTCGTCATCCACCCCAGAGAAACAAAAATCTAGAGAGAGAGGGAGAGTTAGGGCTTGAGTGGAGAAAGAGGAGGAATTGCTGACCTAGGGTTTTGCGGTCCAAGGAATGGTGAAATCAAGTAAGTTTGGATCATTTGCAAAGACTTTTATGGTGAATCTTCTCTCTCATGTCAAGATTCCGTCCATGCTCTGATTTGATCCAAGATGATGTCGAAATTCCCTCTTTTCTCACCCTTTCTTCATAATCCCTCATTTTCAAGGTTTCCTAGTTGAATGGAAGAAGAATTGGGAGATTTGCTAGGGATTTGATATGAGTTCGAGATCCCCTGAGTTGAGCTGCAGTTTTGAGGTGTTTTCACACCTTAGGGTGAGTGGGTTCTTCCTTTAAACAGTATAATGCACGAAATTTGATTATAGCATCCAAATCCCTAATTGCTTGGTATGTGATTCTAAACCCTGAAATGTCCGTTTAATTTAAGTTGTTGCAAATTGATATGATATGGATTCCTTCTCTGTTTGAATGACTCTTTGATGGTAGATCCACATCAGAAACGTATACAACACATCCTAGAAAGAATGCTTTTCATATTTATACCATATGATGTAATTAGGATTTAACCTAATTGAGATATCTCTAGAGTTTCAACCTTATTGAAAAGGACTAGTAATCTTATAAGTGGTTAGGATGTACCTCATGGATTACCTTATTTGAATTTTATCCTTAGTGCATGATATCTCAGTGAATAGCATGGAAACCTAAATTTAGTTCAATTTCCATGGTTTCATACATATATCGATTGTATATGATTTGTTGAAAACAATCTTTATTCAGTGAATGCTTATATCCTATGAAATCCTTATGAGAGCCATGTGACAAGTGAATGAGGTAAATGAAAAGGTGAATGAGGCGAATGAAACCCTAAGAGTAGGGTGTTGGCATGTGATGAATGAATAAGGCAAATGAAACCCTAAGGATAGGGTGTTCAATGAATCATGTTATGGTGACATGAAAGGTCTCGATATGAGATGTGGTGATACTTAACTGTTGAATTGTATGTTTCTAGTGCATTTAACTTTATATGCTTGTTCTCTCTGAGTTGATATCTACATACTGCAGGGCTTCTTATATTTCAATACATATCTCGTAAATTGCAGGTGATGAGATATGACATGCCCTAGAAAGGGATGTTACTGAGACATGGTATATGTTGAATACATGAGCTAAGATGTTTTATATGATATGATATGGCAGGTCGTGTGAGCCTTGTGAGAAATGTAAAATGAGTTATGATTTCTGTTTTACATGTATCTATAATATTAATGTTAGACTTAGGTGCCCTGAACACCGTAGAACCCCTTTGAGAGGTCTGTTTCTTAGGGGTGAAACTCGTGTTGCAACAATAACCGTGCGGAGTCACGGTGGCACGAGGACAGAGAGGCAGTGTTCAACAATAATCTGTGCGGAGTCACGGTGGCACTGTAGAAAATAGGGGTTATTCAACATTAATCCGTGCGGAGTCATGGTGGTAACCCAGTGAGACTCTCTGCCTGTGTACTCAGGTTAGAGGAGGAGTCTAGAGCACTCGGAGTTAGTGCATTGAGGCCGGAGAGCCTGTGGTCCTGTAGCAGAACAGGGTTGGCAGTCAGACTTAGCATTTCCCGGGTGTGTCGCTAAGTCTTGTACGGTGTGTCCATAGTGCACTGCGAGTCTCTTATGCAGAGTACACTGCATAAGATCAGGGCATAAGCTAAAATATGATCATATAGGTTCACAGAGTTCCTTATAAATGAAAGAGTTAAGGAAGACTAGAGCATAGTCTTCTAGTAGTTATTCTTTGGATGCAATATTTACATTCTTTGTTATTTCAATTATATTGTTTTAGAACTGCTCAGTGTAGTATTTATTGTTGTTAAATTTCATAACGTTTATTCAAAGTTATATCTGTAATCACATTAGTGCCTTAGACTATTTCCTTGAAGTACTCATTCACTGAGCGAGTAGGCTCACCCTCTACTCAAACATTTTAGGGTTAACCGCGTGGACTTGAAGATGGTCAGAGCGTCAGTGTAGATCTGCTACAAGAGTTAAGTACAAGATTAGTTGAGTCAGTCAGTCCTTGTCACTCTAGGTCCTCAGTAAGAGATAAGAGAGAGAGTTGTAATTACGATGTGTAATATTGTTCCTCTTTTGATATGTATGCTAATTAGCAAGTTTTATGTGCATAAGGTGTGAGAGACATCATGAATGTTTATACATGCACCTTTACTATTGAAGTCTGATTAGTAAAAGAAATGTTCAGATTCCTTTGTTAAGATGTTATGTGGTTCAATGCGGGGAAACAAGAGTTTTAAAGAAAAGAAAAAAGTTAAGGGTGTTCTTTGTGTTACATATAAGTCCTATCTTATGCCCTAATCTCATGATTTGAGGAAATTGTGAGATCGGGGTGTCACAGCTTGGTATCAGAGCTTAGGGTGAGTTGTCAAGGACCATTAAGTTAGTAAGTTAGAGTCCTATGTGTGGCATATAGGAGATGTTTGATGTTAGCTTTGGGGATTTGAGTATTTGGATATCCTGGCCTGATATCTGAGTACTTGGATCAACCAGTACAAGCTACTCTGTCTATTCTTTCACGTATACCCTAGCCAGATATACAGTGGAAGAATGGGCTAGAGAGGAACCCTAGAAATGTTAGGGTTAGAAAACGAGAAAAGAAACAAGAATTAAGAGCATAAATGTAAAAGGAGATAGAACTTACATTTCATAATGTTGTTTTTGTTGGAAATGTATAGAAATGCTCTTATATGTTTGAATTGAAATATTCAATACTTTGAAATATGGGTTTTTAATATCTGTTGTACACTATGCAGTTGTAGCATTTATTGATTTCATTCTTTGTAACAAGTAGACTAGAATTGACCTTTGAATGAGCTTGTGTTAGTGGATAAGTTTTCTTCCACACTTTTGAGATGAATAGGAGTTGAGTAATCCCTTGTAGTTCTTGGCTTCAGGACTTCAAGTTTGGCCTGGTCCGGCTGGTAGGATGCGTTACTGGGATTTAATGACTCCTATTAATAGTATAATAAGAATAGACTCTGGATAATTAGACCAACATTAGAGTGAGAATGTACATACAGTAAGATGTTGAAACAGATGGGCAAGATCAGAACAACTAAGAATCAGTTGAAATTGGTATCTGAGGTTCAATTTTGGGGCCTCATATGAGAAACCCTTAATTGGGAATAATAGAACATGATATGAAGTTCATAATCAGTTTATTGATTAATATTATATGAACTATACATATGAAATATAGAAAAGATATGTGAAATGTATGTATGGTTCAAGATAGCAAGAATCAATCATGAAGAAGGAATCATATAATAGAGTATAATGGTTTTATGAACTCTAAAGCAAAGGCTAAGTAGAGAATAGGGTTGAGCATTCAATAGGTCCATAGAAGTAAAGAGTCTTCAAAAGAGTAAAAGTGAAGAGGATCGTATGAACATGTAATTCATAAGACTAGAACAACAAACTAGTTTCTAAGCAAAGAACATAGGTGTAGTTTAACGAATGAATAAGTCATACAAAGGTAGACTGTATTCAGGAGAGAAAAACTTGATTGAAAGAGAAACTATGTTTGACCCATGCATGATCCACTTGATTTAAAAATGAAGAATATGTAATGTATTCAACATGAGGAAAAACTAATAGAGGGACTATTAAATTAGAACATTAACTTCACAATAGTATAAAGATAAAGGAGGAAATATGTGCAACATGGTATACATGACCATACATATGAATAAGAAACATGGTCATAAGAGAAAAATTTAGAATTAAAGATGACGGGTTAAAGAGTAGTATATGGTAGGAGAACTATGAAACATAAGATAGGGTTTGAAATATGATGGAGAAGTTATAAAATAAAGAGGTTGTGAGATTCAAGCAAGTGCTAATTAATCAAATATCTCTGTTGATAACTAAGTAAATCTACATATGAGAATGTATTAAGGGAATGTTTGAATACAAGTATTCCAAGTCTTAAAATCATCTTCTCTTTCATATATTCCTTAATGAGAGTAAGGTGGGAATGAAATGATAAGAGAAAATGAATCATATACGGTGCATAACTACCTTGGTGGGGTCATCTAGTGAATGTAATAGTGACATACATTACGATGGAGTGCGATAAGAAATAAATTCTTGTGTGATAGCAAGGATGATGAATAATCTATTCTTACCTTGAATGTTTTAATGTTAGGGATGTTTATTATATATGATCAAAATGAGAAGGAGAGGTAGCAAAACATAAGTAGTAAAGAATGAGGAGAGAGATAAAGGAAAACACTAGCTTTGTGTAATAGGTGAACTCATTTTTATAGGTATGCTTTGTTGAAGGCATACTAAGGTATGTAAGTTGGTTCTATGTATGATTTCAGTGTATTTGTGCAAGCTATATGTTAATTAAAGGTGTATGATAGTTGTAGTAATTCATACCAGATATGCATCCTAGTATTGTGTATTTGTAATATGGTGATACAGTTTGGATGATGACAGAAGACATGAAGAGATATCCTGAATAAGGTAGTTATACCTATTCACTCATATTAATAGAAAGGGATGATAATCAGATTGTCTGGACAAGTAACCCTAATGAGGTGTAGCTTGTTATACCTAGCTCTAATATAACTGAGTGATGGTAATCGAGTATGAATAATGCTTGAATGACTGATACAATGGTGGATTACTTTATTACTATGGTTGGAACCCTAAAATGATATAATACGATGGTTACACTTTGAATTGTGTGTGGGCCCATAACCCACAGGTCCCAGGATCGAAACAGGATAGTATGGAATGAGGTGGTAATGCTTCACATCATGCATCCATGACCCAATGGGGATTCCAAGAATAGTATTGTGCAATTGATTGTTGAATCTAGTCTTTTAATTCAAGACTGTTTTGCCATTTGAATAGCACTTTATTAAAGTTTAAAACAGCATGGTGAACTCGCTTTTGTCACTTAAAGGTGATACAGAACAATAGAACTTTCTGAGCCGCATAAGTTGAGATAGTTGTATCTGAGTATCAGAGTTGTACAGCGAAAGCATGATGGTTTATCTTTGCATTCTATGTTTGACTGCGGCATAAAGAATTTGCTTGATATCATTGAGAACTATTTGAAATATGTTGTGATTTAGTAAAGAATTAAAAGATCTAATGTTGAAAACTACATTCAGGTATGAAATACAAGAATATAATGACATGGAAGGCTTTAGAAGCTTAAAATAACCTTGAATGTATCTTTCTTGTGGGTTTATGTTTCGAGGACGAAACATTCTAAGGGGGGAAGAGTTGTTACGACCCCATCTGAGCTTAACTGGTAAACTAGGGTTTACCTAGACAATTGCAAAGATTAATTGGAATAATCATTCTTGAAATCTAATTAATGACGATAACACAATTAGGATGTTTTAACTATGATAAGAAGTTTAAATGTTCTTTTGTCTTGAGAATTAGGGTTTGAGAAGCATAAACCCTAATCGGCCCAAAATAGGGTTTTGATGATACATGAACACAAAATTGGATAAGTATAGTGTCTCAGTAAATGATTTTTAGTATTTTATGTGTAACTCTGATTTACTTAAAATTTGGATATCATTTGTATATATAAAATGTGAACAACATTGAAAAATATCAGAATTTTTGAAGAATGTACTGACCTATTTATCGGTCGAGTTTCAAACTCGACCGATCATATTTCCAGATTTATATAGTAGTGTGGTAATTGAATTTTATCTTTTTATTGATATATCCAATTGATCTCAAATTTTAACTGTGCTTGAAAAACACAGTTATAGATACTCTGCTAAATGGGCATAATTTTTATATGAATTTTGATCTCTACAGTGAGGGTGTCGGTCGAGTTCTGTGCAGGACAAACTCGACCGAATCTGCTGCAGACTGCAATATAGCAGTGCACTGTTCTATTTTTAATTATTTATTGGTAACTCCAAATGATCTCAAATTTTAACTGAATCTTTATAGGTCAATTATAAACAACGTGCTAAATTCCCATAATTCTTGGAGAAGTTTTGATCTCTGAAATAAACGAATTACAGTAACTTTGTATAACTGAATATTCAGCCAATATAATTAAAGTTGAGTATTGGGTCAATATGCAATTGACCCAAGCAGCTCAAATTGACTTATATGATCGACCATACACACACAAAGCTCTCATTCTTCGTCATCCACCCCAGAGAAACGAAAATCTAGAGAGAGAGGGAGAGTTAGGGCTTGAGTGGAGAAAGAGGAGGAATTGCTGACCTAGGGTTTTGCGGTCCAAGGAATGGTGAAATCAAGTAAGTTTGGATCCTTTGCATAGACTTTTATGGTGAATATTCTCTCTCATGTCAAGATTCCGTCCATGCTCTGATTTGATCCAAGATGATGTCGAAATTCCCTCTTTTCTCACCCTTTCTTCATAATCCCTCATTTTCAAGGTTTCCTAGTTGAATGGAAGAAGAATTGGGAGATTTGCTAGGGATTTGATATGAGTTCGAGATCCCCTGAGTTGAGCTGCAGTTTTGAGGTTTTTTCACACCTTAGGGTGAGTGGGTTCTTCCTTTAAATAGTATAATGCACGAAATTTGATTATAGCATCCAAATCCCTAATTGCTTGGTATGTGATTCTAAACCCTGAAATGTCCATTTAATTTAAGTTGTTGCAAATTGATATGATATGGATTCCTTCTCTGTTTGAATGACTCTTTGATGGTAGATCCACATCAGAAACGTATACAACACATCCTAGAAAGAATGCTTTTCAGATTTATACCATATGATGTAATTAGGGTTTAACCTAATTGAGATATCTCTAGAGTTTCAACCTTATTGAAAAGGACTAGTAATATTATAAGTGGTTAGGATGTACCTCATGGATTACCTTATTTGAATTTTATCCTTGGTGCATGATATCTCAGTGAATAGCATGGAAACCTAAATTTAGTTCAATTTCCATGGTTTCATACATATATCGATTGTATATGATTTGTTGAAAACAATCTTTATTTAGTGAATGCTTATATCATATGAAATCCTTATGAGAGCCATGTGACAAGTGAATGAGGTAAATGAAAAGGTGAATGAGGCGAATGAAACCCTAAGAGTAGGGTGTTGGCATGTGATGAATGAATAAGGCAAATGAAACCCTAAGGGTGTTCAATGAATCATGTTATGGTGACATGAAAGGTCTCGATTAGTAACATGTGGTGATACTTAACTGTTGAATTGTATGTTTCTAGTGCATTTAACTTTATATGCTTGTTCTCTCTGAGTTGATATCTACATACTGCAGGGCTTCTTATATTTCAATACATATCTCGTAAATTGCAGGTGATGAGATATGACATGCCCTAGAAAGGGATGTTACTGAGACATGGTATATGTTGAATACATGAGCTAAGATGTTTTATATGATATGATATGGCAGGCCGTGTGAGCCTTGTGAGAAATGTAAAATGAGTTATGATTTCTGTTTTACATGTATCTATAATATTAATGTTATACTTAGGTGCCCTGAACACCGTAGAACCCCTTTGAGAGGTCTGCTTCTTAGGGGTGAAACTCGTGTTGCAACAATAACCGTGCGGAGTCACGGTGGCACGAGGACAGAGAGGCAGTGTTCAACAATAATCTGTGCGGAGTCACGGTGGCACTGTAGAAAATAGGGGTTATTCAACATTAATCTGTGCGGAGTCACGGTGGTAACCCAGTGAGACTCTCCGCCTGTGTACTCAGGTTAGAGGAGGAGTCTAGAGCACTCGGAGTTAGTGCATTGAGACCGGAGAGCCTGTGGTCCTGTAGCAGAACAGGGCTGGCAGTCAGACTTAGCATTTCCCGGGTGTGTCGCTAAGTCTTGTACGGTGTGGCCGTAGTGCACTGCGAGTCTCTTATGCAGAGTACACTGCATAAGATCAGGGCATAAGCTAAAATATGATCATATAGGTTCACAGAGTTCCTTATAAATGAATGAGTTAAGGAATACTAGAGCATAGTCTTCTAGTAGTTATTCTTTGGATGCAATATTTACATTCTTTGTTATTTCAATTATATTGTTTTAGAACTGCTCAATGTAGTATTTATTGTTGTTAAATTTCATAACGTTTATTCAAAGTTATATCTGTAATCACATTAGTGCCTTAGATTGTTTCCTTGAAGTACTCATTCACTGAATGAGTAGGCTCACCCCTCTACTCAAACATTTTAGGGTTAACCGTGTGGACTTGAAGATGGTCAGAGCATCAGTGTAGATCTGCTACAAGAGTTAAGTACAAGATTAGTTGAGTCAGTCGGTCCTTGTCACTCTAGGTCCTCAGTAAGAGATAAGAGAGAGAGTTGTAATTACGATGTGTAATATTGTTCCTCTTTTGATATGTATGCTAATTAGCAAGTTTTATGTGCATAAGGTGTGAGAGACATCATGAATGTTTATACATGTACCTTTACTATTGAAGTCTGATTAGTAAAAGAAATGTTCAGATTCCTTTGTTAAGATGTTATGTGGTTCAATGCGGGGAAACAAGAGTTTTAAAGAAAAGAAAAAAGTTAAGGGTGTTCTTTGTGTTACATATAAGTCCTATCTCTATCTTATGCCCTAATCTCATGATTTGAGGAAATTGTGAGATCGGGGTGTAACAATAGCCATCCTCCACAACGTGCATTGTGGATGACAAGGATATATCCTCAACTTGCCACCCCCACATACTCAACAGTATGTGCTCCGAGTTTCCCTTAGGAATACTCATTTCACCATCTAGAAAGTTCTGACATTGAAGATGGCTCTACATCATAGGGCACTACATGATTAGAGTTGCACTTGATTAGTTATGCCAATTGGGTGAATTAAGGCTGCATCAAACAAGTGGACATACAGACCCTAATTCACTTCTAAAAAGCATATAAATATCACAACTTTTAAAAGATATAAAATGTATGGAACATAATTTCTCATCTCATCATCACATGGTACTATTCACTTGCCATTCATGAGACCACACTAGTCATCATACTATCATAAGATGTAAATCCTTTTCAATATCACAGGGTATCAACCCTTATCAACGCAAGAGGATTACACCTCATTTAGGGCTCAACCATGCCCAAAGGTCATTAAGACCATCATATTATCACATGTTATAAATCATTTTCACAATATCATAGGGTATCAACCCTTAGCAACACAAGAGGAGTACACCTCATTCAGGGATCAACCATGCCTAAAGCTCATTAAGACCATCATACTACTCCCTACAAGATCATCATTATCATTCCATGCCTTATATTAAGGCTCAACAACATCACCTACATATAATACACCAGATCAGCAAAATATTGCATTACTGAGCTAGGAGATATTCATAAACCATCATAGAAGGGTTATATTAGCATTTAGAATATTCCTTTATTACATCAACATGCAAGGAATCTAGATATGATTAACCCTCATCATATTCATAATGCACATGTTTAGCATAAGAAAGTATCAACCATGTGGCTATGATAACGATCAATCAACACATTAAGGTTATGATCATATTAAGGAGGTTATTTCACCATCATGCCATCATATAAGAAGGTTAAACATGAATACTCATCTTTATCTATTTGCATTAGAGTTAGGTTCAACAAGATAACTTATATTAATGTTACTAATCAACACTCATACCCAAAACCCTAACTCACGACATCCCCATTAGATCATGGATGCATAAGGTGAAGCATCACCATCACATTCCATAGTATTCTCAAGTATGAACCCACACATAAATCAAGGTGTAACCATCAGGTTATAGCATACTAGGGTTTCAACAACAGTAACAGAGTACTCCATGATTGTATTAGTCATTGAAGGACTATTCATACCCAATTACCATCATTTCATTATATTAAAACTAGGTATAACAAGCTATACCTCATTATGGTTACATATCAACACAATATGGTTATCATCCCTTCTATTCATATGAGTGAATAGTTAAGACTACCTTATTAGGGATAACCTTCCATTTGTTCTATCATCATTCATCCCATATCACCATACCACAATGTCACCCAGAACCATTGGATGTTTAAAAGGTAAGACCATTGGTTGTTTACATAAGTAAACACCTTGGATAAACCACCAATGAAGTCCTTGATTTGTTCTCTAGAAAGAGTCACCATCTAACCCTAGACATCCCTTGATTAACAACACAAAAAGTTCCATTGAGAGTAGGGTAAAACCCACAATCGACTATTCATTTAAAATAAGCCGTCCATTTTCAACAAGTAAGCTCCTTAAGTTGATCATATAAAGGAAACCATATAAATCACATTTTAGGACCAACATATTACATTATCCATAATTCCACCTTATTGGAGTAATAAACATTATATCTTGACCATTGGGTCAAGTTCATATGTTAAAACTATCAATTATAGTATAGGTCCGACTATTGCATCAAGTGACCCAAGAAATCATTTGTCTAAGGCTTAATTGATGCTACAACTACATGTAACATGATTAACTCACCTATTAGGTTGTGGAGACTTGATCCACCATCATTATTGATCATGAAGTCACCATAGGTTGTTAGATCAACATTATATTCATTAATCACCTTCAAATATTAAACTAATATCACCATTGATTGATAGCATCATTAGGGTACTTGGTTGTTAATCACTAAGCTTCTAATTAGGCCAAAACCTGATCTAAAGGGTGAACGTCAGTTGACACCCTTGGTCACCACCATTAGTTTTCATGAAGACAACACCATCGGCTGTTGTAATGGTACCATCATCGGGTCATGGGTTTATAGAAGAAATTAGCTTAAAACCCTAAAATTGACCATTGATTGATAGGTACTTAGCACCATAGGTTGTCAAACCAACCTGATCCAAGTCATATTATACCTTAGTAATAATGTGAACATGATCACATGTTCATCTAGAACTGAAATCAGAACATGGAACATTATAAAAATCAAAATCCAAGTCAAGCATAGCTTTTTAGTGCATGGATAATCATTTTCAAGCAAGAACATGGAGCTAGCAAGCTTATGGTAAGCAATAAATGTGGAGCAAGTTATAAAAAATGCCTATAATTATAATATAAACTCCCAAACATAAGAAACCGCGAGCAGGTAGGGTAGGAAATCCAAGCATAAGCTGTGAACTCATCCATCTAGCACCTTTCTTCATCAAATGAGCAAACCCTAAGCATAAGGAGAAAGAGAGGTAGAGTTTTAGAGCTTTAGAGAAATTTCTACCATGGAACAACAAGATTCTAACCTGGAGAAAGGTAGGAGGAAGGATAAAAAAGAAATAAATGGAGGGAAGAAGGGGATTCTTATTCTTTTAGGTCACGTTTACTAGAAGGAAGCTTTTCAAACCCTAAAAGGAAGTCAATTGCAACCCTAGATTCTTTTTCCAAGAAGATTTATTTATTCTTCCTTGGATAGGAAATTTATAGAAGCACAGAGGGAGAACGAGGTTCATAGAAGGAGGGAAGTGGTGGAGAGAAAATGGCTCATTTTGGTACTTAGGAATAAGTATTTGAAACTTTAAGATATGGAAAAAGAAAAAGTTGAAGTTCTAGTATCTTTCCAAGTGTCCATGGCCTTAAACTATTAAGAATATACAAGCACACACACAAGCAGGTCACCCACCTTCCATAGAGACATGTTTCTCACTCATTTCTTGAATTTTCAAGCAAAACAAATAATTCATTAGTAGATAGCTCATAAAGGTAGCTCATCCATGAAGGGGTACCCCTAAAATACCCTTGGGGTAAACACCTTCAAACCAAGGATTAAATAGGTACCCCATGGCTCAAAAAGCTCAAGAATGAGAGAATATACAAGGATAATGCTAGTGATAAATGTTGGATCAATGGGCTCTAGAAGGGGGGGGTTGAATAGAGCTTCACAAACTTCACAAAAGTGATTAGACCACCAAATTATATTAAGTGCAGAACTTAATTCAAAACAGCAATTTGATGTCCTAAACTAGCATACAAAGCAAGGATAAGAGACAAGGAATAGCATGCACTTGGACAGGTGGTTTAGAGTGGTTCCATGTCCTAAACTTAGGAGCAATGTCAGTCCACTACCTAGAGTTGGTTAGGCTCTAGGATTTGTAACTTGGTTCTCTTATATATATCACACAATAAGATTACAAGCTACAACTACCAACCATCCAAGGACTTATATATATCAAGCCAAGATCTTCTACCTCACCAAGGACTTACCCACCAAGCAAGTAGTCTTCCGCCTTCTTCAAAGGACTTACCCACTCTTGCTCTAGTCTTCGGCCTTGCAGGATTTACCTATCTTGCTTGAGCTTTGCCTTGCACCTCTCCTTCACTTGGAGAGCTTTAGCACCTTCCTCCTTCACTCGGAGGCCTGGAGCAGCTAGCCTTCTTCTCCTTCACTCGGGGAAGAACAGCAACCTTCTTCTCTTTCACTCGGAGAAGAAACTTCAATCAATCTTCATAGAGAATGGAGATGGGAGAAGTGGAAAGGAGAGGTTTACAAGATTACAAATGATAGCTCTTATACATGGGATCCTAACTCACTCATACTCACGAATTTGCTTTGAAGGTAGAGAGAGAAAGGGGCTCAAAGGATTAGAAACCACTCAACTAAGGCTAGGACCAAGCATATGTGAATGAGCAACCTTGGAATGAAGTCCAAGAGGTCCTATTTATAGTTGAGGGTGTCCCTTTGAGGTTGGGAGAGTTAAGTGGCACAAACTAGCCATTTTACAACTTGCAACGGATCTATTTTGAGTCCCACCTACTCCTCCAACGGTTGGAATTGCTTTTTCTGCATTCCAGTACAGTCCGATCGGCCGAGTTTCAATAAAGGCAACTCGGCCGACCTACTAAACGACAAGTCTGAAAGATAGACTGTCGGCCGAGTTCCCTTGGGGAAACTCAACCGATCGGTCGACTTTCAACTTGGACCGATCAGTGGATCGGCCGAGTTTCCCACCATAGAAACTCGACCGAACAGGGATCGGCTGAGTTGGTAACTCGGCCGACCGCCCAGAAAATTCCAGAATATATGGATCGACCGAGTTTGGAATTCGGCCGACAAAATCCCTGTTATGGGTATTTTGGAATTTTCATAAACTGTACAAACGATGGATTTTTGAGTCCCAATCAATTTATCCATCTTAGTTACAATACAAAACATGAGTATAAGTGATTACATCAATTGTTCTAACCCTCTAAGGGCTATATTACAAAACGATCAAAAGTCACATGTTTTGCATGTGCTGGATGAGTAGCTTTGGAGTTGAATGTGATTCTTTTCTTGTACCTAATGTCTGAAACAATCTCAAATAGATTTGTTAGATACATATGAATGGAATGGTTAAGTCATTATCAAAATATGGGCAATGTGCGACTCCTAGGTCAACAATAAATTGCATAGAAAACCTCTCAATAGGGTAAATTGCATAAAAGTCCAAAATGTGTATAAAATTGTATAACTTGCTCAAACAACGTCCAAATTGGACCAAATTTGAAAATTAAGCTTGTCTTATGATTTCAAAGCATATTAAAAGGTTATATTAGGGTTATAAGAATTCAATTATGATAATTAAGTTTATTCAACTCATTAAGCAAGTTTAGGGGCCTTACACTTTAGCCTGAGACAACACATCTAGGTGTAAGGAACACCTCAAACATGTGTCCAAAACATCACCAAGGATGTCACCACACAACTAAGATCCAAACATGGTTCCCATCTCTCTCTCTCCTATAGATGGTGCCAAGAGAGAGAAGGAACACTCAAGAGGTGGCAAACTTGCACATCAACCTTTACTCTGAGCAAATTGCAATTTTCACCAAAAGCTCACCACAAAACACTAGCATCAACCAAACAAGCTCAAGAAAGAAACTTCAAGCCTCCAACATGCCCTAATTAAATCTTAAATGATTAGAGTAAGGTACTAAGCAACATGCTGAAGCAAAACAAATAGGGTTATCCCAAAACGTGGGTCAGGGTACTTACACAGATAATATTGAAGTACACCTACTTATTGTAGATCATACATGGCTATTTACAATAACTAGGTGTATTTCACCATTTTCTGGGTGTGGGTTTATCATTTAACGACTCTTTTAGCCATTTATGGGCGCATGTGCAAAGTTATAGGCTCTTATTCATGCACATATTTATCAAAAATATATGTATTTTATCACTATTTAGGTGCATGTTTTAGGTATTTTTAGCCATTTGTGGGTGCATGTGCAAAATAATAGGTGCTTAATGACTAAGAATGGGCAAATCTCACTATTTTATTGGTGCGGGTATACAAATCATGAATGGTATACAATACGTAGGTGCAATCACCTATTTTCCTATCTTTTAGGCTCATGTTCATAAAATTGGGTGCATTTAGGAACTATAGGGCACATATCCACATTTATAAACGTACACATCGCATATGGTATACAATACATAGATGTACTTTACCATTTTTTGGGCGCATGTTCATCCTTTTTGGTACTTCTAGCCATTTATGGGAGCATTTGCACTAAAAAATGGTAAGCCCGTGCCTAGAAAATGGTAAAATACACCTACTTATTGTGTATTATGAGCCTAGAAAATAAGAAAATAGGTGAACGTCCGTACTTATTGTATACCACTCACAATTTGTATCGCCTATAAGTAGGTGAAATTAGTTACTCTTGATGAATAAGCGGCTATCAGTTTGTACATGTTCCCATAAATGCCTAAAAGTGTCCAAAAATGGTGAAACGCGCACCCAAAAATTAGGGGAATACACCTACTTATTGTATACCATACTCGATGTGTTATCAAGTGCCGATAAATGTGATATGCCCCTAAAAGCATCTAAACGTGCAAAAAATGATGAATATGAGACCACTTGATGAATAAGCGCCAATTACTTTGAACATGTGCCAAAAAATGTCTAAAAGCGCCCAAATATGACGTCCAATACCTGGTGAAATATATACAATACTCATTTTTATATCTCATATCAATTTTTCTTAAAAGTATATCAACATTGGTCTTGTTAAAATATATTTTTTGTAAGAAATGTAACCATTCTTATTTCGTCAAAAAATTCATCATGGATTTAAAGTTATAAACAAAATAAATTTCTCTCTGATCACATCACCTCAACCTATCACCCAACAATACTCTATTTTATATCTAGTATCAATTTTCTTAAAAGTGTATTAACTTTGATCTGATTGGAAAGTATTTTACACAAATAGTCTAATGGTTTTTATTTTGTTAAAAAATTCATCATAGACTAAAAGTTACAAATAAATTAATTTTTCTCTCATTCAATAGAATTCTGCCATGTCGCTCTCTCAAAACCATCCAGACAGATAACTAGGTGTGACTCGTTTTCGGCGCAGGAATAATGTGCATGACCCAACTTGAGAGTCACCAATATTTAGTCTCACAGCCAAGTTCTCCTATGGCAGAGTAGTCGATCTTACTCTTCTTGGATCTTAAACACCCTCTCGAGGTTGTCTTGGCGAGTAGTCTCGATCCTTCATTGAAGTCGTAGGAGGATGGTCTCAAATGAGGTGTAGGTGTTAGCATTTAGAGTATTTAGATTGATTACTAGTATACACTCATGTCCGAATTAACTCCATAGTCTCCAAGGTGTGGGCACCCGTTCCCTTCGTCTAACTCCCCCGCTGCCCTCCGGAGGCGGCTAGAGTTCGTGCGTGGGACTCTCCCGCTCGGGGGAGGTGGTCGGCTGTCGGCGCGTAGCCACCCTCTCCCCCTGGGCGTTCGTGGGGCGACTGTCCTCTTCGTAGATCGTGCGGCGCTAGGGCTGCGGCTGGCTGGCTCTCCTCTCTGTCGTCTTCGTCCTCCGTGCCTTTAGATCGGGGCTTCAAGGTGGTGGAGCGGCGCTTTCCTGGGCGGTGACTTCGTCTCCGGCGAAGCTGGTCGCTTGGTGGAGGCAAGGAGGTGACCGCCACGAAGCTTTTGACGTAGATATGCGGGGGGCGGGCGTTTCTCGCTTTGCTGCTTTCGCTCTATTTTTCAATTCAGTCTGTGTCGGCTCCCTGCCTTTTATTTTGGTCATAGTTCTAGGCAGTTCTTGCCTTCTTCTCGCCGTGTTCCTTCGGCGTTTGTATCTCCCTTCGGGGTTTGGGTGTCGAGATCCCTAGTTGGTCTCGTTTTGCCTCAGGTTCTTTGTTGCTCGAGCCGTGCCATGGATGGTAGAGTCAACAATCGGACGGAATCTTGGTCGGGTTCATGTTTAATGCCGCTGCCTTATGCTCAAGTTGAAAGTATCTCTCACAATAGCTGCTTTGGTCAGCCACGAAGAAGAGAGATCTATGCAAAAATGTTTCAATCTCGTTCCAATATGAGTGGTAGTGGTGTTAGATCTATGTTCTTGACTGATCTAGGTTTCTTCTGGTTGTACTTCTCTACTTGTAGATGCCGTATGACTTGAGTAATGAATGAATCTGTTTGTTGTCAAAAAAAAGTATACACTCGGGTCCCGGAAAAGGTGCTTTTCAGATTGTCTACTCATGGCTCGTATTGTTTGTAATATGTTGTTGCGCATGATATCTGTTAGAAATCCTGTAATAATTAAAAAAAATGAGATAACAAAATTTGATTTAATTTTCTCAAATTCCACAGTAATTTGTGAAATTTATTAAAACATGTCCCATAAACACTTTTAATTTAAATCATTTCTACAAAACCGTGGTGCATCTTTATATACAAAAGCAAGACATTGGCAAAAACGAAAGAATGTAAAAAGCGAAGGAAACAGCACGCTTTGACCATTGAGCCTCCTTTGCTAGGAACTCTTCTGACCATCTGCACGCGGAAGGGCACCGCTGACGATACTAATAATATACAAGCCGCGGACACCGATTAATACAGAAGTTGCCAGCCAGTGAAGTCTCGTTCCACTGTTTGAACATGAATATGAGGCAGCAGTTCTGAAGAATGCCTTACAAATAAAGAAACAGACTCTGCCTGCCAACTTCCATTCTGAAGCCGCTGGCATGCTGCTCCAAACGCCGACGGGTCAGCTATATGAGAACGCTCTGATGTTCTTACTCCCCTCCAATTGATTATGGCTGCTCTTTGTTTATGACACGCAGCACACAGGACAGTATTGCTGGTTGCCAACTGATTTGA
Source organism: Alisma plantago-aquatica (assembly GCA_963693085.1). Taxonomy (NCBI): domain Eukaryota; kingdom Viridiplantae; phylum Streptophyta; class Magnoliopsida; order Alismatales; family Alismataceae; genus Alisma; species Alisma plantago-aquatica. Next base: position 1,146,913,084 of record OY856411.1, on the reverse strand, counting down.
CCCAATTAATGAATTAGCTGGCAGTAATGCATTAATTTTACTCTGGAGCCTAGCTCCTCGAAGAAGTTGCTTCTGTAACACGCCATTATTGCTAACTTTCACGATGTGAATGTGGGAATGCTACTTCCGTTGTTCGCATTAATATCAATTTACCAGAGGAATTTGGAGAAGAGAACCCCACTTGGATTTGTGGTTGTTCAGAGTCTAAACCCCGTGTTGTTAATGAAACCACCTTTACACCACTGGATAGAATGAATTGTTCAAGCATTTTTAGAGCTACGTACCGACACTCACCCCTAATCCTGGGTTCTCATCCGGATGTTGTACCCCACTACCTGCAATAACAGTCAACAACAATTAAAGCAATAAAGGATAAGAGAAGTAGAAGAGAGAGAAAATGTTTTTATCTATAACTTTCAATCCAGAACATATTTTTTGACAAAATAAATTGCATTACAATCCTTGTAGAAAATACTTTCCAACGAGACTAGTGTTGATATATTTTAAAATAATGATATTACACGAGAAATATAATACCATATATTAAGATATCATACACATGCTCTAGGTATATACAGACGAGTACTATACTTTTGAATGAAGGAGGATCAACAATACTCAAGAGTAATGTATTTATGGATCCATACGTACTATATCCACTTGTTAATACTCAAGCATAAGTAGAGTACCTATCAAATTACAAAATCAAGCATAATCGTATAACTGATGTAGAAGTATAAGTACAGTACCTTCGGAATCGCATAGCAACATTAGTCATTTGGACAATTTCTTTTACAGAATGCATACATAAGTTGAGTATCTACCTGTGAATGACCTCAAAGGTATAATGCACATCAGATCAAAAATCACCTATAAAATGCAACCATAAGTATTGTACCCACATGTTAATTTCAACCCAGTTACTGACGCATAAGTACAATACCTAACAAATTATAAATCAAGCATAATTGTATAGCTGGTCTAGAAGCATAAGTACAATACCTACGAATTGCCATTGCAACATTTGTCATCTGGATAAATTTTTTTACAAAATGCAGACATAAGTTGAGTACCCACTTGTTAATGATCTCAAACGTACAATGTACATCAGATCATAAATCAGCTATAAAATGCAACCACAAGTATTATACCCACTTGTTAATTTCAACTCATTTACTCAAACATAATTATAGTATCTAATAAATTATAAAATCAAGCATAATTGTATAACTAGTCCAGAAGCATAAGCACAATACCTACAAAATCTCATAGAAACATTGGTCATGTAGACAAATATTTATTTCAAAATGCAGACATAAGTTGAACACCTACTTGTTAATGATCTCAAAAGTGCAATGCACACCAGCTCAAAAGATCAACTATAAGATGCATTCATAAGTACAGTACTCACGAGTACTGCTGATCCTCCTTCATTCAAAAGTACAATACTCACGAGTATTGTACGTCGGTATCCAGAGCATGTATATGATATCCTAATATATTGTACTATGTTTCTCGTGTATTATCTTTATTTCAAAATATGTCAACAGTAGTCTCGTTGGAAAGTATTTTCTACAAGGGTTCTAATTCAATTTATTTAATCGAAAAATACGCTCCGGATTAAAAGTTATGGAAAAAAAAATTCTCTCTCTTCTACTTCCCTAATCCTTTATTGTTTTAGTTGCTGCTGACAGCTAACGCAGTAGGTAGTTGGTGCAGTATGAGGCCAGTCCCGAGGTCCGGGTAGGCTCCCGGGGATGTGGCCGGTTATATGTAGAATTTTTCCATTTTTATATCAAACTACACCCTGGATTACTGAATCAAAAGGCATTATGTTGGAGCTTAACTCGAAAGTGAGTCCCGAACTTGTACACCAGTTTGGATATACAATCAAGCCCAGCGTTACCACACAAACCATGTGGCTGACTTCGGCATTCTGAATATGAACGAGAGTATGTATATATATAGTCGAGCGAAAGCGTGTAATGGTTGCATAGTTGCTGTCTTGCAGTAGCTTGAAGTCAACGATTATCATATTCGTTTTCTCATGTCTTATTTCAGTATACAACTTTTGATCATTATTTTTTCAGTTATAGCTCAAAAGGCATTATGTTGGAGTGTGAGTCCCGAACTTGTACATCAGTTTGGATATACAATCAAGTCCAGCGTTACCACACAAACCATGTGGCTGACTTCGGCATTCTGAATATGAACGAGATTATGTATATATATAGTCGAGCGAAAGCGTGTAATGGTTGCTTAGTTGCTGTCTTGCACTAGCTTGAAATCAATATCATATTCGTTTTCTCATGTCTTATTTTAGTATTCAGCTGCTGTTTGGATAACAATTTCTCTTCGGACTCGTTCTAATTTGACATTCGCAAATGCAGTATTAGAAGGTACGGCTGTCTGCTGCTGTATTTTGTGTAATATGCATTTGATAACAGAGCCATCGGTGTATATCATGTTTAGTAGTAATAACAGTATTTTTCGAAATACGACAAAACTCGAGGAGAATTAATATAACACCCTCCTGATCTTATTGAATATTCTTTTGATGCTAAGGTACGATTCTGCCAGAGAAATATTTTAGCTGAAAATTAATATGAAAAACGACACAGCTATACTTTGTATTGAGTTGATATGGTTGCATCAAAACGAGGCCTTACACTGCAAAACGTGATTTGGAGTAATGAAGCCATAATATTATATATACAGGGCGGCACCACATAAAGCCGAAGCACCGACAAAATATCTAGGTAAGCTCTTAGCCACTATTATTATTCTATATCAATCATACCTTGTCAAATTACTGTGGTAATAAAATAAGGATTAGCTCACCCTTATGTTTTATATAACATCTCACTATTGACTTGATAGGTTTGTTAATGGGAATATATACACATGTTTTGCAACCACGATATAATAAAAAAAATACACAAGTGTTAGCGACGAGCGTGTAAATTCAAGCTAATAACTGCAAGCAGATAGAGAAAAAAAAGACCAGATTCTTACATGAAAATCCTCATGACGTATGAGGAAAAATGACGGGGCCAACAAATAAGTAAATATACAAATTTTCTCTCAAGTTTTGATCCCAAATCTAAGATAATATATCAAGAAAGAGAAATAAGAAGATAAAACACCATAAGGAGAGATCCCTACAATTCTCCTACCCCAAAATTTCTCAGAAAGATGCTCTCTTCCATAAAGTATACAGTAGTAGATGACTTGAAGAAGACACTGAGATGCCTTGACAATCCTTTCGTGTTTTCTTTCTTCTTCCTTCTTTGCCTTCTTCTCCATCACCAAGGGGATGCCTTTTTTATTTTTTCTACATTGGCTTTTGGCTTGACGACTGTCCTTCTTGCGTGTCAATTGGTGGCTATTGGCTGTGGCACACATCTAACTAGCGACATTCTAGATTGTATATAATCCCTTGCGTGGAAACAAGCCCTAATGGGCCTTAACACTCATGACCACTTAAGTTGGAATTTATTTATCCCAACAATCTCCCCCTCCAGCCCAAAGAGGAGATTGTCAACACAGAATCATCACTAGAAACGTAAGCAGATGAGTTTTTTATAGAACTCTAGCTTGTCTTGTGTCATCACTTTAGTTATAATATTAGAAGCCTTCTTCTAAGTACAAATCTTCTTTAGAGTCTGCAACTTCTTATCAATCACATCACAAAGCCAATGGTATCTTATTTAATATGCTTTGTCCGTGCATGATGCATTGTATTTTTTCTCAAATCAATAACACTCTATCTATCACAGAAAATAGTCGGGTCAACCTGACTCATGTCTAGCTTCCCTAGAAATCTCACAATCTAGAGTATTTTTTTTTCTATTATCGTTATTGCAGTGTACTCCGCCTTTGTCATAGAATTTGCAACACACGTTTGCAACATATACTGTCAAGATGTGGCTCCCGCTGTAAAAGTGAAAATATACTAATAGGTAAATTTTCTATGATCATATCACATGTCATGTTAGCATCAATAAAGCCCTTCAAACTGGTTCTAAACCACAAAACATCAAATGCATGGTGCTAGTACATTGTAAGTATATGAAGATCCACTTGACTGCCTCTCAGTGATCTTTTCCATGATTTGAGAGAAACATTCTCACAACTCAAACTTTATGAGAAATATCAGGATGTGTACATACCATTATGTAGATCAAAATCCCTACAACTAAATAATAGGGGATCCTGACCATCTCCTTCTTCTCCTCATCAGTAGCATTTTCCCACAGAAACATCCACAATAGACCCAATGCGCTTTACAAGATCTCCTTCTTTAAGTACATGGGTATGACTTCTTACTTAGATTGAAATGACCTGATAATGGATTACTCATGATTTTAGACTTGCTCATGTTGAACTACTCTAGAGTCCGTTCACCATCGCTCTCATGTGACAACCACAACTTGTGCTACTTCCTATTATGTGTGATCTACATCCCCAAAAATATGCCATGTTGGTTCCAAATCCTTCATCTCAATGGTTTTAGGAAGCTCTATCTTTAGTTTTCTAATAAACTAACATATTGTCCCACTATCTACATGTCACCCGCATAGAGTAGTAGCATAATGAACTTTCCATTAGGAAACCTCCTAATGTAAGCATATGGACCTGCACTTGTCTTCTGTTACTCGTGACTCTACATGATAGAATCAAACTTCTTTCACCACTACAGGGGAGGTTGTTTCAAACCACACAAACTCTTCTTCAATCTGCATACTAAGTGCTCTTTCCCCTTTACTTGAAACCACCCAACTACCTCATATAGATCTCCTTAGCTAGGTCACTATGAAGAAATGATGTCTTCACATCCATCTACTCAAACTCCAGTTCTAGGCTAGCAACTAAGCTTAGAACCAATCTAATAGAATTCCTTTTCACAATAGGAGAAAACATCTCATCAAAATCCACACCCAGTCTTTCACCATAGCCCTTGACAACTAGTCTGACTTTGTATCTGATGTCCTTGATAAGATCATATCTCTTTATCCTATAGACCCACTTGTTCTTTAGTGCTCTGCAGACCTTGGGAAGCACCACAAGATCATATGTATCATTATTATACAAAGAAACATCTCTTATTGCATTGCTTGATTCCAGTGTGCTCTGTCTCTATGAGTTTGTGCCTCCTAAAAAGTCTTTGGCTCCCCTTGATCAGTAAGGAGCATATACTAAGATGTCAGTTATCTGGATAAAGGATGACAAACTTTATTATACCTTCTCAATTGCTTCCCTGAAGACTCTACCTGGAGATGATCTTGCTCCCCTATCTAAATGTCTTTGACTATGAGTATGAATCACTCATTTGTGCATCTGGAACTAGAACACTAGATATATTATCACTCTGTTGCTCAGGGTGATCATGCTACTCTTCTTCATCATTGAAAGACTGCACTTGTGAACAAGCTAAATCATCCTCATACTCATCATCAGAAGAACTATCTCTTGATCCTGCATCTTGTACATCATCATTCTCAGGCTCAACCACTGTCTAATTTTAACAAAAAGTTAAATCAATGTGTTTTCTCATGGACTTTTTCACAGGATCCATAACACATAGCCATATTGTTGATCTTCATAACCAAGAAAGGTACATGGAACTACTTTATCATCTAGATTTTGCCTCGTTCCCTTTGGAACATGTGCATAAGCCTTGCACCCAAATACTTGAAAATGAACATAAGAAGCATCCTATCCTATTTTTACCTTATTAGGCATATCAATCCCCAAAGGATCTGCTAGAGATCAATAAATCAGATAGTAGGAAGTACTCACAACCTCACCCCAGAATGTCTTTGGTAGTTGTACAATTTTCAACATGCGTCTGAATTTCTCCACTATGGTATGATTCATCTTCTCAATTGTACCATTGATCTTTGGCGTGTCAGGCTCTATCCTTTCATGTCGTATGCCATGATGTGCACTGTAATCCTAAAACTTCTTGGAGGTATACAATCCTCCATTGTCCATATGGAGACACTTCAACTTTTTCTCTATTTTCCATTCCTCCATGCATGAAATTTATAAAAATAGTAAAATACGTGATCCTTAGTCTTCATCAAGTAGGCCCACACTTTCCTAAATGCATCATCAGTGAAGGAAAAAAAAACCTATTGCCATCTAGTGAATTCACCACAAACAAACTACAGACATCTGAATGAATCAGTTGAAGAACACATGGCTTCACCTTTGATCTTGTCTTGAAAGAAACTTGTCGATGCTTTCCCATATGAAATGGATCACATGAGTTGAGGCTGGCATCCTTGCCAAAAGAAATCAAACACTTCTTTGATAGAAGCTGCAAGCTATTCTTACTCATGTGTCCTAGCCTCCTATGCCATAGATCTTCCTGGTGATCCTCAACTACATGTATATAACTGCCTTTGAGAACTTTAAGTTTGGTCTTGTACAATGTGTGACACAATTTACCTTGTACAATGACCAAGGCCCCCTTTGTGTTTTTACATTTCCCACCATCAAAGTCCAGATGACAACCTTCTCTATCATGGAAAGAACCAAATATCAAAGTCAACCGTAAGTTTGGAAAATGACAGACATCCTTGAGTGTGAGTGCACAAATGACAATTGTCTGAATACAAATGTCTCTAATCCCGATAATTCTAAAGAAGCTGGAATTTTTCATAATCACCCCTCCTGAAGTTTTTCTTCTTGTGTGAAGTGAAGAACTCCTCACTAGGTGAAGCATGGTAATAAGCTGCAATATCAACCACCCACTCAGAATCATCATCCTCGACATTCAAACACTACTCCTGGACTATCATGACCACATCATCATCATCATTGTCCCTATATTCTGACATTGTTGTTGTAGTATTCTTTTCATCATCCTTCTTATCTTTGGCTTTACACTCAAATTTCTTTTTTCAAACCTTGCAATCCTTCTTGAAATGACCTGACCTCCTACGGTGGAAACACCCTCTACTCTTTGACTTGGATCTATGTACGTCCAATTTTGTGGATGTTTTATGCATTAATTTACTCCTTACCCTTCCTCATTTATACGTAATTAGTTTGAGTTTTTGTTACTTTACACAAACTCTCTTATGTTTTATCTGGAAGGTTGGAAACCATCGAGGAACTAAGGAGTAGCCACCAAACTTGCCATCGAGTCACAACTGATGGCTACAAACCAAGGAAACACTTCATTGTCTAACAGATTGCTTCTGATGGTTGGCACACCGAGCCATGGTGCCCCTCTAATTAGCCTCACCTACGAGAACATCAAGCGTAAACATCTGGTGGTTTCACCATGGATCCGACACTCACGCCTCCACGACCATCGAGTAGTGACACCTGATGGCCCTACTGGGCAAGCATTCTCCCAACCTCCCTATCGACCAACCAGGCGTTGGTCCTCAGATTGCTACTACTACTGATACCATCGACTCCCGTCATCTGACAACTCACCTAGATTAGCATTCGATGTCCACCTAGAACTGATGGGAAGACAGACACTACTGAAGGACTTAGAGCCCAGCGTCACAGCTTGATGGCCTAACTGAACTGTCATCTATAAATCATTAAACATGCATCCTAAGGCACGTGCCCGATACTTGCAATGCAAGAAAAAGAGCAAGCATGTGAATCTACAAGTCCAGGGCACAATGCGAGGGGGTGAGATAGAGGAAGATGTTGAAGTGCTTCCCAAGACCATACTTGCCATCGACCCCGAGCTAGATCATCAGTTGAAGGATAAGATTCTGACTTCCTTGGATTGATCCAGTTCTCCACCACTATGCCTTGATTAAGGTCTCCTTTGATGAATGGAGGAAGACGCGCATGAGTAGAGTCCCGCCTACACCACCCCAGATCCAAGATTAGAGAGCATGATTATCCACCTTGACCATTTCTCGGTCATTGTCGGTGTACCTCCCCTCCCCCTTCCCTCAGATTTGTTCTCCTATTCTCATTTCATCCATTTCATCTAAAAAATACCTCATGTTTTCCCCTGCTCAACATGAGCGGTTAAACTTATAGCTTGCATTGGGAGTAGCCACTAAGGCACTCCCAACATGTATATACTTGCATCCATTTAAATATATATGCTGTTAGAAAAGATTATCTCCATACTCTTGCTCGTAATGCTTCACTTGTATGAGTAGCTGCCATTTTGTCTTGAAAGAGTAGTACTAACCTTATCTAAGTGTTATGGAGTTACATGAATGCATGAGAATGTTGGAATGATTAATACAATAGGCATATGGTAATTTTGTGATTGTTTGTTTTCCATCAAGAGAGACAGAGACAACCCTATAATTTATATCTATCCCTAGTTCGAGAGAGGAGGGAATAGACATATATGATGATTTCTTGTAATCATGCTAAGGGTATACAATGTGTGGGAGTATTGCATGTTGGTGAGATACCTTAAATAGTGAAACCCAATCCAAGTTCAATCAATATATGTTATATAGATATTTGCTTCTACTTGTTATCTTGTTTTACTTTGTACTTTCTTTTACTTGTTTTGTTTTGTTTGATTGGTTGGACTAACATCATTCCATAAGGAACACCAAGCTTAATCCCACTCTTTGGTTGGTGTAATTGAGAAAAGGTTCTACATTCTAAACACTTACGTCCCCTTGTCCCTGTGGACTGACCCCAATTTAATACGTTGGACCCTATATAATAGTTGCGAGGCCTGGTTGTCTAGTTTAAGAGTCTAACTACACTAGGTCCACTCCTTTTTGGATGTGTGATTTAGGTCGGTCAATCTACCATGAGACTACCCACAGTCTTGGGGCTCACCTCGACTCTAAGATATGCCATAGCCTCTCACTTTGTCATTGTCCCTGCTTTCTATGAAGTGTACCTCTAACCTACTGTTGCTTGAGGCTCATAGTTGAGTCTCTTCATTCAATAAACTTCTCTTCACCTGATCAAGTATCTACTTTCCTTCATGTACATAATTGCTAACTACAACAACGAGCATCTCCCAACTATTAGGTAATTATCCCAGAAGAAGTAGCACATATAGTTCAACATCAAGAACCATCTTCATGGAACCCAGTTGATTTACAATGCTCTAAAATTCATTCATGCACTCAACAATTCTTGTACCATCTCGATACTTTAGGTTCACCAACTTCCTAATTAAGAAAGCTTTATTTGTGGCAGTTTTCTGCTCATATAATTTATCGAGATTTTTCCACAAATCTTGGGCATTAGTCTCCTTTGAGACGTGATGAAACACAGAAATATCAAGACACTTTCACATTATTCCAACTATCTTCCTATTTAGTTTCTTCCAATCTATATTATCAATATTCTCAAGCTTTTCTCCCTTTATCAGATAATTCAAATCCTTACAATAAATAATATCCACCATCTTGAGTTTCTAAATCTGATAATTTGTGCTCATCAAGTGAATAATTGTGTCATCATCATCCCTCCTCATCTAGATGTAGATATTCCCAACTTGGGCTCTAATACCACTTGATAGATTTGTTAATGGAGAATATATGCATGTATACTATGCAACCACGATGCAACCAAAAAGATAGATATGCGAAAGTATTACCGGTGAGCATGTAAACCCAAGATAATAATGGCAAGTAGATAGAAGGAAGAAAAAGACCTTATTTTTATGTGGAAAACCCTCACGATGTTTGAGACAAAAACCATGGGTCCGACCATGCATAAATCAACTATAAGAAGAAAAAATACAATTTTTTTCTCGGGTTTTGACCCCAAATTTGAGATATAATATCAAGAAGGAGAAATAAGAAGATACAACATCATAGGGATAAATCCCTGCAGTTCTACCTGTTGGTATGTATGTCTAGAGAGCCAATCATATGATGATTGGAATGACATGATTTGATTGATAATAAAGGAACATTTTCTAGTTTATTATATATTATTCAGTTATAAGATAATGATGAAACATAGTAAATATCAAAAGTATGATATTAATCAATGATGTATGTCTTCGGTTTGAGGAGTGAAATACTGAGTTCATAAGAATGTCAATAGTAGATACATTCTTGTTATGTCCCTAGTCAGATGTTAGTGTGGAAGGATGATCAACAACAATAAAACATTAGACTAGAGTGTGTGTTGACAGGATCTCATTAGTCATGACATATGACATCAAACCAAATACATAGATGCTTCTTGGAGTACTGTGTATCAGGCATACCCACTTTGAGAGTGATACATGAAAATCATGATTGGTAGTCAGAATCATCTCTCATAGTTATGGTGGTGATTGTAGTTCTTAGAATTGGAATCTCTACACTCATCACATGCTGTTTGATATACTTAGATATCATCCACCATGACCTTAAATAAGGATTGCCATAAAGTTGATGATCGGGTGCAACTTAACACATGGGGATGACTATGAGTGATGTAAATGACATTTGTTCATCATACAAAAGTTTGATTTCTGGGCCACTTGATAAGTGAGACTGAGAAAAGCATGCACATGCACATGTGAATCATTATATGATATTAAGTTCACATATATCTCAGACAATCTGCTCTAGTTCAAGGAACATGGATTAAACATTGAAGAAAATGATGATCCCTACCTCGAGTTCAATTTGGATATCTGTGACAAAGGAACTATACAATCACTATAACACCAATTACTAATTATAGGTTGAAGTCATTCTCCAAATTTCCAATTACTTGGGTAGCAATGATGTCTTGTTAGATACCAATCATAGCTTGATATGTCATAAGTTAGTTATGGACACTCACTGCCAATGTAACTTGGAACTTGTATGGTTACACACATAAGATACACTTGGAATAGGAGTTTATTCATGAATGTAGTTTAAAGTTGATTACTAAAGGGTTAGGTATTCCATTTAAACAACGTTGGTTAAATGTTAACTGAATGGACTGTGAACTAACCGATTCAAGTATTAAACCAGTCAATGCATAGTGTCAAGTCAATTGAACCAACACTGACAATCTGGTCTATGAGACAACCAGTTCAAGAAGTGAACCAATCGGCTCAGGTCCAAGAACCAATAGATTCAAGTTGTGAACCAACCGTTTGGTTGAACAATTTGATTGGATCAAGGATTATTGATGGCATCATGTTGTGTTAATCGAATATTAATTTTCTATACAATTGCAATCGGGAAACATAATGAAATGATTGGTTCAAGGGTTGAACCAGGATCACATGCCAACCCATTGGTTCACTGTTGAATTGATTGTTTTTCCATTCACATGATAGGAAAATTCATGAAATTTCATCCCCTTCGACTCCCCATAGAATAGAACTCCTGACAATGACCCTCCTATAAATAGAGGGGTAGTCGAGGCATTCTATAGACACAACAATAAGCTCTGATAATTGTTGAATTATTTGGTTTTGGTATCTGAGAGAACTCAAGCAAGTCCTACCCGTCAAAGGGAAGGATAGCAAGGGAGAGATAATTTGGAGAGAAAGTCAGTTCTAGCACACTGACTAGAGGGGACAAATCCTTCTTTTCCATTCATTTAGAATGACATAAGTTACTAGTGGTCTGTGTGGACTACCATAGAGGTGAGGAGGTTGTTGTCTAACTCTAGGAGGATGAGGTCAGCTACTGTTTGTGATGATAAGCTAGGAAGTCATTTTTGACATTGTCTAAGTGCAACTTGAAGAAAGGCACACACTACTACAAGGGCATTGTCGCTAGACTTGTTCCAGGATCAGGTATAACCTTACAAACCATCCCTCCCATTACATAGTTGTTGACATGATCTACTATTCAAAGGGGAATATGGCAGTTATATTTTTATTTCTTCTTCCTTATGTGATGCAATATTTCCCAATAGTGGTATCAGAGCTACATCAATTTACTATACTTTAGGACTTAACCGATGTGGCCAGATTTTAGTTTTCATCATTTATTTATTGCATGATGTGAATACTTAAAATGATTAATGTGCATATACAATTAAATAATACATACAATCCCAACTAATATATATATATATATATATATATATATATATATATATATATATATATATATATATATATATATATATGTGTGTGTGTGTGTGTGTGTGTGTGTGTGTGTGATATATGCAATTTACACACGTCATGCTAAATGTTGATTTTGTTGGCAGATGTGTAGCATAGTTGGGGCCAATAACCCTAGCTATCTGTTCTTTGCTGGTTGTGGTTATTTATTCCTATTCATATCTTGATTTTCCTATCGAGCCTCTATCTTCTCTTCCATGTGTAAAAGTATTATTCTTTCCTTCCTATGCTCCCCTCAAATGTAACTCAAAGTTTTCTTATTACCATGTGTTATGTTAAATAGCATTAGGCTAGTCTTAATTCATGGTATGTCAAAGAATATGTTTAGCACTAGCCAAACCACAAATTTTAGAAGATGAGCCAATTGACTAAAGGACCAAGGAGGATAGATAATAGGATGAGACAAAGTGATCTGTTCGTGCCCCAACCAAGTGACTAGAGGTGTCTATACATTGTTTGGACTGGATTCCAGAAGGTCAATCTAACAAATCAACCGAATGACCAGGAGGTGTTTCGATCAGTTTAAGAGTTGAACGGATCAACCCAGAATGGTTCAAGAACAGATCTTCAACAAGAACAACTTGTTGTATGTGATGTAGACCTCAAGTGGTAGTAATTCCTTATGGCTCCAAAGAGTTACAATTGTATGTCCATAACCATTGCTTATGTTTTTAATTACATGTTTTTGTTTGTGAGATATATCATGCATACTATAAGTATGTGGTGATTGGATGTATGTATATATATATATACATATATATATATGTATATATATATATATATATATATATATATAGGGCAACGATCCAGTGAGAAACATATCTGGTGAGAGCATGAGAGGCATTTGAATAACTCTCCACATAGATCAATTTTTCATAATACAACCGTACAGATTACAAGTATACCTTAATATCTACCTTCCTATAAAATTTTATCACCATCCAATTTGTAGATCATTCACAACAACCAAATATTTTTCGACGCTCTATATTGAATTTCAAGCTGACCGTTGGATCTAAAGAGTTTATATTGTACATATGGATTTGTAAACAATGTCTGATTGCAATGATTTTTTGTGACAAAGTAAATGAAATGATGTTTTTTCCATCTATACGGTTGGATTTTAAAAAATAGTTACGAATTTGTAGTTATTCAAATGCCTCTCATGCTCTCACCGTAGGATGTTTCTCACTGGATCGCTACCCTATATATATATATATATATATATATATATATATATATATATATATATATATATATATAGTCAAGCTAGTATACACTCGAGTGTACAGATCGCATGAATACACTCAAGTGTGTTTGCATATCAAGACTATTTTTTGCAAAATGTAAAACATTGATCTTCATCGTCGTACTATAACTAAGCTACATACAAATTTTTTGCCCATTTGGATGAAGGTAAGTCACTCATCCAAGGGCAACAAAATCAATGCGCGAAACTAATTTGAAATGCATATTTTTGCGGGCTTTATAACATGACCTATAAATTTCCAAATGGGCTCAAATTTTGCATATGAGCTATTCACAAGATGTTTAAGAAGATCAATGGATTAGATTTTTGGAAAAAAATATTGCATCATGAAAAACTACTTGAGTGTATTCTACTCCAAATACACTCAAGTGTATTCTAGCCTGACTCTCTCTCTCTGCAACGGCCCTGCCTCCCAGTAACCCCCAATTAAGGGAGACCAAGAGGTCACAACCATTATCCCAGTTAACCAAATCAAATGTTCAACAAATAATCAGTAATAATTATAAAATTCTACCAAACTATACTGAAAGCTGGTATAAAATAAAACTTTGCATACCTTTTCAAAACTTTGGATATCTAATTCTATCCACAACTTTAATCTATTCTATCTAATCCTCCTCACACTTTATTTCTTATTTTCACAATGTGTCACTTTACTATTTGTTCTTTTCAAGGTTGTACCTAAAACATCGACAAACAAAACGTCGGTCAATATAAATGAATATGTCGGTATGTGGGGACAACCAAAATTTCACACATAAGGCTAACAACCTATTTATCACAATCAAGGTAATTAACAATTCAATTTACATTTTCAATGTGTCAATCTCCACCGCTTTTGCCCTAACCCTGGAATACCCCCATTAGGGTTTCTCTTTTTCCATTGACTTAAGGCCACCTTCTCCATCCTGAGCTTGGTGCCTGGGTTCATCTCTCATGGTGCCCATTAGTCATGCAATATCATAAGGCCACCTTCTCTATCCGGAGCTTGGTGCCTGGGGTCACCACTCATGGTGCCCATGGGTCTTCCCTCTTGGGCTTGACCTCATTGCATCATCCATCAGGGTGGCATGTAGGAGTGAGATTACACACTTATATCATAATTGTGATAATCATAGTGACTTTATGATTTGCAAGTATGAACATCCAAGATGATAGGTTGCATATAATGCGATTAATCATCTGAAAACCTTCGAGAAACTAAAGCAATTAACCATAATTAACCACATACCTGATCTAGAGCAACTTGATGTCCAAGCAATAATGATAAAGAACAATCAAACAAGCAATCAACTACATATTGAAATTAATACATAACATCCATGTGTTATAGTTTATCCAAAACATTCTCAAGATAGACTTGAATTCCACCTTAGGCTTTCTAGGCCACTTTAGGGTTTTTTAGGGTTTTAGCCTCCACAATACTTTTATCTCATTTAATACTCTTTTACACTACCATCTTTTTCCTTTTAAGTTATTTCAAGATCATTAAACTTAATTATCACCTTTAGTTTCTTTTGAATTGACAACTCATCTTTCATATAGTCTAATTCATATATGAACTTTATTTATCATTAATTACACATTAATCCACTAGAAAACCCTAATTACTAAATTAAGGGTATTCATCCACAATTAGGAACTTTTATACTCAAAATAGCTTAGAACCATCAAATCTCAGCTTTATACATGAATTTGAACAATTAAAGCCATTAAGAATCATAATTACTAACATTAGGGTTTCAAGGCCCATTAAAGGTTATTTATGTACATGGAACCCTAATTTAATCAAATTACGCATAAAGTTCATCCTTTTAGATCTAATGCATCTTTTTACAATCAACATGTTAATATCAACTTTAATCATCCATATAACCCTTCTCAATACATTAATCATCTTAAATTAGGGTTTCTTAATCATGAATGCATTAAAGTTGATAACCTCCACTACCTTTCGAATTTCAAGAGGAATTAGGCTTTAGCCATATTTTTATTGCATTCCACACATTTTTCTGATCAACTTTCATATATAAAGTTTATTCATTAGAGTTTCCTAGCAATAGTTATGATTTTTGTAAGAAAAGTCATTAACTTGAATTATCCACTATTTCTAGAAAAATGTTGGTCGTTGGATTGATGATCCGCTGGATCACACTGGATCAAACGATCCACGATCACGTGCCTCTCCCGGTTTGGAAAGAAATGAAAGTCAGAAAAACCCTTACCCAAACAATGGTGGTGGAGGGGTATTTTGGTAAATGACCAGGCGGTCATCTTCTTCCTCGCGCCAAAGTGAGCAGCAACCCGCGGTCAACCTGGTAGTTGACTCTGAGATTCTAACCACCTGCGAGTGCATCGATCATCTATGGAGCTTTGCCTCCCTCCTCCAAACTCAACCACGACCTCAATTGCTTGCCACAACCTTGCTGTGCCCACCTGCTACTCGTCGGACACCGGCGAGGTCCTCTGAGAAGATGGGGGTGCATGTCAGGGTAGAAGATGGAATTCAGGGCACAGAAACGCTCCTCTCGGTCTGCCATAGAGTTTAGGGTAGCAAAAGGAGATGCAGGTACCCTATCTCGTCCTCCCTGATATATAGGGTCGGGGGCAGAGATCAGATGAATTGGGAACTGTCCCAATCATCGACCAAACCCCTACAAAGTAGGGATGGTCATCACCATACTTCTCTCCTGAGTCCAACAATGATCTTCCCTCTTCCTAACTCCGTTTCCCTTTCTCACAATGATCCGAGTTTGTATCATCTCAAGTCTGCCTAGTGTAGACTCCTTGTGCCAAAGGGAAACATCCCTGATCATTGGATCATGATCCAACGGTTCATATGAAGCCCGAAATCAAGAAATTGGAAGGATTATCCAATTAAATCATGACATCAATTTCTTAGGCCATTAATAACCACACTTTAGGAAAATTTGCAAATTGCATAACTCGGAAACCGTGCACTATTTTCCAACCAAATTTTAAGGGTTTATCTCTCTTTCTTTTATCCACTTGTATGTCAAGTTTGAGTCCGAAATTCCAAAAGAAAAGAACTATTTCTTCATAGGCAAGTTACTCATTAATCAAATCCATTAAATGGTTATTTTCTCTTTCCTCAAACCATTATCTTACTATCTTGGACTCCTTGGACCCCAAGAAATCCTAATATTTTGAAATTCCTTTTTAAGGATACTTATTATCCTTCTAGATGCATCTACACCCATTATTTCTCATTATCTTTCTTATTTCTTTATTAAAAGATTCCTTTTCAAGGATTTCTCATTATTTTTCATTTCCTTTTTCCTCTTTCCTATTTCTTTCATTAGATATCACATATAATTAAAATTATTCAATTGTGGCCATTAATGCCACTTTCTAGATATTTCTATGTATTTTTATAAATGCTTTTCTTAATATTCATTTTCTTGTATCTTTTTCCTATTATTTGGACTTTTCTTCCTTTCTTCTCTTTATATCCATTATTGGATTAATCTAATAATAGGAATCATGAAATTCCTATCAAAAGGAATATTTGCAAAGAAATCCATCCTTTTAAGCAAAGCATACAACCTTTTTAATTAAGCCCAAATTCGTAAAATCTTTATACTTCAATTATTAAAACATATGCAAAATTGGGGTTGTAACACACATACTCTCTCTCTCTCTCTCTCTATATATATATATATATATATATATATATATATATATATATATATATATATATATATATATATATATATATATATATATATACTGTTCATTTGTTACCCGCGTGGGTAGCCAGATTTTCGCTACCCACTGGAGTAACTCGTGGTTAAAAGAGTAACTATGTGGTACATTGGAGTAACTCTTCTGAATGAAAAGAGTAACTGTATTGATATATAGAGTAACTCTGAGAGCAAAAAAGTAACTGCGTAGAAAATATACAGTCAGTAAATATATGGACGGGTTTTTTGATTTGGGGGGGGGGCAAATGATATTATTTTGGATCAAATTTTTTGGGGGGCTAGATAAAATGCTCCTCTACAATTGTGAAAATAAAAAATAAAAAATATCAAGAAGTGTGTATGGGTAGCTACACGCTCGGGTATTAAAGATGAGCCCATATATATATATATATATATATATATATATATATATATATATATATATTAGATCCCTTAATTAAACATATTAAGTTTAAGATGATTTCCATTAGCAACACACAGAAAAGCTTGATTGAATAAGCATGGTCACTTGAAATGTGGTATGTTGTCCATCACGTGGAAGTGTGATGGTATTTTTGTCAGCCTTCCAAGTAGGGCACATTATTATCTTGTTGGCTATTGGGTCAGACTTAAGTAAGCGATCTTAATGAGATTAAGCACTTAGAGCATGCATGTGTTTATGACAAATAGATTAGCATATCATCTATCCAGAAATTTCATAAGATGCAATTGGAAAAAGTGGCCTACCTTAATGATTGATTATGGACACTGGTGTTGGTCGGGTAATAACACAATTGTTATTATCTTGGCTTACTAGAAGGTTGGATGCTACAATATTCTGAATTGATATGTGAGGGATATCAATTTGAACAAAATTGTGAGAACGATTATTAATTAAAAGCCTAATTAAACATCATTAAATTTTATTCAAATCAAATTAAAAGTATTTTGACAAATTGTAAATTTCTCTTATAGAAACAAATGGGAACCGATGACACATTTTCATTGCGATCAATCCTTGAGAAGGATAAGTTAAATGAGATTAATTTCCACCATTGGTTCAGGATACTGAGAATTGTTCTCACACAGGAGCACAAGATCTACGTCCTGGAGACACTAGATCCAGATGAACCTGCTCCCACTATACCTAAGTCTAATAGGGATGCTTACAAGAAGTATATGTCATTAATGTCAAGTGCCTAATGTTGTGCTCCATGAACTATGAGTTGCAGAGACAGCATGGGAACGTAGATGTTGTTGAGATGGTAACACATCTTAAGAACATGTACCAAGATCAAGCAAGACAAGAGAGATATGATGTCTCCAAAACATTGTTCAAATGTAATATGGCAGAAGGAGATATAGTGGGTCCTCATGTGCTCAAGATTATTGGGTGTGTGGAAAACCTTGCAAGATTGGGATTTCCTTTGGGTCAAGAGTTGGACAATGATGTAATTCTACATTCATTGCCAGTCATAATGTTAGTTTGTCATGAAATACAACATGAATGACTTTGACAAGCCACTGACTAAATTGCCTAGCATGTTGAGAACAACTGAGGAACAAATGAAGAAAGACAAGCCCAAGTATATGATGATGATCAACTATTGAAAAGGGAATTTTGATGCAAAAGGCAAAACTACAAAGAGATCTAAAGCTAGCCAGAAGCCCAAGTATTTAGCGCTCAAACAAAGGGAGGGGTGAATAAGGGAGGCAATTGTCACCATTGTCACTAGACTAGACGCTGGAAGAGAAATTTCCCTCTACCTGGAGGAACTAAAGAAGAAGAAAGTGGGGATACAGATCCCCACTTCCAGATATGAAAAGAAGTAAGCCTTTACAAAAGGGAAAGGTGGGACTATGCATCATAAATGGAGCAAGATTTGTTGCAACTACAGTCAAAACCTATGATTTATCTTAGCCTATAGGGCTTTTAATATAGTTAGTGAACTTCTACTTCATATCTACCAATAATAGACATATTTTTATTTCTACATCTTGTATGGACAAGGATGAATATGGAAATCATTTAAAGAATAGTCAAAGTTCTATTTTAAAAGGATTAGTTTTTTATGGGAGTACACCAAATGTCTTATGGTCTTTGTTTTCTGGATAATGTAAATACCAAAAGAGTAAAATTTGATAACTCAAACAATGAATAGAAATAGCATTGTAATCTAGAGAAAATAAATAAGAAATGCATTTCTAGGATCCATGATGCTGGTTTTCTAGACTCTTTTGGTCATTGAACCAATAGCTACATGCAAATCGTATCTATTCGGCGATATGTCAGAAGGACCTTTCACTAGATTTAGTTGGAGAGCGAGTATTTTATTGTACATATTGATGTATATGGACCTTTTAGAATAAATGCTAAAGATAATTATTCCTACCTCATGATCTCAGTACATATAGTAATTTGTATTTAGTGAAACGCAAATATGAGTCTCTTGAAGTGTTCAAGGAGATCATGAATGAATTAAATAACCACCATGGTAAAAGTATTAAGACACTTTGATATGATGGATGTTGAAATATTTTGTTCAAAGAGTTTGAGAACCTCCTGGAGACTGTGATAGTGTATCACAATGAACTCCACATAATGGTGTATCAGAAATAAGGAACCACACCCTAATGAGTCAGGGTACAATTATCAATGAATCTAACTAATCTTCCATTTTCCTTTTGGGCACATGCTTTACACTAAAACAATGTACTGTCTAAAATGGTTTAAAAGACACCATATGAGATATGGAAAGGGACGTGTCTTGATATGTCTTTATAAGGATTAGGATTGAAAGCTTGTATAAGAAAAAAGTTTCTTGAAAAACATAATCCTCAAGTCACATAAATGTTAGTTTGTTGAATACTATTTTTATCTCAATCCGATAACAAAATGTTTGTTACGAGGATGGCTTAATTCTTTATGAGAATTTAGATTCCAAAGAAATCAATGGAGTAAAGTTAAACTCAAAAAGTTTGAGATCAACAAGAAAAATGTTGAACCTATGGATGTAGTAGGAACAATGAGAATAAAAAATTGTTGTCAAATCTCAAGTTCCTCATGTAACACAAAACCTCATAAATCTACTAAAACACGCCTTGAGCTTGAAAGATTATGATATCTTACAAATCAGAAAAGCAGTGATTTGGTTATAAGATGATGAGAAAAAAACCTATCTAGAAGCTATTGACGGACTAGAGTCTAAGGATTGGATTGAAGCCATTATATCCAAAATGGAGTCCATGTACACTAACAAGGTATGACCTTGGTGGTACCACCTAGTAGGGTAAAAGCCATGCGGTGCAATTGGGTTTTCAATAAGAAGACCAACATGGATAACTTGTAAGAGAATTTTTATTGCAAAGGGTTACAAGCAAGTTCAACATGTTGAACATGATGAAATCTTTTCACAAGTTGCCATGGTTAAGTCCACTAGGATCATGCTTGTCATTGCAGCTTATCGAAACTATGAGATTTGTCATGGATATTAAAACCACATTCCTAAATAGAAATAATTAAGAAGATGTTTACGTGACACAACCTGAAGGTTTTATAACTCCATTAATGCAAATAAAGTCTATGAGATATGAAGAACAATCAATGTGATTGAAGCAAGCATCTCAGAGTTGAGATCTTTGATTAGACAAGATAGACAGAGAGTTTGACTTTAGTTAGAAGAATATGAAATATGTGATTATAAAAGTGGAGTGGGAACATATTTGTATTCAACATATTAATGGGGAATAACATCATTATACTAACTGGAAAGGAAAACACCTTCTCCATGAAGGATTTAGGTGAAGTGTTCTATATGATAGGAATTGAGATCTATAGAGATAAATTTGAAAAGATTCTAAACTAAGAACAAGCACACATATTGGCAAAATACTGAAAGGGTTCAACATGAAGGATTCAATGAGAGAAAATCCATCCATGTTTCATGAGATTAGTCTCTCAAGAACCCTACATTCAAATTCTTATGAAGAGTGGAAGACATTAGTGAGATTTCATATTTATTCACATTTGTATCCATCATGTAAGTAATATAATTTACTCGTCCCACTATCTTGTGTATATTGGACATGACAAGATGATATAAGTAATATTCCAATGATGGTAATTGGAATGCCATAAAGAATGCTCACAAGTTCTTGAGAAGCACTTAGGTTGAGTTCTTAGATTATGGTAATAAGGAAGAGTTGAGTGTAAAGGGTTACACTGATGCAAGCTTCCAAAATTACAAATAATATTAATGACCACAATTTAAATTCATGTTTGACCTTAAAAAATGAATTAGTATCTAGAAAAGTTCCAAGCAAGAGATAATTATTTAATTCTCCAATATAATACAAGTATCTTGGTGTTATGAACACAACAGAGGATACTGAATGGATCAAGAAGTTCATATAGATAAATTTATGGGAGGTTCCAATCATTGATGACATAGTAGAAATACTATGACAACAATGGAACTATTGGATAGTCAAAGAATCTAAGATAACATACTACAAAAATTCCATCTCATACGACAAAGAGATGTGAAACTAGAAACATACCGACTACAGGTAAATGTTGCTAACCCACTGGGTAAGGACTTGTGCAATAGAAACATGATGTACATGTTTAAGATCATTTAGAATAAGATTCGTAGATGATTGGATCTAAGTACAAATGGGAGTCTATTGGTATGTATTTCAGAGAGACAATCATCTGATAATTGGAACGACATGATTTGATTGATAATAAAGGAAAATCTTCCATTTTATTTTGTTTATTCATTTATGAGGTAATGATGAAATATAATAAATGTTTCAAGAATGATATTACTCAATGACGTATGACCTCAGGTTGAGGACCTGAACGATGATATCCTACGGATGTCAAGAGTAGATAGATTCTTATTATGTCTGTAGTTGGATGCTATTGTGGAAGGCTGATAGGCATCAATAACACATAAGACTAGAGTCTGTGTTGGTTGATGACAAAATCTAATTAGTCATGATATATGATATCAATCCAAACACATAATACTTGTTGGAGAACAATGTATCAGACAAACCCACTTTGAGAGTGATACATGGAAACCATTATTGGTAGTTTGAATCATCTCTCATACTAATGGTGGTGATTGTAGTTCTTAAACCTGAAATAACTACCTTCATCACATGTTGTTTGATGTACTTAGATATCATACACCGTGAACTTGAATAAGAGCTTCCATAAAGGTGATTCTTGGGTGCATAATAACACATGAGGATGATTGTTAGTGATGTAGATCAGATTTGTCACTCCTACAGGAGTTTGATATCCAGGCCACTTGATAAGAGGGACTGAGAAAAGCTTGTGCATCTACATGTGAATCAATATATGATATTGAATTCACATATATCTCAGACAATTTTTCCTAGTTAAAGGAACATGGATTGAATGTTGAAGATGATGACGATCCATGCCTCGAGTTTAATCTAGATATCAGTGAAAATAGAACTATACAATCATAGTAACACTAATAATAGATTGTAGGTTGAAGTTGCTCTCCAACTTCCCAATTACTTGGATAGCAATTATTTCTTTTGAGATACCAATCATTGCTTGTGATGTCATAAATTAGTTATTGATACTCACTGCCAAAAAACATGGAATCTATAGGGTCACACACATAGGATACACTTGGAATAGGAGTTTATTCATGAATGTAGTTTAAAGTTGATTCCTAATAGTTAGGTATTCAATTTAAATAACATTGTTTAAATGTTGCCTGATTAGACTGTGAACTGACTAGTTCATGTGTTGAACTGATTGAATCAAAGTGTCAGGACAATTGAACCAACATTGGAAATACGGTCCATGAGACGTCTGATTCTAGAAGTGAACCAATCATCTTAGGTCCATGAACCTACCAGTTCAAGATGTGAATCGACCATTTGGTTGATCAATTTGATTGGATTAGAATTCAGTGTTGACGTCATATATACTTGTAATTGCGAAACATATTGAAATGAAGGATTCAAGTGTTGAACTGATCGGCTCACATGCTAACCAATCAGTTCACTATTGAACCGATCGTTTTTCTATTTGTAGGATATGAAAATTCATGAAATTCTGTACACTTTGACTGTTTCTCAGACTAGAAACCATGACCCTAACCCTCCTATAAATAGAGGGGTAGCTGAGGCTTTCTAGAGACACAACAATAAGCTCTGACAATTGTTTTCTTCTTTGGTTGTCGTAACCTAGAGAACTTGACCAAATCCTACCTGTCAAAGAGAGGGATAGTGAGGCAGAGATAATTAAGAAAGCATGTTGGTGCTGCACACTAACTAGAAGGGACAACTCCTTCTTGTCTGTTCATCTAGAATGACAAGAATTCTTGGTGGCCTATGTGGACTACTATAGAGGTGAGGAGGTTGTTGTGTGCCGCTAGGAGGTTAAGGTCAACTATTTTCTATGGTGATCAAAAGTCAATGTTGACACTATTCAAGTGAAACTTGAAGAAAGGTGCATGCTAATGCAAGGGAATTGTCACTGGACTTCCTCTAGGACCAAGTTTAACCTTAAAAACCATCCTTCACATTTCATTGTTGTTGACCTGATCTATTGTTCAAAGGGGAACATGGGAGTTAAATTTTTGTTTCCATTGCCTTATTTGATGCCATATTTCCCAACACTGCCACCCTAGAACATCCCAAGAAGATACCCTTTTCCAAAAAATGCACAGTAGTAGGTATCCCAAAGAATACACTTAGATGTCTTGGTGATCCTTCCTCACTTCCTTTCTTCTTCTTTCTTCCTTCTTTGTCTTCTTCTCTGTCTCCAAGGCACTACCTTTTTCACTTTTTCTACCTTGTCTTTTGGATTGACAATTGTCCTTCTTGTGTATCAATTGGAATCTCTTAGATGCAACACACATCGAATTAGAGAAAAATTGGATTATATATAAACCATTCCATGGAAGAAATCCCTTAAACAAGCCCTAATGGGCCTTGGAACTCAGGCCCACTTGGGCTGGAAATAACATAGCCGAACACTATTATCAATA
Organism: Alisma plantago-aquatica; assembly: GCA_963693085.1. Taxonomy (NCBI): domain Eukaryota; kingdom Viridiplantae; phylum Streptophyta; class Magnoliopsida; order Alismatales; family Alismataceae; genus Alisma; species Alisma plantago-aquatica. The sequence continues at coordinate 1,146,889,027 of OY856411.1, read as the reverse complement.
GATGGACTGTAGAGCACTATTGATTACACCAATATAAGGACATGCAAGGGCCTTAATTTTAAGTCAAGATACCCTATTGCTTAGAGCAGTGACACCCCCAATGCAACCTCTTATTTGAGGCTTCTCAATTGAGGTGATAATTATTTAAAGTAGGTCAAACCTTTTAGCAACTTTGATAAGGATTTGAGGAAAATATCAAAAATGATTGCCTTCACTCAAGTATGGATTAACATCATATTAAGAAGGTAATTGAATTGTGATATTCCTTTTTAATAGTTAAAACATGCTAATTAATACACTTCTTCAAGATGGTGTCTTTGATTATTAAATGTTATTGTATTTTATCATCTACATAAAAATTCATCTTGTTTGGAGTTGTTTCGACGGCTTTTCTTATGCTGATCATAAATCCATTAGACTTTATGATCACTCAACTACAAGCATTAGGACTCTTGTAGGAGAGACACAAATGTTTCGTATCATCATTAGAGTACATCAAGGATCATCACTTATCTCATATCTATTTGTTATTGTTACGTATGAGTTGGAAAACCATGTTTAGGATAATATACCTTGGTGCTAGTTATTTGTTGATGATATTATGTAGATTGATGAAAGAAAAAAAAATTAATGATAAAGTTGAACTTTTGATAAATGCATTGGAGTCTAATGGATTTATGATCAGTATAATAAAAACCTAATATATGCACAGAAAATTTAGCCAATCTAGAACTAGAAAATGGTGGCGTCAAGATTGATGGAATGGATGTACCAATATTTGATATGTTATGTCACTTGGGTTCTATTATTGAAAGGGAGGGTTTATTTTAAGATGATATTTGTCACTATATCAAAACAAGATGGTATAAGTGGAGGAGTGCATCTAGAGAGTATGTGACCAAAATATCCTTCTTAAATTAGATAACAAGTTTTACAGAACAACTATACAGTCAACCATGTTATATGGGAGTAAATGCTTGACAGTGAAGAAATAAGGTATTAAAAATATGAATGTGATCAAAATGTCTATTTTGAGATGGATGCATGGGAATACAAGAAAAGATGATTTGAGGAATAATGATATTAGAAACAAAGTAGGGGTGGTGAGCATCAAGGACAAGTTGTGTAAATGTCGTCTAAGATGGTATGGACATGTGCAATGTAGACCAACATATGAAACTATTTGATACAAGGTTATTGAGTCAAACAAAAGTAAATGAAATAAAAGCAAACCTAAATTTACTTGGAAAGAACTATAAAGAAATTTTTTGGATCTTCACATATTGATTTGCATGACCCATAATAGTGATGATTGGGAAATAAGGATCCATGTAGGACCCCGATATGTCTAGGATTTCGGGTTAGATAATGATGATGAGGAGATTGTTTAATAAATAAATTTGAAGAGTTTATTATCACAACCAAAACAACAAGGATCAAAGTCAAGACCTTGTCATTATAACACTCTTATAATTGAATGGAATGTCACCACTTAGCTCAAAATGGGATAAATTGAAAACTAGTGACAAAAGATTAAAAAAAACTGTCTTCATGACTAATATAGGGTAATACCAATGACCGTCAAAAGAAAACACCATTGTCATGGATGCATATCTAATCAAATTATTCATGTCAATTCATATATGTACTAGTAAAATTTTTAGGAACACTATAGAAACATGGTTCTTTGGTTTGTGTGTAACATCCTTGTGTTGGGGAAATGCTAATATTCTATGTATCATTCCAATTTTATTAGATTTCTCCAACGCAATCATGAAAAGCTTGGTTCATTGGTTATAAAGTGCACTCCAACAATAATATGGTCTTATGATTTGGCATGTTCTTGTCATACAATGAGTATTTAGTAGCCAACGATTAGGCTAAAATGGTAAACCCCCCTTTTGAGGTTCTTGCAAATAAAGATGAGATGAGTCTCTCTAGGTTCAAGGTCAAGGGAGAGGAAAATGGAGGGAGGGATCATGATGTATCTAGATGTATCGACTTTTTGAAATACCAAATTTACTAAGATAATAAATTCTAGTTTTAACTCAAAGAAATAATAAAAAATTCACCATAAAGTTGATGAATCACATGATACTACAATTAAGGGTCAAAACATAAAGGAGAACATTTTTAAGAATGAATTAGATTGATTATGTAACATAAAAATATGTGATTTAAAAGATTGATGATTGGCTATTGACTGATTGAACTATTTGCAATAATAAAAACAATAATTAAAGAAGGAATTATAAAATAATAATAAACCAAGGTAGAAGTTTTAATTCATACTACCTAGTGCCATCTACTCTCTTAACAAATAGAATGACAAATCATAGTTAGATGGAGCATTTAACACATCAAAATTTGTTTGAACTAGAGACATGTGATTATAAAAAAATGGGAATTTAGGACACGATGACAAAAGGGTTCCTCATTGGTCTGAAGGGTGAAGGCACTTATCCATGTGTTTCACAAGGAGATACCAAAGAGCCTTCCTATGTATATGGTGGAAGGTCAACACAAGTAAGGATTCAAAGTAGGTGAAGGTAGAGGACAAAATTCATGGTAGGACACTAGAATCCATGATTGAGACCAACACAAGTAAGACAACGAATGCAACCAATTTGACACTAGAGAACAAAAAAAATGATATCCAACATGCAATGGATGTGGTGCAAGAAACCAAACTCGAGGAAGATAAAGTCTAGAAAGAAATTCCATGGCGGCAAAGATTGGCATGGACTTATTCTACAATGTGTCGTGGTGAAATTCTAACCTTTATTAGATGATACAATAGGATTACGTGTAGTTAGCTTCCTAGGAAACATATCAAAATCAAAGAATGGAGTATGTAGCCACAATTGAATATGAATCAGATGCCATTAGTTGTAACCACCATAATGATTTCTATCAATATTGAATTATTACAATCATTGATCATCAGAGATATTGATTGAATTGGAGGCACAAAGCATCTTGCACAAACCACGTTGGTTTTCATTTATCATAAAGAAAGTTGGAAAAATCATAGGATATCTCACCCTAAGGCATCAGATCAAACAAATGTGGAACTTTTGGCACATTGGAACTAGTTTGTGATCTACATAAATCACATTGTAGTTCCATTTTCAAGTGAACACGACCCGTTGAACACATTGATAGGACAACCTTGGACCTTCTTTTGATTGGGTTTAATGGTTTGGCATTAGTGTCACAACTTTGTGACTTGTTTGGATCCTCCTTCTTGTATTGCTTCTTGGATATGTGATATCAATCTTCCACTTCTTCTATACAAAGAAACTATCATTAACAAGACTGGGGAAGTACTTGAAATTTTTTTTTAAGTCAATAATCACACCGGTTACTATTCTAAAGTGATTTCACAAGTCTTCCCTAGGAAATTAATACGACATCTGTAGTTCATCCAACAATAATAATAGATGGAGTTTCATATTGTATTAAGTATGAAACTCTCCTTAACATCTATAATTGGTGTTGTATTATGGGCCATGCTATGAAGGATTACTCTGTGACCTCCCAAGAAGAAGGAATTTCAGTTCATATCGAGTTTAGTGATGTGCATGCACTATGGATGCAATAAAAAGGATACTGGAAAACATTGTTTTTTGGCAAAAACATCCATACACGAAAGCCTCCTCCATGAAATAAGCAAGTTTCATGATAATGGCTGCAAAGGCCAATTACATAGTTCCAATAGATTTGGAGCCTTACATATTGATGTAAAAAAATAGAAAATGATTGTTGAAACCACTTTTTAGAATTCATCATATGAAGATGTCATAGATAAACCACATGTATTTAAAAAAAATGGTCTAGGAAACAAAAACAAGCATTGCTATAGTCTAATCACATGAAGGATCAAACAGTGTCAAAAGAAATTCTCTTGGATACATAAGAACAAGTTGATACTCCTCTAATAGAGATTGATGTAATCAATGAACATGAGACACATATTGAAGTAACTCTAGAAGGTGACAATGTCATTGTTTATAGTGTTGAGAAAGATGATGATCTACAAGATATACAAGACTATAATGAAAGCATTGAAACATTTAATGAACATTTTTTGTACTCCACACACAGTCGATAAATGTGTTCCCTAAATCACATCAAGAAAAATGGGTAGGGAAGTTTGTATTACTACTGGCAAGATGATACTAGCCCCCTACTTTACTTGGAGCTAGGCACAAAAATTGACAAAAGAACATGACTTAGAAAATTATGATGTTCAACAGATTATATCATCAAAATTATAGTCTAATTAGGATGTAGTAAGACCCAAAACTTTAAAAGTTTGGTATGTGATCTCGAGATACAAATGATGATCCAGACCAATGGATGTATCCATGAATCTTCTTTTATATCATGCATTGTATTTAGATATATATTTGTATATAGGGTTTACTATACTCCTTTTTAAGTGATGCTTTTCTATAGCAATTGTTGATAATTTTTTTTATTCCTACTCATATTGAAAGGGATTTAAATAAAGGTACGACATTTTCCAAGAAAACTAGCGTTATGTTAATACATAGATACTATGATCACCACACTGACATAATATATGTGTGGTAATATATCCATTTCTCTAGAATCAAATTGTTTGTAATAGACAAATTTAAATATAATACTACTCATTTTATTAGCCAATCTCACATCTTTTTGATGGTATTCAACCAAAGTAATGAAATGGATTGTGAGCAATCATTCAAAACATCAATATATGATAAACTCCTATATAATATGTAGATTATACGATATCTAAAAAAAGAAATGAAACATTTAGATAGTCTTGGGGTTACTCCTAACAACCTAGTAGTAGAACTATTTTCTACTTATGATTTTGGTTTTAGAATAGGAAAGATAGAGGATGAATGAATCTACACAGTAAAAATGTGAGGAAAAATATATCTGAAATGCAAAAACACCCTCCTATAGGTTATTCAGAGCTTTCGTCAAGTCTCTTAAAGCACACTTCTATGTGGAGCCTCTAGAAGGTCATGTTTGTCACTCCACAATGATGACTAGGACTCTAAAACATTTGCATGGATGTGAAAGGAGTGCTTTTATATAACCCCACAAAATTAGAAGTCAAGTAGGCCACATCTTGTCATATGTAAGGATTTGTGACACATCTTTAGCTGGAAGGCTATCTTGGCTAATACCCTAGGTAGCCTTTGTTGTGAGATTTATAGGAAGGTAAGGAGAACCTAAATGATCAGCTACATGGTCCAAATTGTCAATTAGGTATACTGGACATGTCTTCATTATTCAAAGAGTTAGATGTATGTGTAGGGGATCTAGCCAACTATTTAACAAGTACAATGCTTCTTATATGCATGCAAAATAATCTAGAGGATCTATATAGGCATGTAGTAGATTTTAGATTTGAATCCTGAGTTATCTTGGTTTTATCTAACCACCTAGGGTGTCTAACTGGGCAGCTAAAATACTCTATGATTCAATGCAATTGCTGAATTGATACATTTGACATTGTAGTGAGACTAGATGATCAAATAAGTCTTAATGGGCCTCATGCATTGATGGTAAGGAAATACGCAATAATCTAGAAGGTCTAGACAGTCGTCTAGTGCTTCAACTGTGGTAAAGTGATTTTTAGTCATTATGGATGATGCACCAACTGCTATCTAATGTTTTGTGAGGTATAGAGATGTATTAGGACCAGTAATGGAGGAGATTTACCAACTCAATGATGATTTTGTCTTGAATATCATCATTACATTATTATTATTATATAATATATATACCAAATTAGACCATAAAAAAGTAAACCTAAATAAAATAACATTTCAATCATCCACATCCATACCAATGCATGAAGGAGAAAAGGGTTGTGTGGTGGGCCATCTTGCATTGATATGGTACCAAGTCATTTAGATACTAGAGACTAGGGAATGTGCCTTAGGAAAGGTAGGAAAAATAATCCAATCAAAACCAACAAATGTGGTAGAGGTTGGGCCAAGTGGAAGGGCCAAAACCTAAGTCAAAACCTAAGTCAAGGAAGGAGATGGTTGAGAGGACACATGGGAAGGTCCAAAAATAGTAGTTGAAGAGTGGTCAGTGGAAGGAGCATATTGAGATACATGGTAGATCTGGTCAATGCATAGGTAGAATAGATTGTGACTAGTAAAGAGGGTGGGTTGGGGTTAAGGTGAAGGACTACACTCGTTCACATTAGACCTAAGGCAAGAAAGATCTAGGTTGAGGTGATCACAAAGCTACATATTTTAGGCATTCTGATACATCATGTATCTCATGAGAAATTTGTTGGACAAAAATAGAATCCCTATGTATGAAAGAGGATTGGCCAGGAGGAGTTATGTGCGATGAAGAAGCATTGGGGTCGGAAGAAGATCCAGAGTTGTGAAAAGACTTTTTAATTGAGGTCTCACTGATGACTACACCTCTCCTATTTGCATGACAATTGAAACCAATAATGAAGTGACCCAACCCTAACCAAGGTTTAGGCACACCAAAGAGGGATTAGACTAACCATTCATTATTTATTGTCATATAAAAAATTTCCCTACCTTTTATTTTGAAATTTGTAGAAGAATCATTCTTACTATAATATAACATTGTTCATTATATCATCATAAACTAACAATAGAGCTTTCCTTTTTCATTAAAAAGGAGTTCTAACATATATACATTAAGTTCAAAACAAACTTCTCTCATTCCTCATTCTCTCAGACCTAGGATCCATATGAACGATAGGATACCATCTAACTAATCTATCTGATTCTTCCAAGACATTAGTTGATCTTCTCCTAATGAAAGCTAGCTCTAACCTCCTACTAAATGGGCCCCTTGCCAGAAAAAAATGTCTCAATGGATCTACTCCTACTGGCTCAATGTCTACAAAATCAATAGGAAATCATGATAATTTATATTTATGATGTTAGTAAGAATTCATAACTCAAAGAAATATACACTACTACAGAAATGGCTTATAACGTCACTTTTCAAGGTGTCGGTTGTATAAATAAACCGACACCTAAAGTCTACAACGTCGGTTGATAACATAAACCGACATCCAATCTATGAAGGGCGACCAGACACGGGTACCGCTTTTATTCAGTGTCGGTTACGTAATAAAAAACTGACACCTAAAATTAACCGCCAAATATAAAATTTCCAGCGAAAAAAATTACCTCCAAAATTTGACATATGGCGTCGGTTGATACATAAAAAACCGACGACTAAAGGTTATCCGTGAGACAGAAATTTGGCACATTTTGGTCGTCGGTTTTACTACAATTACCGACGCTTATGAGTTTTCCCGCGCTATCCGTGGGAAATTTTGCACACCCTTTAAGCGTTGGTTTTAGGTAGAAACCGATGACTATGGTCATAAATCGAGAACAATTTTTTTAATCGACATATGTATATAGACGTCGGTTGTTTTTTAGTTAATAACCGACGACTATAATCAAGTATTGGTGTCGGTTTTTGTTCAGAACTGACACTGTTAGTTATAGTTGTCGGTTTTTTTGAATAACCGATGCCTATGGTACAGTTAATAGCCCCGCAAACAGAACTTTTCCCCATTGTCTCTGTTTCATTGTGACTCTGCGCTAGGTCTGGCGATTGCTCCCCCGATTGCTCCCCGTCGTCGCCGCCGTCATTGCATGGCTCCCCCACACCGCCGTTTGTCTCCTCGCGCGACGCTCGTCTCCTCACCGCCGTCGCCGCCGCTCCTCCGAGCCGAAGTTCTCCTCTCCTCGCCGCCGGCGCTGCCAGCTCCGCCGAGCCAAAGTTCTCCTCTCCTCTCCGTCGGCGCTCCCAGCTTCACCTCCAGCTACTCTCCTCTGCTCCGGCTGGGCCTTCTTCCTCTACCCTCAAGGTACGCCGCCTTCTTCCTCCTTCCTTCCTCCGCCTAGGCTAGGTCAAGCCCTGCAGGTGCCCTGGAGCAAAATCGTCAGGTGCCCTGCTGGGCGTTTTTTTATTTTTTTTAAAGTTATTTACTTATTGCATGGTAACTTGATAAGTGTTGAAATAGTCAATAACTATATTCTGTTACGTGATTTATGATTGTATATGTGTGCTAGCTAGCAACAGACTGACCTGGTCTTGAGGATCTATAAATACATTCTTACATTCTATAAACTATGTAATCTTACATTCTATAAATACAGATATAACACAACATTGTTGTGTGTGCTTGACAGCCCAAATTACTTCTTGTTGTTCTTCTTTTAATAAGTAACTCATATCCATTGATGTTGAAGTAAGTTAGGAAGCCAGTTTGTTGACAGTGATATCTGATTGTCCATCTTATATTTTAATGTGATAGGGTGATCAATATGGTAGATAAAAAAATGATTATGTCTTTGTTAGAAAAACCTTAGCTATGACTCCTATGGACATTCCATACTAATGAATAGTTTAACTATGAAATTGGTAACTTGTTTTATTGTTGAGTATATTGAGAATCCTAATCTCCCTTCTTGCTTAATGATGAACTGTAATGCACACATGTGACATGCTTGGAATGTAAATGATGAACTTTTCCCTAAATTGCCAATCATGCTTTTAAAGACATCAATAATCACCCTAACTTGAAGAACTAGGATTTTAGGTATAAGAATGACAACACATTATTTGTTGGCCTAGAAACCCGTCCAAGATTTACTCATTAGGAGTAAATCTTGTATAGTCCCCGGTTTGGGACTGTTCTTGAACACCTAATCTCGCTTAGGATGTAAGTGTATAATGTGTATTGGGTTTTCAAGAAAATTTCAGCAGCATTTCCCCGTTTGTTCTCTAAGTACATATGTACTTGGAGAACAGCGGGGAAATGCTGCCGAAATTTTCTTGAAAACCCAATACACATTATACACTTACTAGTGAGATTAGGTGTTCAAGGATGGGATAGGTGGTACATGTAAATTTATTATATATAAGAATGACATCACATGTATTTGTTAACCCTAGACCCTAATCCACATTATACCAATCTGATAGTCCATGATAGAACAAAGCATAATGATGTTGACTGCAACTTTGTGCGTCATGCTATTCTGAATTAAGGGTATATTTACTTCATAATTGAATGTTTAAGTAAGTTATAGATATCTTCACCAAACCTCTTTCGGAAACGTGTTTTATTGTTGAGTATATTGAGAATCCTAATCACCCTTCTTGCTTAATGATGAACTGTAATGCACACATGTGACATGCTTGGAATGTAAATGATGAACTTTTCCCTAAATTGCCAATCATGCTTTTAAAGACATCAATAATCACCCTAACTTGAAGAACTAGGATTTTAGGTATAAGAATGACAACACATTATTTGTTGGCCTAGAAACCCGTCCAAGATTTACTCATTAGGAGTAAATCTTGGATAGTCCCCGGTTTGGGACTGTTCTTGAACACCTAATCTCGCTTAGGATGTACGTGTATAATGTGTATTGGGTTTTCAAGAAAATTTCGGTAGCATTTCCCCGTTTGTTCTCTAAGTACATATGTACTTGGAGAACAGCGGGGAAATGCTGCCGAAATTTTCTTGAAAACCCAATACACATTATACACTTACTAGTGAGATTAGGTGTTCAAGGATGGGATAGGTGGTACATGTACATTTATTATATATAAGAATCACATCACATGTATTTGTTAACCCTAGACCCTAATCTTGTTGTAATATATACTTGTTTTCTCTTTGATCATAGAGCTTTACAATTTTGTTGTGATATATACTTTGTTGTAATAATGTGAACTTTACAATGTGAGCTTTACAATTTGAATTACTTTACAATGTGAACTTTACAATTTGAATGTGAATTTGCAGATGGCTGACCATTCTCCTGATGACCGTGCTGATGATTACCGTGAGGGTGAGGACATCAATGCGCTTCCTCACAATGTAAGTTTTAAAAATATATCATATATTTATATCTATATGTCCATTTATAGTTATATCTTGTAAATGTGATTATTTTGTCAAATTTTAGGTTGATGATGCACAGGTACCATCTGAAGCACTTGAGGCACTTGATCAACAGCACCAAAAAGTTGACAAGAGAAGGGGCATCACTATGATGAAGAAGTTAATTGCGCAAAAGGGCAATGGGCCCAAACTTGTTGTGGATTTTGATAATGCAGGAAATGCATGTGGTGTGAATCACAATTCATTTGTTTCATATCTTGGGTTTGTTACTCGTAGCCATTGCGGTTGTTGCTTAGATTCTTGGCATAACGTTTCTATGGAGAAGAAAGACTTAATATGGAGGGATTTATGCGTGAGTTATTATTAATTTGCAATTCTATTTTGTAGATTACTAAATTTTTGGATACTAGTTAATAGCAATTCTATTTTGCAGAGTATATTTGAATTGGATGAAAAGCTGCATCGTAAATGCATGATGCAACGCTGTGGGAGAGTCCTAAGGAACTATAAGACAAATCTCACCCGAGAATACATAGAAGAAGCTGACAAGAGGAAGAAGACATCCACTGAACAGTGGAACTTCCTGGACAAACAAGAATGGGACGCGTTTGTCGCTTCAAGACAAACTGATGAATTCAAGGTATTAGGCGTCAGTCTCAATCTCATTAATTAATATATGTTGTGTTCACCTATTCAAGATTAACATTTAGTGTTACTAACCAAATCATTAATATGCATACTAACTAGGCCCTCAGTGAGGCACAAAGATCAAGGCGTGCACTGAATGTGCATGACCACACAATGGGTCCAAAGGGGTATGCAGGCATTCACCAAAGACTACAGTCTGCTGCTACTCAGTCTGCTGCTACTCAGTCTGCTGCTACTCAAGAGTCCTCTACCATAGGTAGCACACCTCTGCCTCTCCATGATGTCTCGATTGCTGGGAGGCAAAATAAGAAGGGAGAAATAACGAAGGCCGCAACTGCTGAGGCGGCTGCAAAAATGGTAAAATACAACTCTTACAACAATCATTTGAATATTGATTATTTGTGCTGTTTACTTAATTACAAATTTTTTTTGGCGATTAGCGGGAGCTGCACGAGCTGAGGAAACAAGGCAAGTTCATCCCTGAGGGCACAAGAGATGAATTGACAGTTGCTCTGGGTAACCTAGAGCATCCTGGACGTGTTAGGGCTGCAGGCGCTGGTGTGGGCATCAAAGATTTTTTTGGGCCATCCCAGTGCAAACATGTCCCAAAAGTGGGACTTTCACAAGAGGAGGTAACATATTCTTTCTTTATAATGTTACTGTAAAAGAGAATTCAATAATTAGAAGCTAACGTTTCTTTTATCCATGTATAGGTAGATAAGCTAGTTGATAGGAAACTAGAAGAAGCAATGAAAAAGTGGCAGGCATCTCAGACTGCCACTTACCAGATAGTACCTACTGCAGGCTCTACTCCTCCTACTCCTACTGCAGAGGTTGGGAGTAATCCTGTAGAACCACCACCTAGCACATCCGCTCTAAGTATTTTTATGACATAGTAACTAGTTTTTTAATTCGAGATGATATGTATATATGAAATTGTAGTCGTTTCAAAAAAAGATGATATGTATATATGTATATAACATTCTTTACACAAAAATTTTTAGGGGTTGAAGCCATGCCGTCTAAAAAGTAAAGAATTTGTCATTGCAGAGGCGTCATCTTACCCATCCCTACCAGGAGAAACGTGTCACGGGTCTCCAGTACCAGCTGGTTGGATTCGTGTGAGCCTGATACATATATTCTCCCAGTGGATGGATCTTCCATTGCCATATGCCCACACAAATTTTGAAACGCTTGGTGAGGCAGTAGGCGGAGTGATATTGTGGCTAAAAGCGGATGTCCTCTTTACTAAAAAGGTATGGTAAATTTACATTACGTTCAATTGTTAGTGTGTGTATATGATGGCAGTTGATCTAAAATTATATATATATACATGTTAAAAAGAAGACACCCACAGCATCTAGGCCTCCACTTCCACCTCCTACATTACCTAGTTGGGTTCCACAGGACCTACCTGTCCGGTTAGGTCCTAACTGTAGGGGTATGGCAATATGGTTAGGCGAACATGATATAAACTCCCCTATAACTGTTTCTTCCGATTCAGATTCTACAGGTCAGTCATACGAAACAAAACTATTTATACAAGATATTTTGGAGTTGTTTCGATATGATTGGCTAAATACATCTGTGATAGAGCTATGGATAAAGTGAGATATTCTTTATACATCCATATACCTTGTGTATGATCTGGTGATCTGGTTTCTTATTTATTAATGTATGCGTAATTAATACATATTTTGCAGCTACTTAGACAACATATGTGCAGATTTTGGATTCGAACATGTAGGGTTTTTGATTCCATCTTTGATTAGTCTAGTAGCTAAAGACCCTACGTCAGTTCAACAATACTGTTGTGAGGCTTTTTCAAATTTTGTTGTAAATAAGAAGACGGTGATAATGGCTCCATTCAATGTAGAGTAAGTTTACTTTTCTTATTATAATTTGGACTTAAGAAAATTACATTTTTATTGTGGATTTTGAGTTATTAATTTTTAACTTTTTTACCTCTAGGGGTAGGCATTGAGAGTTACTGGTTATTTCCCCCGAGACGTTCACTGTGTATTATCTAGATCCTAAGGGGAGTAAATTGAATACAAGATTTGGACACATAATGAAAATGGCATTATCCCGGTGAGAAATATTTCATTTTCATATTCGTTAACATATGTTATTACATTACTATTTAATTGCAATGTTCTGTGTTACATTAACATGTAGGGGTTTTGAGGAGTTCAAAAAGGCTGGAGGAAAGGTCCTCACAAAAAAGAACCAGCCAATAATTTGGAAGAACGTGAAAGTAAGTTCTCGACTGCAATATATGTATATATTATTTATGTGAACAATGCTTAATTAATTGTATTTTTTAATATTGTTTGAATTTATAGTGTGCTACACAAGGCAACGGATGGGCATGTGGATACTATGTCATGCGATATATGCACATGATTATCAAAAATGCCGCACTGGATATCGAGTGTATTGCTCAGGTATTATATAGTCTCATTAAATAATATGATCGAAATATATTAATCTTATTTATAGCTCATTAATTATATATATACATCATTCTCTTTACAGGTGTTTAAAGCTGACCCCATTACAGGAGAGGCCTTACCAGATGAAAATACTCCCTATACGATGGGAGAATTAAATGAAGTAAGAGAAGAATGGGCAACATCCGTACAAATAGTGGGGGCTTTAAAATATAATTGGGATCCTGATAGGGAATAATGACTAAACAATGATATTTTGTAAATGAATTTCTGAATTATAATATATGTGTGAATGTTTCTACATGTCTGGATGTTTCTACATGTGTCTGAGTGAAAATGAATGAAAGTGTTGATTGCTATATGAATGTTTCTACATGTGTGAATGTGAATGAATGGAACTACAAATTGCTATCTACATGAATGTTTCTAAATGTGTGAAAATAAAATGGAACTGCAGGTTGCATTGCTAAATGCATGTGTGAATATTTTTGTTGTTAATTTTGCAGGTTTGTGGCCTGTTTTCGGCTGATATCAATGGATGTCGTAAAACCTGCAGTTCATAACTGAACTGAACATGTTTCTCATCCTGCGACCAGCCACAGCAGGTCTGCAGACTGACAGAAAAAAAAACAATAGGCGTCGGTTATTTGTAAACAACCGACACACAATGTTATAGTGTCGGTTTTATATAAATAACTGGCGTCTATTTCCTATGGCGCGAAGATATATGGCATCGGTTATTTGTAAAAAACTGACACTGATAGTTCCCAAGATGGCGCCCTTTCTGTGGCGCGAAGGGTTTGGGCGTCGGTTTCTTATCTAATAATCGACGCCTATAGTCCCATGATGGCGCGTTTTCGGTGGCGCGCGAAGAGTTTGGGCGTCGGTTTTGGAACTGACGCCTAATAGGTGTGCTTTTTGTGTCACCCACATAGGTGTCACTTAGAAACCGACACTAAAGGTAGGTTCTGTAGTAGTTACAATCATGGCAAATGAAGTCTAATATCATATTTCAAGGAAGCAACACTAATACTTGATTGTGTAAGTAAAAAGAGAAGTTAATGTATAATTTCTTTAAATCCTTTTAATTATATTCCCTGTACCCAGATGAGTTGTACTGAAACATGCAAGAGACTCACAACAAGATATAATGTCACTTGAAACACTTAGAGTACACATGTGACTCTAAATTTACTAATTAGTTATGCTATCTAAAATGGGCCTTGCCACATCTGGACTCAGCAGATCATAACAACAAACATAATAACTTGACTCCTCCTCTAAACCTGGGTACTTAAGTGGAGAGTCAAAACCCTCTTTCTCATCTACCTGCATCACTACTACCACAAGGGCTAGCAAACTAAGCAATAGCTAAATTGTGAGCCACATAAATCTCATATTAATGTTGGGCACCTCACTGAAACAATTCTACACTTAATACCACTATAATGTTTAGTTGATCTTGGGTATTCTACCATTTAAAGGAGTCCTAATAATTTGACTCAGACTCCCGTACCCCATTGGTATGCACTGGCTATCCCAACGTGGACTCTTCCAATTGGTATGCATGTTTCCTCCTTCACGTTGTACAACTTTGTGATGGATTTTATAGTTCTTAGGGTATTTAAATTCTGGTGTTTCCTTAGTTTCACAAGCAATATTCAATTTCTATTATTTCTCATGTTAACATGTTCTTAGGGAATTACATCAATAAATCACTAGCATTCATAGAATAACAAGATTAAATGTAATAGCTATGTGTACTAAAGGATCTAAGATATTTTGTTCATTGGACATCATATTCATCCGGATAGAAACAATTATCAACTCAGTCATGAATTCATGACAAATACTTTGATTATAGATATTAGGGTTACAATGCCTCAAATTCTACATTTAAAATTTCATTGCCTCATAAAATTTACTCTTGAACTAAAAGCATTCATAATACGTCACAAATAGATTGTATAATTTGTGTTACGACTAACATCTTACATATTTGGAACCAATTAAATTTGTGATAACAATCATCAAATAGAAAAATACAATTTTTTTGCTCTATTAGGCATTTCCTGACAAATCAAGGTTTAGAGGTGGTTTTCCAATCATAGTATGTGATTCTACCTTACTAATCTCATGTTTAAAATTGTTAGATCTAGATATTAGTCCGTTGAACTTGGATTTGAGCTCCAAATCACAATACCGATTCAAAGCATCCCGACGGTAGATAGATAGTACTAAAGGAAGCCTATTAGAGGTATAAGGTGAAGAAAGAAGGTTATAAAAAACCTTGCATTGATGAATCAGAGAGTTTTGAGTAGGGGAACACAAACAGAAGGAGAAATCTATGGTTAAACTTACCAAATCAAAATTAAGGAGAAAATTGGTTTCCTTCATTCTTTCTGTTCTTCTTCCTCGTTTCCCTAAGAATCACCTCTGTGGTCGCCCTTTTTGTTGGTCTAGGGTCTTAGTAGGGTGGATGATATAAAAATGAAGATAAAACACATCAATTAATCAGATTTCATCAAGTATATATATGAATCGAATCATTCCATGATTGGCAGAGTTGGGCAGTGTTGTTGGGAAACCATTAGAAGGCACGCCTTTAGAAGGAAAACCTTTAGTAGATTCTTTATCAATTGTTGCCTTTGGAAGGTGAAGCATCACTTTGCATGACTGGAAGTTTTCATAGTCGTCAGTCTACTAAATCGTTGATCTATGCTCGCCAGTAAAAACTTCAATTTACAAGTCGTTGGTTGGTGGCATGAAGTAGAGTGATACGTTGGCGGCATCCCCATTGAATCATCAGAAGGTGTTTCCCCATTGCACCATCAACAAGTGCTTATCTGCTAAACCATTAGTTGACAATTTATGATTAAACTATTAGTTGAGGAATCATTGATTGTCTAGGATAAGACCCACAAAATTGTTGATTGACAACAGATGGATAATTTACAAGCATCTTCAAAACATCATAACTCCTTCATTTAGATTTTGTTTTGATCCATTCTTTAGACATGTTTCCATATTTGAAATTTCTACAACTCCATACTAAATGCTTGATAAAATACCAAATGTTAATTTATTAATAATTATTTTAATAAAACATTCTCTATTCACATTTATGAATTATCTTTGTTACAAGATAAATGGTATCTTTAATATGTAATCAACAACTAACATTCTTATCAAGAATAGATCTAAATCGATTTCTAACATAATAAAAAAAATAATACAAAGCATTCCTAGGGGTTTATATAACTACAAGATTGTCTTTAACACTCTGATTATCATGAAATCAAGGTGTGTGTTGTAAAAATCTCCACCTATAATAAAATTTGTCTCAAAATTTCTCAAAGAGGGAAGGATGCTTGTTATAAGTCTCAAACTCTAATTCTCATGTAGCTTCCTCTATACCATTAATCCTCCAAAGGACTTTCAACCAAGGGTATCTCCCTATCTTTGAGCTTCTAAATCCTATGTACCAAAATTTGTATAGGGCCTTCTACATAAGAAATATCCTCTCTTAAATGTATATGTTTTGCATGTATGATCTTCTCTATTACTAGGAGACACTTCTTAAACATGGATACATAAAACAAATCCCTTAGATTGACTCGCTCAGGAGTTCTAATTCATATGCAAGCAGTCCAATCCTATGAATGATTAGACAATAACCCATGTGTCTTAGAGTTAGTTTGCCTTTGTTCAAAACCTCATTACTCCTTTCCATGGTGATATCAAGTAAACCTCATATCCAACCACAATTTGTAGTGGGCTATGCCTTTTCTTTGAATAGCTTTTTAGTTTGTCTTATGAAGCTTTTAACGATTGTCTGATCAAAACTAGAAAACATGTTGTCTCTTCCACCAAATTTTGGACCTAGAATATGCCTTTCACCAATTTCAAACCAAAATCTTTGAAGATCTATTGTCAATGAACCATTTATTACCCAAATCCAAACCCCTAATAGCTAGTAATCTAAATGTGAGAGGACATGGGAAAATGTCCCTAGAATGGATCACATAGCATATGGATGAATAAAACCACAATAAACAACATAGATGTACTAAGAAAGGAGACTACATGGATACCAAAGAAACTAAACTAGTACCTAACATAAAGATCTTATTCCACATATATCAACCATATGAATTCCATTTGCATGACATTAGATTTCATCAGAGTAAGACAACCATAATCAACTAGGGAAAAAAAGAACGGATACGAGAAAAAATGGGACTTCTCCATATTACCGTATCTCTAGAGTCAATAATTTTCTATGAAGAACAACTGAACTCAAGTCAGCACAGATGTGTTGAGTACGCTATAAAATACGTAAAATTTTAGATTTAAAAGAACATATTCTTGGAAAAACTTAACATAATAACAAAAAAGTAAGCAACAAAATTTAAGAATTTCTTATTAATGAGTAGGCATACTTTAGATGCATTTCCACTACACTAAACAACATTATATGGCCATTGACCATCTTCCCATTAGGAAGGGTGCGGGGCATTTGAGGCTCAAATCCTAAATGTCACCCTATTTCCACCTGAGGGATCTCAAGATCAAATTCAATGAGATAACCTTGTTTTGTCATGCCTTGTGCCCCTACCCAGTGAATTCAGGTAGGTGCACAAGGTTTTTATAATGGACAAGTTTATTTTGTTTACAAGTTTGTTCAATGCAATAAGTTCAAAATGAAAGTACTACTCATAGGAATAGGTAACAAAAACACATAGATAAAGCCAAGAATTTTTAAGCACACATACATACAAGCAAGTTCGATACCACTGGTCTAGACAATAGGAGAATAAAGTGTATCTTGATATATTACAATATCAACCACTTGATTTTTAAGACCTTAGTTAGCATTTTGACCAGACCTTGGCATTAGGCCATCAAAAAGACCCTAGAATTAAAAATGAGTGTAACATGATTAACAACAACAAGATGTAGATCATCCTAATTATATCATGATAGTTAGATGTATAACTAAGACCATATATCATTTCTTTCAATATTTATCTTGATGTCTTAGGTTGATCATGTAAGGTTGTTATCAAGATATACCATGCAACATGTATTCATTTAGATATTAGAGTGACACAAAACTACATAATTAATGATCCATCATTAGGGTTTCGTGATCTATTATAGAAAAATCATGAGATTCAAGTAATATTAGAAATCTAGTCATCAACATAGCCAAACTAGTCATTTTGAGTCATATCATGAAACATTGTCCTTATTAGAGTATAGATAGGGTCTACTTGAGTTAGGTGTCATAAACACAACCAACCCACTAATTTGAGATAAATTATATAACATGGATAATCATTATAACAAGATTGGATCTTCAACTATCACCTGCATACTAGATTGCATTTCAAGTCAAGATTAGGTCAATATGTCACATCGGGTGCAAGATGATACAATAAGCATTGGGGTGCACAAATCATGATAAGTTATTGATTTAATGGTAACACAATAGATTTGAGTAGTATTAAGTCAACATTTGAGCAAGGTTGGAAATTGAATTTTAAGATGTCCACATTAGGTATGATTTACGGTTCAAAAATCAACATCAATATATATAGAAACTATTGGTCTGGATCTAGCATAAGTATTTTGGGCACATTCAATGACAGTTTGGCATCAAAGCAGTAACTATTAGCATAAAAGCCCTTTGGAGGTCATTTGAGCAACTTTAGTTTACTTAAGAATCAAGGATGGATAAAGTTCAAATATAGATGTAGAAGGTCATTTAATTTACTGATATAAGACTAACATCATGTTTTGGATCATAAAAGATCAAGATCATGTATTCAATAGTATTGCTTATCTTAAAAAGACTTCAAAAGAATTTTTTTTCGGGATATCAACAGAAAAACAAGAAGACCTAGGTGCTAGAAGTATTTTTTGTAGGAGATGTCATGTTTTTCCAATCAAAATGACGTATCATATGTCAATATTTGGACTTAGCATGAATAAGATATGATTTTTTGAAAATATATCATTTTATGGACGATCAAGACCCTTGATTTTTATCTTGGGGTTTAAAAGTAGGAGGACTAGGAGTGCCCTTCGCTGAATCTGGTATCCATGGGCCCAACCATATGCCCACACATGACCTCCTAGACTATAACCCTTCCACGCTATGGTATCCATATAGAGAGCGATTGATGAAGGACTTATATTTGTTGGGCCATTGGATCATGATCAGTCAACTGATCCATTGATAGCATGCACAACAATCTGAACTAGGGAGTTTGAGATCCAAGCCTTCGCGTCGCAAAAGCTCTCAAGGACAAACATTCTGGATCAAGTACCAATAGGTGGAAGAAGGGATTGAAGTTTCCAAGAAAATTTGATGGCTATGACTCCTAGGCTCACGAAGGCCATTGGGTACCAAGATCATGCCAGGAGGGCACAGATGGAGGATGCCCAAAGTAGTCTAGGTTGCAATGTTGCACTACTGGTGGATGATGAAGAGATGTAAGATCAAGTTTTATAGAGAAAAATGGATCTGAATGGATGGGGGAAATGAAAGAAAAGATGAGATGGATGCACTTGGGTCGTTAATTTAAGTAATGGGGATCATGATGCTGAACTATCTTAGGAAAAATAGGTAGGAAAAATTGTGTACGTTGTTTGACATAGGGTAGAAGACAATAGGAGGGTCGTTGGTTTTGGGTCCATCATGGAACACAATTCAATACAAGAGCTAGGAAACTGTATCCGCTGCTCCAAAATGGAGGCTTCTCATTGGTAGAGAGGGAGTACTATAGATCATTAAGTTCTTTAAGTCTGTTGAAAAGTGTGTTTCTTTGACAATATTGTAAAATCTATATCTTCCACAGTGTAGTTCCAATTCACATGAATTTTTGCCATTGGTTTAAAAATTCCTCTAACTATTGTATTAAAAATTGGATCTCATATAAATGTTTGAGGGAACTAAATTTTAAAAATGAACTTTCAAAAGTGTACTTTAGTAAACTATAGTCAATATAAGCACAAAGTTTCATTTATTCAACTCCATTTCATTAATTGAGTATAATGTGAATCCTAGTTATGTAATTTATGGTGAGGGAGGTTATTAAAATAATAAATCATCTAATAAGTAAAGATGTGTAATAATTGAATGAGAAAAGAAAAATCTAGGTTATCACATCCTCCCCACCTTAAAGGGAATTTTGTCCCCAAAATTAAATCAATTCATTTATTGAGATTGAGATTTCATATTCTCCATAAGTCATCATTTAATTCCATTAAGTTATTTATCAACACTTTCAAAATCTTACTCCAAAATCGAGTTATCGAGCATCAAGATCATATCACAGTCACATTGATCATCAAGTTGGAAAGATTATCTTATGAGTTAGAAATTTGAAGAGATTATCCTATAGATCACAAATTCGAGAGATCACATTTTAAGTCAAATGAATAGAGATCTTTGAGTCAATAGTAAATCATGACTTCCATTCCCAACAATTTGGGTTCTATCTTTTACATTGGCCTAGGTGGGGTTATACATCCATATTTGAGATTTCATAATTCAACAAATTGAGACATACATCATATTTCAATAGTGTGATTTTGTGATAAAACTAATTGGAAGGTACCACCCTAGTCCACATGAGAGCTCACCCCTAGGTCATAATTCGTGAGTATCAATGTAATTATCATTTCATAATTTCCAATATTTGGGAACATGAAAGTAATTAGTCATTAATCGAGGTTGACCTCATGATCCAAATAGGGTGATCATAGGAGTCAAATGAATACCAATAATTATGAGTCAAGATTTCATTGTCCAATATCGAGAGTCAAGCTTGGACATCAAAGTTTTCAGTCCAAACATTTTGAAGAAAACTTTAGATTCCTCTTCAGACATTATGGGAGATCATTAATCATATATTGTGATATCAAATTTATTATCACGCTATCAGGGTTCATGAATTGTCCAGATGTAGGTAATTCTAGGAACCTAACCACAAGCTATAGTCAACATCATATTTCAAGATCATCATTCAATCAAGATTTAATATTGAGTATCAATATCATCATGGCCAATTTTATTATCAGGGTATCAAGATTGATGAATCATCTAGATGTAGGTAATTCTAGGAACCTAACCACAAGCTATAGTCAACATTATATTTCAAAATTCTCATTCAATCGAGATTTAAGATTGAGAAGAGTATCAATATCATCATGGACTTTGACCTATTAGAGACTTAGGTCAACAAATCAAAATAGTTTGAAAGGATTACCTTTCCCAAATCTAAATAATCAACAAGGTGAAGATTTAGAGGAAATTAAAATAGACATGTGAACTAGGTTAGCAGAGTCATGAATCAACTACTATCCTAATATAGCATAAATTTTCTGATACCTCAAAGCCTTTTTTTTGTATATATCAAAAGGTGTGGATATTTACAATGCACGAAGAGATAAAAAAGAAACAATCTAAAACAATGATACACAAAATAGTAAAAGTACCAAGCTGAAGTATCCACATTAGATTTAATCCACCTCCAAACAAGTTTATCCTTCCTAAAGTTGTCACAAAAAATACAAACATTCCTCTCTCTCTCTCTCTCTAGATTTAATAACAAATCAACATAGTAGTAGAACAACTTCTATTCTTGAACTTCATCATATCATTCAGATTAGTAGGAATTCTATTAATATATCAGTAATCCATTGCACATCTCTAGAACTTCTTAGTCCAATCACATGACCAGATGATGATGGTCCTCACCATTAGTCTTGCACATGATACAAATGGAAGGGAAAGAAAGGCCTCTTTTTAGAAAATTATCCAATGTGAGAAGTTTACCCAGAACATGTTTCCAAGAGAAAACCTAAAACTGTTAGAAACTTTAGACTTCTAAACCCAATTGAACCACTCTACTTTAGCATGCTTAACCATACAACACTCCTAGAATTCTCTCAACCCCTTAGGGTTCATTTCATCTAACAAAAGTTCCTCCTAACTCAAACTTGGAGAGAACAATAATTTAATTTCACCAATAATGGGACTACAATATCTAGACTTGGAGGAAATCCAACTATCATCTTCATCAATCATACAACCAAGATGGAAAACATTTCCTTTTCCAAAGATATACATATCTTTAGTTGATAAGATATCATCTAGGAAACCAACTTTCCAAACTCATGGATCTCTCCATAGTAAAATGTTTCTACCATTTCCAAGTTTGAAAAAACCTTCTCAAGAATTACATCTCAAACATTGATGATCTGCCTCTATAACCAAGAACAGAAATATTGCCTTTCACCTTCCATATTGAACAACCTCTTAGATATCTTTCATTAACCCTTTTGACCCAAACACTATCTTTTTTGTTTCCACATTCCAAACATTCTAGATAAGACATGATCTGACTATATGCCTAACATTTCTCAAGCCCAAACCACCTTCATCCTTTAGAGTACATATATGATCCCAATTAATAGTATGGATATTTCTTTTGATATCAACTCCTCCAAAAATAAAGTTACGACATAATTGATCAATTTCATCAGTTACACTGCATGGAATGGGAAAAGAGGCTACCCAATATAGACAAAAAGAGGTCAACGTTGACACTACAAGCGCACACCTCCCTTCTAGAGAAAGTTGATGTGAGTTCCACCCTTCCAACCTAGATTTGATTTGATCAATAATGGGGGAACAAAGGCTTTTAGTAAGTCTTCCTTTGAAGAGAAGAACACCCAAATACTTCATAGTTAGGGACCCTATCTGCATGTTTAAACCACTCACTACTTTCATCTTGTCCACAACATTGTTACAAAAGATATGGTTTTTAGTATAGCTAACTTTCATTCTAGAAACATTATGAAAAACTATAAGAACATCATTATGCCCTTGAATAGACTCTTCATTTGCTTCAAAGAAAAGAACAATATCATCTACAAACAAAATATGAAAGATTGACAAATTGCTTGAATCTTTAATGGACTAATTGATCTAATATTAGTGGAATGATTCATCATGGTTGTAAGACCCTCCATAGGTATAACAAACAAGTAGGGAGCAAAGGGATCTCCCTGACTAATACCACTTTCAAGAAAAAAGGATCTGATGGCACACCATAAAAAAGAACTTGAAATCTTATCATGCTGAAGGAAGTATTAATCCAATGAATGAAATAGAAGGGAAAACCCATTTGTTTCATAATCATATTAATATACTTCCAATCAACTGAATCATATGCCTTCATTAAGTAAATTTTGGCACATATTTTAGGCTTATGACTCTTCATTATATCATAAATGATCTCATTGACAAGAAAAGTAGCATAAACAATAAATCTACCTTTTAAGAATGCACATTGCACGTGACTTAAAATCTCAAGATGAACAATCTGCAATATGTTAGCTATAAATTTTAAAATGATCTTTTAGACCACATAGCATAAAGAAACGGGTCTCTGATCCTTAATATCAGAAGAATTTCTCACTTTGGGAATGAGGGAAATATAAGTGTGATTAACCTAGAGAAGAAGACATCCACTATAAAAAAATTATGTATGACTTTCTTCACATCATATGCAACAATATCCGAACAGTTTTTGAAGACATAATAGTTAAAAACCATTTCGGCCTGGGACTTTTTCCTCATTTGAAAAATAGATGACATCATCTATCTCCATATTTGTAAACTTTTCACACAAAATATTAAAGTGATCAACACCGATCTTGGGTAATTTCCACTTCTCATTCCATTCACCAGTGACATTAACGTCTTTTTTGAATAAGGTAGTGTAGTAAACAACAACATAATCTTAAATAGCACCTTCATCAGAGCAATTCTCACCATTGATGTACACACTAATAAAATTGACCATGAGAATCGAAGGAAGATTAATACTGACTTGTGATAAATCCTTCCAAACATCACTCCATCTATATTCAGGGTTGTGTCCATACACAACAACAAGAATAAGATATTTTCCCTCACACAAAACTTCACACAGAATAAACTGGTCACTTCTAGAAATCTTTCTAATGCCAATGATCCCTCAGTCCCAGATAATTATCACTCTCCACAGAGGATGATAAGAGTTTTTAGATATCCATGAAGCTCGAGGACAAACATTATTTATAGACTTGTTAACCTTACTTTTCCTAAACATCGATTCTAGGATACATATAATAGAAGCATTATGTTTCCAAATCAACTCATAGACATCGTGTTGTCTGCCCTATTTATTCATACCCCTTCATTATAAAGCATTGTGGTTGTACTAACCATTAGAGAAGACTACTGAAGCTGACCCTTCAATCTTGGTTCTATCCATCATTGTCGATACTAGGATAAATCACCCTTTCATGGCCGTGAACAAACTCAAGGGCTTTAAAACTATTAGGAGACAGTGGTATTCCCACTGTCATATGTTGAGGAATTTTAGATACATTTTGAGGAGGTGATCTATAATCTTTCCTTGCTTAATCTATCCTACATCAAAATTTGGGGTCTCTGCAGAAACTTCCTTATTCAAAACTATAGGTGTTTGAGGACAATCCACAACTGTGTACACTCCTACCATACTCTATTGGGATAGTTTACCATTCATATGAACTTCAATAGAAGGGCTATGTACTTATACCACACTCTGTTGAGGCATTTGAACTTTAATAGAAGGGCAATCTTAGAACTTTTCCGCATCAACAACATTCTTCCTAACCTACACTTGGTTGACCTCTTTTCTTATATTCAAAGACTTTGTATATTCACCCTGTTTGTGGCCAAACATACCACAAATTTGGAACACTAAGGATACCACTCATATTCTATTCTAACAATATCCTTCATTCCATCATCACTCACTGATTTCACTTGTCCATGGAACGATGACGTTGCCGAAACTAGAACTTGGATTCTCACAAAATCAAATCTCTAGTACCTTTAAGACAAAATATATGGACGAAGAGATATTCGAATGAAGCTTCTAGTAAAAATGAAGACATATTCATCCCAGAGCTTTAGCGAATGGTCATGAATCCTGATCCACACTGACACCTCCATCAACTTAAGATTTTCAAGTGTCTCCCCTCTTTGGCACTTATTTAGAATTAATGGCTTTCCTGTAACAAGCCACAGACCTTGCTCAAGCACAACCCTCATATCTTCTAGGTTTGAGAACTTGACAATGAAAAAATTATTGCCTCTGGACAATATATCAAAATCTCCCTTTATTTTTCAGATCATAGAAAAATGTTGATGTAGGGTCGGCCAATGAGGCCCTATAACATAATCAACAATTGTGTTATTCCATCTAGATAGATTCCTTTCAGTAATGGTTCGCGAATACTTGACTGCTTCATCAAAGAACTCCATTTTTTTTAGCTTAAAGAACTGTTTCATTTGTATTTGAAACCTTACATACTTCCGACCATCCTCTTACTTCTTTAGCAATAGGAATATATGAAAGGACCTGAGGAGGATGAAGATGACCACCTGATTGTGCAAAAGGAGGATAATGTCGACTAGCAATGATCTATTCATTAGATCTAGTTAGATGCTTGCTAGTGTCATCAACCCTATCTCCTGTCACAATGCTCATAGATGCAACCATCCTATTAATCTAGCATAATAGTAATCACTAGTCACAAACTATCAATTATACCAAAATAGGAGAGTATAAATTATAAAATCGTACTTCATAAAGTCATGAGATAAAAGATCAAGATAATAATAGGGAAACCATGTTTCAAGATTTAGCAAGATCAAAGTCATAATCGCATTCCCTTCCTTCCATAACCAAGGGAGCAATTGGGAGGTCTAATTGGGCACTCTGAGAGTTAGAGCATAATAGTTAAGAGTGAGATCCATGTCCATGATATTATACAAAATTGAGATTACAAATAGGCATAGAAATCAATAGGGAAAGCCTTTTGTATCAAGTCTTTTATCATGATTTTGAGAGTCCAAAAGCATAATTATTTTATGAAATGATTTATCAAAATAGGGGAAATAGTTGCCTAGTCATATTGAGGCTAAATAAAAAATTGGGAAACATGGAATTAATAAAATAGGGACCTCATCAACAATGAGGTATGAAGTATAAGTTGCCATTATTTCATCATAAATTTAGTAAAGTTGAGTTTACATGATTTGAGGGGTCATACATGGGTTCGTAACTTCAAAAGTACTTTCATTAGTCATGATAGAGTTTTCAAAATAAGATCATATCATGGCACCAACACCATTTTACTCAAAGTTTTCTAGTTGCATTCTAATTTTAAGTTTTCCCCATACATAAGCTATGAATAATTGAGAAATCATGAGATTAATAGTCATTAGAGGAGAATCACATGGGGAGATGAGAAAAATAACTAATCATTATCTAATGGGTGGCTTAGGGTAGTCTGTAAATAAGTGAAGAGATGTTTGAAGACTATTTAAGGTATTATGAATTGGGTTATGAAGCATGCATTGAGGATATGTGATTGGTCTTATAACATTTGTCACAAAACCATTTATTACCCAATCCAAATCCATAATGGATAGTAAGCCAAAGGTGAGAGCACCCAAAGGCATCCATCCCTAGAATTGATCACGTAGAGAACGCATGAATAAAACCACAATCAACAACATCAAAGAACTAAGGAAAGAGACTACATGGCATACAAAAGAAACTAAATTAATATCTGATATCAAGATCTTAGTCCCCATATAACAACCATATGAATTCCATATGCATAACATTAGATATCATCTGAGTAAGAGAAGTAAATTCTCATAATAGAGCGGAAACAAAGATCATAGCAAGAGTCGTTAGTGTACTTGTTACCTAAAAGTATAAAATGGGTACACATTAGAAAAACTGTGCTGGGTACACTATAAATGACATAAATTCGTAGGTTTAAGAAAACATATATTATTGGAAATTTCGAACTTAAATAACATAATGAAAGAAAGAAAAACATTGAAGACTTTCTTACTAACAAGATAGCATATGTTAGATGTATGTCCATTGTACTATACAACATTATATGACAATTGACCAACTTCCCCAAAGGAAGGTTCAATGAGGTGAATTTGAGGTTGAAAGCTTAAATGTCACCCTATTTTTACATGAGGGACCTCAACTACAAAGTCAATGAGCTAACCCTATTTCATCATGCTTTGTTCCCTTACCCTGAGAATTCAGGAAGGTGTACGAGGTTTGTATAATCACCTAGTTTTCTATGTTTTCAATTTGGTTCAACTTAGTACTATTGAAACTAAAGTGTTATTCATAGGGAATAAGTAGCTCAAATAATTATATAAATCCAAAAAATTTTAAGAACACATACATACATGCATATTTACTAGCATTAGTCTGGCCAATAAAGGACAAAGTGTACCTTGATTAGAGCACAAGATTAACCATTTGATATAGAAAACCTTAATTAGCAACATAGACTAGAACTTAGCATTAGGATATCATAGGGATCCTAATATTACAAATGAGTATAATGTTACTAACATTAGAAAGATGTTGATCATCCTAATCTTCATGGTAGTTGGATGTGTCACCTAAGTCTTGTTATCATTTCCTTAAATATTGATCCTAATGTCTCAACTAGGTCATGCAAGGTTGGTATCAGGATAAATCATACAACATGGATTCATTTATATCTTATAGTGACACAACATCACCTAATCAATCTAACATTATTGTTTCATGATCTAAAATAGATGAATCACGAGAATCAAGTAACTTTAGCAGTCTAGGCATCAACATAGTCAAAACTAGTCCTTTTGAGTCATCATCATGCGAGATTGTTATTTGTAGAGTATAGATAGGGTTTACTTGAGTTAGGTGTCATACACATTACCAACATACTTATTTGAGGCCATTATATAGCATGGGTGATCGTTAGGTAAAGATTTTCATAAGATTGGATCTTCAATTATACATGCATACTAGACTTCATTTTCCAATCAAGATTAGGTCAATAAGTCACATTAGGGTGCAAGAATGATAGAATAATCATTTGGGTGCACAAAGCATGATAATTTACTAATTTTATGATCACATAATTGATTTGAGTAGTATTAAGTCTACATTTGAGCAAGTTTGGATTTTGAACATTAAGGTATCTGTATTAAGCATATTTTATGGTTCAAAGAAAAAAATCAAACCAGAATAGGGTACAGGCATGAATGAGTTTGAATATCAGTTCAACATACATAAAAATCTACTGATTTGGAGTAGCATAAGGATTTGAGACACATTCGATCAATGTTAAGCATCAAAGAAGTAACTTTTAGCACAAAAGCCCATTTCAAGTTATTTGAGGAACATTAGGTCACTTAAGAGTGAATTGATGGATAAAGTTTGATACTTTATGCATAAGGTTGTTCAAGTCACTGATATTAAGCTAACATCAAGTTTTGGATCATAAAAGATCAAAATCATGGATTCAATAGCATTAATCATTTAAAAAAACTTCAAAAACATGCTTTTAGAGATATTGGCAGAAAAATAAGAAGAACTAGGTTCTAGATGTATATTTGTTTGAAAGTTTTGGTATCCAATCAAAATTACACATCATAGTTCTATATTTGGATCTAGCATGACCAAGATAGGAGTTTTTGAAAATCTACCTTTTTTTGGACATTCAAGTCCCTTGATTTTTAGTCTCGGGGATTATAAGGTAAGGGATTGGGGTGCGTTTGGTCTTCATGGGCCTCAAGCTTGCACTTTCATGTGGCTTGCTAGCGCAGAACATCCACCCTATGGTAGCTGTAGAGAGGGAAACTATTGAAGGAATTGACTTTGTTGAACCATCAGATCACAACCAGTCATATGATCCAATGGCAACATCCCAACAAACTAAACCAGGGAACCCGAGCTTCAAGCCGTTGTCATCACAGAGGTTACCAAGAACATGCTAGTTGGATCAAGTACAACTAGAGTGGAGAAGTGTGTGAGGTGACAAAAGAAGTTTACAGTCATGAACCCCAATCCCGCACGAAGGTGACTAGGCACCAGGATTACACTGAGAGGAGGCAAATGGGGGACACCCAAAGTGGGCTAGGCGACAACACTGTACTGCTGGAGGACAAGGAAGAAATGGATAAAAGGGGATTTATAGAGCATGAAATGGAATCAAATGGATGGGGGAAGTGAAGTAAAAGAAGGATTGGACATAATGGGTCGTAAAGTTAAGCAATGGGATTTGAGGTGCCAGATTAGCTTAGGAAAAAGGGGCTGGAAATTCTATGTACCTTATCTGACATGAGGTAAAAGACAATAGGAGACTACTGGATTTTGATCAATCATGGACCACAAGTTGATCGAAGATCTAGAGAGTTAATCCACGACTATCAAATGGTGCCTTTTCATTTTTTGAGAGGGAGTTCTACATATCACTGAGTTGTTTAAGTCAATTCAAAATGTGTTTCTTTAAAAAAAATGGCAATTCATTCTTCCTGTTGTCAGGGGTTTTCAAACTTGTAACCTCTCAGTCATACAACATCATCTTTTACCATTTGGGTGCCACTACATGGCAAAAATGAGTTTCTTTAACAATATTATAAAATTAATATCTCCCAAATATACCTCTGATTCACATGAAATTTTTCCTTAGGTTTACAAATTTCTTCTAGTTATTATATTAAAAATTTGGATCTCAAATTATAATGTTGATGGAACTCAATTTTGGAAATTCACTTTTAGTAGTGTAAATGTGCACTTAACTATAGTCAATATTAGCACAAAGTGTCATGTATTCAATTCTATTATTTCAATTGAGTATAATGTGACTTCATGCCATGCAATTAAGGGGTGAGGGAGGTTGTTAAACATAATCAAGCACTGAATGGGTTAAGGTGTACATTAATTGAATGAGTGAGAAAAATCTATATTCTCACATCTACACTTTCTCCCATACGTGGTGTTAATAAGGATGCATTCCTAAACTAGAATGGTAACTTAGGTTATCGGAAAACTCTATAAGACTAAGGTAATTATCCCATCACCATGGAATTGCAATACAAATGCTCTCAACATGTCCTATAGGGTCTGAATTGTCTTCTATTATTGTCCATCTTTCTGAGGGTGAAATGTTGTGCTAAATATTAAACTTATTTCAAAGGCACGATGTAGATATTTCCATAATCTAAATGTTAACTTGGGGTCTCTATCAGATACAACAAAATTTGGTATTTCATGTAATATGACTATATTGTCTATATAGACTTTGCCTAGCTTGGGAGCATATCAAATTGACTTCATTGGGATAGTGTAAGAAGACTTATTAGCCCATCTAAAATTATGCATATAGATTCAGAAACACATGATATCCTTGGAAATCCTACTAAAAAGTTCATATTGTTTTGTTCACACTTCCACACGGGAATAGGGAGTGGTTGTAGGGTACATGCTGTCTTCTAGTCTTCTGCTTTGACTTGCTGACTAGATGACATTTAGATACCCACTCAACCACATCTCTCTTCATACCTATCCACCAATAGAGTTCTTTTAGGTTCCTGTACATCTTATAATTGCATGGATGCATAACATACATAGAAGAGCGTGCATCTTTAAGAACCTAGTTCTTTAACTCAACATTCTTTGGCACATATAATACAACAAATCATCATTTGACTATCTTAACTCTATCCTTTTATCTTCTTTCATATCATGCATGATATGCTTCAATTCACTATCATTTCGATGAAGACTCTTAATCGAATCATAGAACGTAGGGATGACTTGCTTCTATGCAATCACCCCACCTTGTTCTGATATTCAAACTAAATCCATCTCTCTTATTTTGTATAGCAAGTCATTCTTGACACATGCCTAAGAAAAAAATTATACAAGTGATGTAGGCTTCCTACCCAGAGAATTTTCCACAACATTGGCCTTCCTAAAGGAAGAGTCAATGATAATATCATAATCTTTTATAACATTTACCATATGTGTGGTATCAAGTTAATATCCTTAGCGTAAAGATGTACTTAAGACTCTTATTGTCGATATAGACCCAACATAACTCACCATAGAGAAAGTGACACCATGTATTCGAGGCATACTACTACTTCCTGCTCAAGATCATGTGTTGGGTAGTTCTCATCATTTTTCTTGAGTTGTCTAGAAGAAGAGACCACACTTTTCCTTCTTTCATAAGAACACATTCTAATCCTCTCCTAGATGCATCACAAAACACTACATAACCCTTGTCCACTTCTGGTAAGATCAAGACTGATGTTGTTATTAACTTCTTCTTCAACGTTCGAAATTTTTTCTCACATCTTTTAGACCAAACAAAAGGTACACCCTTCCTTGTTAAATGTATAAGAGGTGCTTCTAAAACACTAAAGTTCCTTATGAACCTTCTATAATATCTTGCCAAACCTACTTCTGATCTCAGTAAGGGTTGTGGGTTGCTCCCACTGAAGAATAGATTCCACTTTTTTTAGGTATACAATGACTCCTTTTCCTTATATGACGTGTCCAAGAAAGGAAACTTCAAACATCCATAACTCACATTTTCTAAACTTAGCATGTAATTGATGTTGTCTTAGTTGTTGTAGGGCTATCCTCAAATGATGCTCGTCTTGTTCTACATCTCTAGAATATATAAGCATATAATCTATAAACGCTACTATAAACAAATCTAGATACAGTCTAAAACTCTATACATCATATCCATTAAATCTATAAGGACATTTGTCAGTCTAAAAGACATAACTACAAACTCATATTGTCCAAATCTTATTTTGAAGAATGATAAGTATATATGATGCCTTTGTAATCAACAAATGATAACGTGACCTAACATCTATCTTATATAAGGTTGCTTCTCCGTGAAAATGATTAAACGGATCATCAATACTAGGCAAAGGATATTGGGTTTTGATGGTAATATTATTCAGCTTCCTTAATCTATGCACAATCAGACAGTTCCATCCTTCTTATTCATAAAAATCATTGGAGCTCTCCAAGTTGATGTACTAGGTTGAATGCAACCCTTATCCATAGCTCATGCAACTGAGTTCTTAATTTCCTTAACGTAGAAAGTTCCATCCTATAGACTAGTAATTATATTGGGTAACTGCCAGTTAGAATTTGTATCTCAAAATAAATGTCTTTCTCAAGATGTAAACCTAATAACTCATCACAAAACACGCTTGAAAATTCACATAATATTTGAACGTCATCCCTATTAACTATTATTTTATCTGGCTTTGCATCTACCACATGTGATAATAAGGCTTCACATCCTCCCTTCACCATCTTATCATCTATATAAGTAGATACTATGCACATCGGTAGGACTTTTCCATCTCCAAAGAAGATAAACAAAAAGCCACCTTGATAAAAGATAGACTCTTCCTTTCAACAATCAATTGGACTTGGTATGTCTTGAGGCAATCCATATCAAAAATTATTTCAAAAGAATTAGTATCTAATGGTTTGAGTGCTATACCTACTGAAACTCAAAAGACATATGTGACATACTACTATAAAAATTGTTGGTTCACTTAACATTACTCTTAACAACATTTTATAAGATAATCCATGTTAAAAGAATCAATCCACTAACTAAAAATTTCTGTATAGAAGATTGTGTCACACTAGGATCTATCAAAATTGTAACTGAAATGTTGTTGAAGAGATTTGTCTCACTTGTAATAACTTTAAGTGAAACTACACCTTGATGTTGAGTCATCGAGAATAAGTGATTTGTAGCTCTCCCTCAACTACATCCTCACTTACCACTACTTCTATTACATTCTCCCACTCTATAAACTAAGGCCATAGAAGAACTCGCTCCTCTAACTAGATCCTTTCTCTTTAGAGTTTGAAACTGAGATTGTGAACTTTGTGGTTGTGTGAATTGAATCTTTAGAATGTGTCCCAAATGTCTACAATAATGATATCCATGACATTCAGTTCCCCAACATTGACCAGAGTGTTCCCTATGACATATGTCAACAATTTGTGTTTATGCGTACATGCCACTGATGCTATTGAGCATGATGGTATTGATAAATGTGCCCATATTAATGGTGTATTCCATGTGCTAAGGGGTCTCCCTGTACTATGAGAAAACACTTCATCACATGGACCAAATTCTTTCCTTCAAAGAAACCAAGACCTCATCCAAACTTTGAGAAGAATCCATCACCTCCTCTATATGCACCACTACTATATCCTCCTCTAGAAAAATGTCTAGATATTTTCTTACTCTCAAAATGCCGATCAACATTAGCCAATTTTCTATGCGTCTTCTTTCCTCCACAAATTCTCTAAAATTCTCACAATCTCTTCTAATGACATTTGATAAGGTTTGTCTAATATCTGGCCTTAAACCTACGTGAAACCTCCTATGTTTCCCTATATAATCTCACACAAGTTGAGGACAAAATGTATCCAAGCTTCTGAACTATGCCTCATACTCACTGGTTTTCATATTGTCATGTCTTATGCTCTCCAACTATCTGCTCTTGTCACTTAGGAAGGTAGGAGGAAAATACATCAAGTGGAACCAATCCAAAAAATCCTTCCATGTCATCAATTATTTCTCCTCTTATCTTATATCCACACCACCATAATTTAAAATTTCTTTTATATAGATTGATAGCATGATTAGTCTAATTGTGCACTAATAATTCCATAAAGAGAAAAAACTTTTCAAGTTGTTGAAGCCACACATGTGGTGCATTTGGGTCTATTGTTCTAGAATACTCAGTGTCACCAAGCTTCAAAACTAACTCACATGATCTCATAAAGATATTTCTAGGATATAAAGACCTCCTATTATTTTACACTTCTCATTTGTCTTCAAAATGATATAGTACATACTTTCCTCCTCGTCCCTATCTTCTCCATCGTGATCCATCGCTCGAGCGTTAGGGCTATAATTGTTACAACCCATACCATGCTTTACTGGTAATTTGATGATTTAAGATAATTTTGGTGTTGATTGCATCCTTTATTTAACTTTTTAACACTTTGACTCATTAAGTGGTTGATATATTTTTTGGTTTACTAAAAAATGTTTTTTCATAAGTTAAATAAAATATGAGTTGTGAATAATCAAGGTTTGAACCCAAGTTGATATAGTAATAGCCAATACATGTGTGGAGGAGCATTATTTGTATTTAAGTAATTAATTGTTTAATATACTATCAGTTAGTGTTTTCTTTCAAACTTTTTTGTATAAGTGTGGATAATTCAATTACCAATCCAATGCAAAATGAACAAACCAAATAATAATTAAAATGAGGAAGTTATGAAACTTTTAGTTTTCACCCAATTTTACCCTTGGTTAAAAAAACAATGGTGGGCCTTCCAGAGGAGGGCTTTTTGATGGTGGCCTTCCAAATGTGGGTCTTCCAATGGAGGGTTTTCGATTGTGTAAACCAATGGTTGAGCAACGCAGCCATCCAGAATAGCCAATCACAAAATTAGCCATAACTTTTGCTATACTTATCAGAATTTGATGAAATTAGTTTCTCTAGATTCATTTTTCAATGATCTACATAGATAGAGACTTAAACCATGGAAAGGATGAACTATAAGACAACTTTTAGGGCGATATTTTGGGAAGAATACAAAGAACATAGAAAATTGAAGATTTCATTATAGATTTGATTTGGTAAGTGGTTATTGATCGTTTATCCTTAATTATCTTCATGTTCCCTTGCTCAGAACTCCCTTTTTCATAAAACAAAGGTTTTGATTAACCTTCCTTCTTCATTTTCTACCTCCAGTAGATTTTCTTCTAGGTCAGTAAACTTACTGCAAGGCTGTTGAGCAAGTTCTTGAGGCCAGAAAGCTTGGATCAGACGAGGACGAGCTAGATTTTGAGCCTTGATAGGTGAAGGATGAGATTAACCCGCTAGAAAACATTAAAGTGTGTGGGAAATTACCTCCTAGACTTATTTAAAATAATGTTGTTTATATGTTAATTATTATTCAATAACTGTTGTTACAAAATTATTGTGTATTCACAGTCGATTTCAATAGAAACATTATATCATTCAGTGTACTTTCTATCATGATGATATATGTTTAGTTATTTTACAAGTTACTATGAAATATGGTATATGAAATGGTGAAATTAGAGGCAAAGGAGAAGCTAACTTTTCCCTATTCTGGATCTAAAGATTCAAATATGGTTTTTTGAGTTTTTTGTTTCATGCTAAATATGCAATTGACAAAGATAGGGTTATTATTGACAACAACAAAAATTTTTGCTATTAAAATTAAATATAATTAGATGATAAATGCCATGGATACTGTAGAATTCTTCACAGAAGGCCTAGTTTGTAGGGAGGAAACATGCTTCTTGACTAGAGGTATTTGTCCAAATCAAGGTAAGATGGAGATCACCAGTAGGGTGTGGGGGTCTAGGCCAGTAAGGAAAGACTCCTTATAGTTTTGTGGTACCCAACACCAATCGAGGATGTCGATGGTACCTTTGTTGCAGATCAGTTTCATCTTCGATAGACCACTGGTGTAGAATAAGCAGAGTTCTTTGACTCTCGGCCTAAGTACCCATATATAAAGGAGGAGTCCAGATATTTGGCCACTCCCATTAGCCTTTTAGAGCTAGAGGTGGTGATGTCCGCTGCAAATGAGGTAGTTTGATTAAAGAATTAGGATTCCGATCATACTTCTAAGCCGTGCACAGTGAGATAGTAGCTTTCTATGATGATTTCATACATTTTGTAAACTTTAAGTGGGTCTAGTGGAACATAATAATTAGACCATAAGAACCCAATAGCTAGTTAGTGATTTACTCTGATAAGTTGATTACTTATTCTTACTACTTGAACTAAATGAAGAAGATTTTGCTTGTCTTGTTTAAGTGCTAAAATTCCTAAATTGTGAATATTACTAAATTTCTTAATCATGAGCTAGTAGCTCATCAACCTATTAAAATAGTTTCCAGGTAAAGGACCAGCTCGACCAGAAGAGACAAAAGCCTGTTTTTATCAAGACTAGAGAAGAGGTCTTATGAAGAAGTAGTTGGTTTAACTAGTGAGTCTATCATCCTTACTCTAGACCTGAGAATGAGTGAGTGAGAAAAGAGAACATTTTGTAATGAGTTGTACTTGATGTATACGAATTAGAACTCTTTCTTCTATGTAAAAGTCAAACTCTATTGTAACAATCAATGTTAATGATATATGATGTTGCTAGTTCAATTAAATATGTTTCCACAGGTTCCTTTATAATTAAATAATGAACAAAGTTAAGACAATATACATCTAGTACTAAAATGAATGGTTAGTTGTAATCCCACCTTGAAGGTCCTTAACATGGTTAGTGGGTATGGGTTGTGTCAACTTTTTTGGTATCAGAGTGAGGTTGAACTTAAACTGAGTTTAGGTTTGGAACATGGGTGATAAGAGACCAATAAGATCACGATGCTTTCCTCTTTAAGCTATAATTTTCTAACAAAAGTGTTATGTTATGGATATGTAGATGGCATGAAGAGTACATGGTCTTGGTTAGGAACAACCTGAGAGTCACTATGATCCTGACCCTCAAATAATGGTTCAAGGGGGAGAATATAAGGATGAGTCAACAAGGATGTACCATATAATCCTATAAACAAAAGAGAAATATAAGCTGGACAAGAGGTATTCATCTTTTAGTTAAAATCTAATGAGATTCTATGAGGTGGTGAAGAATCTTGGTGGGACAAAATTTTCTAGAACAACAGATTCAACTGTAGTAGATGCATGGTTCAAAAAACTAGAAAAGGTTTTTTTTCCAATGGAGTTACCAAAGGATAAGCAAATTAATCATGTTGTCTATCTACTTAGAGTGGAAGATAAGTGGAGAAATATAATAACGACTTGGAATGATTTTGTGGATGAGTTGCACTTAAAGTATCTTCCCTCCTACCTTTCTAAGTGACAATATTAGATAAATGGAGAATGTAAGATAAGGTAGTATGACAATTGGAGAATTCAAGGAATACTTTATAAGGTTGGCAAATTTTTGTACACAACTTGTACCAAATGACATGGAAAGGTGCTAGAGATTTCAATAAGGACTAAGACTAGAATTTAGAAACAATGTATCAACAATTGGTCATAGGGATAGGGAAAACTTTGGAGAATTGGTGGAAGTAGAGAGATGTATATAAAAGTCAGTTAATGATGATAAGTATTCTAAAGTAGAAGAATATTTGTAGATTTTAGTAGAGGGTGAAATAGTAGTGGTGGATACAAGGGAGGTGGTCGTTTCATTTCCAAAACAAGATGAGGTTTTGGTTGTTTAGAAAGACATGGATCTACTTCTTCTCACAGTGGAGGGAGGTCCAATTCGAATAGATGGAACACACCACCCAGGTGGGCACCACCAACTAGGTCTCCTGGATTGTCAGTGATAGTGAGAGGCCCATAAAGGCAAGGTATGGTTGTATGTACAACTGTAGAAGGACGCATTGTGGTCAATGTTGGGGAATTAGTACTCAAATGTATTATCAATGTAGATAGGGGACATATTAATAAGGACTACACTAAGCTTCCATTTATACCTGAACAGAGTTCACAGTCACAATTTCAAACTCCATAAAGATAGGCTCAATTAGAGGAGCAACTTCTTAAGTGGCTTTAGGCGCTAGAAGGGGAGCACCTAGTACCAATTGTAGACAACGTACAAAGGGAAAGCTACATGACACTTCTTCTCAATGACACCATTTGAAAGTGTAGTCTCACCTAGAGTTGTGGCAAGTCAGATGCTTTTCTTTAATAGCATGTTGGTTACAGTTTTGATAGACCCTGGTGCGACTCATTCTTATATTCTTAGGTCATTAGCCGGTCGATTAAATCTTTTAACCCTTGATTTATCTTATGAGTTTATGTTAAGAGTTCCATTAGGTGAATCATCAATTTTCATATAATTATGTTATGGGTGTTTATTGAGTTTTATTGGGTATACAATAGTAATTAATCTCATACCATTAGATATTAACTTGTTTCAAATTATTTTGGGTATGGACTGCCTTGAGATACATCATGTCGAATTGGATTGCTGGAAGAAAGAATTTGTCTTTCAACAAGGTGATTTTTCATGTGTCTTTATTAGAGATAGGAAAGTCTTACCCACATGTATAGTATCAGTTGGATACACCAAAGTTAGCCAAAATCTATGTTTATGGCATAGTTAGATTGCATGGGGTAGCAATATCTATAATATTTGATAGAGATCCTACAATCAGTTGCATCATTCCTTGGAAACAAGATTGAAGTTTAGTACATCATTCCACCATCAATTAGATGGATAGTCAGAACAAACCATTCAAACCCTAGGGGACATGTTGAGAGCATGTGTTTTGCAGTTTAGTGGTAGTAGGGATGATCACCTTAGTTGTATGGAGTTTGCCTATAACAATAATTATCATTCCATTTTAGGCATGGTCCCTTATGAATATTTGTATGGGAGAAAGTTTAGATATCCTATTTGTTGCTATAAAACTAGAGAAAGACAACTAGGTCCCAAGTTAGTGGAGGAAATAATAGAAAAGATATATTTAATGAAGCAACAATTGAAAGTTGCAAAGGATAGATAGAAAAGCTACATAGAGAAAGGAATAGACCACTTTAGTTTGAGGTTGGGGATGAATGTTACTTGAAAGTCTCTCCATGGAAAGGTGACTGAGTTTTGGGAAGTGAGGAAAACTAACTCCTATATACATAGGTCCCTATCCAATCATTCAGTGAATTGTATTGATAGCATATAATCTTGAGTTTCCTCTAGAGCAAGCCAACTTACATGATGTGTTTCGTGTATCTATGCTGAAAAAGT
This sequence comes from Alisma plantago-aquatica, assembly GCA_963693085.1. Taxonomy (NCBI): domain Eukaryota; kingdom Viridiplantae; phylum Streptophyta; class Magnoliopsida; order Alismatales; family Alismataceae; genus Alisma; species Alisma plantago-aquatica. The sequence goes on along the minus strand of OY856411.1, from coordinate 1,146,850,175 downwards.
ATCATCTAGGTAAGGAGAAGAGCATAGACTTAGAACCATTACGACTAAGGGAAGATGTCTCTTATGTTGAAGGTCCTATATAAATTCTAGATTGTAGAATATAGAAGCTCAAAAAGAGGGAGATGCCCTTAGTGACAATCAATTGGAGGAACCATTATGTAGAAGAAGCTACATGGGAGTTAGAATTAGAGATGTGTAACAAGAATCCCTTCCTGTTCTAGGAATTTCATGATGAATTTTTATTAGAGGGGGAGATTGTTACAACTCATACTATGATTTACTTGTAATTTGAATATTTAATATGATTCTAGTGTTGATTACACCTTTCTTTATCGTATTAACACTTTGCACCATTAACTGGTTGGTTTATATTTTGGTTAAACTTGAACTTGTTTTTTGATAAGTTGAATAAAATATGAGTTGTGAATAATCAAGGTTTGAACCCTACTGTGTATAGTAATAAGCCATACATGTGTGTGGATCAATATTATACACATTTAAGGAATTAATTTATTCATAAATTATCTATTAATAACTTTATAAAAAAAATCAATATAAATGTGGAGAATTCAATCACTGATCTAAAAAAAAGAATGAACCAAATCGGAATTAAAATGAGGAAAATATGCTACTTTTAGTTTTCACCCTATTTTACCACCAGTTGACAAAACTGAATGTGGGCCTATGGTGGTGCACATTCCAATGGTGGCCTTTTGGGGGCAGGCCTTCTAATGGTGGGCTTCTGATGGTGCAAACTGATGGTTAACCAGCATAGCTTCCTAGAATAGCCAATCACAGAATTGGCCATGATTTTTGCTATACTAATCGAAATTCGATGAAATTAATTTAAAAAGTTTTTTTCAATCCTCTATACAACCAAAGCCTTAAACCACAGAAAGGACAAACTATAAGGTGGATTTTAGAGTGGTTTTTGGGGAAGAACATGAAGAACATCATAAATAGAAGGTTTCATTATAGATTCATCTAGGTAAGTAGTTCTTGATTGTTGATCCTTCATTATCTTCGTGTTACCTTTCTTTGAACTCCCTGATTAATCAACCAAAGATTTTAATTAACCTTCATTCTTCATCTTCTACCACTAATAGATCTTCTTCTAGGCCAATAAACCTACTAAAAGTTGTTTGAGCAAGTTCTTGAGGTCTAAAAGCTTGGATCAAAATAGAACAAGCTACAATTTGAGCCTATCTAGGTCAAGGACAAGATTAACCAGCTACAAAACATGCAAGTGAGTGGAAAACCATGTCCTAACCTTTATTCATAACAAATAAATTAGAAATAATTTTGTTTGTGTTTATTATTATTAAATAATTGTTGTTGTAGAATAATTATGCATGCTTAGTCATTTTTAATAGAATAATTATATAATTCAAGTGTAATTCATGCCATGGTGATACATGTTCAGTTTTTGTTCAAGTTGCTAAGAAATATGCTAAATGAAATGGTGGATTTAGAGGTACTAGCAAACTTGGGTTTGTCCTATTGTGGATCTAAAGAATTGAAGTATGGTTTATGAGAATTATGGCAGTTGCTATTCTATCATATGAATTGTACATTTCATGCTAAATGCACAATTGACAAAGATAGGATAATTATTAATAACGATAAAATGTAGCTATGCAAACTTAATATCATTATACGACAGGTGCCCTGGACACCGTCAAATCTTTCAAAGGAGGTCTGCACTATGGGGAGAAAACATGCTTCCTGTTTGGAGGTATTTTGTCCAGATCAAGGTATGTTGGAGCACATCGATAGGGTGTGGGGGTCTAGGCAAGTAAGGACATACTCCTTATAGTTTTCTGGTACCCAACAGCATGGGGGATGGTGGTGGTACCTGTTTTGTGGAGCAGTGGTCAAATTTGATAGGACCACTATTGTAGAATAAGATAGAGTGCTTTGGCTCTCCACCTGAGTATCCAATTTTAGAGGAGTCAAGATATCAGACCGCTCCTATTAGCCACCGAGAGCCAAACGTGGTGATTTCTAGATGGGGTAGGTGATCTTAAAGACATAGGATCCCAAGCATGGTTCTAAGTCTTGTACATTGAGATCATACCTTGTTACGATGCTTTCATACAAGGTACACTTCATTCTAGTCCAATAGCATATAATAATTAGACTAAAAATTCCAATAGTTAGTCAGTGATTTACTCTGATTAGTTGATTAATTATTCTTGTGCTTGAATTAAATGAAGAAGATTTTCATTGCCTTGTTGAGCTACTGAAACTTGGTTTGTATGCCCAGAGAGCCAATCATATGATGATTGTAAAGTGGAATCATATACTCAATTTGATAATGATAAAGGTAATTCCATCTATTATGTTTATCTCAATCATGAGATGATGACACAAACACAATAGATTTGTAAATAATGATGTTACTCAATGAAATATGTCTTCAGGTTGAGGACCTAAACAATGAGATCATATGTATGAATAGAGTACATACATTATTGCTATATCCCTAGTCAAATGTTGTTGTAGAAGAAAAATAGACAACAATAATACATAAGACTAGAGTTTGTGATGGTTGATGAACAAATGTCATTAGTCATGATATCTGATAACAAACCAAACACATAGGTACTATTAGAGAATAGTGTATCAGATAGACACACCTTGAGAGTGATCCATGGAGACCATGGAATGGTAGTCAGAATCAACTCTGATAGTGATGGTGATGATTGCAGTTCTTGGATCAAAAGTTACCACACTCATCACATGTTGTTCGATGTATCTAGACATCATCCAACACAACCTTGAATAAGAGTTGACATAAAGATATTGATCAGTTGCATTATGACCATGGGGATTGAGTGTAAATGATGTAGATGGGATTTGTCCCTCCTAAAATAGATAGATATCATGGCCACTTGATAAGAGAGATTAAGAAATGTATGACCATACTCATGTGATTGAGTATGTGATACGTGAGCTTACATGCATCTAATATAGTGCACTCTAGTTCAAGGAACATAGATTGAATGTTGAGAGGATGATGATTCCATGCCTCAAGTTTAATCTGAATATTAGAGACAAAGGAACTATATGATCATTATAACAATAATCATGAATTATAGGTTGACGTTATTCTCCAACTTTCCAAATTACTTGGGTAGAAATGTTGTGTTGCTAGATACCTCTCATTGTTTGTGATGTCAAAAATTGGTTGTAGACATTAACTACAAATGTAACTTGGGACCTATAGGGTCACACACATAGGATAGACTTGGAATATGAGTTCACTCATGAATGATGATTAACTTGATTACTCAAGTGTTTAGATATTCAATTTAAAAGATGTTGGTTGAAAATTTGACTGATAGAACTGTGCATTGACCGTTTCAAGTGTCAGGTCCATTTAAGTTACATTGGATGCATATTGGTTGAGCTGGGACATGAAATGATTGGATCACTTAGTGAACCAACAAATTCAAAGGTATGAAATGACTGGTTCACTTTGTGAACCACCCAGTTCAATGATCAATTTGATTGGATCAGGGATTGATATTGGAGTCATGTTGTGCATTAATCAAATATTAATTTCCAATACAATTGTGATTGGAAAACATAGTGAAATGATTGGTTCAAGGGTTGAACCAATTGTCTCACTTGTGATCTGACCATTCAGTAGTGAACCAACCGATCCAACAATCACATGTTCTTGAACATTCATGAACATCCTCTCTTCAACTCCCGCCCAGACTAGAAGTCCTAACCCTGACCCTTCTATATATAGAGGGGTATTAGAGGCCTTCAAGAGACACAACAAATAAGCTCTAACAATAGTTTTCCTCTCTAGTTGTGGTAACCATGAGAGCCCAAGCAAGTCCTCCCTGTTGAAGGGAGGGATAGAAAGGGAAAGACATCTGGGAGTGAAAGTCAACGCTAGTACGCTGACAAGAAGGGATAACTCCTTCTTGTCCATTCATCTAGAACGTTAGGTTCTTGATAGTGTACGTGTACTACTCTAGAGGCAAGGAGGCATTTTCCACTTGCTAGGAGGACATAGTCAACCTCTATCCATTGTGATCAACTAGGAGGCCGCTGCCGACAACTGTCCAGGTGCAACTTGAGAAAGAAGCACACTAAAATAAGCTTTGTCGCCAAACTTTCTCTAGGACTAGGTATATGAATTGCAACCTCTATTTCCCATTACATAGTTGTTGATGCAATCTATTGTCTAAGGGTAATATAGTAGTAAATGTTTTGTTTCCTCTATCATATCTGATGCCATATTTCCCAATGTTAAATTTCTAAACTATGAATATTACTAAATTTCTTAATATTGGTTACTATTGATTCTCTAGGCACTTAGCCCACATCTAATCAACCTACTAAAACACTTTTTACGTTAAGGACCAGCTTGACTAGAAGAGGTAGAAGCAAGTTTTCATCAAGACTAGAGAAGAGGTCTTAAGAAGAAGTAGTTAGTTTAGCTAGTTAGTCTCTTATCCTTGATCTGGGACATGTGAATGAGTGAGTAAGAAAAGAGAGAAATTTGTAACGAATTGTTCTTGATGTATACTAATGAGAACTCTTTCTTCTATCTAAAAGTCGAATTCTATGGCAATAATCAATGTCAATGATATCTGATGTTGCTAATCCAACAAAATACATGTTTCTCCAAGTTTCCTTATAATTAAAGAAAGGAAAAAGTTAAGACAACCTACATCTAGTGATAAATGAGTGTTTAGTTGTAATCCTACCTTGATGGCCCTAACCCTAGTTAGTGTTTTTAGGTCATGTTAATAATGGCTCTGATCTTGTTCCTCACCATGTTCACATCATCTTACTTCTATTTGCATATTCATAATAGAATATATTTGATTCAAAGTTGCACTTCAAAGAGGAAAATTCCTATTCTTATTGGTATCATACCACGTTTGTCCCTAACCTAATCTTAACCTATGATTTTATACCAAGAATTTGATGTGACCCAAACCCTCTATCCAAGGTTTAGGCCCACCAAAGAGGGATTAGACTAGCATTTCATTATTGATTGTAAATTGGAAAATTGCCATAACTTTATGTTTTAAATTACTAAAAGATTCATTCCTACCATAAAATAACATATTATTCAAGTATATCATCAGAAGTTAGCAATAGGGTTGACTTTTTCATAATAAGAAAGAATTATGACATAATATACATCATGTACAACTTATTCCAAATTGTTTTCATTCTTCACTCTCTCATTCCCATGATCCATAGGAAGGATAAGAGACCATATAAATAATCTATGTAATCCTTTCAAGAACTTATATGAACTAATCTTTATGAAAGATAGCTTCTAACTCCACCTACAGAGTTGGACCCTTGCTAGAAAAGAAATGTTTCAATAGCTTTTATGAACTACTGGATCAGTGCACTGAAAATCAATAAGAAACCATGATAAGTCAGATGTATAATTTAACAATAATTCATAACTCAAAATAATACATGAAGTATACTATCAGAAGATAAAACAATAATACTAATAATTTGACTGTGCAAGTAAATAGCTGAAGTCATGTATAATTTCTTTATATCTTTTATTTATACTCCTTAGACTCTCATTATGCATGCCACAACATGTCGAAGACATGAAGCAAGCTATGATCTCAGTATACAAGACTTATAGTAGGCTCTCGACTGTAGGTGTACTAACTAGCTACCCGATCTGTAGTGAGCCTCATCAAGTCTGGCATGGGTGGCTGATATTAGCAACCAGATGAACTGAATTCCACTAAACCTGGGTACTCAAGTAGAGAGTCAAAGAATTTTGTCTTTTCTACCTGCATCAAAGGTTCCACAATGACTTCCTAGTTGAGGAGGAGTTGAACTAGGTACCATCAGAATCTCCAATTAATGTTGGGAACCTCATTAAAACTTTACTACACTGAGTACCAATAGAGTCTTTACTTAATTTTGGGTAGTTTATTATTTTAAGGAGTGTGTCCTCACTAGGCTTAGATTCACATATTCCATCAGTATGCTCTAGCTACCTCATCCCAGAGTCAACTTGTTAGTATGCATGCTTCCTCCTTCACAGTGTAGACCTTCATGATAAATTCTATAGTTCTCAGGGCATTTAAAAGTCTAGTGAATCTTTACTTTGAAGAGGATATTCCATTTATGTTATTTCTCCTTTTAACCTATAGTTCTCGGGGCATTTATAAGTCTAGTGAATCTTTACTTTGACAAGCGATATTCTGTTTATGTTACTTCTCATCTTAACCTTGTACAAAGGGAATTTAAAACTTTTTTTGGTCGGCAAGGGAATTTAAAACTTGACATCAATAAATCACTAGAATGTATATATGAATAAAGTTAAAATCAATAAATGTATGTACTGAATAATCATTTAGATATTTTGTTCACGGGACATCATATGCATCTGGTCAACAAAAATTATAATGCCAATCATGAATTCATATCAATTCCTTTAATCGTAGAAATTTGGCCAAACTCGGTATTCTAGTGCCTTAAATTCTATATTTAAAATTTACATGTATCCTAACAATTTATTTCCTTGAATTAAAAGAATATATATTAAAATACAGACATGTTGTAGCAAATTGTGTTACAACTAAAATCTAGCATTTTGGATCAATAAAATGTGTGATAGTTATCATCTAACAGAACAGTATAAATTCTCTGTGCTACTAGGCATAGTTCCTCATAAATTAATGTTTTGAGGTGATTTTTGACTTGCATGTACATGATCTTATCTTACCGATCTCATGTTTAAACTTAGTGGATGTGAATCTTAGTCTGTTAATGCTTGGATTTGAGCTCTACATCTCAAAAATTGGTTTTGAACTGCCTAATGGTAGATGGATTGTACTAAAGAAAGGTTGATGGTGGTAGAAGATAAAAAAGGAAGGTCAAGAAAAACCTTCAATTTATGTATCTTAGATTTCTATATAGGGGAATAAGAAGAAATATATGGTTAAAACTTAGTGGATCAAGACTAAGGTGAAACCATTGGTTTTCACCATTCAACATGTTCTTCTTCACATTCACCCTAAGCATTGACTCTACTATTGCTCTTTTTGTTGGTATAGGTTTTTAGGAGGGTGTAAGTTGTAACAACAGAGATGAAACACTTTATTTTTTCAATTTTCATCAAGTATATATATGGATTGATGCATTTTGTGATTGGTAGAGATGGGATACACCATAGGGAAACCTTCAAAAAGTAAGATTTTGGAAGGAAAACCTTCAATAAATGTTTTGTTGGGTGTCTCCTTTGGCAGGTGAATCATTGGTATGCACGATAGGTAGTTTACGTGACTGCTAGATTACAAAATCATCAATTTATGTTCATCAACAAAGCATTTTATTGGCAAACTATTAGTTGGTGGCATATAGTAGAACCATTAGTTGGTAGCCTCTCCATTGAACCATATGAAGGCGTTCCCCCCTAAACCATTACAAGGCACTTCCTTACTAAACCATCAATTGACAACCAGTGATTAAACCTATAGTTGATCAATCAATGATTTCCGAGATAATACCTACATAACCATTGGTTGACAACCCATGGTTAACCAACAAGAAACTTCAAAACATCATAACTCCTTCATTTGAGCTCTGATATGATTATTTCCTCTTGCATTGATTTTATATTTAAAATTGTACAGTTCTACTAAAAATTCTTGATAAAATCTTGTATGATAATTTTTTTGTAATTATTTATTAAAATTTTCTCCATTCTATTTTGTGAATAATGTCTACTACAACTTCAATTAAATATTTAACATATAGTCAACAACTAACATTGCTTATCATGAAATAATCTAAAATGAACTAAAACATAATTAACAATAGTTAATACAAAGAATCAACAAGGGTCTATAGAACTAAAGGAATGTCTTTAATCCTCTCATTATTAAGTAATCAAGGTGTGTGTTGTAACAAGTAATCAGAGATCTTTTAGTGAGGGAACAACAATTATCAATATAAATATAAGAAGGTTGTGTTTTGCTAGTGTTCTTCTTAGAGTCAAAGTAGGTCATATGTTTAAGAACATAATGATCCCATTTGACTTTTGTTCCCTTCAAAAGATAGTAATTGATTAGAACAATGTTTGTTCATTGTTTCTTTTGGTGGACTTTGCAATTCACTATAAGTGCAATGAGTCACTTCATGGTATATATCAAAGAGGAAGGTACAATGTATTTTGTTGTGTAGGTATGGGTAAACTTCTTGAGGAACATGTGGATGTTAGGTAGAGTAAGCCTAGGATCAAAACCATGTAGACAAGACTGGTCGAGTTGTTGAGATAGTTTTGCTTTCAAGTGCATCCCATGGTGTTTCCACTGAGATGGGAATTTAAGGAATCCTAATAGATTTCAAACTAAATCCCTAGGACCATGGAGGAGAGCACAACATGGGCCTCGAATGGTGGAACCATGGTATTGTAGTTCCATGTAAAATTACCATAGAACTCATCTATATCCTTTTTGTAAATAGTGGTCATTGGAATAAGAAGACATTCATGACACAACACACTATGGCATTGATCCAAAAATACATCCTTCATATATAGTGCTCATATATATGCCCATACAACAAATCATATGATGATTGTAATAGCATAATTTGTAAATAATTTGGTCAATAATAGAAGGCAAGCTTCCAATTTATTCTGGTTCATTCAGTTATAAGATAATGATGTAACATACTAAATGTCTAGAAAATGATATTACTCAAAGACGTATGTCTTCAAGTACATGGCTTGAATAGTGAGATCATACATAGGTTAAGAATATATTCATTCTCATTATGTCCCTAGTCAGATGTATGTGTGGAATGTAGATAGAAAATAATAACACATGAGACTAGAGTGTGTGTTGGTTGATGACAAAATCTCATTAGTCATAATATGTGATATCAAACCAAGCACACATACACATGTTATAGAATAGTGTATCTGACAGACCCACCATGAGACCGACACATGGAAGCCATTATAATGGTAGTCATATTCAGCTCTCATAGTGTTGGTGGTGATTGTGGTTCTTAGACTTGAAGTCACTACACTCATCACATGTCGTTTGGTGTTCTCTAACATCATCCACTGTAATCTTGAATAAGGGTTATCATAAAGGTGATGATTGGGTACACTATGACACATGGGGATGATGGTGAGTGATGTAGATGGGATTTGTCCCTCCCATAGGAGCATGATATCCTAGGCCTCTTGATTAGCAAGACTAAAAAAATGCATGTCCTTGGACATGTGAGTCAATATGTGATATTGATCTTACATATATCTCAGACAGTCTGCTCTAGTTCAAGAAACAAGATTAAATGTTGAAGAGGATGGCTTCTCCATGCCTTGAGTTCAATCTAGATATGAGTGACAAAGGAGCTATAAAACATTGTAACACCATACACATATGACATGTTGAAGTTGTTCTCCAACTTTTCATTTACTTGGGTAGAGATAATGTGTGACTAGACACTTCTCTTTACTTGTGATGTCATAATTTGTTGTGGACATTCATTGCCAACATAATATATATATGGTCACACACATAGGAATTCACCTAGAAGAGGAGTTTATCCATGGATGATGTTTAAGTTGATTACTAAATATGTTTAGTTATTCAATTAAACAACCAATTAACTGACATGACTCAAAACCATCAAGTTCAAGTGTTGAACCAACTGGTTAGAGTGTCAGGATGATTGGAAAATGAATTGGTTGATTTATGCATGAATCAGGGCACCAACTGATTGGATCAATGGGTGAACCAAACAACTCAGGTTGGTGAGATGATTGGTTCACATAATGAATCGTTCGGCTCGGTCATACCAATTGAAGCTTTTGGTGATTTTCTTAATTCATGAGAATAGTTGATCATTTCACTTTGTTCAATTTGATTGGAACAATGATTAATGTTGGACATTAATTGGAAATGAATTGTGATTATGGAAACATGTAAAATGACCAGTTCACTGCATGTACCAATCATCTCACACTACCAATCGATCGGTTACCGATGAACTGATTTATCGCAAGTTGTGAAATTCATGGAAATTCTAGACCATTCTACTCCCGCACAGACTGGGAACCCAGATGCTAACACATCCTATAAACAGAGGGGTATTGGGGGCTTCCCAACACACACAATGGAGAATCAGTTGGTCTGAAAATTGTTGTCCTCTTTGGTTGTGGTAACTAAGAGAGCCCAAGCAAGTCCTACCTGCCTAGGGAGGGATAGAGAGGGAGAGAAAAATAAGAATAATTGTGGGAGAGCAAGTTGGTGACTAGTACGCAAATAGAAAGGGATAACTCTGTCTAGTCTATTCTAGTAGAATGTGATAACATCCAATTATGTGTATATTATATGCTTTATCTCATCCTTATTTCTCTCCTAATATGTAAATTTTTATTCACTTTCCTCCTACCTTGCACATAGTTACTCTCTCTACCCCCTCTTGAAGGTAACCAAAACATTTTCATGTACGTATGATCAAAGAATAGAACCCCCATCGGTTTCCACAACCGATTGTCAGTTTAGGGAGAACAATAACATGATGATCGAATCTCAGCCAATGACCCCATGGGCAAGTCTGCACCCACGTCATTTGATGTCAGATGGTTCAACGCTCCCTTTGGTTATCACTACCATTCCTCATTTAGTGGACAAACCACATCATCTATAGATGGTCCGGTGGGCTGATCAACTGGTGGATATGCACATCCAACAACCGATGGTTGTGTGGATTCATCAAGCGATGGCTAGCCTGCACCAACACATGATGGGCACTCATATCTACCAACTTATGGACTAGGAGGATAATCAACCGGCGGCCAATCTACGTCAGTAGTCAATGGTTAAGAAAATGCATCAGGTAATGGTCACACAGTCCTCACCAACCGATGGATCATATGCCCTACCAACCGATGGTCCAATAGACCTACATACTAGTATTTCATCTTCACGATCATCTGATGGATACCATTTGATGGAGGCACTGACAAAACTGTCACTCAAAGCCATTGGACACATGATATGAGGAGGGTATCTCGTACGTTTGGGGTGCTATTAAAGGACCCCCGTACTAGCACCTATATATAGAGGACCCCAACAACACACAAAGGGTTGCACATTTTTTCTCAATACATCGAAGTGTTTCCGAGGAAAAAGATCATGATCGCCTGTCACCACTGCCATAGGTTGGAAGATGAGGAGGATGAGATCCACTATCACTCTCTCCCTTCCCATCCATTACCACTGGTCGAAGAGATCCCTTGACAGATGGATAATAGAAACCAGATCTCCATCACCACTATGCCAAGTTTGTAGAAGGAGGATTCAACCATCAGTTGTGGCCACCCTCTGGTCAAAGTTGGTATATCCCATGTTTCCCCTTCTCCCATAGTTCTCATTCTCTATCCTTAGCTCCTTCTTCCAGTAGTGTTTCATGTCTCTGTTCATTTTTAGACCCACAATGCTATCCTTTAAAATGGATGGTTAAACTCATAGATTGGGTTAAGACTAGCCCCTAAGGCTCTCCCATCATGTATATACTTACATCCGTTTGAATATATATGCTCTTGGGAATGGTTATCTCCATACACTTGTTCTTATTTCTTCACTTGCATGATTAGATACCATACAATGATGTTTGATTGTTAGTGCCTCAAAAGAGTAGTGATAGCCTTATCTAGTGTTATGGAGTTTCATGAATGTATGAAAATGTTGGAATGCTAAAGCTATTGTTCATATGGTTATGTTTGTGATTGTTTGTTTTCCATCTCGAGAGAGAGAGACAACATTATAATTTAGATCTATCTTAAGCTTGAGAGATGAGGGAATAGACATATATGATGATTTCTTATAACCTTTCTAATAGCATACAAAGGGTGTGAGCATTGCATGTTGGTGAGAGATATTAGTAGGTGAAACCTGATCCAAGTTCCCAACCATATTTGTTACAACATGTTTGCCTTTTGTTTTCTTGCCCATTATTTTACTTGTTTTGCTTAGTTGAAGTGACATCATTCCTTAGGGAACACCATATTAATATACTTGCTTGATTGGTGTAACTAAGACAAGATTCTAAGTTCTTATCACTCACCCCAATTACTACATCGGACCCCATATAATAGTTGAGGGGGGCTTAGTATTGAACTATAATTTTAAGAGTCTGACTACTCTAGATCTGCTCCATTTTAGATGTGTGATTTAGGCTAGTCATAATGATAGGAATTCTAGGTGGTCTGTGTGGAATTCTCTAGAGGTGTGGATACTTTTCCTTCTAGGAGAACAATATCACCCTACAGTCTGTGGAGGAGCTGTTGCAGACACTGTTTGAGTCTACTGTCTGTGGTGGAGACCAAGAGCTATTGTAGACGAGTCTTAGTGTAACTAGGAGCATTACATGACTAAAATGATGAGGATATGTTGCTAAAATTGCTCCAAGACTAGGTATATCCTCGAAAACGTTCTTCCCATAATTTAGTTGTTGACGCGATCTGCTAGATTATGGGGAATATCGTAGTACAAAATTTGTTTCCACTGCCTATTTTGTAGACATATTTTCCTACAGTGGTATCAGATCCAACATCAATCTACTATATTTTGGGATAATCAATATGATCATATTTTGGTTTTATCATTTATTTATTGGATACAATGAGAAGAAATTTTGTCTAATCAAATACCACACATATATATGCAATTAACACACGTCGCCCTAAAAGTGAGTTTTGATGGTGGATGTGTAGCGCAGTTATGACCAATAACCCTAATTATCCATGCATGGATGTGTGGTTGGTTATTTCTATTTCAAATCGGTTTGCATTTTGAGCTTCTACCTTATATTCTAATTTTAAAAGTATTATTCTCTCCTACCTTTGCTCCCCTCAAATGTAACTCAAGGTTTCTCTATAATCATATAATAGTAGGATAGTTTATTTTCATGTTACGACAAAGAAGAAGATGTTCAGAGAAGACCGACTAACTATCTCAAAGGCAATCCGATCGAATGTCAAAATGAAGAGGACCAACGAGGATGAGCCAAACTGATCAGCTGGTGGACCAAACCGATCGACTTGAGGAGCCAGAAGATAGTGGAACGTAGACCAGACAACTGGTGAGATGACCAACTGATCGGCCAAGAGTCGAGCTGATCGATTTAAAGGTTGAACCAATCAACCCATATTGGCAAGCACAAATCTTCATCAACAATCAAAATGCTCATGAAGGAGACGCCCCTGTGACTTTCACTAGAAAAAAGCCATCTCTCAACCCCCATTTTGATGACCTTCTGGATCGGGCTTGCACCCATTGTCCAAGATTCCCCACTGCTGCCCCCTGAGGGAGTCCGGGCCGTGTCTCAGTCCCAGTGTGGCTGATCATCCGAAAAGACCAGCTAAGCATCTTTGCCTTGGTCAGCCTTTACCTAACCAACTACCTAATACTACGTAGGCTCATCAAACATCACTTTGTCAGCTTTCTTCAGGATTTGTACATGTGATGTAGACCATAAGTTGTGGTAATTCCTTGTGGCTCCAAGGAATTACATTAGGATGGCCATAACTATTGCTTTTTGTTTATGGCATGTTTTGGTTGTGGGATATAGCGTGTATATGATATGTACTATATATGTGGTGATTGGCTAAAGTATAAGTATTTATAAATACAAACTCCCTCAATTAAATATTAAGTCATAGATGTTTTCCAAAAGAGGCACACATGAAAATTTTGATCGAATAAGCATGAGCATCAAGGGTAGTGCACTGTCTATTTCGTGGACGTGTCATGGTAATGATCTGGGCCCACCAAGCGGGGTGCAATATTATCGTGTCAGATTTTTTTCAAGATTAACTATGTGGTCTTAATGAGATTAAGCACCAGAAGCATGCAGATGATTTTGGCAAGGAGTTGCACATCTCATCTATCCAAGAGTTGCATATGATTCAATTGGCAAAAGTTGTTGACCTTGATAATTGATTATGGACGTTGGCATTGGCTGGATAATAGCTGAATTATTTTGGATCTTAGCCCACTATAATATTGTACGATGCAATATTTTAAATTGGTATAAGATGGCTATAAATTTGAATATAATAGTGTTAGTGATAATTAATTAAAGCCCTAACTGATATCGTCAAATTTTCTAATCAAATCAAAAAGGATTTTTGACAAAATGTAAATTTTCTCTGGTAGAATCAAATGACGAACAAATTAGTATTATGATCAGTCCTTAGGAAGGACAACCTTGACAAGACAAATTTCCATGAATGGTTTTGGACTTTGAGAAGGGTTCTCAATGAAGAGTGCAAGCTCTATGTCCTTAATAAACCAGTGCCAACAATACCTACTCCTGATGCGCCTAGGGCTAAAGTGGATGCTTACTGGAAGCATGCCAATGATGCCTTGGACATAAAATGCCTTATGCTAAGCTGCATAAATTATGAGTTGCATGAGTAATGTGAGGACATGGGGATTCTTGAGATGGTGACACATCTTGAAAAAGTAAACCATAATCTCACAAGCAAGAAAGGGACAATGTCATAAAGGTGCTCTTCGAGTGTAAACTGATAGAGGGAATCATACTAGCACAACATGTACACCATATGATTGGACATTTATCATATTGAATAACTCGGATACTCTTTGACCAAAGAGTTTTATGAAATCATTGCCAGAATCATATAGCCACTTTATTACATGTTACAATGTGAAGAATATGACCATACCGATGTCAGATTTTCTTGGTATGCTGATTTATGCCAAAGCAAGAATGAACAAGGACAAACATGTAATAGTGACAATAGAGTCGAGTCCAAGGATGAAAGAAAATCCATGAAGAGGTCTAAGGCCAAGATGCAATCCAAATCTTCAACACTCAAGATGAGGAGAAAGAGATGTATAAGAGGAAATTATCCTTTGTACTTGATGGCATTCAGGAAGAAGATGGGGATACATATCTCCACATCAGGTATATACATTATTGAGATAAACTTATCTACTTCTTCATCATGGGTACTAGATGCCAGATGTGGATTTCACATATACTCGAATATGGAAGATCTGAAAAGAAGTAGGCCTTTAGGAAATGGCAAGGTGGAAATGTGAGTTGCAAATGGTGCTAGAGTTGTAGCCACTATAGTTAGAACATGTAGTTTATATCTACCCATGAGTATTGTAATATAGTTAGTGAACTACTTTATGTACCTTCCATAAATAGAAACATCATGTCTATATCTTGTATGGACAAGGATGCATATGAATTTCATATTAAGAATGGACGATGTTCTATTTCAAAAGATGGAATCTTTTATGGCAGTTCTCTAATGTCTTAAGGTCTTTATTTTGCTAGATCTAAAGAAATATGTGTATTAACGTAAATACCAAAAGACTAAAACTCAACAACTCAAACAAAACATACATTTGGCATTGTCGTCTAGGGCACATAAATGAGAATCACATATCTAGATTCCATATAGATGGTTATCTAGACTGATTTGTTTTCAAATCAATAGATCATGTGAATTTTATATGTTGGTAAAGATGGCTAAGACCCCTTTTGCTGGAAACAATGAGAGGGCTAGTGATCTATTAGGACTCATACATACTTATGTATGTGGACCTTTTAGAACAACTACTAGTGGTAGGTATAAATACTTCATTACCTTTACTAATGACTTCAGTAGGTATGGTTATGTTTATTTGATGAAACATAAGTCAGAAATGCTTGATAGGTTCAAGGAGTTTATGAATGAATTACATAACAAAATAGGAAAAAGTATTATGGAACTTCATTCTGATCGAGGTGGTGACTACTTAAGCCAAGAGTTTTAGGACCTTCTTAGAGCCCATGGGAATGTATCTCAATGGACTCCACCTGGAACCCTTAGAATAACTATGTGTCAAAAGAAGGAATCACACATTGCTAGATATGGTGTGATCGATGATGATTTAGTAGAGCTTTCAATTACCTTCTAGGGTTATCCTCTTGAAACCTCTGTGTTTACACTAGACCAAGTACCATCTAAATTGGTTCAAAAGACACCATATGAGATATGGTATGGGAAACGTCCCAATGTGTCTTTTATGAACATTTGGGGATGTGAAGCTTATGTAAAGAAAACGTTTCCTAATAAGCTTGGTCCTAAATTTGATAAATGTGATTTTTTTTTTATATCCTTAGGAGACTAAAGTATTTTACTTTTATTCCCTATCTGACAATAAAGTATTTGTTGCTAGAGATGTTGTACTCCTAGAGAAGCAATTCATTTCCAAAGGAATCAGTGGGAGGGAAGTGGAACTCAAAGAGGTTTGAGACTAATAAGAAAACATTGAACCAACAGATGAATAAGAGGAGCAAAGAGAATCACAAAGTATTGTTGAATCTCAAATTCCTCAAGTAATATAGGTACCTCATAGATCTAATAGGATACGCCTTGAACCTGAGAGATTTGGATATCTTATAACTCAGGAAGGCAGTGAGTTGGTCATAGATGATGAGCCAACAACCTATCTAGAAGCTATTGAGGGGCCAGAGTCTGAGAAATGGCTTGAGGCCATGAGATTTGAGATGGAATCCATGTATACCAACAAGGTATGGACCTTGGTGGATCTACCTGAAGGGGTGAAACCCATAGGGTGCAAGTGAGTATTCATGAAGAAGACCGATATGGATGGTAAAGTACAAATGTATAATGGAAGATTGGTTGCAAAAGGTTTCTGACAAGGTCAAGGTGTTGACTATGATAAAACCTTTTCTCTAGTGACTATGCCAAGTCCATCAGGATCATGCTTGCAATTGCAGCTTATCATGACTATAGGATTTTGGCAGTGGATGTTAAAACCACATTATTTAAAGGGAATCTACTTAAGGATGTGTACATGACACAACCTGATTATTTTTATAAATTCAAAGGATGCAAATAAAGTCTATAAGATACAAAGGTCAATTTGTTGATTGAAGCAATCATTTTGGAGCTAGAATCTTTGTTTTAATGAGTCAGTCAAAGAGTTTAGCTTTAATCAAATGAAGATGAACCTTGTCTATAAAAGAAGGTAAGTGGGAGCATAGTAACAATCCTCATATTGTATGTAGATGACATACTATTGATGGGGAATGACATCCCTACTTTACAAAAGGTAAATACATGATTGGGAAATACATTTTTATGAAATACTTGGGAGAAGCATCATACATCTTGGGGATCAAGATCTATAGACATAGATCTAGAAGGCTTCTTATATTAAGTCAGAGCACATACATTGACCAAGTGTTGAAGGGGTTCAACATGGAGATCTCAAAGAGAGGAAACCTACCCATGGTAGATGGAGTTACAATCTCTAAAGCTCAAAGCCCAATTCTTCTAAAGAAAAGGAATACATGAGTACGCTCCATATGCATCAAGAATTGGATCAATCATGTATGCAATGTTGTGTACCTATCCTGATGTCTCATATGCCTTGAGCATGACAAGCAAATATTAGTCAGATCTAGGTGATGCACACTGAACAACAGTGAAGAACATCCTTAAGTACTTGAGAAGGACTAAGGATCCGTTTCTTTTCTACAATGAAGAGTAAGAGTTGGTGGTAAAGGGTTACACTGATGCAAGCTTACAAATTGACAAAGATGATTATAGATCACAATCACGATTCATGTTTTTCATTAACAACAGAGTTGTAATCTAGAAGAGTTCCAAGCAAGGTATATTTTCCAATTCTATAATAGAGGCTGAGTATATTGCTATACTGGATGCATCAAAGGAGGTTGTATGTATCAAGAAGTTCATCTTAGAACATGGGGCTGTTCCAAGCATCAGTGATGCAATTGAGCTATATTTTGACAAAAATGGAGCTATTGTACACACTAAGGAGCCTAGATCGCATCAGTGCTCAAAACATATACAAAGGTAGTTCCATCTCATATGAAATATCATACAACAAGGTGATGTGAAGATTTGAAGAGTACCAACTAAGAGAAATGTTGGTGACCCCTTGACAAAGGCTCTTTCACAGCAGAAGCATGATGATCATGTTAGATCACATGGGATAATATTCATAGGTGATTGGATGTAAGTGCAAGTGAGAGTTTGTTGGAATATATACCCATAGAGAAAATTATATGATGATTATAATGACATAATTTGTAAATGATTTGATCAATAATAAAAAGCAAGCTTCCAATATATTCAGTTTCATTTAGTTATGAGATAATGATGTAACATAATAAAATTCTAGAGAATTATATTAGTCAAAGATGGATGTCTTCAAGTATGTGACTTGAACAATGAGATCTTATGGATGTTAGGAGTATATACATTATCATTATGTCCCTAGTTAGATGTAATTGTGGAAGGTAGATAGACAACAATAACACATAAGACTAGAGTGTGTGTTGGTTGATGACATAATATCATTAGTGATGATATGTGATATCAAACCAAACATAGAGATACATGTTAGAGAATAATGTCTAGGGTATACCCACGATCAGACTAACACAAGGAAGGCATTACAATGGTAGTCATAGTCAGGTCTCATAGTGTTGGTGGTGATTGTGGTTCTTAGACCTGAAGTCACTATACTCATCACATGTCATTTAGTTTTCTTTAACACCACCCACCATAATCATGTATAAGGGTTATCATAAAGGTGATGATTGGCTACACTGTGACACATGGGGATTACTGCAAGTGATGTAGATGGGATTTTTCCCTCCTATAGGAGCATGATATCCTAGGCCTCTTGATTAGGGAGACTGAGAAATGCATGACCATGCACATGTCAATGAATATGTGATATTAAGCTTACATATATCTCAAACAGTATGCTATGGTTCAAGAAACGAGATTGAATGTTGAAGAGGATGACTACTCCATGCCTCGAGTTCAATCTAGATATTAGTGATAAAGGAACTATAGAAATAATATAAAACCATACACAGATTGTAGGTTGAAGTTGTTCTCCAACTTTACAACTACTTGGGTAGTGATGAGGTGTGACTAGAGACCACTCTTTGCTTGTGATGTCATAATTAGTTATGAACATTCAGTGCCAACGTAATATGGGACCTATAGGTCACACACATAGGAGCTCACCTAGAAGACAAGTTTATCCATGGATGATGTTTAACTTGGTTACTAAAGATGTTTAGGTATTCAATTAAACTACTAATTAATTGATTGGAATCAGAATCATAAATTTCATGTGTTGAACCATCTAGTTAGATTGTCAGGTTGATTGGTAATTGAATTGGCTGATTTATGCATGAATTGGGGAACCAACTAATCAACTCACTAGGTAAACCGATAAACTTAGGTTGGTGAGATGACAAATGAATCCATCATACCAACTGAAGCTCTTGGTGATTTTTCTGATTCATGAGAATAGTTAATCATTTCCCTTTGTTCAATTTGATTGGAACAAGGATTAATCTTGGACATTAATTGGAAATGAATTGCAAATTCAATTGCGATTAGGGAAACATGTGAAATGACTGGTTCACTGTATGAACCAATTGTCTCACACTACCAACAAATCCGTTCATCAGTGAAACAACAGGTTCACTTGTCACAAGTTGCAAAATTTAGGAAATTCTAGACCCTTTTACTACCACACAGACTGAAAACCCAAACCTAACCCCTCCTATAAATAGAAGGGTACTATGACTTCCCAACACACTCAATTGAGAATTAATTGCTCTGAAAATGGTTGTCCTCTCTGGTTGTGGTAACCAAGACACCCTAAAAGAGTTCTACTCGACTAGGGAGGGATAGTGAGGGAGAGAACAACTGAGAATAATCGTGGAGAGAAAATTGGTGACTATTACGCCAACAGAAGGGGACAACTCCTTCTTGTCTGCTATAGTAGAATGGTAGGAGTTATAGGTGGTCCACTTGGACTTCTCTAGAGGCATGGATAATTTTACTGCTAGGAGAACAATGTCATCCTATAGTCTGTGGAGGTGCTACTGCAGACGTTGTTCAGGTCTGCTACCTATGGTGGAGACCGCAAGTTGTTGTAGATGAGTCTAAGTGCAACTTAGAGTGCTACACGACTACAACAATGAGAACATGTCCCTGGACTTGCTGTAGGACTAGGTATATCCTTGAAACCATCCTTTCCATCATATAGTTGTTGACGTGATCCTCTGGATTATGGGAAATATGGTAGTAAAATTTATGTTTCCAGTGCCTATTCTGTAGGCATATTTACCTACGTATAGGTCATTTAATATGATAACTACATAGACACAAAAAGGAAATGGAGTTCAAGGTAGAAGTCACTTATACATTTTCACAACTTGAGTGCTAATGAAAATAGCACCATCATATAAAACGCCATAGATCATGGAGGAGCAATAAGATTATCCAAAGAACCACCATCACCACTTCTTTTATGCATGTTGGATTCCATCTTGGTAAGAGAGGGAGAATAGGAGAAGAAGACCACCTTAGACATGGTAGGGTTAAGGATCTAGCTCGATTGGGAGAATAACAAACTAGTGGTAGGTCAGAAGAAGGTTTGGGCATGAGGAATAAAAACCAAGGACAATTAGTCGAGTTTCTCTAGTTGAGAGCGAGCAATCTGGATTGTCTAGCACCTTATTTAGTAATGACACAATGTTTTCAGTCGAGTTTGTGGGTTGGGTAACTCAGTCGATGACATTTGTTGTTCCTTCCTTGATCAAACCTTTTCATCTAGTTCACCCAAAACAAACTCGTCCAAGAGTAGTTGTCTCAAAATAAAAAAAGTCAACAAGTCTTAGAGACCTTTGTAAATGTAAAAAGTGAGCCTATAAAGCATGCAGATGATTTAGATGAACATTCTACTTATCGTTGGATAAAATTTAAATTTAAAATAAAAAGAATAAGCATATATATGTTAAAGCCCAAAAATTGTGAAAAAGAAATTCAAACATGGCATATTCAAACAAAACATAAGTAGAAGATAGGCATTCAAGGAAATGATAGAGGCATATATGAATACTCTATCTAAAAGACGTAGAAGAATCATCAATATTACTGATAAGAAATTTAGGTCAAATAAAATTGAAATGCTACATAGAAATGGTTTATCAAAAATACCCACAAGTTAATTTTTTGTCTCAAAATGAGTAATCGCAATGTGTTCATGGAAGAAATAATGTCGTACCTCTATATGTTTAGCTATAATATGCAATATCAGAATGTATGACAAGTTAATTTCACTAGTACTATCATAATAGATAGGAGAAGCATAACAAAATATATCAAAGTCTTATAGAATGTGCTTCATCCAAATGACGGGGAGAACAACTACCTACTACTATGTATTCAACCTCATCATTCTAAGAGTGATTATTTTTTTATTAGAGAACGAAGAAACAGAAGTTGTTCCTAGGAGGAAGCAAATTCCACTTGTGCACTTTCTATCATTTAAACACCTAGCATAATCCACATCATTATAGGTGGTTAGAGTAAAGACCTTGAATTAGGATACCATAAACCAGAATTTGGGACTTGTCTAGGTTCCTAAAAATCCTCTTCACCACTACTACCTAGGATTTTCAAGAGCTTTATTGAAATCTGGCACAAAAGACAACATTAAAAATTGCATCTTGTTTAGAGATAGTAAGATATAATAGAATACCTATCATACATCTATAGATGGTGTCATCGATGTTTTCTCCTTCTTCATTATTATCATGCTCGGTCGTGTCGGACATGGAAGTATCAATCAACTTTGTATTCTCCATCCCAAATTATTTCAAGAGTTTACTTGTATACTTTCTTTGATTTATGAAGTTACCCACCTTTGTTTTTTTTTTGAAATCCAAGGAAGAATATAAGATCCGTCATCATGCTTACCTCAAGTTTACTTTGCATGAGGGAACTAAACAATAAATAAAGGTCAGGATTAGTACCTTCAAAGATATTATCATTAAAAATTTAGTAATAATGAAACTATTAGAAGTGTGTTTCAAAAAGAGAGTAGAGGAAAATTTTCCCATGACATATCCATTATCAAATAAAAAGGACTTTGAGTTATCATACCAAGCTCTAGGGGATTTTTTGAGACCATAAAGAGATTTTGTAATCATTAGACATGATTAACATGCTTGTAATGTTGAAGCCAATAGGTTGAGCCACATAGACTTCCTTGCATAATTCTATATTTATAAAAGCACTTTTAACATTCATTTGATAAAGAAATAAATTCATTTGAATGGAAAAAGCATGTAGCATACAAATTGATTCTAGTATAAAAATAGGAGAATAACTTGTATCAAAGTCAATACCCTCCTATTGGTTGTAACCTTATGCTACTAAAATTTCCTTATTTCTTACCACTTTGCAATATTCATCTAGCTTGTTCCTATAAGCTCAATTGGTGCCAATGATACATCATGTTCAAATTGTGTCTAGTTAATAAATACTTACAATAAGTAAATCAATATAATATGATTATCTTGTTCCAGACATTTTGTAATGGTAGAACTTGATCTCCAGTCCTCTTACACTTAATGTTGTTCCTGAATGTGACATTTTGATATCCTTCAAATTGCCTTTGTATATTTTCACCGGATAGTGGCTTAGGTGGTGGGTGAAAATCATGTTCACCATAAAAAATTATTGTCATGTCTATAAGGATGATTCATTATAAGAAAACTTTAATGTAAACCCTAGCATTGTTTTTGTCCAAAACTCCAACTATTTTGATGAAGTCTCGAGATAACAATAAGGACACCCTAAATCTTGCTTCCCTTTCGTTCTCCAACTGGACAAGTTACCATATGCTAGGAAATCATTGATTGTCCATAAAATCATTACACACATAGTGAAATTCCTTTTGATATGTGCATCATAAGCTTTGACTCTAGGTTCCCAAAGTAGCTATAACTCCTCAATTAATGGCTCCAAGTATACATAGATGTCATTTCAAACTATATGTTGATCTGGAATCAATAAGGGCATCATAATAAATTTTTCTTTCATAAGAAGTCAGGGTGGAAGATTGAGTGGTGTCACCAACATAGGGAAAATGCTATGTGACACACTCTTAATGACAAATAGATTGAAATAATTAGTAGATAATTCTAATCTAACATTTTGTGGTTCAATAGAAAAGTCTAGATACTTGGCATACATAAACAATCATTCATTTGTGTCTGAAGAACAATGAACATGATAATCCTTGCCTTTTCTCTCAAATGGCCAATTCATATCTTTAGCAATAGAAGATGACATATACAACCTCTATAATAAAAATATCAAAGGGAAATGATACATGACCTTAATAGCTACCTTCTTTCCTAGAGTTTTGTATTGCCTTTCATTCCATATTGAGGCACCACATATATCAAACTTTTCTTTTGGAGCTACATCTTTGTGGAAGCTACATATTTGTGGAAAAACATGCAATCATTCATAAAAATATCTATACTAGTATGATCTAGTCCTAAATCTTTCACAATTGCATTTACTATTGAGTAAGTTTCTGGGAATAGACAATTCTCCTCTGGAAATCCTAATATAATCAGCTATAACAACTTTTTAGAAGAGTTGATTGGCCATCGAGTTTCATCCTTTAGATATAGAAAAGGAACCAAATTGGACATCTTTAAAAGAGTTTTACAACATATATAGAGGTTGATCATCCTTCTTGAGGATCTTGTTAAATTATTGTGCACTAGATTTGTAGGTTCCTCTATAGTTTTAGTAGCATTGTCATTGTTGTATCTCCCATACAGAACATATCCCCCAACATTTGATGTGTATTTTGGGCACTAGGTATGTTTGGTGCATAAACTAGTGTGCTTCTACAAATCAACTCTCCATGAAATGTCCAAACGTCATAGCTATGCACAAAACCTTTATGTAATACATGTGAGAATGCCTCTTCCTCTATCATATAGTATCAATTTAAGCATACTTTGAAAGGACACTTATATTTTCCTTGGTTAGTTAGTTTTTGGCGGATTAGAGAAAATTCAATGAGTTTGCTAACCCTACCTTGAATACATCAGTTTGCATTCTATTCCCAATATACATCCAACTCCTATCTACTAGAAAATATATCCACATAAGAATAAAATATAATAGGTTACAAATTCATGGAATAATTAAGCTCATTATTTTATGGTTTATCCTAATGTGGTGCTATTCAAGCATTCAGTGATGATATATCATGGAAATTTTTATTTTAACGTGCCTTCATGAAGAGTATTTTATCTATAGTTTTTAGATTTAAGAATAAGGAAAGAAATAAAAAATTTTGTTTGTTGACCATGGTGATGGAGGAGGAGAAATATTCCATGGTAAATTCATAGGAACATTTGGCATGTTTTTGTCCCCGTGGAAAGGCATGGTGTACCATATGGAGAAAAGTTTCTTTTTAGGGTCCACTACATATTTAGGTACGTATGAAAAAAAATTCAAATATATAGGATTCATACTTTTGGAGGATTTTTTTCAGTAAAAATATTTCCTCTCCTTATCCCCACACACATGTAACAAACATATTTTTTTAAGTTTTTCCCATCCCTTTCCCTTTTCTCGTGCACATGTTACCAAACAACACATTTTAACATGTTATTATTGTCACTTTTCCATGCCCCTTCTCCATCATTTTCCCCTTGACCATCTAATTTTCACCTTTTACCAAACACAACTTAAAAATGTCAAAAATGGATGGGGTGAAGATTCCATGTTTAAACTACTACTGAGACAGACAAAAAGGAAGACATGGGAAAAGCAATATGATCTTACCTAACAAACTTTTTGGTCTTCTTCATGTATAGCTTTAGGATGTCGAATTCTACTGATGGTACTCATCAATGTTAAAAAAAGATCAAACTGCATGACTTCTATGGCTAAATAAAAAGTAAAGGCAAGTTGTAGGTCAAAATTTTCAAGATAAGTTCCTTAATAAACCAAAGAAAGGAGAGACCATTGATCTTTAATGCTTCATAATGAAATTGTAGACTTGTGGTATAATGAGATCACTTTTAACAAACCTAATTAGCCCCAGGAGTGGGGACTCTTTGACATCATTGCATGTAACAATCACAACCTAAAGTGAATTTGAGTGTTTTCCTAATATAATAGGATTAAATAGATAAGTGAGGAACACCTTATGACTGTAGCAAACCATAATAGTTCTTCGATGAGTGTGGAACTCACCTTTATGTTTTCGATTTTAGTGATCTACTTCCACTAGTTGCCATTTCTTGGTCACTTACTGGTCATGGAAATACAGAAACTGTGGTAGATTGGTAATACACGGAGAGGCATGCCACTAGCAATGAATAAATCTATTAGCTTGGATTATGTTGCAGAGTGCTTATGGCCCGATAGACAAAATCTCACGGTGTCTTATAGTCCGACTGAGAAGATATCACTGCCTTGAGAGTTGAGATAGATAACACCAAAGCAAGGAAAAACAATGATCCTGCTAGCCTAGATTCATAGAGAGCATATTGCAGGGGAGACAAGTTGAGTGGTGTGTAGAAGACCACATACAAAGAACGGAACTGTTGGGGATGTTTTACCGATACACTCCCAGATTTGACAAAAACTTATTGTAGAAGTGTTACCAATAAGCATATAAACCCAAAGAATAAACACCAGATTTAACATGGAAAACTCTCCCCAAGGCAAGGAGAGAAAAACCACAGGACAATATTGGCCAACAAGCACTATGTAATTAAGATTACAACTCACACTTCCTGTATTTAATTACCCATAAATCTAGGTAGCCCTCCCCACACGAGAACAAAGATGAGGAAGAAGAGAATCACACCCAGTGTGTACAAAACCTCCCTCTTTACTTAATCTCCTCATGAGGCCACTGTCGTTGATGGGGACTACTTGATGTCATTGTGACCACTAACTAGGTCAGACCATTTCCTCTATGACAACACTACATATGTAACCACCAATTGCTAATTTGCTTCTAGGCAAAGTTGTTGGCCCTCTCTTATCAACCAAGAGAGTTGCTCTGTTAGTGCACCCAATGTGTCACTGACTGTTAGCTGCTACTTTGCTTCAAGGCAAAGTCACTGACCCATCTCTTCTTCAACCAAGAGAGCTCCTCCAGTTGTTCTTGTTCTCTGTCTACACAACCACAAAAGGCACCAATAAGAAACTAGAGGGATCATACCTCAACCGATAGGATGATCTCTATGGACTTCCTAAAGGCCTCTATTTATAGGCCCCCATGGTATGTGGTTGCAACTAGGAATCCTATTCCAATTCCTAATCCAATACCATGTTGCACATAGGAAACCATCTTCTTTCCCTTTTAGATTTGACTCCTACTAGGATTGGTAGAACAATCCAACTCCTACTCAAGTCCAAATCTAAATAGGCATGGGTCGGATCCTTTTCCTATTCCCAACAATCTCCCCCTCCGACCCATGAGGGAGACATTGTCTTCAACAATCATCTGGAGTAGCTTGTGAACCCCATCACTACCTGTGATAGATCCACTCTCCTCAATATCATCATCTTGTCATTTTCATCCATCTTCTTGAAGTCCCTTCATTACTTCTTAAGAAACTGAGTAGAAGTATCCTAGTAGCTATGCTTCTCTCTTCATGCGCACACTTGGAACTTTGTTGGCACCCCCTGACCGGTAAGTCAAGCTATACTGGATGAAAACATTGTTTCTAACTTTCTATACCAAGGCTCAAAAACCCTTTGATGATGCTTCCTTGGTCTTTGACCAAATATCTTGACAACTAGTCTAGCTTTATATCTGATATTGCTATAGTTTTCATCTCTCTTCATCATGTAAACCCACTTGTTCTTTAGTGTTCTCCGACCCTTAGGAAGCATCACAAGCTCATAGGTATCATTCTTATATAAATAAGACATCTCCTCCTACATCGGCTAATGCCACCATACTTTATCTCTATCAATTTGTGTCTCATGATAAGTCTTTGGTTCCCCCTGATCAGTAAGGAGAATATACTAAGATGTATGATATCTAGATGAAGGATGACAAACTCTATCAGACCGCCTCAGCTGCTGCTCTTAGGACTATGCCTGGTAATGATCTTGCTCCCCCTACCTAGAAGTCTCTAATTATGAGTCTAAATCACTCATCTGTGTATCTAGAACCGAAACAATCGATTTACTATCACTCTGCTGCTCAAGGTGATCCTACTACTGTTCTTCATTATCTGAAGACTCCACTGGTGAAGAAGTTGAAGCATCCTCATACTCATCATCATAGGAACTGTCACCTGATCCTGCAACTTCTACATCATCACGCTCAGGCTCTGTAATTGTCTGACTTTCACAGAATGTCACATCTTTGTTTTTGCTCATGATCTTTTCACAGGGTCCCATAACCTATAGCCAAACTGAAGATCTTCAAAGCCAAGAAAGATACATGGTACTGCTTTATCATTCAGCTTTTGCCTCTTTTCCTTTAGAACATGTGCATATGTCTTGCACCCAAATACTCATAGATGAGCATAAGATTCATCCTTGCATTCCATACCTTATGAAGTATATCAAAACCAAATGGAACTGATGGAGATCGATTAATCAGTTCAAAGGCAGTGCTCACTACTTTGCCCTAGAATATCTTCGGCAACTTTGCAGTCTTCAACATGCATCTAACTTTCTCCACTATGGTACAGTTCATTCTCTCAACTGTACCATAATGTTGTGGTGAGTCGAGATCTATCCTTTCATGTTGTATTTTGTGTTGTGCAAAGTAATCATGGAACTCCCTAGAGGTGTACTCTCCTCCATTGTCCGTGTAGAGACACTTTAGCTTTTTCTCTTTCTCTCGCTCCACCACATCTTGAAATTTTTGAAAACACTGAAAGACCTAATCCTTAGTCCTCAGCAAGTAGGCCCACACCTTCCTAGACTCATTATCAATGAATGTGATAAAATAACTATTGTCATCCAGTGAAACCACCTCAAATAGACTGTAGACATCTAAATGAACCAGTTACAGAAGTTGTGACTTCACCTTTGATCTTGTCTTGAAAGAAACACGTCGATGATTTCCTATTTCACATGCATCACATGAACTGAGATAAGTATCCTTGCCAGAAGGAATCAATATATGCTTTGATAAAAGCTTCAAGACATTCTTGCTCATGTGTCCTAGTCGTCTGTGCCATAGATCTGTCTAGTGATCCTCAACTTCATATATATGGCAACCTTTGAGCACCTTAAGCTGGGTCTTATACAATGTGTGACATAGTTTGCCCCACACAATAATCAAGGCCCCTTGGTGATCTTGCATTTCCCATCACCAAAATCTAGATGACAACCTTCTCTATCAAAAAATGAACAAGATATCAAACTCAACCGCAAATCTGGAATGTGATGAACATACTTCACTATGAGCGTACAATCGACACTTGTTTGAACACAAATGTCTTCAATCCCAATAATTTTAGAGAAACTGGAAATTCTCATGTTCACCCTCCCGAAATATCCCCTCTTGTATGAAGTAAAGAATTCCTTACTCGGTGAAGCATGATAAGAAGCTACAATATCCACCACCCACTCAGAATAATCATCCTCAACATGCAAACACTAGTCTTGGACTATCAAGGCCACATCGACGTCATCGTCTCTACCATCTAAGATTGTCGCTATAGTATTCTTCTCATCAACTTGATTGTCTTTGGCTTTAGACCCATGTTTCTTTTTCCAAACCTTACAATCCCTTTTAAAATGACCTGGGTTGCCACAATGGAAGAACCCTCTACTACTCTTAGACTTGGATCTTCCATGAAACTTCTTACGGTTTTGAGACTCACCACAACTCTTGGATCTTCCATGGTCTCTCGCTCTATCAATGCCTCTTCTCTTTGTGAAGTGCACCTCTAATCCCCTATCTCCTGAGGCTCTCTTCATTTAGTAGACTTCTCTTCACCTGGTCAAGTGTCAACTTGCCTTCCTATGTAGAATCGTTGACAATCACTATGAGCATATCCCAACTATTAGGTAATGATTTTAGAAGAAGTAGAGCCTGGAATTCATCATTCAGAACCATATTCATGGACCCCAGTTGATTTACATGGATTTTGAATTTATTCATATTCTCAGATATGCTTGTACCATCCTGGTACTTGAGGTTCACCAAATTTCTAATCAAAAAGTTTTATTTGTGGTAGTCTTCTACTCATATAACTTTTTAAGATTCTCCCACAAATCTTTGGCATGGGTCTCTTCTAAGACGTGATGGAACACAGAAATGTGAGGCACTTTTGAATTGTTCCAATAGTCTTCCCATTTGATTTCTTCCACACATCAGACATACTCTCTGGATTTTGTCCCTCTATCGGATCATACAGATCTTTGCAATAGAGAGTATCCTCCATCTTGGGTTTCCAAATTTGCCAATTTGTGATTTTCAACTTTATCATCATTGCATCTTCATCCTTCCCCATCTGGACCAGTATCTATAGCTTGTGTCTAATACCACTTGTTGGAGATGTTACACTGATACTGCCTCGAATATCACAAAAACTTATTGCGGAAGAGTTACAGATAAGTGTATAAACCTAAAGAATTAACACCAAATTTAACATGGAAAGCTCTCCCCAAGACAAGGAGAGAAAAACCATGGGGCAATGCTGACCAAAAAACACTATGTAATTAAGATTACAACTCATACTATTTGGATTTAATTACCCCTAAATCTAGGTAGCACTCCCCACACAAGAAAAAAGATGAGGAAGAAGAGAACCATACCCAACGTGTATAAACCCCCCTCTTTACTTGATCTCCTCAGGAGGCTATCATCGTTGTTGGGGATTGATTGATGCCGTTGTGACTACTGACCGAGTCAAACTATTGCTTCTATGACAACGTTGCGTCTATAATCGCCAACTGTTACTTTTCTTCAAGGCAAAGTCACTAGCCCTCTCTTATCAAACAAGAGAGTTGATATGTCAGTGCACCCAATGTGTCACTAACTATCAACAACTACTTCTCTTCAAGGAAAAGTCGATGACCACTCTCTTATTCAACCAAGAGAGCTCCTCCAGTTGTTTTTTTCCTCTAGCTCTTCTACCATAGAAGGTACCAACAAGCAACTGGAGGGATCACACCTCAATCGGTGGGATGATCCCAAAGGCCTCCCCTAAAGCCCTATTTATAAGCCTGCATGGTATGTGGTTGCAACCAGGAATCCTACTCCAATTCCTAATCCAATACCATGTTGTAGATAGGAAACCATCATATTTCCCTTTTAGATTTGACTCCTATTAGGATTGGAAACACAATCCAACTCCTAATCAAGTCCAAATCCAATTAGGCATGGGTCAGATCCTTTTCCTATTCACAACAACAATAGTAGAAAGCATATCATGGTAAAGAAACCATCACACAAGTGTTGATTCGTAGAGAGACAACTCACAGATGAGACAAACTCAGGGCACATATAAACAACTAAGATAGCGTTCTTTACGGTGTGTACAATAGAGTTTCTATTGGGGAGTGCTAGCTGTCAGGCGTAACTATTTATCTGATTTATAAAGCAAGTTTTAGACGGAAATTAGAGAGGGAAGTCTGCTAACATTGTCATGATGGACTATTGTAATTTATAATTTATATGTGAAGGAAAGGGGGTCATAAGAATCTTGGTATTATATTAAAGACATGATTTCCATCCAACACTTCCTTCCTTTTTTAATTTTTATTGAATGTATCATTGCTTGGGTGAGGAAGATATTGTCTGTAGTTTGTCATTCGGGTACAAATTCGACTGGAACAAAGATTTAGTTTGAGGCATGAAAAGCATTAGACATTTTACAATGATTTTTGAGACGAGTTTAGCACAAATATTATTGATAGAAATGGGGCGCAACTGGTTACAGTTGATTGGGTGTGTATCCTTTAGTGTTATACCTCTCTAAAGCGTATGATAAACTCAGATGGGCATTCATAGAAGACACTCTGTAACACATAGAGGTGCCGCCAAATTTTATCAACATTATTTCTTTTCTATGTAAACAAGGAAAAACTCAAATCATTTGGAATGAATAACTTCTCCCAGTGAAACAACCAAATCAGGGTATTCGACAAGGTGATTCGACATCGCCTTACCTTTTTGCATTATGCTTAGATCATCTATGCCAACATATAAATCAACTAGTTAGTGAGGGGAGATGGCTAGTATTAAAGGAAAAAATGGAACACCAATCATACACCTATGTTTTACAAATGACATCGTCTTGTTTGGGTAAGCATCCACAACACAAGAAAAATGGATGCTTAAATACATAAGGTAGTTCAGTAGAGCGTCATGATTACAACTAGAAAGAGAAAAGTTTGTTCTCTAGTTTTCCTCTAACATGTCAACTCATATCAAGAGATGAATCAGTAGAGAAGTAGGTTTTACTTACACAAAAAATTGGGTGAGATATCTAGGTGTTCCCATATACATGTTAGATGTAATAATCAATTGTTTGAACCTCTCATTAACTGAATGAAGGAACGAATCAGTGTATGGACAGCTAAGAGCCTCATCCTAGCTGGTCAGATCACACTAATTTACTATGTTATCACTTCCATGTTGGCATACATAATGCAGATGATGAAGCTTCCTACATGCATATGTAGCATGATAGATCAATTGGTGAGGCAATTTATCTAGAATGGATCAAACCAAGGCAGATACATGAGTAAAGTGGCGTGGAAGAAATTCATAACAATAAAATCTTAGGGGTGACTCAATGTCAAATTGGCAGGGGATCTCAATTATGCATTATTGATGAAAGTTGCATGTGAATACATTGAACATGGTGAGGCACCATTGCTTGAAGTAATAAAACACAAATATGAATGGAATGGTATGAGAATGAAATGAAGGGTCAAATTTATGGAGAAGTATCTCAGAGGCTATACCAACTATCCTAATCTAGAGCACAAGGTGCTTCATGCATGAAGAAGACACTCAGATGTGGAGAAACTAGATGCAAAGACAAAAAAATGAACCACCTCAATTCAGACAGAACATTCAACATGATCTAAAATATCTCAAAGTCATAACTGCATAGAAATGTGATGGCACTTGGGATATATATTTTTTGAAGGAATGGTTTCATGATAATACTATGAATCTAATAAAAAACATACCGGTCCCAAATCCTTCAGCTGTGAGGGACGATTGGGCGTAGAACCTAAGAGATAAAGGGATCCTCACTTTAAGATTGTCCTACAACAAGCTGATAAAGTAAGAAAGAACAGTGACTGAAGGCATTTGGCTAAGGGTATGGAAACTACAAGTAGCACAGAAGATAAAAACTTTCTTATGGGTGTGCCTACACGATGGTCTGATGACCAATGCAATAAGAAAGATCATCGACATGGTGAATGAACGTACCTATAACATACCAAAACCTTGGACCTAATACTATTCCAAGGTTGAGAGGTTAGAGATCTTAGTCTTTGGGCTTAGCCAAACAAGGATAAAAGTATGTTCATTAGTGTCTTGATTGAAACCCTAAATATGTTAATACATGAATTTAACACCCTAACATGTAGACATATAGGCAAGGAAGGCATGATACTTTCATATTAATCATAAAATTAATGAGGGGTACATAAGATATGTCACATGAGGTAATAATGTGAATAATGGGACAAGGTGTCCATAATTGAGAATAATGATACATAATTCAACTAAAATATGAAATAAATAAACTTATGTGAGATAATGATAGAATAAATTTGTTCTAGATCTTTCCTTAGCCTTTTAGAACAATGAAGAGGTGAAAAGATAATTAATAACTCTTTGAGCAAGGTAAAGTGATATTGAAATATTTAATAAGAGAAATAATGGTAATGATGAATAATGAGTTAAAATTTATATAAGGAGAACTTATTGGTTAAAAGTACTCAGATCCATTTTCTCTGGTCACTCTTTTTTGTGCTTTGTGAGACATAGCAAAGTTGTTTCTTGTATGTAGGACAACTACGGAAACGTATCTACTAGTCCAAATAAAACTTTTTTCATCCATCAAAAGGTTGACGTCAACATTAGCCAATGACAACATAAACGCAGGTACAATTCATGCTCTATATGTCCTATACATGCGCCGTTCCGTTTTCCATATTTTCTTCTTCCAGGGCAAGATTAGGAATGTAAGTCTCCGGAACATAGTCACAAATTCGGTATTCGACATACGTACGGTGGAGCTGAAAAATTCGGAATTCGGGAATTATGTGGGAAATTCGGATAAAAAAGGTAAAAGTACGGTCAAATTCGGTCAAAGTACGATCAACTATTCGGAAAAAAGTCGGCAAAAAATCAGCAAAAAATATATATATATATATATATATATATATATGTATGTATATATGTATGTATATATGTATAGATATATACATATATATACATATATATATATATATATATATATATATATGTATAGATATATACATATATACATATATATGTATATATATATACATGTATACATATATATATGTATATATATACATGTATACATATACATATATATACACATGTATATATATGTATATATACACACACACACACACATATATATATATATATATATATGTATACATATATATTACATATATACATATATACATATATACATACACATATATATACATATATGCATATATATATCTATATATATATATATATATATATATATATATATATATAGATATGTATATATATATATGTATATATATGTGTATATATATATATATGTATATACTTTGGACATATATATATATATATATATATATTTATATATATATATATATATATATATATATATATACACACATATGTATATACTTTGGACATATATGTATATATATATATATACACACATATGTATATATACTTTGCACATATATATACCACCGTACACTAGCGAATAAAACGGGAAAAAAACGTTTAAAACACGAATAAAACGGAAGTCGCGTTTAAAACGCGAATAAAACGCGAATAACGTGTATAATACGGCAGGACAATATTAAACGACGGTCACATACAGCAGCTGAATTATACACGTTTAAAACGCGAATTTTTGAAAAAAACACCGATTATTGTGACTATGCTCTGGAAGAGGTAGTCGCTTGATGACGTAATTTTTAGGTCCACGAGTGTTGTCCATCCAGCTCGTTGCACCTCCTCTTTCAGGACAGCTCCATCCGAACACATCCTAGTGCGGATATGAAACCTACCATCATTCTTTATTTCTTGAAGAGATTGGCTTCTCTATGATTTAAAAGAGCAATTGACAATGTGTCATGGCAATGTAGTATGTGTGAATCCCGTAATTTAAAAACCTCTCATAATGCATCGACCATCTCTCCCGTCATTCAACTGTTTGGATAGCTATGTTGTAGCTATGACCACCTTCCAGTATATTATAACAATTAGATTTTGTAAGGAAATAATAGCTACTAGCATCCTTGTTGCAACTTCCACACCTATGGACATCATAATAGGTGGTATAACACGCTCTAAGGTAGATAAAAGCAAAGCTCCAAGTTCCCCCATTAAGACGTTGTGACAGAACTAACATTGCCCGGAAAAACCTAGCCAAACTGGAGTTGCACCTTCTGCATTATAATGTTTAAATAGACATAACCTTGTCCATAAATTTGACTCCATCTAACTATGTTGAATAAGTTTTTGGTTGTTGATTGATGACCACCAGAAACACTTTTTCCAAACTACAAAATGAATGTTAGTACATCACAATCTTCTTGAATCACTATTATTACCGATTCTCTACTACTGCTGCCTTTAATGGATTAATGAGTATATTAGTGTATCGCTTAATATAGAACCACATACTCTAGTTTACACGTAAGCTTGGAAGCTTGGGGCACATGTTCTTGTAGAAGAATCCATGTTAGTCTCCATCATCAAGGAATGAGACAATGATTATAGTAGTTATATGTTTGATAAGGAAATGCTAAAATATGTATAAGTATCAAGTTGTGATTATGTCATGCCGTAATAGGGAAAAAATATAATCATAACGAGTTAATACAAAATTTCTTAAATACTATATAAAATAACCAAGGAGCATAGACTTCATATACTTGGGGGTGCAGAGTTATTCTTACCCACATACTTTATCACAAATCATAAGGAGCATCATAAAATGCCAAGGGTTACCCTACTCATTAATCATGCTCCCTACTTTTGCTAACATGTCATGACCCCACTTGTAAATCATGTCGATGTTGTCTTTTGTAGAATTAAGCCATGTTTTCCTTTGGAGCATGGAACAAATCTATAGAATTGGTCCTCTGTAATAAGAAAAATGAACCATGTTGGAGTGCTTGACTCTTCTAAGTGCCTTCTCTACCTTGTTCCAAAAATTGGGACTCTATTTGGTAAAGTTTCCTTTTCGACATGTAAGAAAGGGGTAATCTCTTTGTCTTACATTTTGTTAAGTACTTACCAATTGGATGAGTTCCATAAGGACAAATTTTCTAATTATAATAATATCTTAAATTTTCATCACAATAATATGACCACAACTATGGTATCCTACATGCACCATTAACCCTATGACTTAGTCCGGGTTGATCATGTGAGGCCCTACTAGATGCTTAGTTTGTTTTTGTGAATAATATGATACTAATCATTACGTGGGTAATTATTGATGAATAAAAGAGCGTCTATCGGTCACCAAGAAATAGATAATGACCAATAATCATATTCAATCAATAATAGATAGAAAGATTTATCGGGAAGAACTTGGGTTACTGAAACCATGTAAGTACGTTTCAAATATCCATGAAAATTTGAAATGTTTATTGAGATTTAGATCCAATTTTATTAAGCAAGTCACTAGGAATTCTTGATACCTATCTCTTAAACAAAGATAATCAATAATGAGATGGATTAATCAATCTGATGTATTCTAATAAACACAAATTGATATATGATGAGTGTAAAATAATACGACAAGCAACAAGAGGATAGAGCCTAACTTCATATAATCCTATGAGTTGACATCTTGCCAAGCTTCTACATGCCTAAAAACATATGGAACCATATCAACAATGTATTATGTCAATTTGCTTCATTTTCTCTTTTTAACTATTTACATCTTACACCTTTTTATATATAAGTGGGATCTATTCCAAAGTAGATATCAACTTTTCATGTTTTTACATTTGATACACTTGAAATTTTTGGTTTCTACATGATTTTTCTCATCTTATTTAATAGACTCCCTGAAGTCATTGTACTTGGTGTCACTTTGGGAATGGGATACGAAGAGCTATGATGTCGTGCAATCAACACTATTGTAGAGGATACACTTAGGAGGCCTAGTATGAAAAGTTTGAACATCCCTCGTGTGTAGTAAATTGGTCTATGACATTAGTAATAGAGTTAAGAAAGACAACCTATGTATAAGGAGCTATCGTTGTTTACTACAATTCAAAGATGCTGAATCTGCAACCTCTATTGCAACATCTTTGATGTAACTGTAAGCTTAATGAATGTTTCTCAGTCCATGCACAACCTACTTCTAGATCTAACTTTTGTCATTAGTGTAATTTTTAGTTATCAATATTTTAATAATGTCACCTTTGTAAAAGGCTCTACAATCAAAATTTATGTTGTAGGAACATCACTTTCCTCAATATAACTTTTCTAGAGAAAAAATATTTTAATCTTACAAGTACCAATAAATACACATTACATATAGGATGGTATTTGATAGGATGTATGACATTGTCAAGGCCTTAATTGGGGTAGAATGATTGAAGAACTATTGTCTAGAAGTAATCATGAGTCCAAAAAGGTCATGACAACATATCAAACCAATTCTAGATAATAAAATGCCCAATTCAATGTTCCAATTGGAATTTTTCTCCATAGGTCAATAAATAATGACCCAATCTCAAAGTGAAAATAACAGAAGTGACAACCAACGACAACCCCTTGTGATTCCTATGTGGTGACTTCAGTGTGAGTGCACGTCTTGATAGTTGATCATGACCGAAACAGACCTCATGAGGAACATATATCCAATTATGATTTCTAAGTGTTCCCTTACATAAAAAACCTAAAACATTGCAAATTATTTAGATTATAACCTAATTATTATTTTCTCACCACATCATTCATCTATATTAGAGTGACTAGATATGCACCACATTCGAATGGAAACTTCAAAATATCAATTGTCCTTTCTCCCATTTTCCTTAGTTATTTTAAAACACATAGTTAAAATAATAGGTCAACATACAACTGTCAATATGATTGCATAATAGCTGTGCAAATTTAAAAAAAAATCATACGTTCCAAATGTTAAATGTTATAGATTGTTGATTATAACTTTCTCAAGAGATGACAATGTCAACTGTAATAGAGACTAGATTGGCTACTTACTAAAAAAATAGTTGATATTTTAGTTCCTTAAAAAGGTCCTATATTCAAACACACCTATATGCATGAACATATTGCTTCTCAATTATTGAGAGTATAGTAATGTTCTAGAAACCTCTTTTTCATGTTTTGCAATGTATGATTTTCACTCTTAATGTCATGTTTTTGTAGATTCATTGGTATTGTTTGTCAATGAATTTTATTTGTGGAGTATATTTATTTGCTTATTACTCAAGTTGTTTTAACTTTTGAGTGGGAATGGTCCTGTTCATCTACTCTAGGGCCAGATCTTGTTGTCACCCTGGATTCTCAAGACATTCATTGCTCTTAGACAACAATTAGTTTGTATATTTCAACATCCTCCTATTGTACATCTCTCCCACTTAACTCTCAATGATATGATAGAAAGTATTTAACCTCATTCTATATTCCTTCACTACTCTTCATCCATTTTTAGCAATTCTTCATTTCCATATCAACCATCTTCTAGTGGTCTCTATGAACCTCCTGCTCCTAGAGGTGCTACACATGTTAAGTACCATGTCTCAATTCAAATATGGGACTAATATTGGAAACTCAATCAATACTGTGTTGGCATTATGATAAGGACCATATATCTTATTTTTCCACTGGTTATAGTCCTTATAATGAAACAAGTACATTAAGTTCTACTAGCATTGACGACCTCAAAGCCTCCCAGACCAATACAAATAGTTTATATATTACAAGGCATCATGTAAGATCATGGCTTTGAGATTTGAAGGTTAATATTTTTTTCTATCTGATATATTATATGCTTTGGCTTCATTTCATATGATATTTTATTCTATTTTCTAAAAGATTATGCCCCCTTTGACCACTTTAATGTTAAGAACACTTCAAGGCTTATGATGATAACATATTTGTAGGTAATTTACAAAGTCCTTGGTGGGCATTGAATAGGACTTCCTAAATGCTAGAATAATTGGGTGATGCATTCGAAAATAAGCTACTGAGTTTTCTTCTTGAAATAAGTAATTGTGTGATTTCTTCTCAAAATGTAAGTACTTATATTTGACATTGTTTTTACCTAGTTTGAGATATGTTCTTAGGTTTTTGTTTCTTTTGGTGAGGCTAGTATAGCACTAGAAATAGGTTGACATGCAAGTGAAGTAGACAAATGTTGACTTACATAATCAATATGCCAGGATGCTTCTAAAACTACCTACATACTGGGTTAAAACACTTTCATGCTCAAACTATAATGAACAAATGTATTGATTAACCCATTTCCATTATGCAACAATAATAAAAAGATACCATCCCCCTAACAAATCATATAAAGTTCATGTTTAGTAGAGAATTTAAATTTTCATGAAGTTCATACCACCCTATTTAGAGATAAATGTATGAATACTTTTAGAGATTACTATGAAGTTCACTTAGACGTCTCATGACATCCAAGATATATAGGTAAAAAAGTTAATTATGGTGAATAATATTATGTAACACATATTTTATGGCAATAATTTATTTGTAATAGATGCCAAAAAAGGAAAGGGGGATGCCATTATACCCTTATATATTAGATATATTGTCCATGTTGAGGTAGCTTTTCTTTGGGGTTTTATTTCTCTACATTGACTATGTCTTTGGGAATTTTTTCATCTTTCTTATGGGATTATTAGTTCCTTTGTTTGAAGTGTTATGGAATTCTTGCAAATGAGATTGAAGATCTAACCTGCTAGGTTTGATGGTCTTAACAATGGTCTTTTGAAGGTGCTCACAAGAATGGAAAGAATCACCATAAAAACATGAGAGGGTAAAAGAATTTAGAGATCAACCTACAAAAACATGTAGATGTTGATTATATCCTTGTATATATTTGTGGTTCTTTATGTTAGAACGACCAAACTATTCTCCCAAAGACACCGTGCTCTTTGTTGGCACTTTTTAAGGACCAATGTTTGTTATCCTTTCTTTGTTATCATTCTTTTCTTCTTCCTCTCCTTTCTGCTAGTCATCTCCATCTGTTCCCCCCATTGGTGCCTCAATTCTACATTATCATCGAGGAACTTGTGTAGGTGTTTCAAAGGTTGTCATTTTGAGATATCATATTTTAAAAAATATAAAAAGAAAAAGTGAGTACCTTGGACCATATAAAAAAAATTGGTATGTTCATGAAGCTTGGTGATGACTAATTGTCACACCTAAAATTACATTCTAAGAAGTAGCCAATGTAAGTAGCCAATGTATGCATTGAACCCTTCAAAACAAGGATTTTTTTCGCAAACCATACTAAGATGGGGGTCATGGTTCTTTCCTTATCCTCTCCAAGGAGGACCCTTGTGACAACCTTACGTTCTCTTCCCCTCTATTACACTCTTCCTCTCTCATAAAGTGGGCTTCTTACTCAATTATATATCAATTTCATAATTTGAGTATTTTGATACTCAAATTTGGTCACATAAATGATCTATTTTGCAATGTGTGACAATAATTTAAAATATTTAACACAATTTGCTTCAGGATGTCACCACTTTGCAGCTAATATTGAGATTCTTCAATGAGTTTTATGGCTATCTAATTAAATCGATTGTATAGCTTCCAACAATGAATCCAACATTACAAAAATCACTTCAATCAGACCTTTGCATCCCAAGTTGTGAGATTTTAAAGATTCCTTCATTTACTTTTGATTTAATAAAAATTTTGATTATTTCTTTTGTATTGGCCCCCTAAACAAGGCCCATGAGATGGAATGACCCATCCAAAACCTATCCCATTCCTAAACCCTAAAAGAACATTGTATCCTAGTCGTTATATCATATGAGTAGGGATCTAATTGTCCCTAGCTCATCTTCTTTGTCCATACAGTGCACCAACATAAATGGGGCTGCACCACCTCAATATCACCCTACCAACACCTCTATCTTGCCCCTTTGATGTGATTTAACACTCATTTCTTCTTTCCCTTTCTTTTTCCTCTATTTCCCCCCTTAGACAGTTGTAGTAAGGTCCCATGATTTAAGGCCATAAATAAAATGGTCTTTAAAGGAATGACTGGACCACCGATATCACCAAGGTGTACCTTCTTTTCAGGGAGCCCATCACTAAGAACTCCAAAGTTAAGCATGCTTCGTTTGGAGTAGTACTAGGATGGGTGACAAGTTGAAAAGTTGATCCAACCTTGTGCATGAGTGAGGACAAAGTGCACAATTAAGACTAGTAGTGGTGTATGGGGCCAGTCATGACCTTGAAACTCTACTAAAGGCTTGGGTTGTGGGGCCATTTGTTACATATGGTATCAGAGATAAAAAAAACCCTACAGTAGTTGGGACCCACATGGGCATGTGGCATGCCAGTCTTGAGTTGTGTGATCCAAACATGTTGGAAAGGGTCGTCCATCGTGATGTATCCACCTTTGTGCTGGTTGTTGACCAACCTAAATCTCACATACAAAGTGGAGAAGATCTAGAGTAGCTAGACTCTTAAATTTATAACATGATACTCAAGCCCCCACAACTATTATACTGGATCTGATGCATTAAATTAGGGTCAATCCATAGGGACAAGGAGTGGTATGTGTTAAGAACATAGAGTCTTGGCTTAGTTACACCAATCAAGAGAGAGACAAAGATTAGTGTTCCTTACAGAACACTAATATTTCCAACAAATAAGAAAAAGTAAAACAAGTAATGAAAACTAGAAATGAAACAAGGGATCACAAAAAATCAAGGAACATGATAACAAATATGGATGCAGAACTTGGATTGGTTTTCACCATTTTACGGTCTCTTACCAAC
Organism: Alisma plantago-aquatica; assembly: GCA_963693085.1. Lineage (NCBI taxonomy): Eukaryota > Viridiplantae > Streptophyta > Magnoliopsida > Alismatales > Alismataceae > Alisma > Alisma plantago-aquatica. The sequence goes on along the minus strand of OY856411.1, from coordinate 1,146,809,020 downwards.
ATGTAATATTCACACCAATTTTATGCCCTTAACAAGATTACAAGAAATCATTATAGTTGTCTATTTCATCCTCTCTCAAGCTTAGGATAGATCTACATTATAAGGTTGAATCCCTCTTGAGATGGCAAACAAAAAATCACAATAAAACCATATGATCATTAGCTTAAGCATTTCAACATTCTCATGCATTTGTTCAACTCCATATCACTTAGATAAGGTTAATACTACTATTTCGGGGTACTAACAATCAAACATCACGATATGGTAGCTAATAATACAAGTGAAATATTAAGACCATGAGTATGGAGATAATAATTGCTAAGAGCATATATTCAATGGATATAAGTATTTACATGTTGGGAGAGCCTTAGTGGCTACATCCAACTCAAGTAATATGTTTAGCCTCTCAAGATGGTGAGTAGCATTACCGATATACATGTGTGAGGAGACATGGCGAGGGGACGAAAATATGGATGAAGGGGATGAAGGATGATGAATAGATCTAAATAAGAATAAGGGGATACACCAAATGTAACCACAAATGACCAAGGATGATGCACATCTTCAAATCTGGATCTAGAGTGGACATTAAATATGGTTTCTCCTACTCTCGATGAAGAAACCAGCAGGCGTGGATATGGCATAGGTGTGCTATCTTCTTGGGGCCTTCTTTCTTCCAGAGATCGATGACAAGATGGACTGAGGGTGCCTATGCGGTGTAGAAGCACTTTGTCAACCCTCACATGTCACGATCCCCTTCATGTTTGGGGTGGTAGGATATTTATAGGCATGACCTTTGAAGCCATAGACTCATTGGTCTCCATGATTGTAGGTTCCCAGCGGTCACTCAGACTGGAGGTTTGGTGATCGCCAATGTTAATGCCTCCATAAGTCACTGTCCCTCATGTTTAGAGGTCTCTAGAACTGTTGATACCAGTAGTCATTGATCTTGGTGCTTCCATCGATCACCAAAGGTACTATGTTCGGCTGTCGCTGCAATGTTGAGGCTACAATTGCTAATTCTGGAGGTTCATCGACTGCTAATGTAGCATCTTGGAAACCGCTTAAGTGTAGGAGTATCAACGATCATTGCGATAGTCCAAGCTCAATGATCATTGGTAATGCAAATCCAATGGATGCTATCAGTGATTTCTAGGAATGCAGCTCAGAGGTTGTCAATGATATAGGGTTGTCAATTGCCATAATTAAAATCTACATCTTGTGGTATTCCATGCAAATAAAAGATCAGGAGATGAATTTGATAGTTATTCCAAAACTTGCCAAATCAAATACACTTATCTAAAAAAATGTCAATATGATAATATGCAGGTAAAATAGGCACCTGAATATCCAAAAAATTGGATGTTACCAACCCCAAAAAACTTATAATCTAGCATGTCCTTAGGATAAAAAATAGAATTATGACATCAAATGACTTAAAAGGGCTTTATTATATTGGTATTTTTGGAGTGTGAAGAACGTCATTATGTCAGCCTTAAGACAAGATGTATATATCATGACTAGGTGTTGTTAATACCAAGATTCTCCCTCTCATATTAGGAGTTGTTTTACTCATATTGCCTGCTATGGCCTTCTTCTGAGGAAGGATTTCTCTGTCACGATGCACCAATAATCCCTTTACTAGTTTTACTTGTGCAAGGTTCTAGTTAGAGGTAGCTTTCACACCCAATTTTTATTTTTTAGGAGATCCTAACTATTGCATTGGGGTAGGCTAAGGCTGCAATGTTTCCTAACTTTCTCAGGTTCACTTAACCATGATTTTTGATGTAATGACAATGTTACCTGATTTGAGTCCTGATGTAATCTTAGGTGGTTATGTGAGGTTTCTTCGAAAGGTTGGTGGGCAAGTTTGTCTTTCAAGCTTTTTCCCTTCAACATTTTTTGGATTTTGGGCACAACTTTCATGATTTTATTCCACTCAGCTTTAATTCTTGCTCACATGCTAGGGGGTAATAGGAATTTTTAGGGAAGTCTTGTACTATCAAGCCTCTTTTGATCCTAAAGTTAGGATTTAAGCACCATAAGGGTAGTTGTTTCCTATTAACCAGGGTTATGTGTTTTCTTACATGTACTTGAGAATTATGGTGATCAATCAAGAGCATACCAGACTGAGTCCTCCTTAACTCAAGGGTTCATCTTGGGATAATAGGCACGTTTTTGCATTTTATAGTATCTTGGGATAAGGCTGACATGAAAACATTATCACACTTGAGTTTTAGGTGAATTAGATAGCCCAAATATGTCATTCTTGAAATAATTGCGTTAAGAGTTACCCTAAAGACAAAAAATCTAAGAGTGGAAGTTATGACAACATCCAAGAAAATTGGATCCAAAAAATTTTTGTTTCACTAATTCTAACACTATTTCTATTAAAGTTTAATTTTTTTTTAAATCCATTTTGGGCTTATGTACAAAATCAAAATTTTGAAAGTTCAGAAAAAAAAGGTTAGTCCGTAAAATTTAAATGATTAAAGAGTATGAGAGTAATACCTCCCACACCCAATTATAATCCCCCCAAACTTATCATACACTCTATCCCAGAGTGTCAAAAATGGAGGTTGGATATAAATGGGTGAGCTTCACTCTTCAAGTGGAAGTCCTTTTATTGCCCATGTCCAACAACATATCGGTGTAGGTTCCTCGAAGCATGTTGTAGGGCTCGTGCTACAGACATTCAACTTTGGCGTCCTTCTCGGCTAGCGATGTCATCCTATATAGGAAGTAGAAACCACATTTGTTTGATTTTTGAATTAGATGTGGGCTTCTGTTACAGAACCATGGCTTCTTCAAGCCTTTATTAGGGATGAATTAGTATTCCTTCAAATGCTTCTATATCATTGTGATGAATTCTTCTGCACAAGTTTGTGCTTTCTTTTCCATGGCACTCTTTGGCATAGTCATATTTGTATATTTTTTAAAAGAGAAGGTTGTGTTAGATTTGGTGTACAAGACAACAGATTCTTCCTTAACGTCGATTGCCAGAGTATCCAATGGTTGTTGTGCATGATTGGTAAGAAGGTGAACTCTGGAAGTGAGCTTTTTAGGCATTGTAGTTATCACTCCTTTTCACCAGAGTTCTTGTTGTGAATGATGTGCTCCACAAACATGTAGAATGCCATGTGTCTATTAGGAATACAATCTCCAAGAAGGGATTGGTAAGCCATCATTACACTCATAGTCATGTATCCATTTTGTCTCAGCATTTTGCATAGGTTTTCATTTTACACACAAATGCCATCTCTTTCAAACACAACTTCTCTCATTTTTCCATCTACTTTCAACCTTTTCATAATCATCTAAAATGGTTCGAGAGAAAGATCTTCACAAGACCATGTATTAAAATTTGGGAAGCTATCTTTGATGGTCCCAACTGGCCCTTCAGGCCTTATTTCCTGCAGCTCATCTTCATCTATCTCCCCCTCCTCTAGTACCTCTAATGTAGCGTGTGCAGTTGGTTCAGGAATGGCTGGAGGAGGTGATGCTTCTAAGTCCTTTATTGGAATAGGTGTATATTGTTGATCTATCGTAAGTTCTAGAGGTTGGTTATTATCCTTTTTTTGGTTGTCAGTTGGCCTCCCTCTTTCCATGTTGATGCGTGTTCTAGTTTTGAAGGATCCAGTTGTAAAGTCTTTAGTTTCTCTCACCATGGCAACTTATTAGGAAGAAACACACATGTATAGAGTTGGTACCGTATCTCATCAAGTGACATTGTTGGGTCATTGAAAAAGCATCTATCCTATATTACTTCCATTGCGTAGACTCCTAGTAGTCTATGGAGGTCTTCAAGAAATCTGTCTTCAAATGGGATATTCTTGTTCATAGCTTCCATGAGACGCATGACAATGAAAGCACAATCCTAGGTTCCTGGCTCTTCCTAGGGAACTTTTGTATTGATGATGAAGTTCTTCCAATTACTGATGTGGTGGATGTCAACCAGCTGGATAGTATGCTAAAGTTGGATGGGTATTTTTTTGTATATCACACACGTCTTTACTCTTTAAGACTAGGGCAGTGCGGAATAGCTCAACACTACAACAGTTGTAGATTTTCATATAATGTTTGTAGAGATCAACTACTGTCAATGCCCAATGTTTTAGTGTCCTAATGGGAAATGTGACATATCTTGTTTCTCATCTTTCCACAGCCACATGGAGTTTTCTGATAGGTTGAGAGTCGAATTGGCCCTCGTATAGCCTCTTTGCAAAGATGCTTTTACCATTGAAGATGGGCTATACTTTGTCGGCGTGTAAGAACTCCTCTAGTATAGTTGTGCAAATCACCCTTAATAGACTTTTATCGACTCATGCTCTCTTCAAGAACATTCCTCTAAAGTGTTCTCTGGTTAATTTTCTCCCTTGGTTGTTTTATATAATATATGTGTTAAGCAGAATTCCATCTAGGATGTTTGTGAGAATGTGGACGTATCTACATGAATGACATGTCCATTACTATTAACTTACAAGGGAGCGACAGTGGGTTCCATCCTCATGCTTCTTCTTCTAGGGGTAGGTTCCCTAGGTTGTGCACCCAAAAAAAGAGGCAACACTGCATTTGTCCTCGTCGAATGTCCCTTCCCCAGCTATTGTTGTCTTTGCTGCTAATGTTTGATTCGGTATAGGTTAGTTTACTTCTGGAATGTTCATTTCTGAGATTTCAAGTGAGGGCTACATTGGAATGTTTACTGCAACATCTTCCAATGATGTTGGTTCTTGTACCATCATTTTGAGCACCTTTGCACCCAATTCAATGAGAGTGGTAGCCATTTTCCATCATAGATGACATTTTTGTGTTTGTTGCGTTTGTTGAACTCTAAGTAGAAATTGTAGATGTCCATGCCTATCTTTAATTTGTCCAGGTATCGTGTAACTGTCACTTCATCATAGCTCATGGATTTTTTGTTGCTATTCTCCCCCTACTTGGATGGGTACTCTTCAACTAGTTGATCCTCCCTAAGGGGGAAATCGTCTATCAGTGAAGATCTAAGGTCCAAATTTTGCACCACAATGTGGGGTTAGGCTGTCGACACATGTTTCTTTTCATAGTGGCGTTCTTCATGATGAATCTTCTGTTGTTCTAAGGGCTTGTTCTCAGCTTCATCCTCTTTGTTTGGGACTAAGTTGGATGAGCTTGAGGATGCTTCTGATGGTGAATGGCTGACTATTTGTATGGATTTTTTCTTTGCTTGCCATTCCTCCTAGTATCTTTGTTCTTCCTTCATTGCTTTTAGGATCCCTTCATGTTCCTTTCATTCACATCTCTATCTCTCTACATCTCAGCCCTCTTCCTTCTAAGTTATTCCATCTCTATCTCCATTTCATGTATTGTCCGCATCATTTATCTTTGGTTGGCGAGCACATCCTACATAAATTACTAGAGGGTTGTGTTTCTCTCATCCAATCTTTCTACATGCATAGGTAGTGATTGTAGGCTAGTTGGCATATTTAAAGGTGAGAGAAAGAGTTTTTAATTTTCTCACTCATGGCATCAAATTGATGCCCTAGTTCTTCCCCTAGGCTCATTATTTACCATTTTTCATGTGTTGGTATTGTGGTTGCCACCGCTTCTGGCCTAATTTTTGGCGACATTGTTTGCTTCAACTGGCATGAAGATGATGTTTAATTCTTAGGATTTGTTGATTTGATAACTTCAGTGTTAACTAGTGTTGGGCATCTGTGTTTGATCATCACAAAATACCCTCTCTGTTACTCCTTGTTCCATGGACTTAGGTTGTTCCCACAACTCACTAGCATGATGCTTAGAATGTTTAGCCTCCATAAAATGCACAGTTGTGAAGGCTGCCACTACATCTATATTCTACTCTTCTTTGATAGTGTCTTTTTCTTTGGTTTCTATCCTCTTTGTCTCATCTCCTTCATCTTGTGTTTGAGTCAATTTCAGTGTTGATGTTGGTGTTTTTGAAACTACCCTGTGAACTTTTACGGGCATTTTTTCCCTTTTTGTCGATTTCACCACTTTTAAAGTTCTAGTGCTGGGAGTTTTATGGGAGGTGTGAGTGTATCTATAGGTCTTCTAAAAGTACTTGATAACATTTTTTCGTTATTGTTCCTAGAGATGATTAGCTTGTGATCATTGTAGTGGCTCATCTTTAAGAGAGGAAGTAGAACGTCTAATTTTGTTTTCTTATAAAGTTTTTTTCTCCCTTCTATGCAATTATCCCATCTCTGGTAATGCATTTTATATCAATCAAGTTATTTCCTTTGGTTTCCTTGTACTTCTTTAGTTCTTCTAGGTCAAGGAAATAGAATGTGATTGATGTGATTTGGCCACCCATGCAAAACAGTTTCGTTCCTTCTAGTCTGACAGTTGTAGATAATTTGTCAATTAGTAGATGTCTGATGTTAACTGCTCTTTTCTCAAGCATATATTGGATAAGGAAGAGGTCTTCCCTAGATATGTTCCCAGTTTTAGATATTTTGAACACAATGTTGGAAATTCTCTTTTGTATTAGCCTAACAAAGCAAGAGGGCATCTGTGCTACCTTTGAGGACCCTAGTTTGTAATTTGACTCTCCCTTCAGCATCTCCCAAGTTTCATGGCTACGGAATCCTATGGTTTCTCTATCGTACCTAGCTTCCATGTTGGCTCTGGCTTGCTCTTTTATTTCAATGAATATTGGATTTAGTATCTTATGCATCAGTAAGAAATCCTTGCCCATCATGCAAACTTGCAATTTGAATTTCCCTCCCACATCATCTTTTTCTTTATATTCAAGAGGCACATTTGTTAGAGATGACATAAACTTGGTGGTGAAGTTGGTGTAAGAGCGTTGGACTTCTGTGCAGATGATTAGGAACTTTTCTCCCTTCAAGAACTCCATAACTTGTTTGTTGAGCCCAATTTCCAAAAGTCGTATCTATGCATGTATCAGGTGGGTTTGAAGGTTTTTGTTTACATGAACAACTAATACTTGGCTTGGTACTCCTGATCCCTAGGATGGTACACAATTTTTAGTTCTTTGTGTCTATCATTAATCAACACCTGTGTCTTTCTAGTTGTAGTTTTTTCTAGTGTATTTGATGACACTTCCATAGTGGTCTATGTTTAGTCTTTGTTTCTACGCTCTTCTTCTATGTATCAGGCTCTCAAGGGTTGTTCTCGTTGCCTTCTGCTTCTCCTTGGTCTTTGTTTCTTCTTTAGAAGGAACACACTTAGACGTGTTTGTCACTTCAGATTGATGTGATTTCTCTTTTCACTTAGGTGATTTGTGCCCTATCAAGAGTTCATATTGTTCTTTCCACCATTACACCAATACCCTCTTATCCTCAGGCATGTCTGTATGTGCATTTAAGACGTTATTGATGATTTTGATCACTTCCTCGATCCCAGTTAAGGATGTGGCCTTCTTATTCAGTGAGTCCAAGGTTGATGATGACATCTTGGTTGACTTACAATTTTTTTATTAGTAGATGGACGTCAATTGCAATCAACTACTAAAACAAGGTTGAAAGTGGAGGGTGTGAAAAGATTGTAATCAAGCATAAGGGATTAGAAGTACTAAAGCTCGATGAAAGATCTCCTTCCAATGATTGTTGAGAATCTAATGGGTTAGACTACCAATTCTCAGTAGTCGCTGAGATTTTGATCTTAGCAGTCATTGGAAATCTTAAAACTTAGGCAGTCTCTGGGAAATATAAGAAATAACAATGGTCAGATAAAAATGCTATGGTCGCTAAGATTCTTAAAACTTCGGCGGCCATTGAGGTTTTTGGGAATCTTGGCAGTCGCCAAAAACAAAAGAACTGTTGAAATCCTAGTAAATTACAAAATCTAGCTATCACTCTGAAGTGAGTGTTCTGATGATTGTTGGAGTTCTGGGATATGGCCGTATCAAATGAAGAAATTAGGGTTTAGAGGAGTGGGGAAACTAGGTAAAGAAGACCTATTTGCTTATGTGAGAGTAAGGTTTGGAATAACAGCAAGACCAGGGTAACATGGAAAGAGAAGAAGGGTATAAGGAGTGGGATCCCAGAGGGGAACCACTCCCTACTAGAAATGAAAAGGCAACATCCCTTGAACCAAACACTGCATACAAAATTTCACCAAAGGGATGATAACCAATTCATTCAACGTGTATGTATCATAAACAAAAAAAGTAGCAGTGGAAGAGAAATTTATCTAACTATTACAAAGCTTGATATCATTATACATCACTACACCACACATGGGTGAGTCAAAGAAAAACTATCTTAAACAATCAAGGATCTATATGAGGATCATCTAACCACCTCTTTCAAGTCTCCCAAAAGCTCAGCTACAAAGGTTGATGTCCAAGTCCACTTTGCTTATCCTCTCCTTGGTCTAAATCTGGGGATGGAAGCATACCCCACAAAAAGAAAAGGAAAATAGAACATTAGTAAAAAGTTGGTATGTGCATACTAAATGGAAATTGAGCAATTTATAAAGAATAAGGGACATCATAATAAAAGGCTTCCCATGATAGAGTAAAGTACTACCCAAAGGGGAATAAAAGAAATGATTCACAATAAAAGAGATAAGTAAGAGCAAAGTTTAACAATAAAACATTCATGCATTTCACCTGCGAAAATACTAGACAATAAAAACATGTACGTAACAAATAACACATCTACCAAAAATAATGTGGGGTGAGCAGGGTCTTGTATACATCTGCCCTAAAATGTGGGGTGGCAGGGTCTTGTACACAACTTCCTAGGCACATTTCCCATAATTATTTTCATATGTAGGAATTTTCACATCTTCACACATATGTGGGAATTCTCACATCCACATAAAACAACATGTAAAATTATACTAGCAGTCACCACATGATGCATTAGAAAAAATAAGAAGGAATACAAGAGAATAAGAGAATCAGAAGGATGAGAGCATCCATCATCACATAATGTTCCATGTACACATCCACTACAAAGATGGGAAAAGAAGCACAAATCATTAAAAAGATCCAACATGAACAAAGCATATGAAAAAGAGTCTAAGAGAATATCCATGATAACAAGATTAGTAACAAAATAAGATAGTTCACAAGAACTATGATTTCAAAAGAAAACGATAATGTGTAGGGTAATGTCCATAGTACCAAGAGTAATACAAAAATATAGGTTAATTGATCAAAAGAATAATCGGGGATGTAAACATACCTTAAACTAGGGTCCTAGAAACTCTCTTCACCAAACTAGTCATTTCTAAGATCAACCTTGCCTAAATACAAATTACATGTATTATGGATTAAGATTCATATACATGTAATGAACCCTAATTCTAGACCTTTCTCCAAAACATTAGATTTTGGCCTCCAAACCTAAACTGACCAACTTATTAGGTTTTTCGATTAAGAAAACATATTTATTTACTAGATTTGGAGTTCATATGAATTACTACTTATTTTAGGGATTTTTATATTAATTAATTATTAGATCCTTAAAAATTCATCATCAAAAACATGAAAATCATTCTTTGAAACTATTTATACTACAACGAATACATTTTTCTGATTCCAACACATATTTTTACTTAATTTTTGGACAAGTGAGTCAAAAGATATGATTTTTACATGATCAACCAATCAGAAAATAAAGAAATTCCAAATAAGCTATCGTACTGGCGAGAGAGAGGGAGTGTAGGGCCGGGCCTTGCTGACTTGGGCCAATGAATAACCACCATGTCAGTAGGTCAATGGTCCACTTTGGCTCGTCTAAAACAAAGAAAGAGAGGGAGAAATGACCGTACTACCCCTCACGAGAAAACACAAAGGAATAGGGATAGAAGGGGTAAAACTAAGAATAAACTGGGGAGCTTCATCCCCTTCATGGTCACACGCCATGACTACAAGTCATAGAGCAGCAGCTCAGAGCCAAGTTAGGGTATCTCAACCCAGTTGATTGTGCGACAAAACGACGGGGTCAAGATGAAGAACATGTGCCCACGATCTTACCTGAAAACGTGATAAAAAATTAGTGTTGCAGCATGCCTGTGAGTAGTGTCATAAGCTTCAAACAAGATCTTAAATGTTGAAGGTTGTGCAAGGAAGTTAGGAACAAATTGGAATGAGAGGATACTTGCATTGGTGCTTGTGAAGCTCGGGGTGCCGATATATATAGTGGAATTAGGTATTAGGGTTTGTTCAAGGTGGCTGTGAGAGACCAGAGTAACTAAATTTGGGAATTTCTTGGATCTGAAGAAATAGAACTCATGTGAGGGATCGTTGTGTCAGAACTTTCCCAAAAATCCAATGCAAGAAAAATCATTAGAAAAGATAAAGAAACACCCAATATATTTGCGAATACCAGGGCCGTGAACTATGTATCCGATCCACATCTCCTACTCAAGGTAGGATACGACATGTATGCCATCAGATCAAAATCCAAGGGCCAAAAATCATCGCAAAATTGGGAAACCAGAAAAATAAATAAACCTTGACGTGTGACATTCAAAATCGGGATATTTAATAAAGTGAAATTGGTATTTAATTTCCTTTTTCTCTTTCTTCCAAAGAGGGTGCAAAAAAAACCCAAATTAATTACAAATTTGCACAAAGGCTAATTAAAGCATGTAGATTCTAATTATGCAATTAGACTTGCCTTTTGGAAAACTTTAATGTATTAAATAAACCAAATCCTATTTTCGATTTTCTCATGCATTAATGACTCTAAGATTCTCCAAATTTCACGAAACTTCACCCACAAGTCATTTTTAGTGTGTTGGATATGAATTTGCCATTAATTTTATATTTTGGAGTTTTTTATACTTATATTTAATATTTTGAAGGTTCTACACACTTTTTCTCTCCTGGTTTCATCTTTTAATCAAGCATCTTCCAAATTGGATGAAAATTGTTCCCAAGGCCATATTTATTATGTAGATTACGAATCTAAGATTATTTTCCTCTTTTGGGGTCATTTATTATTTTGTTTGATATTTTGGAGAAAACACAAATCTTCTCTATCCAAAATAAATTAAATTAATTATTATGTGGATAATGTGAAACTTGACTCCCAAGGCAATTGGGACCCAAGGGACATGATCTTTAACTTAGATTTCACTTTTGTAGTTTATTTTAATGAGTTACGACACAATTAATATTTGTGGCTACTTAGGTTATCATAATTGCCTATCCATTATGTTTCATAGATTAATATTATTACCAAAAGAATTATGTGTGATTTCTAGCACAACATTTTATATAATTCATTATTATCTCATGTAACATATTTTATGTGTCTAATATTGGATTAAGACTAATGTGAGAACATTATGTTACATTAGGGGGATTTATGCATGCATTAGCCGATTAGAGTTATAAAAAATACCTTTTAGGTCTAACCTCAACCTTGTTCGAATAAGTGCAAAGGTCAAAGTTCTAGGGTAGGGTTCAGTTCTAGTATGTTACATCACACCACCCCTTAAAGGTATTTCATCCTTGAAATCAAAACATCCATATATAAGAAAACATCTTATTCACCACCCCTTAAAGGATTCATCTTATTAAGTCAAAACTATACTTTAGATACAAAATGTTTCACTACACTTCCTTACAACCATACATAAAAGCACCATGTAAAAAGGAAACATAACTTGTAAAGACTAACTATGGAACTATGGGTCAACTTGTTCTTATGCTTGGTCATCTCATGAACTTCTTCACCGTCACAAGCAAAAACTCTTCTAGCTCACCTTTCCATAGGTCTTCCTCTATTATTGTTTCCATTATTCTAATATGGTACTCGAGGTGCTTGTTATTGAGATAGTACTTGACCATTATGAATCTTGGGGCACTCAGGGTGAACATATTCTAGTTCATTGCATTGATGACATATTGGTACCCTATCCCTTCTTCGTGCAACGGGGTCCTCTGGTCGACGATCACCTTCAGGGTGTTTCCTTTTATGATTGTTCTCTGTATGTGATTGGAAACCATGGTCTGATTCCACAGCTAATGCCTTATCCACCATATGTTGAAAGTTCAAGGGTAGTTATTGAATATGAGCATGAGACGCATTGTAGTTGAGTCCTCGAAGGAAAAGGTCAGCCCTACGTTCTTCACTCAAACCGACTACATAACGTTCCAACAATAGAAGCTTTTGTACAAATGCCAAAACAAATAGGGAACCTTGCTTCATACTATAGAACTCAGCTTCTTTCTTCTTTAGGGTAGCAGTGCAGTTGTACTTCCCATGAAAGAGCACCAAGAACTGCTCCTAGGTCATTATAGAGATATCACGAGTCCTTGTAATTCCATTCCACCAAACCCTAGCTGGTCCATCAAGTACATATGCAGAAAATTTGTCCTTCTGGTGTGGAGGACATGTCATACCCTTAAAAGTCATCTATAGATCTAACATGCAACCATCTTCTCTGTCCACCATCTCTAGCTCTCCTTCACCCTTAAAGTAGGGTGGTTGCATCTTCATGAACTCCATGATTGAGTACTCCTTAGGTTTATCAGACACATGTGGGTTGTTTAACTCCCTGCCATGGCTATGGAGAGAAGTTGCTTGAGCATGGTCAACTCTTATTCAGTACTGATGACTATTCTAGTATTAGCAGTAGCAGAGGATGGGGATTATTGTCCTACTAATGGTCCACTTCTGGTTGGAGGATTTCCTTATGTCACTGGAGGTGTAAAAGGTGGATCCATCCTTGGCATCCCAAACCTTGGGTTTTAGGCTATCTCTTAGATAGACATGTTATCAACAGTTGAGTTATCTCCCTCCAAGAGGTTTTTCCTGCACAAGGCAAGGGTACTAGGTATAGGCATCCTATGATAAAGGTAAATATCCTAAGGGAGACAAGATTGAAATAGTTAGATAACTGACTGTTAGTGGCTCTAATACCATGTTGTAAGTAGTGGGATTCTAGAGGGGAACCACTTCCTACTAGAAATAAAAAGGCAACATCCCTTGAACCAAACACCACATAAAATTTTTCACCAAAGGGATGATAACCAATTCATTCAACGTGTACGTATCAAAATGCAAAAAGTTGCAGTGAAAGAGAAATTTATCTAACTATTAGAAATCTTGATATCATTATGCATCACTACACCACACATGGGTGAGTCAAAATAAAACTATCTTAAGCAATCAAGGATCTAGCTAAGGATCATCTAACCACCTATTTCAAGTCTCCCAAAATCTCAGCTACAAAGGTTGTTGTCCAAGTCCACTTTTCTTATCCTCTCCTTGGTTTACGCCTGGGGATGGAAGCATACCCCACAAAAAAAAGGATAAGAGAACACCAACAAAAAGATGGTATGTGCATACTAGAAAGGAAATCGAACAATTTATAAAGAATAAGAGACATCAAAATAAAAGGCTTCCCATGAAAGAGTAAAGTACTACCCAAAGGGGCATAAAAGAAAAGAGTCACAATAAAAGATATAAATAAGAGAAAAGTTTAACAATAAAACATTCATGTGTTTCACCTATTACAATACTACACAAAATAAACATGTAGGTAGGAAATAACACAACTACCAAAAATAATGTGGGGTGAGTAGGGTCTTGTATACATCTTCTCTAAAATGTGGGGTGGCAGGGTTTTGTATACATCTGCCTAGGAACGTCTGCCCTAATTATTTTTCATATGTAGGAATTTTTACATCTGCATGCATATGTGGGAATTTTCACATTCACACAAAATAACATGTAAAATTATACTAGCAGACACCACATGATGCATAACAAAAGATAAGCTAGAATACAAGAGAATAAGAGAATAAGAAGGATCAGAACATCCATCATCACATAATGTGCCATGTATATATCCACTACCATGGTGTGAAAAGAAGCACATATCATAAAAAAGATCCAACATGAACAAAGCATATGAAAAAGAGTCCAAGAGAATATCCATGATAACAAAATTAGTAACAAAATAAGGTAGTTCACAAGAACTATCATTTCAAACGAAAAAGAATAATGTGTAGTCTAATGTCCATAGGACCAAGAGTAAGATAAAAATATAGGTTAATTACTCAAAAGAATAATTGGGGATGCAAACATACCTTAAACCAGGGTCCTAGAAACTCTCTTCACCAAACTAGTTGTTTTCAAGAACAACCTTGCCTTAATACAAATTACATGTATTAGGGTTTAAGATTCATATGTTTGTAATGAAACCCTAATTCTAGACCTTTATTGAAAACATCATATTTTGGACTCCAAACCAAAACCAACCAACTTATTAGGTTTTTTTATTAAGAAAACATATTTATTTACTAGATTTGGAGTTCATATGAATTCGTTACCAATTTTAGGGCTTATTATATTAATTAATTATATCCTTAAAAATACATCATAAAAAAATGAAAATCAGTCTTTGAAACTATTTCTATTAGAAAGAATGCATTTTTATGATTCCAAAACATATTTTTACTTAATTTTTGGACAAGTGGGTCAAAAGATATGATTTTACAAGATCAACCATTCAGAAAATAAAGAAATTCCAAATAAGCAATAGTATTCGCGAGAGAGAGGGAGTGCGGGGCCGGGCCCTAATGACTTGGGCCAATCAATGGCCTCCATATCAGTATGTCAATGGTATGCTTTGACTCGTATGAAAAAAAGAGAGAGGGAGAAATGACCGTACTACCCCTCACGGGAAAACACAAAGGAATAGGGACAGAAGGGGTAAAAACTGAGAATAAACTGGGGAGATTCATCCTTTCCATGCTTGCATGCCATGACTGCAAGTCATGAAGAAGTAGCTCCAAGCCAAGTTGGGGTTTCTCAACCCATTTGAACATGCGACGAAACAACATGATCAAGACGAAGAACATGTGCCCACGATCTTACCTACAAACGTGATAAAAAATCAGCACCGCCACGTACGCATGAGTAGTGCCACAAGATTTAAACAAGATCTTGAATGTCAATGGTTGTGTGAGGAAGTTAGGAACAAATTGGACTGAGAGGATACTTGCATTGGTGCTTGTGAAGCTCGGGGTACCGATATATATATAGATGGGGTTAGGTATTAGGGTTTGTTCAAGGTGGCCGTGAGAGATAGAGTAACCAAATTTGGGCATATCTTGGATCTAAAGAAATAGAAATCATGTGAGGGATCATTGTGTGTGGAACTTTCCCACAAATCCATAGCAAGAAGAATCATGATAAAAGATGAGGAATTGCCAAAGATAATTTCAAAACACCAGGGTCGTGAACACCGTAGCCGGTCCGCATCTCCAACTCGAGGTGGGAGATGACCTATACAATGTCAAATTGAAATCCAAGGGCTAGAAATTATCACAAAATTGAGAAACCAAAAAAATAAAGAAATTTTGACGTGTGACATTCAAATCGGGAGATTTTATAAATGGAAATTGGTATTTAATTTCCTTTTTCTCTTTCTTCCAAAGAGGGTGCAAACAAAACCCAAATTAAATAAAATTTTGCATAAAGGATAATTAAAACATGTAGATTCTAATTATGCAATTAGATTTTCCTTCTGGGAACTTTTAGTATTTAAATAGACCAAATTTTGTTTTCGCTTTCCTCATGCATTAATGACTCTAATATTATCCAAATTTCATGAAACTTATACCACAAGTCATTTTTAATGTGTTGGATACGAATTTGCCATTAATTTTACATTTTGGAGTTGTTTGTACAATTATTTAATTTTTTGAAGGTTCTACACACTTTCTCTCTCCTAGTTTCATCTTTTAATCAAACATCTTCAAAATTTATTGAAAATGCACCAAAGGCTATATTTATTATGTACATTGTGAATCCAAGATTGTTTTCCTCTTTTGGGGTCATTTATTATTTTATTTGATATTTTGGAGAAAACACAAATCTTCTCTATCCAAAATAAATTAAAGTAATTATTATTATGTGAATAATGTGAAACTTGACTCCTAAGGTAATTGGGACCCAAGGAACACGATCTTTAACTTAGATTTCACTTTTGGGTTTTCCTTTAATGAGTTACGACACAATTAATATGTGTAGCTACTTAGGTTATCATTATTGCTCATCCATTATGCTCCATAGATTAATATTATTACCAAAAGAATTATGTGTGATTTCTTGCATAGAATTTTATATAATTAATTAGTATCTCATGTATCATATTTTATGTGTCTATTATTGGCTTAAGACTAATATGAGAACATTAGATTACATTAGGGTGATTTATGCATGCATTAGCTCATTAGAGTTATACAAAACATCTTTTAGGTCTAACCTCAACCTTGTTTGGATAAGTCCAAAAGGTCAAAGTTCTAAGGAAGGGTTCGAGTTCTAGTATGTTATAGTACACCACCACTTAAAGGGATTTCATCCTAAAAATCAAATCATCCATATATAAGAAAACAACTTATTCACCACCCCTCAAAGGATTCATCTTATTAAGTAAAAACTATACTTTAGATACAAAACATTTCACTACATTTCCTTACATCCATACATAAAAGCATCATGCAAAAAGGAAACATAACTTGTAAAGACTAACTATGGAACTATCGGTCAACTTGTTCTTGTCCTTGGTCATCCTCATGAACTTCTTCACCATCCAAAGCAAAAACCCTTCCAACTCATCTTTCCACATGTTTTCCTCTATTATTGTTTCCATTATTCTGATGTGGTACTCGAGGTCCTTGTTGTTGAGATGGTACTTGCACATTACGAAGATTGGGGAACTCAGGGTGAACATGTCTTGGTTCATTACAATGATGACATATTGGTACCCTATCCCTTCTTCATGCAACGGGTTCCTCTGGTCGACGATCACCTTCAAGGTGTTTCCTTTTATGATTGTTCTCCTTATGTGACTCAAAACCGGGTATGATTCCACATATAAGGCCTTGTCCACCATTTGTTGAAAGGTCAAGGGTAGTTGTGGAATAAGAGAACAACCCACATTGTAGTTGAGTCCTTGAAGGAAAAGGTCAACCCTACGCTCTCCATTCAAACCAACTGCATAACGTTCCAACAACATAAACTTCTGTGCACATGTCGAAACAGATAGGGAACCTTTCTTCAAACTATAGAACTCATATTCTTTCTCCTTTAGGGCAGAAGTGTAGATGTACTTACCATGAAAGAGCACCAAGAACTGCTCCCAGGTCATGGTAGAGATATCACGAGTCCTTCCAATTCCATTCCACCAAACCCTAGCTGGTCCATCAAGTACATATGTAGCAAATCTAACCTTCTGGTATGGAGGACATGCCATACCCTCAAAATTCCTATATAGAGCTAACACCCACTCATCTACTTTGTCCACCATCTCTAGCTCTCCTTCACCGTTGAAGTAGAGTGGTTTCATCTTCATGAACTCCATGATTAAGTACTCCTTAGGTTTGTTTGACACATGTGGGTTGTTTAACTTCCCTACCATGGTTGTGGAGAGAAGTTGCCTCAACATGGTCTACTCTTATTCAGGAGTGATGATTATTCCCATATTAGCAGTAGAAGAGGCTGGGGTTTCTAGTCCTATTGATGGCTCACTTCCGGTTGGAGGAGTTCCTGAAAAACACTAGAGGGGGTGAATAGGGTTTTATGATAATTTTAAATTATTCAACCAAGCAAATAACCACAAGAATGTTGGAGAAGGGGACAAGGCATTTAGAGTGGTTCCACCCTTAGCAAAAACTAAGGGAGTCAGTCCACTACCCGATAGTTTTTTTTTTGTGTGAAGCGGCATGATACTTTCCATTAGGCTGAGACATAAACTGTACAAAATGGGCTCTGGACAGAGTGTCCAAAGACCATGAAAGAAAAAAGCCCACATAAGGGAAGAAAACAAAACCTACCTACCAACAGAAAAACAAAACCACGCCCTAGACAGAGTGTCCAAAGACCCCAAAGAAAGCCGCCCACAAAGGCGAGAACAAACTATCATCCTACCTACCAAACAAGAAAACACCAAACACTACTGCTGTACAGAAGATCAAAACCAGCTAAGCTGCCACAACCCGCAGACCCTCCCAACTAAAGAATACTATAAGCATCATTGCAAGCTCTTTTCCATAGATTGACAGGGTTGTGCCGACTTCCTACTAGCATTCTACTATTCCATTCAGTCCATAAATGATATAGGACAACAGTCACGACCAACTTCCTTTCTCCATGAATACTAATAAGATTTACAGCAGAATCAGGCCTCTCCCCAAATTTCTGTATGTAGAACTCCCAAATCTCAGAGCTAAATGAGCAGTGAAAGAAAATATGCTCAGGGACATCCTCATTTTCCTGACATAGCGGGCACCTGGAGGCAAGGTGATACCCCACCTTCTTAAGGAAATCGGAGCTGGGTAAGTGTTGAAGGAAAAACCGCCATAGAAAACATGCCCAATTTCTAGGCACTTTACCATTCCAAATACTCTTCGACCACAAAACACGATCCTTAGATTTTCTGATGATTTCCCACGCATCTCTGACCTTGAAAACATCACCCTTCTTGAAAGTAATTTTATCATTTCCTTCAAAAACACCAATAGGAAAACCATTTAAAATCCTCATAACCTTCTCAGCCCCTCTGATATCCGGATAACACCACCTTCCTTCCACTAAGAAAAACTTCACTTTACAATTTTGACCTCTCCCAAACCTGATCATTTGTTGATTATCACATAAATCCAGCAAGGTTTTCTTCTTCGGTAACCAAGGGTCCTTCCACAATAGAAAACAACTCCCATCTCCTAAACAAAAATCCACATTATGTTTAAGAACTTCTCTGTACTTCAAAAGCTTCCTCCACAACCATAAAGAGGTACATTTGCTCTCCACAGCCCAAACAGAGCTATTATGAATATACCTTTCATGAATCCATTTAACCCACATGGATTCCTTATTTCTAGCCACATCCCAAAGGTTCTTAAGTAAACCTACTTTGGACCAATCCTCTATCCGTCTAATACTCAAACCATCTTCAGCACGAGGCAAGCAGATATTCTCCCAAGACACGTGTGCAAATGCTTTTTATTTCATTATCATTCCACAAGAAGTCCCTCATTATCTTCTCTAATTCCAACACAACACTTTTCGGAAAAGGGAAGGTTGCAGACCAAAACAGATGATAAGAGGATAAAGTAGAAATCACAAGCTCCACTCTACCAGAAAATGACAGAAGTTTACTTTTCCAAGCATCAAGCTTACTTCTCAACTTATCCACAATCGGATTGCAAAGGGCTTTGGTAAGTCTTCCAGTAAACAGGGGCAAACCCAGATATCTAACAGGCAAAGAGGAACAAGGAATCTTCAGCACGTCACTCAACTTTTCCTTATCTGAAACCCCCTTACTGAAAATAACTTGGCTCTTGGCTTTGTTAAGCCTAAGGCCAGAGATCTATTCAAACTGAGCAAACAAATCAGCAATACCCTTCACATTATCCATATTGGATTTGGCAAACATAAGGAGGTCGTCAGTAAAAAGAATATGGGATACACCATAGTTAGCAGAGGCCATCAAATGATTGATTCTCTTTTCCTCCACATAACATTTGATAAGAGAAGATAGACCCTGCATAGCTAACACAAAGAGATAGGGTGCAAGGGGGTCCCCTTGTCTAACTCCATTACTTGCTCTAAAAGTATCAGTTGGGACATCATTCACAACCACCTGAAAAGAAGCCGAGTCAAAACAAGAAGAGATCCATCTCAACCAACAGACAGGAAATTCCATTTTTTGCATAACAAATAGCAGATAGTCCCTTCTAACAGTATCATAGGCTTTAGACAAGTCAACTTTAACACATCTTCTCCACACCATGGTTTGGGAAAGAGCTCAGCAATTCATTTGCAAGAACACCATGGTTTGGGAAAGAGCTCAGCAATTCATTTGCAAGAAGGATAGCATCCCCTATACTCCTCCCCCTAATGAAAGCAACCTGATTAATATCAATCAACTCAGGTAACACCTCACTCAACCTGTTAGCAAGGATTTTGGTGATAAATTTAAAGATGACATTGCAAAGAGAAATCGGCCTGAAGTCCTTTAGCTTAATCGCCCCAAGAATCTTAGGAATCAACACAATAAAGGATTTGTTACATTCACCCAACATTTTTCTAGTTTCAAAAAATTTCAGAATAGCCTTCGTAATATCCTCTCCAACTATATCCCAGCAACTTTGAAAGAAAAAAGCGTTCAACCCATCTGGGCCAGGGGCCTTATCACCATTATAGCTCTTCACCACTTTCTCTACTTCCTCCCTGGACACCTCTTTCCTCAAATCTTCAAAATGTTTAGTCGACAACAAAGGGAGGGTCCATCTTTCAGACCAAAGAACCTCCGAGTGGTCAGCAAAATTAAAAACTTTAGAAAAATAGTTCACCACATGATTTCTGATCTCAACAGGGTCTTTAAGAACTTTGTCCTCATCATACAGCAGACAAATGTTGTTATGAACTCTTCTGGATCTTAACGCTGCATATAAGAATCTAGTATTTTTATTGCCTTCTTTCAGCCATAAAACCCGAGATTGCTATCTCGCCAGACTTTCCTCATTGTTCAAAGCAGTCAAATCTTCCTTATTGGATTCAATAAGATTCCTCTATAATTCTTCATTCAGAGGCTGGTTATCCACCAACCTGTTCAGAGCCAACACCTTTTCCTCCAATTCCCTTTCTCTACTAGAGAAGTTCCCCACTTTCTCCCTGTTCCACTTGATCAACTCAGCAGTAACTCTATTAATCTTCCTATAAACTTTCACCATAGGAGCACCACTACCAACATCAGAACACCAGGCCTCATGAACAACATCTTTGAAACCCCCCTGAGACACCCAAGCATTGATAAATTTGAAAGGGGCTTTAATTCTTTTCTTCGTGTTCAGCTGCCAAACTAAGTTACACTGATCACTAACAATGTTTGGAACAACTTCACCCCAAAGGGATGGGAGAAGGGCTAAAAGGGTATCATCACACAGACACCTGTCAATTTTAGAAAAAGTGCTTCTACCAGACTTGCTCTTACTGTCCCAAGTAAAAAAATTACCTTTGAAATTCAATTCCATCAAACCCGTATCCACCAAAAAGCCATTAAAGTCATCCATGCTTTTCCTTGAAGGTGGTCTTTTGCCAATCCTTTTAGAATTCTTTCTAACCACGTTAAAATCCCCAATCAGACCCCAAGGCTTCCCATTACACTGTAACGCCTTCAGAAAATCCCACAAATTTACTCTATCAAAATCACCTTTGACCCCATATACAGCCGAAAGACTGAACCTTATATCACCTACAGACACATCAGTGTGAATGAACTGGTCCCCTTCCACTTCTTTATTGATCTTAATAGCAGGATTTTTCCAAATCAGCAGAATTCTCGTATAAGAATAGAAAGAAGAATTATCAATATAAGCATCGCCTGGCCACAGAAACTCAACAACACCCTTCACCTCCTTACTTTCAAGCCTGGATTCCAAAATGATAAGAATATCCAGATTATGTTTCCTCACCTCCTTGCGAACGCCATGGATTTTATTGTGGATACCCCTGACATTCCGGGACATAATTGATAGGGAACTATCCATTTGGAACAGGGGGAGGTTCACTACCCGCATCACCAATCACCCCTGCTCCGTCACTTAGATTTTCTAACAAAGAAAACTTATTAGGGGATAGCTGTATATTCCTTGCCACACACAGAAGCTTTGTAGCCACTCTCGGAGGGGATTTGATTCTTCTTCTATGTGTCTCCCATTCCGACGAGGGAGACGGAGTAATCAGAGTCTGCTGTAAAGTTTGCAACTGTACTATTGGCCTCTCCTCTCCCACCACACTCACCGGACCATCCCCAACCAGGGTGATATCTTCCACCGCATCACTAAATACCTCCATTTCCTCCTCAGTAGCAGTATTACAAAGCTTTTTCTTTGGCACCCACACTTTTTTTCTCCCCGGAGGGTTCACCACAATCACCAGAGGTTTCTCCTTTTCCGCATAAAGTCCTGGCTCATGCCTAAAGTTGCCACAAGAAACACAAATATTCGGCCTCCATTCATACTCAATTTTGATACTGTCCACCTGCCCATCTTCACATTGAAGCTCAATCTTCTCAGGAAAAGTGAAGTCCACATCTATCAGAACCTGTAACCTTGCATACTCCAGTCGTGCAAGCTCTGATGTCAATACGTCTGTATGAAGGGGCTTCCCCAGAAACAAACCAATTTTCATGAACATTTCATCATCCCACAGCTCCAAAGGTAGATCGAAGATCTTTAGCCAAATCGGGATTTCTGTCATCTTCACTTTCTCTAAGGGCTCCCCCCTTTCCCACTTTTTAATGAGCAATGGTTTTCCAGCAACAAACCACGCCCCCCCATCCAGCGCCGTCGCCATGTCTTCCTCATTTTAGAATAGAAGAACGAAGAACCCTTTCCCCCTTGATTTGATCTCTACGGACCCTTTCACCTTCCACAACTGAGCGAGAAATCGTACCAAGGATGGCCAATGAGGATTCATTCCTATGATATACCCCACCGCCGCCAAACTCCACTTCTGAAGATTTCTTTCTACTATGGCTTTCAGGTAGAGTAGCTTACCATTTTCAACCTGGATCTCCACTTTCTTCAAGGGATTCTTCATAGTATCCTTCTTCACCACCAAATCCACCCAGGATCTGCCCGTGGACGATACTCCAACCACACCCGATCTATTACCCCCCGACTTTCCGGGGTCCTTGATCTTCGCCACATTAGACAGATCTTTGACATTCCCCACCTGCAAGGCTTCAGGATGATCAGAACCTGACCTCGGGTCTGCTTCGATCAACGCAGAACTTGCTTCTTCATCCGTCACCAGAATCACCCTCGGGTTCACCTCTTCTCCACTCATCGCGCCTCTTCTCCACTACCCGATAGTTCCCAACCAAGATTTTGAAAGCAATTGTATTTTATTACCTCACAAGGATGTTACATAAGATACAACTACCCTCAGAAACCCTTTAGATAGCCTTCACCCTGAAGTTGTCTCAGCAACCTTGAAGCAACCTTCACTTGAAGTAACTTCAAGCTCCCCCTTGAAGTAGCCTTCCTCCTTGAAGTAGCTTCCCGTTGAGACCTTCTAGAAGCAGTCCAAAGTCCGCCAAGCTAACTTCTCCACCTGAAGAAGCTCTAACAACCTCCTTTCTACAACCTCCAACCTAGGAGTAGTAAAGGAGAATAAAATACAATAGAAGGAACAAGATTGGAAGAAAGAAACAATGTTACCAATTTAGTACATCACTTTGATCCTATATCAAGCGTATTGATCTCCTATCCACTATAGATGAACGTGGTAGTGTGGTGGCTAGGAGATACTAGGATATAGGACACTAATATAGAACTCAGGGAAAACAGATTGCAAGTGTAGCTCAGCTTGTTTCTCACAAGGAATGATTCTCTAGTGTAATTGTATGCACAAGTGATGCTTTCGTGTCCTATAGCTTGTCCTATTTATAGGAGTGGTTTTATAATGCTTGGGGATGTTCTAGACATCTTCTAGGGTGTTCTTAGTTCTCAACTAGCCGTTAGGTGTCCACTAATTACATTGCAACGACTAGTTATTTAATGCTAAAAAGTGTAGTCCAGAACCTTTCTCGGTCGAGGAGTTTGTCGAATGAGAGTCTCTCGGTCGAGGAATTTTTGGACCGAGGGAAGGTCTAGAATGAGTGTATTGCAACATTCATGTCCAACTACCAACCACTTTTCAACTCAGTCTAATGTCTATAGAATTTTCTAGAAGGACTATTCTCAGTCGAGAATATTGTCAACCGAGAGTGTCTCAGTCTAGGAATTTGTCGACTGAGAATGTACATGTTCCAATGTGTTGAGCCATGTACTAAGTGTGTGTATCAATGTGTAATTGTGCTTATATCTTAAGGGAGGATCTTTCTATGTATTGTGAGTGGATAGGGAAGATCTAATGCTTGATTTACATGATGTCTAAGTACTTATACATTAAATACTTGTACAAGTTTTTACATTTGAGTACACTCATGAAAATAAAGCAATTTTAACAAATTGATCTTCTAGGTTTTGCTATCTGCCACCTTATGTGCTTTTCCCTGAAACACTCAAATAGTAAGTTAGATTCATAAGAATGAAATGTTTGTCATCATCAAAATAAAGGGATTATAATAATGTCAAATTTATCCAACAATCTCCCCCTTTTTGAAGATTACAAGCATTTCCAAAATATAAATCAAGGAAATATAAATCATATGAGTTTCATACCTGAAGTTTACCTTTTGCAGCCATTCTCTTAAAGTGTGTTCTAGCCAAGAGATTATGAAACTTATTTTACTTTATGTTAATGATTTAGATTGTTTCTCCCCCTTTGTCATTTCAAAAAGATAACCAAGATAAACATTAAGTATGACTTTTATTAATCCCCCTTAATTTGATAATTAGATGCTCAATTTTTAAAGCAAGGGTAATCAATGCAATTTAATGCAAACCACTTATTTTTATGTCAAATTTAGCCACAATTTATTTCTCAATCATTTGCAAAGGATGTTAAGCCTTGAAATGATATGAGATCCTTTTAGGTTCATGGCATATGTATTTTAATTTCTCAATCATTTACCAGGGATGTTAAGCCCTAAAATGATATGAGATCCATTTAGGCTCATGATGGATATATGTATTTATTTCTCATCCATTTTACAAGGGATGTTAAGCCCTAAAAATGATATGAGATTTTCTTTATGACATAGTAGGATAAAGAAATATATATCTAATCAATAATGAGGGATGTTAAGCCCATATTGATATAGAGTGTCCATTTTAGATCGGGATAATTCAATAATCCTTAGGTCATAGCTAGTTTTTGAAGTTTTGATTTGATCAAGAAATGTTTACAAATTTTGTGAGATCCCACTTAATCTCATAATCAAGATAGTTTAAGCATTAAAGTTTGATTACAATAAGTTAACATCAGATTTTCAACATGATGAACAAGTTTCAGATCAATATACTAAGATTGAGTGCAAAGAAATGATTTAATATCACAAATAAGCATTCTGCCAGGCTTATTTTAGGTCGACCATGACTTCGACCGCGGCGCCCCTTGGTCGAACTCATTTTTGACCGAGAGGCATTTCTATAGATTTCTAGTTTAAGCATTCACAATAATCCACTTGATTGAATATAAAGCCTTTATGTAACAGGTGGATACCAATTTGAAAGAGTTTATATTAATTTGAAAGATTATAACTTAGGATCAAGTTTGTATAGAACTTAATTCATGTGAGCAATATTTGATTTTGAAATGGTGTCTTTCTCTTGATTTTCTTAGAATAGTCTTTGGATAGAATACTGAAATAATTTTATTCTAAATAGGACCTCTTATTCTATTAATTTTCCCATTTAAACTTTTCTCAATTATGATCATAAAGTATTTCTTTTCGTCATATAAAAAAATTCTTTTTAAGAGAGTCTTATTTGCAATAATTATAGCTTTGAAATTCCTATATAATTTAAATTGAACAATTTAACATGTAAAGTTTTATTTCACAAAATTGCAAGTAGAATATTTGATTTCTAGTCTTAGAGAAAAATAATATCATCTCTATTTTCAAAACTGTGAGCCATGGCAATATCTTTCTTAATCAATAGAAACAAGTCCATAAGTTCCATTTATGAAGTTTTCTCACGGAAACATGGCCAAGAAATACTTTTAGGCAAACCATGTATATGATCATAGCAATTGAAAATGAACTTACAATCTATGAAGCATGTCCAATTGTAGTAAGAATATAGATATCCAATCAACATTGTTAATCTTTATAAGCAACATTATTTGCATCAATCTGGGTAAGAACATCATTTACATTATCTCACAATTTTATTGAGTTGTGATGCATGACTTATCAATATGTTTTGATTTGACAAATTTGTCTCAACATTCTTTTCTTCAAAAGATTTCCTTCAATCCCCGCTAATCATTTTTTATAGCAAACTGAATCAATTAAGCAGGTTCAGCAAGACTTTATTCAGTCAAACTTTTCTTCGATCGAATACATCTCGGTCGACGATTTTCTCGACCGAGTTTTCTGCTATTTTTATAGGTTTTATCAGGTTGAATCAGTGTCGGATTCGGTCTACTATTTCTCGACTGGGTATTTTCTCGGTCGAACTCTACTTCGACCGAATAAGTTATTGTTTTGCCAGTAATTTCAGGTTCAATACAGAGCCTTTGTCAGTCGAATAGTTTCTCGGCCGACTAACTTTCGGTCAAATTGCTTGTCGACCGAGCATATCTCTATAAGTTCGTTCAGAAATATGCTTATTCAAGATATGGATTACATTACTTTGGTCGATTTGTTGTTCTAGTATGTTAAGTTGAGATAAGACATAAAGATAGTCCAATTAGAGTCTTTGGTCATATCTCAGCTTAATTTTTTTCATTTAGTTTGGGGGTTTTAGAACCCATACCAACTCAACATCCTTTTTATTGTAAGGATATGAGAAGGAATAATGTCCAAGCCTTAAGCAATAGTTACAACATATTGAATCAATCTCATTTCTCTTCTTGGCTAGATTGTCTTTAGGCACATACATTACTGTGTTCTTGGGTACTTGTGTCCTTCTCTCTCTAGGTTTTTTATTGGGTTTTCCTTTGGGATTATAACCTAGTCCTCTTGTTCCAATCTGACCAGAAGAATCTTTTAGGATCTTATCAAGAATACCATTTTTTTTCAAGCTACTAATTTCCTTTTGTAATTTAGCAATTTCATTCATTGTTCTTTTAACATCTAACTTTGCTTGCTCTAGATTAGACAACAAACTATCTCTTTCTTTGATAACAACATAATAATCTAAATGAGTACATATGATAGGTTGAGTCTGAAAATTATTTAATTTTGCAAGCAATTCAACCTTTTCTTGAAAAAGAAGATCAAAGTTTGTTTCTAAAGTAAGAAACTTCATATTGCAATCATTTAAAGATGATTTCGAGGTAATGTTTCCAGAAATAATACTTTCGTTTTCAAAAGCAAGATTATTTAATCTAGCATACAAATCCTCATTAGTTTACAATCAATATATTTATCATGTAATTCCTCAATGCTAGCAATTAATTCTTCTTTAGATATATCAAAAAGACTTACCTCATCTTCTTCTTCATTTGTTGTAGAAATAAAGCACTCCACTTCTTTTTCTCCATCATCACTATCATCACTTGAATCATCCCATGCAACTTTGTAGGCTTTTTCTTTCTACTTGTGAGATAATTTCTTTCCCTTCTTAAGTTTAGGACAATCACCTTTTAAGTGTCCCTTTTTGCCACATTCAAAGAACTTGGAGGAAGAAACACTAGAAATTTTGTTAGTTTTAAAACTTCTATACTGCTTACCGTTTACAATGAGAGTTTCTTCCTCACTATCTCCTTCACTTGTGTCATGACTAATCTTGGTTGATGCTTTGAATGCAATGTCCTTTCTTTTCTCCTTTTTGTGTTCAACTGCCAATCTTTCTTCTTCCTCCAAGGTTGCCTCATGTGCTTCTAAGTTGCCAATGAGTTGTTCCATCCTCAGACGAGTGAGGTCATTGGCTTCTTCAATTGCAATCACCTTAGGCTTGTACTTGGGATTAAGAGACCTAAGTATTTTAGACACTTGATCCTCATCAATAATGGATTTACCTAATGCATTCAAACCGTTAACAATAGAAAAAACATTTGCATACATTTCACTAATAGATTCATTTGGTTCCATACAAAACTATTCAAACTTTTGTTTAAGCATACCAATTTTGGAATTCTTAACTTGAATAGTTCTTTCATAAGTAATAGAGAGTCTATGCCATATTTCATATGTAGTTTCACAATTTGATATTCTATTGAATTCACCTACGAAAATTGAACAATAAAGGATACTTACAACTTTTGCATTCAATTGAGCTAATTTTACCATATTTGCATCCCATGTAGCATACTCCATTTGAGGAAGAGTATAGGTATTTGAAACCATTCTACAAAGATCCCAGCTGGTCCCTTGAAAGTAGAATTACATCCTCCTCTTACAATAGTTGTAGTTGGTGCCATCAAATGGTGGAGGCCGAACTACAAGTGTTCCTTCCAAATTGAGGTTGTTTAGTACTCCATCACCCATCTTCTTCAAGACTCGATTAGAGCTCCTTGAAGCCTGATCTGATACCAATTGAAAAACACTAAAGGGGGGGTGAATAGGGTTTTATGATAATTTTAAATTATTCAACCAAGCAAACAACTACAAAAATGTATGAGAAGGGGACAAGGCGTTTAGAGTGGTTCCATCCTTAACAAAAACTAAGGGAGTCAGTCCACTACCCGGTTGTTCCCAACTGGGATTTTAAAAGTAATTGTATTTTATTACCTTGCAAGGATGTTACAAAATATATAACTAACTTCACAAACCCTTTGGACAAACTTCACCCCAAAGTCGTCTCACAACCCTTGAAGTAGCCTTCACTTGAAGTAACTTCAATATCCCCCTTGAAGTAGCCTTCCTCCTTGAAGTAGCTTCCCATTGAGACCTTCTAGAAGTAGTCAAAAGTCCTCCGATCTACCTTCTTATTCTAAATAACCTCCAACAACCTCCTTTCTGCAGCCACCAACATAGGAGTAGCAAAGGATAACAAAATACAATAGAAGGAACAATATTGGAAGAAAGAAACAATGTTACCAATTTAGTACAGTGCTTTGATCCTATATAAAGTGTATTGATCTCCTATTCACGATAGATGAATGTGGTAGTGTGGTGGCTAGGATATACTAGGCTATAGGACACTAATGTAGAACATAGGGAAAATAGATTGCAAGGGTAGCTCATCTTGTTGCTCACAAGGAATGATTCTCAAGTGTAATTGTATGCACAAGTGATGCTTTGGGTGTCTTATAGCTTGTCCTATTTATATGAGTGGTTTGTTAATGCTTGGAGACATTCTAGACACCTTCTAGGGTGTTCTTAGTGCTCAACTAGCCATTAGGGGTCTACTAATTATATTGCAATGACTAGTTGTTTAATGCTGAAAAGTGCAGTCCAGAACCTTTCTCGGTCGAGAAGTTTGTCGACTGAGAGTCTCTTGGTCGAGGAATTTGTCGAATGAGAGTCTCTCAGTCGAGGAATTTGTCGACCGAGGGAAGGTCTGGAATGAGTGTATTGCAACATTCATTTCCAACAACCAACCACTTTTCAACTCAGTCTAACGTGTATAGAATTTTCTAGAAGGACTATTCTCAGTCAAGAATATTGTCGACCGAGAGTGTCTCGGTCAAGGAACTTGTCGACCGAGAATGTCCCCATTCCAATGTGTTGAGCAATGTACTAAGTGTGTGTATCAATGTGTAATTGTGCTTATATCTTAAGGGAGGATCTTTTTAAGTGTTGTGAGTGGATAGGGAAGATCTAACACTTGATTTACATGATGTCTAAGTACTTGTACATTATATACTTGTACAAGTCTTTACATTTGAGTACACTCATGAAAATAAAGCAATTTTAACAAATTGATCTTCCAAGTTTTGCTATCCACCACCTTATGTGCTTTTCTCTGAAACACTCAAATAGCAAGTTAGATTCACAAGAATGAAATGTTTGTCATCATCAAAACAAAGGGATTATAATAATGTCCAATTTATATGACATTTCCTTGTGTCATTGGAGTGGTAACAGGTTGATCCATCCTTGGCATCCCAAACCTAGGGTTTTGGGATGTCTCGTAGCTGGACATGTTATCAACGATTGAGTTATCTCCCACCATGAGGTTTTTCCTGCACAAGGCAAGAGTACTAGGTATAAGCATCCTATGATAAAGATAAACATCCTAAGGGAGGCAAGATTGAAATAGTTAGATAACCGACTACTAGTGGCTCTGATACCATGTTGTAAGGAGTGGGATCCCAGAGGAGAACCACTCCCTACTAGAAATAAAAATGCAACATCCCATGAACCAAACACCACATAAAAGTTTTCACTAAAGGGATGATAACCAATTCATTCAACATGTACGTATCAAAACACAAAAAGTAGCAGTGAAAGATAAATTTATCTAACTATTACAAAGCTTGATATCATTATAAATCACTACACCACACATGGGTGAGTCAAAGGAAAACTATCTTAAACAATCAAGGATCTAGATGAGGATCATTTAAACACCTCTTTCAAGTCTCCCAAAAGCTCAACTACAAACATTGTTGTCCAAGTCCACTTTGCTTATCCTCTCCTTGGTCTAAACCTGGGGATGGAATCATACCCCCCAAAAAGAAAAGAAAAAGAGAACATCAATAAAAAGTTGGTATGTGCATTCTAAAATGAAAATTGAGCAATTTAGAAAGAATAAGGGACATCAAAATAAAAGTCTTCCCATGATAGAGTAAAGTATTGCCCAAAGGGGAATAAAAGAAAAGAGTCACAATAAAGAGATAAATAAGAGCAAAGTTTAACAATAAAACATTCATGTGTTTCACCTGTGATAATACTAGATAATACAACCATGTAGGTAGGAAATAACACATCTACCAAAAATAACG
The DNA here is from genome assembly GCA_963693085.1 of Alisma plantago-aquatica. Lineage (NCBI taxonomy): Eukaryota > Viridiplantae > Streptophyta > Magnoliopsida > Alismatales > Alismataceae > Alisma > Alisma plantago-aquatica. The sequence goes on along the minus strand of OY856411.1, from coordinate 1,146,778,565 downwards.
TGGGGTGAGTACGGTCTTGTATACATATGCTCTAAAATGTGGTGTGGTAGGGTGTTGTATACATCTTCCTAGGCATGTCTGCCCTAATTATTTTCATATGCAGGAATTTTCACATCTACACGCATATGTGAGAATTTTCACTTCCACATAAAATAACATGTAGAATTATACTAGTAGTCACCACATGATGCTAAAAAAACATAAGTAGGAATATAAGAGAATAATATAATAATAAGGATGAGAACATCCATCATGACATAATATGTCATGTACACATCCACTACCATGGTGGGAAAAGAAGCACATATCATCAAAAAGATCGAACATGCACCAAGCATATGAAAAAGAGTCCAACAGAGTATCCATGATAACAAGATGAGTACCAAAATAAGATAGTTCACAAGAACTATGATTTCGAAAAAAAAGAATAATGTGTAGGCTAATGTCCATAGGACCAAGAGTAAGACAAAAATATAGGTTAATTTCTCAAAAGAATAATTGGGGATGCAAACATACCTTAAACTAGGGTCCTAGAAACTCTCTTCTCCAAACTAGTCATTTCCAAGATCAACCTTGCATAAATACAAATTATATATATTAGGGTTTAAGATTCATATATATGTAATGAAACCCTAATTCTAGACCTTTCTCCAAAACATCAAATTTTGGACTCGTAACCTAAACCAACTGACTTATTAGGTTAATCTGATTAACAAAACATATTTATTTACTAGATTTGGAGTCCATATGAATTAGTTACCAATTTTAGGCCTTTTTATATTAATTAATTAGATCCTTAAAAATCTATCATCAAAAACATGGAAATCAAGCTTTAAAACTATTTATATTATAAAGGATGCATTTTTTTATTCTAAAACATATTTTTAGTTAAATTTTGGACAAGCGAGTCAAAAGCAATGTTTTTTTGCAAGATCAACCAATCAGAAAATAAATAAATACGAAATAAGCAATAATATTTGCGAGAGAGAGAGGGAGTGTTGGGACGGGCCCTGATGACTTGGGACAATCAACGGTCGCTATGTCAGTAGGTCAATGGTCCTCTTTGAATAATCTAAAACAAAAAAAGAGAGGGAGAAATGACCATCCTACCCTTCACTGAAAAAACACAAATGAATAGGGACATAAGGGGTAAAACTAAGAATAAACCAGGGAGATTCATCCCCTCCATGCTCACATGCCATGATTGCAAGTCATGGAGAAACAACTCAGAGCAAAGTTGGGGTTTCTCAACCCATTTGATCGTGCAACGAAACACAGGGCCAATATGAAGAACAGGTGCCCACGATCTTACCTACAAATGTGATAAAAAAATAAGCACCACCGCATGTGCGTGAGCAGTGCTGCAAGCTTGAAACAAGATCTTGAATGTCGATGGTTGTGCGAGGAAGTTAGGAACAAATTGGAGCAAGATGATACTTGCATTGGCACTCGTGAAGCTTGGGGTACCAATATATATAGATGGGGTTAGGTATTAGGGTTTGTTCAAGGTGGCGGCCATGAGAGACCAGAGTAACCAACTTTGGGCATTTCTTGGATCTAAAGAAATAGAACTCGTGTGAGGGATCATTGTGAATTGGACATTATTATAATACCTTTGTTTCTATGATGACAAACATTTCATTCTTGTAGATCTAGCATGCTACTTGAGTGTTGCAGGAACTAGGTGGATGACACAACTTGGAAGATCTATATGCTAAAAATTGCTTTCATTCATGATTGTAATCAAATGTAGAAACTTGTACAAATATATAATGTACAATTACTTAGATATCATGTAAATTAAGCGTTTAGATCTTCCCTAACAAATCACAACACTTAGATAGGTCATCCCCTACAATAGTGTCATAACTGCACACTCATACACACACTCAGTACTTAGTTTAAAACAATGAACCAGGGTCAATCTCGGTCGACAAACTTCTCGACCGAGACACTCTCGGTCGACAAACCCTTCGACCGAGAATGACCCAGGTAGCCGTTAGACACAGCAGACAAGGTAGTTGGGAGTTGGATCAGAACGTTGCTACAGACAGTCCCTCGGTCGACAAGTCTTCGACCGACTAGGACTCTCGGTCGACAAATCTTCGACCGAGAATGTCTCTGTCTGCAATTTTTAGGATTAATTAACTAGTCATTGTTAAAGCAACTAATGGATACCTAACAGCTAGTTGGCCACTAAGAACCCCCTAGAAAGTGTATAGAACGTCCTTAAGCATACATAGGCCATTCCTATATATAGGACAAGCCATAGGACACCCAAAACACTTGTGCTACACTTGAGCATTCATACTTGCAATTGGAAATTCATTCTTGTGAGAAAATTGAGCAATTACAACATTGGCTATACATTTCCATTGCTCTAAATTCGTGTCCTATAGGCTAGCATTTCTTACCCACTACACCTACACTTCCATACACATTTTTTAGAGATCAAAACGCTTGATATAGGAAATCAAGCCTTGTGCTACAATGATATTGAAAATTTCTATTTTTCCTTCTTGTTCCTTTATATCTTTTGTACTATCCTTGCTACTCCTAGGGTTGGAGGCTGTGGATTGGGGAGGATTTGATTTCTCAGGTGGAGAAGGGTCTTCTCGGTGGAGAAGGTGGACTTTGGACTACTTCAAGAAGGTTGTCTCAACGGGAAGCTACTTCAAGAGGAAGGCTACTTCAAGGGGAGATTGAGGTTACTTCAAGGAAGGCTGCTTCAAGGTTGGTGAGACTACTTCTAGGTGAAGGCTGTCCGAAGGGTTTGGTGAAAGTATTGTAATTTTATGTAACATCCTTGCGAGGTAATAAAATTAAATACTTTCAAAATCCCAGTTGGGTAAGCAACCAGGTAATGGATTGACTGCCTTAGTATTTGCTAAGGTTGGAACCACTCCAAATCCTTGTCTCCTTGTCCAATATTTTTATGGTTGCTTTCTTTGGTTAAATTACTATTAAAATATCATGAAACCCTATTCACCTCCCCCCTCTAGTGGTTTTTTACATTGTGTCCAAAACTTTCCAACAAATCCATTGCAAGAAAAATAATGAGAAAATATAAAGAAACGCCCAAGATATTTGTGAAATACCAGGGATGTGAACATTGTATCCCGTCTGCATATCCTACTCAAGGTAGGAGACAACTTGTACACCATCAGATCAAAATCCAAGGGCCAGAAATTGTCACAAAATTGGGAAACTAGAAAATTAAAGAAACTTTAACGCGTGACATTCAAATCGGGAGATTTAATAAAGTGAAATTGGTATTTCGTTTCCTTTTTCTCTTTCTTCCAAAGAGGGTGCAAACAAAATCCAAATTAAGTAAAATTTTGCATAGAGGCTAATTAAAGCATGTAGATTCCGACTATGCAATTAGATTTGCCTTTGGGAACTTGTTATGTGTTAAATAAACCAAATCCTATTTTTTCTTTCCTTATGCATTAATGACTCTAAGATTCTCCAAATTTCATGAAACTTCACCCGCAAGTCATTTTTAATATGTTGGATATGAATTTTCCATTAATTTTACATTTGATAGTTGTTTGTACAATTATTTAATATTTTGAAGGTTCTACACACTTTCTCTCTCCTAGTTTTATCCTTTAATCAAAAATCTTCCAAATTGGATGAAAATTCACTTAAAACTATATTTATTATGTAGATTATGAATCTAAGATTATTTTCCTCTTTTGGAGTCATTTATTATTTTATTTTATATTTTGGATAAAACACATATCTTCTCTATGCAAAATATATTAAATTAATTATTATTATGTGAATAATGTGAAACTTGACTCCCAAGGTAATTGGGACCCAAGGAACACGATCTTTAACTTTGATTTCACTTTTGGGGTTTCCTTTAATGATTTATGGCACAACTAATATTTTTGGCTACTTAAGTTATCATTATTGTTCATCCATTATGTTCCATAGCTTAATATTATTACCAAAAGAATTATGTGTGATTTCTAGCTCAGAATTTTATATAATTCATTATTATCTCATGTAACATATTTTATGTGTCTATTATTGGCTTAAGACTAAAGTGAGAACATTAGGTTACATTAGGGTGATTCATGCATGGATTGACTCATTAGAGTTATACAAAACATCTTTTAGGTCTAACCTCAACCTTGTTCGGATAAGTCCAAAAGGTCAAAGTTCTAGGGTAGGGTTTGAGTTACAGTATGTTACAAAAGAGCATAGGGTATCGTACGGTTGTGATCATTTCATCATCAAAGTGGAGGCTCATCCTATTCCCTTTTGCTCACATTCACCTCCCTCAATTGTGTGTCTAAGGAATCTGATGTTTTCAATGTTTAGTCATTTTAGAAGGAAGAAAGGATGCTCTAGGCATTGTTTGTGGTGGATGGTTCCTTGTGTCATCATCATCCATGCTTCTATCCCATTTCCTCTACAAATCACCAGATCTTTGTTATCAGTTAGGGTTTGGAATGAAACCATCATTCTAACAAAAACTTTTTATATTTTTGACATCTTGGCGGTCACTGAGATTGTGTATTTGTCTAGTAGTCAATGAGAGTTTGAGAATCTTGGTGGTCATTGAGATCTTTGGGATGGGCCAGCGGTCACTGAGAAAATGGATCAGCAGTCATTGATGATATTTGATCCCTTACCTGGCTAACAATCCAGTGGCCGATGGAAAATGTGATTCTCAGAGATGGATGTGTATCATCCTTGGCTAGAATTGGTTCCTGAAATCAATACACATGAATGAAATTCATCTTCATCTTTATGCTTTATACACTAGTAATTAAGAAATAGGGTAAATTTCTAGAAACTATGATGAAATTCTAACGATTTAAAAAATTTAATTACTGAAAGAAATAAAATGACTAAATGAATAAAACATGTCAATGAATCCTTGAGTTGTCTCCCAAGAAGTGCTAGTTTATAGTCTATATCTCGACTGTATGTGGTTGTCATTGTCATACTTCCTCTGGTGGTGCAGGTAAGGGTTCCTCTAATTGAAGTTCCACTCTTTTTATGAACGGTTCATCTTCGTAATAACACTTAACCCTATGTCCATTCATATTAAAGGTGTTAGTTGATGTAGCCCTATTTTAAGGCTCCATCTTGTGCCATTTTGTACTTAAATCACATCTAAACATTTTAGATTACAAGCTATTTCCCCTAATATGTTTATCATTGCCAAATGCGCTTATGGATGTTCTTTGCATCATTTTTAGGTACTTGGACCATGATTAGAGTGAATGAGAGAGAAGGAAGGAGTCCTAGGCTTCCTCCACTCATGGAGGGGTCCAAATAAGGCCCTAAAAGATCCCTCAAACTACCTTCAATGGCCAAGGATCGACATCAAGCAAAGAAATCCATGAATGATGAAGTTTGAAGTTCAATTGCCTACTACAGACCCCAACACGACCGTGGGCATAACCCCATGGTCGTGTCTTTTTTTGTGAAGATTTGACATAATCAATAGGGACTTACATCCAACTTCCCACAATCATGGCCATCAGCACGGCCGTGGCCCATTGAAGATACCACGGTCATGGTCACCAACACGGTCGTGGCAAGCAGAGTAGAAGTCGGTCGTGGCCCCTCCCTCAATAGCCATGGGAATTTTGCGTTAAGACTCCAAAATCAATAGGGATTTGCACTTGAACGCCAATGACCGTGGCCATATGCTACGACTGTGGCCTCTAAAGATCAACTCACCCATGTTGCTGCCCCATGATCAAGTCCTCCTCCAAAATGATCATGTTACTCAGTACGACTGTGGTGCTACTCATCCAACATGATCGTGGCACTCCTCCATGGTCGTGGCCACCATCTACTTAGCCTCTTCACCACCCTTTCCACACCATGCTTGTGTCCACTCCACACGACCATCCCATACCACCCCACCATGCCGTGGCCCATCAACACGGTTGTGGTGACCAACCAACACTACCTATTTTTTACATTGTGTTTCCTATTCTACCCCCACTTACCCTAGTGCTTCCCTACCACCTATATATACATAGCTGGCAGTTGTGGCACAAAGGTTAGCCATCCTACAACTACTCCTAGCCTCCATTACCCCTATCCACCTACTCCTTGAGCATTTAATGCATTTCCCTTGCATTTATGCTCTCCACCCACCATTTCCATCTCCATTTCACCTTGGAAACCTAGTTTTCTAGGTTTTCCTCCATAATCCCCCATATCTTCATGCTCATCTACACCCTTGGAGGATAGAGGACGTCCCCAACATCAAGGAGGTGAAGAAGAAGGCTACTTCCCCAAGCTCCATGGAGTTTCTTCCCCATTCTTTTACCATTTCTTTGATTATTTGTAGCTTAGCCCCTAGTGGTGGGTTGTTTGGGGATAAAATGTGACTTTGATACCATGTTGGGGGGGTTTGGCTTGTAATGAACTTATTTTTATCTATGATGATTGATCCATGCTTTTGTCTCTTATCCCATTACCATGCTTGTGATTTATGCTTTTTGTTATTAATTTCTTATTTGATAGTGCTTGATGATACCATGTTTCTAGGAGAATTGGGATGAATGTGGAAATCTTAGATATGACTCCTAGGTCCCAATAGGGGATCCCTATCTACTCCCCTTTGTTCCTACATGCCTACCCCCTCTCCTACTACTTGGTATGAGACCTAAGTTACTAGTATAAGTGGGATTGATGTGATTTCCTAGGGTTTTCTAAAGGCTAGAGTGGCTAGTGGCATGAGGTCAAGTACCCTCATCTCTACTCCCATCTCTACCCTCAGCCCTCAATTGTTCAATACCACTTATCCTAGAAACCTTGATATGGCTAATCCTATTATAATTACACCTAATCCTAGTCTTCCACTAGTAGTATAGGGTACATTCTAATAGCATTTTCCTTATTGTTTGGTTTGGTAATCTAGATGAAAAATGAGAACCATGCTTGTCAAATAACCTCCCCCAACTAATATTAAAGCTACATCCCCAAACGGCCCACCTACCTTAATCATCTTGTTTAAAACTCAACTTGCTTTGTTCACTTGCTTATGCTAGTATAGTCTAGTTGTTCCTGCTTAACCTAGTCAATTGCTTGATTTTGATAGTTAGGGTTAATTTTGATATTTTCTTGCTTTAGTGGTTAAGTTAGTTTCTAAATTGCTTCTTGCTCCTCTAGTGTAGTGTAACTTACCTTTGTTCTTTCTTAGTTAGTTGGTTAACCTAGATTGTTAAACTTGCTTGTTTAAGATAACTTAGGTTTAATTCTGCCTTTCTTGCTTGTTCACTTAGAGTAATCACAAAACAAACCCCTTTTAAACCCTCCAACCCTAGACTCTGCATTAGGAACATAGCTAATGCTAGCCTAGCACTAGTTCCCCCTCTATCCCTAAGGATCGACCCCTACACTTGCTAATCACCTATACTACAATAGTACCCCATGCGCTTGCGGGTGACCTATTTGGTACTGTGACTGACTTGGTTAGGGTGATTATAAATTTTGAAAGATTCACATGTGTGTTTTCCCTTAGGTTTGCATCTAGCCACCTTAGTTGGCTAGTGTGTAGCCTTGGTGGGAAACACACCAATCTTTCTGGCACTGTTGTCGGGGATAGAGGCGCTCAGCCTAGCTAGTTAGTGTAGCTTAGCCTTTCCTTTTACCCTCATCATTGCTTTTCTTTATTCTTTGTTCACTTTTGCATATTGCCATTCTAATTTGGTTTCTTGTTCCTTGTTTATGTATTGTGCAGGTGACAGTTGTGCATGCGCCACACACATTCCACTTGTACCGACTTGGTGTTGTACAACCCTGAGATAGGTAGAAGGAGACGCCAAAGTCTCCCCAACCAACACCGAGAAGTAGAGATGGAAGACAACAACCCTCCACCTCCACCGCAGCCCAACCATCCACTCCACGAGTATTTCATCCCGGGGAACTACAATTCACCCATTGCCACCCTAGTTGACCAAATGTCGGGTCAACAATTCTCCATTCCACCTGCACTCCTTGGACTCCTCCCCACTTACTATGGGAGGGAGAATGAGAATCCCTACCACCACATCGATGCATTCCTTGAGACATGCTCCACTTTTCATACCCTCGCCGCTACTGATGACTTCATCCAGAGAACCCTCTTCCCATTCTCCTTAAAACAAAAAGCTAAAGAGTGGTACATTTTGAAGCTAGAGTTGGTAACTTGGAATGAATTCAAGAATGAATTCCTCAAAAAGTTCTTCCTGATTTCTAAGCTAACCTACATGAGGAACTACATCACCTCCTTTGCCCAAAAAGAGAATGAGCCCTTCCATGAGGTGTGGGAGAGGTTCCAAAAACTTCTCCATGACTGCCCCCACCATGAAGTGTCACTGTGGCAACTAGTTCAAGCCTTCTACATCAGGCTTGAAGAGTTGAGACAAAACAACATCGACTCATCTTGCAGGGGCACTTTCATGGAAAAGCCACTCGAGGAGTCGTGGCATTTGTTCAAGCATCTTGTTGAAAATTCCCGCCATCGGGTTTTGAAAAAAGGGGGACATGGTGGCCAGAACTACATTCCTCCACCTTCCTATGTAGCTCTAGCCCGCAACGTTGTCAACCCCGACATTATGAAGATGATGGAAGATATGATGAAAATGATGAAGAACCAAGCTAGTAGTTCTCCTAGCCAACCCACCATGGCAGTAGATTATGTTGATGAAGAAGTGCATGCCTTGCACTCCTTTGGCGACCGAAACAATCAAGGCCCCATGTCCAACACTTATACTCCTGAGTAGAGAAACCATCCAATTTCTCATGGAAGCAACAAAATGAAGATGGACAAGAACAAGGGCAGCCAATGCCAAGGTACAACTCCAAATTTGAAGATGAAGTACTTGGGAGGTTGAGAAACTTGGATGAGGTAAAGCGAGAAGTATCCTATAAAGGGAAAAATATTAGTTGCCTTGAACAAAGGCTTGATCAAATTTCTATCTCACTTGCTCGTCATGAAGAGAGGAGACTCCCGTCTCAACTCATGGTAAATCTGAACAACGATGGTGGTTATGTGAGTGCTACTCAAGGTGCATACATCCCACCATGAGGCCAATCACCCCCACTCCTCCAATACCAAGGACCACCACATCCATATGCTCTGCCACCTCACCAACCCCCGTTTAACTACAAATATTCCCCACCGCCTTCACATACCCATCAACCCCCACCTCCACAATGACCTCCACAACAACCTCCACAACGACCAACTTGCATACTCCAAAATCCTAACTCGACCCATCAAAGACCGCCACCACCTTCGTCTTCACAAGACCATCCTTCTTCCCATGAACAAGTGAATATGGTGTCTGTCATATGGGAGGGAAAGCTACTCAAAATCTTGAAAAAAGAGAAAAGAAAATGATTGAAGTTGATGACAAAGGCTCGATGCCAGAAGGGTCTAGCAAAGATTGCAAAAGCTCCACAAAATTTGCTGCTCAGTACTGCTAGAGAACGCCAAGTGTGCCCAAGTTTCCACTACTCCCGGCATGAATTTAGAAGTGTCATAACCCATCTCATCCTCCCTTGGACGTAATGAATGTGTAAGAGATTTGGCTCTTCCAACTGTTGGTGACAAGGTCATGTTTGCTGCCTCACATGCCATTGACATAGCAACGTTTGATGCAGTACCTTGTTGGGAGCCAAATCCTCCACGAGGCAAGGATCACCATCATCCTACTCAAGGCCAAATGAGTGATGTGGAAACATTTAATGCAATTGAGGAGGAACCTCATGAGATGTTAGAAGGTCTATCTCTCCAAGAAAAGGGCAACAATGTCATGAATCTCCTAGGATCCTTGAGGAAAGGAATGACAAACATCAAAGCATTCTTTTCATTGGTGAAAGTTGTTTGCACGGGGAAGAGAAAACTGGTGCTACTACCTTCCAAAGAAATCATTGCCCCAAAATCAGTGAATTTCATCTTCGACCTTGGCTTTCCAGAAAAAAGGGATGATCCAGGTGTTCCTTTCATTACCTTCTACATCGGTACACAACACGTTGAGCATGCTCTCCTTGACTTAGGTGCAGGGACAAGTATCATGCCATGGAGCATGTATCTATGACTTGGCCTAAATAAATGGAGCTGGTGGATTGTGTTTTTGTCTTAGGGGATGGAACTAAGAGGAAGCCCTTGGGAATATTGCAAAACACAATATTAGCAATGGATCAAAGGATAGACATTGCATATGTAACCAATTTTCTGATTCTGGATTTTGGACCTATTGATGGAAAAGAGTACCTCATATTGGGGAGACCCTTCTTGTCCACTACAGGTGCAGAAATCAATGTGCATACGGGCACTCTGACGGTCACTTATAAAAGGAGAAAGTTTGATTTTTTATATTTACCGACGAGGAGAGGTACAAGCTGGATAATGAAGACATCAACGCGAGTCTATAGATCTATGGAAATCAAGTCCATACTTGTAACGCCTGGGCCCACTACCCAAGGCACTAGTAGAGTTTCAGGAATGACGACTGGCCCCACAGACCACCACTACCCTTAACTGCACACTTTGTCCATAGTGACGCGCAAGCCAGGATCAACTTCCTGACTGGTCACCCATCCTAGTACTACTCCAAGTTGAGCACGCTTAACTATGGAGTTATTTAGTGATGGGCTCCCAAAAAAGGAGGTGCACCTTGATGATAAGGGTAGTCCAATCATTCCTTTTAAGATCGTCTTATCCATGGCCTCAAATCCTGGGACGTTACAATCTACCCCACTTAGACTCTTGACGTCCTCGTCAAGGCTCAACTATATGGCCTCATAATCTTTCCCCATTTTAGTGTAGACCCAAATGTCCCATGTACACCCAACTCTCGATCATGGCTACCAATGCAAGGGCGGCTTCATCAACTCGGATAGCCCTTTCCAACATGCATGGACACTACCAGTGCATGGGTGGCTCCATCAACTCAGATAGCCCTTTCCAACATCTGTGGACCGCATGGTTTAAAGACCTTGGAATGCCACAGGCCCATGTGGGCCCCACCTACTATAGGGAAATTGGCTTTGAAACCATTTGTAACGCATGGGCCCACTGCCCAAGGCACTAATAGAGTTCAGGAATGATGACTGGCCCCACAGACCACCACTAGCCTTAACTACACACTTTGTCCACACTGACGCGCAAGCCAGGATCAACTTCCCGACTGGTCACCCATCCTAGTACTACTCCAAGCTGAGCACGCTTAACTATGGAGTTCTTTAGTGATGGGATCTCAGAAAAAGAGGTGCACCTTGGTGATATGGGTAGTCCAATCATTCCTTTTAAGATCGTCTTATCCAAGGCCTCAAATCATGGGATGTTACAATACTTTCGTTCGATGTACACTCCTTGGGATGAAGCACATGTCGTCAGAACTTTGGAAATGCTCACTGTGGAAGAGAAGGACACTGTGGGTGTCAACACTTAGTGAAAAGAGAAACAAGCCCGACTGAAGGCTATAAATTCAGTGCTTGTGGGAGGCAACCCACGTGGTTTGAGATTCTCGAACCCTGTTTTATCATACTTTCTTTTAGTTTCTAAAGAAACACACACACACACCATACTTGATAGTTTTTCTATTTGTGAATCTTGTTAGCACAGGCAAAAGGAAGAAAAGGTGAAGCACAATGGGTATAGCCAAGGAGAAGATCAAAGTTGAGAGAAGATTGCAAATCAATAGAGGAGAAGCTAGAAGGAGTCCAGAACGGTCGTGCCACACAACATGATCGTGTGTCTGGCAAGCCAGAATGGCCATGTTGCAGAACATGTCTGTGGTGGTCCTATCCTGCTCACCTAATATTACATCAACCACTCCATCCCTTGGCGGTTGTCTTCCACAACCCCATACCCCTTACCCTACTATTCTAAACTTTGATTTCATGCTGAGGACAACATAATTTAAAAGTTTGGGGTGGTAGGGTGGTAAGCCCTTCTTTCACCACTTTTTCTCTATGTGACTTGCGCTAAATTTTTGCAAGATGATCAAATAGTTTAACTAACTTTCATACTTGTCCATCCTGACCTTGTGTGCCTGTTTGCATTCATACATACATATAGTTTACTTTCATGCATTTTCTTTGTAATTTTCCAAAAATTTTGCTCTTTCATCACTCCATAGCACGCATCACATTCTCATCTCGTTTATTTAATTTCTTGTGCATTTTAACAAGGATTTGCTTCTTTATGTTTTCAATTTCCGTATAGTAGGTTTACATGTGATTTAAGGCAAATTGGCACCATTTTGGCCAATTTTGCCCAAATTTGAATGTTCTTACCCAAAAAGCATGGTTTGACTTAATCTCCACTGCTTGAAATGAAATTTTTAATCCTTTGACAAATGCATGTTGTTCTCTTAGATTTTATTGCTATATGGTGTTGTTTGATGACTCTTTACATGTACACCACCTCTCTTAAGTTTTTGAATGTTTTGGTTGTTTTGTAAATTGAGCAAGCTAAAAATGCTTAAAACCTATGGAATCACTTGGTAGAAATGTGAATGTCATGTTGTTCTATCATGTGGTGTGATATTATTTGATGAAGTGTTGGATTAGCTTTCATGCAGGGAATATTATGTTGAAGATTACACTAATGACCCCTCTTTGATCCGACTATTCTTCCACCATCTTTATACCCCTATGCCTCATAAAAAGATGTGCTAGTGCACATAATCAGCCTTGGCCACCTCCAAAAGTTTAGGGTGGCCATATCTTTATCTCCTCACTTCACTCTATCCACCATATGACCTATCTACACCAAGGGCAAAGAAAATAAAAGAATAGAAAAAGAAAGAAAAAAGAAAATAAAAGGAAGCTCCTGTCTAAGAGCATTCAAATAAAGGAAAGATGAGTGCTCTATGTAATAGCACTCCAAAAACCTTTCCACAACCCTTTCTTCTACTTTCATACCCATTGAGCTAGAAAACATCAAATCTAGCTCAGTTTACCCTTTTCTACAACCACGTGGGTCATTTAGTGTGGTTCAAGGCATAAGATTGAACGCATGAAAGTGAAACAATACTCCTAGTCATCTTTGATTAACACCAACATGAAATAGTTTACTCGAAATGATATGAAGGACATATGGACAACTTGTGTATTCTATGTTTTATATTGAAGTTTGTATGCTCAGTGCTCATTTCATGATTAGTATGTGAAAGAGGAAAGGAGAGAGGTGGAACACACACACTTATTCACTGCCAAGACCATGTAGTCAATAATTTTCTATTACTATGCATTTGTCATTCTTATATATTGAATGAAAACTGAAAAGAGAGATTAAGTTAGAACATACTTGAGGACAAGTATGTTTCAAGTTTGGGGTGGTGATTTAGCCCTATTTTAAGGCTCCATCTTGTGCCATTTTGTACTTAAATCACATCTAAACATGTTATATTACAAGCTATTTCCCCTAATATGTTTATCATTGCCAAATGCACTTATGGATGTTGTTTGCATCATTTTTAGGTACTTGGACCATGATTAGGGTGAATGAGAGAGAAGGAAGGAGTCCTAGGGTTCCCCCACTCATGGAGGGGTCCAAATAAGGCCCCAAAAGCTCCCTTAAACTACCTTCAATGGCCAAGGATCGAAATCAAGTAATGAAATCCATGAATGATGAAGTTTGAAGTTCAATTACCTACTACAGACCCCAACATGCCTGTGGGCATAACCCCACAGTCGTGTCTTTTTTGGTGAAGATTTGACGGAATCAATAGGGACTTGCATCCAACTTCCCACGGCTGTGGTCATCAGCACGGCCGTGGCCCATTGAAGATACCATGACCGTAGCCACCAACAAAGTCATGGCCAGCGTAGTAGAAGACGGTCGTGCCCCCCTCCCGTTGTACTTGAATGCCCACGACTGTGGCCATCCACCATGACCGTGACCTCTGAAGATCAACTTGCCTGTATTGCTACCCCACGATCAAGTCCTCCTCTAAAATGGCTGTGTTACTCAGCACGGTCGTGGTGCTACTCATCCAACATGACTATGGCACTCTGCCATGGCCGTGGCCACCTTCTACTTAGCCTCTTCACCACCCTTTCCACACCATGCCCATGTCCACTCCACACGACCGTCCCATACCACCCCCACCATTAGTCTTGTCACTGCAAATATCCATCATTTTTATGGGTATATTTTTTATACAGGGAAGGGTCCTGGCCATCTTTATATGAGTTTTCCCCAAAATAGTCTAATGCTTGAATTAAATAGGAGGACTTTATCTCCTTCTGACACATGCTTCTTTTTCAAGTGGGTATCACACCACACTTTTGTCCTTTTCTTATAGATTCTGTCATTTTCATAGGCGTGTAGCCTCAACTCTTCCAACTCTTACAATTGCATGAATCTTTTCTTACCAACCATGGCTAAATCCATGTTTAGGATTTTGATCGCCCAAATAGCCTTATGTTCAAATTCCAATGGAAGGTGGAAGGACTTCCCATAATTTAGTCGATAGGAAGTAGTCCCTATTGGAGTTTTATAGGCAGTGTGGTATGCCCATAGTGTGTCATCTAGCCTCATTCACTAGTCCTTCTGAGTGCAACTAACAATTTTCTACAGAATCTGCTTGATCTGTCAGTTCGAAACCTCTACTAGTCCAGACGTTTGCGGGTGATATAGCGTAGCCATCTTGTATCTAACTCTGTATTTCTTCAAAAGAGCTTGAAATTGCCTTTCCCCAAAGTGGGATCCCCTGTCACTAATGACAGTGCATGGGATATCAAATCTAGGAAATATAATGTTTTTGAAAAGCCTGATTACCACCTTTGAGTTGCAAGTGGGGGTCACTACTGTTTCTACCCATTTGGAGACATAGTCCACTGCAACTAAGATGTATTGGTTACCTCTTAACAATGGGAAAGGTCCCATGTAGTCAATTACCTAGACATCAAAAATTTCCACCTCTATCTAGTCTAACATTGGCATTTAATTTCTTTTGGAAATGTTTCATGTCCTTTGTCATCCATCACATGCTTTCACATATGCATGTGTATCTTTAAATAGAATAGGCCAATAGAACCCATGTTGTACAACCTTGGTTGTTGTTATTTCTCCTCTGTGATGGCCGTTATAAGTTGAAGAATGACATTCATGAAGTATCTTTGGTACTTTCTCTTTTGGGTTGCATGTTCGGCATAAGTTGTTAGCACACCTTCTAAAGAGGGGAGGATCATACTATTAGAAATTCTTCAAATAAAAAAATAGCTTCTTCTTTTGATTATAGGTGATGTTAGGAGGTATTTGTTTGCATCCTTAGTGATTGCAGATGTCGACAAGCCATGGTAAAGAGGGTTCAACAGATTTCACCATCATTAGGGCTTCAGCAACATAATTGTAACTAATAGGAAAATGATCTTTTTAGTGACTATTATTCTTGACAGATGGTTAATGATGACATTTTTCATACCTTTCTTGTCTATGATTTCCTGATCGAATTTTGGCAATAATACATCACACTATAGAAGATTTGGCTTAGTTTCCTTCTTTTGCATCAAGTATTTGATGGCACCATGGTTAGTGTACACCTTGACTTTCCATCCTATATGAAAAGACCCGAATTTGTCAAAAGAAAATACTATTGCTAGAATTTCTTTTTTGTGGTGGTGTATTTTACATGTGCATCATGCAGAGCTTTTTTGGCATAGTACATCACATGGTGATTCTTATCTTTTCTTTATTCAAGAACTACTACAATGGCATATTCACTCACATCACACAATATTTTGAAGGGAAGCTCCCAATCTAGAGCTTCAAAATTGGAGCCATTGTCAAAGCATTTTTCAGGGTTTCAAAGGCCTCAAAGGCATTCCTCTATAAAGTCAAACATGATGTTTATAACAAGAAGATTGGATAGGGTTTTTTCATTCATGGAGAAGTATTTGATAAATGTTCAGTAGTACATGCATGCCTCAGGAAACTTCTCACCCCAATTACTGATTTACGGGTGGGACTTTAGACATGAATTCTAATATATTAGATCAACTTTGATTCCTTTTTCTGAAATCTTATGTCCCATGATGATACCTTCTTGGATTATAAAGTGGAACTTGTCCTAGTTCATTATTAATTGTTTTTCTTCACATTGTTTTAGAATTTGAGATAAGTTCTACAGACAATTGTCAAAAATAATTCCATAGACGGAAAGGGTGTCCATGAAAACTTCCATGATGTCTTTTAAAACATCAGTGAAGATCGAAATCATGCACCTTTGTAATGTTGTAGGTTTATTGTTTAAGACAAACCACATTTGTCGTAAGATATAAGTGACATAGATGCAGGTGAAGGTAGTCTTCTCCTTATCATCTGGGTTGATAGGAACTCGATAAAACCCTAAACATCCATCTAGAAAGTAGAAACCCATGTGATGGGCCAGCTATTCTAGGACATGATCTATTAATGGTAATGGAAAATGGTCCTTCTTGGTGGTAGCATTGAGCTTTCTATAGTCTTTGCAGATTCACCACCCAATCACAGTTCCTATGGCTACTTCATCTCTTTTTCACCTTGTACAACTATCATTCCTCCTTTCTTAGGCACTATGTGTATCTAGCATACCCAATTGCTACTTCTAATTGGGTATATAATACATGTGTCGCGTAGTTTTATCACCTCCTTCTTGACCACTTCCCTCAGCATCTGATTAAGCTTTCTTTGAGGTTGGTTAAGAGGTTGGAAGTCTCTTCCAGATTTATCTAGTGCATGAAAATTGTTGTACTTAATCCCTTGATGTCTTTAATAGAGTACCATATGGCCTTTCTGTGGAGTTTGAGTTCATTCAATAACTTCTCTTTTTGGTTTTCTGTCAGGGTAGAATTTATGATCATTTGGTTCCTCTCTTCATCATCAAGGAATTCATACTTCAAACCTTCAGAGAGATGATTTAGCTACATCTTGGGCTTTGGTGCTTCTTTCTCCTTCTATGTTTGCTCCAGAGAGGCATATTTTTCAGTTTTAGTAGGCTCTTCCTCATCATCATTGCATTCTTCTTGTGGTTGATTCATGTAGTCTAGAATCTTGACAACTTCAAGATCTTTGACACTTGGATTAGGAATGTTTAATTGTCTCATGAGCAGATCAACTATAGTGTTTTCCTCGTGATCCTTTTTACAAAACTGTAGCATCAATCCATGAAATAGGCTGACTCAAAGAGAGATTATCCTCTCATGGAATCTTGGACGTGAAAATCAATGAGATCATTTCCTACCCTGATTGTGATGATCACGACTATGACATCTATCAAAACTCTCGTAGTCAAGAGAAATGTTCTCCCAAAGATCATTGGTTATGTGGGGTCTTTCATGATATTGATCACAACTATATCTCACGGTATGAAGAATCTTCCACTCTGATTGGTACATATTGCATAATATCTTCCAATTTCTTCAATATTTGGTCAACTAATTGGATAATAATTCCTATCTTAACCATATCAGTAAGGCCTAGCCTTTGATCTAGAGTAAGGGGCATAATACTAATGCTTGCACCAAGGTCTTCTAGTTGTCTCACTTTATTATCTTCAACATTGAATGGGATGATGAACGCTCTTGGGTCCTTTGTTGGCATCTTTGCTAGTATAAAAGCGTCAGACATTTTCGTGATACTCACCATTTCCACATGGTCTCCCCTCCTTCTCTTCGTAACCAAATTTTTGAAAATTTTGCATATGTTAGCATTTCCTTAATGCCATCAAGGAATGGAATATCCTTGTGAAGTTTCTTCACAGCTTCCATAAATTTTTTGTACCTTCATTTCAAGTGAGTCTTGATGAGTTTATATGGAAAGGAAACTCTTGGTGCATATGCATCCCTATTTATGAAGGTCTCCTCATTTGGGTCAAATTTCCTCTCTCTTTCCATCTTCTTTCCCTTTCCATTTCCCTTCTTTTTTTCCTTATCCTTCTTGGATGATAAATTTGCTTCATGTTCTTCTTCTATTTCAATAAGTTTAGGCTGGAATTGATCATTAGAGTTTCCTTCCATGATGGGTTTGCCTTTTGGGTCTTCTACGACCTTTCTGTAATGGAGAGTGGACATTTTCACACTCTTAGTGATACAATGTATCTTTTTTTGTGGGTTCTTAATCAACTTTGACAGCTTTGCCAACTACTGATCGATTTGTTTCTGATGGGTATGCATGTCCACCATTAGGGTTATCACTCCTCCAAGTTGTTTTTGCATTGCGCTTCGAAATAGTAATTTTGGTAATGTCACCTTGGATTAGTTACTCATTTACTGACGCTTGCTTCTTTGCAACTTCAAAAAGTTCAGACATCATATCTAGTTGGTTGGTACTTTTTTTTTGACCTTGGTCTTGATTTGATCCACTTGAATTTTTATTATGATTCTAACCTTGGCCTTGATAGTTGTTTCTGTTCAGTGAGTAAGTTGTGTTGTAGGTGAACACAGTTGGTCCTCCACCTCTCTCAAAACCTGGAAGATTTTTAGGTGGGTTGTTAAGTTGATGGGCATTTTTAGCTACGTCCTTGTTTCCATAGGAGAAACCAGGATGATTTGGTCTCTTGAAGTTAGCATAAGAGACATTTTCAATTTCTTCTTCATTGATATCTTCCAAGGGTTGGGTGTAGATGCAATTGTCAAGATCATGCTCCCGTTCACCATAGGTAACACATTTCATGACTTTTTCAGTCTTTCCTATTTTGTTGTCTCCAATATCCTTCAGTTGCTTCACATGCGAAGCAATCTTCTCAATCTGAGCAGTTGTAGTATCTAGGGATTTAGATTCAATAGTAGTACCTTTAGATGAGATCTTCTTGGTTGTCCCTCTATAATAGTATAGACCAGTTTGCAAGGAAGCCATGTTATCAATGATCCTAATGGTCTTCTTTTGGTTCTTATCGAGGAAGTTTCTTCCTACAACAACATTCAGTGAAGTCTTTTGGTTGAAGTAAGTCTGTTGTAGAAGGTAGTGACCAGGAATCCCTTATCGTAGTTATGGTGAGGGCATTCTGTTTGATATTCTTGGAATCTTTCTTAGGATTCATATAGATTCTCCATAGTCTTCTACATTCAACCAATGATCTTGTGCATATTCCTAATAGTTTTCTCAACTTTATAGAACTTGGTGACAAAAGTGTCTGCCAAGGGTGCCCATACATTAATGGTATTGACTGACAGAGCAAGGTACCCAGACAATTCTTTTTCCCTTATAGAGAAGTTAAATGCATTGTAGTAAATCACCTCATGTGGTATCCTATTCATATTGATGGTATCACATAGGTTTTTAAAAATATCTAGTTGGTGGTAAGCATTTTCATCATGAGAATTTCCTCTAAAATTTTTGTTGTGGGTCATGGATATGACTGCTGGCTTGAGTGCAAAGTTTGGAGCATTGAACCTAGGGATCATGATTGGGCAGCTAGATTCATTAGCCCGAATAGCATCCACAATTCACGAGGGGAATGGCCACCATCATCATTGTCATGATTATCATTGTTGTTGTTGTTTCTCCCATATATCCTTGCTCTAGGATGACACCCTTCATCACGACATTCTTATTCACATTCCTCCTCATGAGGTGGTTCTTTATGTTCTTCTTTAGAGTGGTATTACTCATGATCAGAGTCGGGCTCTGGTTGAGGTTGAGGTTGTTCAACTCTTGGGTTTCAGTTGCCTCCCTGGTACCTTCCCTATGAGGAGATATTTTGATTGTAGGTGGGTAGTTGGAATCACTATCTTCTTCTCTTTAGGCTACTAAAATGGTTTACACGGTTGAGTGAAACAAGATGTGTGAAATGAAGTATTTGAGATAGTTAGAGATAGTAGAGTAAAAATAGTACAGTCAAGTCTATTTCTAAATTTTTGGCACATATGTATGCTAAGTAGACTCAGATTCTTAACAGTATTGGTTTCCTTGTTCCCCAACAATTGTGCCAACAAGTTGACTGGCCTAAATCACATGTCCAAAATGGAGCAAATCTAAGATTAGTTGGACTCTTAAATTTATAATCCGACACTCACCCCCCACAACTACTATACATGGTTGGATGTAGTAAATTAGGTTTGATCCATAGGGATAAGGAGTGGTATGTGTTAAGAATGTAGAGACTTGTCTTAGTTACTCCAATCAATATCAAGATAAAGATTAGTGTTCCTTACGGAACAATGATATTTCCAAAAAATAAGAAAACAAGTAAAACAAGTAATAATAAAAACAAGAGAGTGGATATAATCGAGGAACAAGATATTTTTTATAGATGGGGAACTTGGATTGGGTTTCACCATCAGAGGTCTCTCACCGACATGTAATACTCACACCCATTGTATGCCCTTAGCAACATTACAAGAAATCATCATAGATGTCTATTCTGTCCTCTCTCGAGCATAGGATAGATCTATATTATAAAGTTGTCTCCTGATCAAGATGGTAAACAAACAATAAAAATAAAATCGTATGATCATTAGCTTAAACTTTCCAACTTTCTCATGCATTCATGCAACTCCATATCTCTTAGATAAGGTCAATAATACCCTTTCGAGGTACTAACAATCAAACATCACTGAGATGGTAGCTAATCATACAAGTGAAACATTAAGACCAAGAGTAAGGAGATTTAGTTTCTAAGAACATATATTCAATGGATCTAAGTATTTACATATTCATAGAGCCTTAGTGGTAAATCCCAATCCAACCAATATGTTTATCCACTTATGGTGGTGAGTTGCATTATGTATTTACAAGTGTGAGGAGACATGGAGAGGGGATGACAAAATGGATGCAGGGGATGAAGGAGTATGAACATACCTAGAGAAGAAGAAGGGAGATACACCTACTATAACCGTAAATGACCAAGGTTGATGCACATCTTCTTTAGGTCTGGATTTGGAGTGGAGGTCAAAGATGTCTGATCCTTCTCTCAAAGAAGAAACTAGTGTGGCGTGGAAATGGCATAGGTGTGCTATCTCCTTTGGACCTTTATCTTTGGAGTTCTATGGCAAGATGGACTAAGGGTTTCTTCACGGTGCAAAAACACTTCGTCTTCCCTCACATGTCGTGACCCCCTCCATGCTTGAGGTGTCCAACTATTTATAGGCATAACCTTCAAGGTAGTAGACACATCGGTCATAAGGATTGTAGGTTCCCAACGGTCACCATGACTGGATGTTTGGGGGTCGCTAATGGTAATGCCTCAATCGATCATTGGTCTTCACATTCAACGGTCACTGGGAGCACTAATGATAGTGGTTGATGATGTTGACACTTCCATCGTTCGTCAAGGGTGTTATGTTCAGCGGTCACTGCAATGTTAAGGCTAGCGATCAATGATGCTAGAGGTCCATCAATTGTTAAGGAGCATCCTAGAGATCACTTGAGTGTGGGAGTATCAATAGTCACTGAGATAGCCCAAGCTTGGTGATCTTTGGTAATGCAAATCCAACGGATGTTATCAACGGTTTCTAGGAATGCAACTTAGAGGTTGTCGATGATACATGACCATTGATCATTGTAATTCAAATCTACCACTTGAGGTATTCTATGCAAATAAAATCTAAGGATAAGAAATTAGGTAGTTACCAAAACTTGCCAAAACTAATAGAATTAGATAAAAAAATATTTTCAAAACGGTAATATGAGGGTAGAATAGGCACCCACATATCCAAAAAAATTGGATGTTATCGGTAGCCGATATCAGGAGATGGGTGTCCATGGGCCATTTTGGATCTGCACTTAAATTTGGATATATTGTTGTGCCATAGAGTTGGGCCTTTATGAGTACATTAAGAGTCTAAGTGGGGGAGATTGTAATCTCGAGGTAAGGACATTAGGATGGAGGTCTTACTTGAGTTGTTAAGATAGGGAGTAGCATGTCGATAAAAGGGTTAGCTAATATTAAGCACCCTTACAGACTCTTCTTATGGGATGTATTCAATGGCCTTGTGATATATGATGTTGTGGTATAAATTGAGTAAAATGATATAAAACACGAGATATCACTTTTCTAAATACTTATCTTCTTTACTCTTGTTTGTTCACTTATGCAAATCTTTTTGAATTATGCAAATCTTATATATATGTATCTTTTAGCCCTGTACTCGGCACCTTGTGTGTTGACCTGCATTGTTTCATGTATTTTATAGGTTTAGAGATGGCTAGAAGTTGATGGGCTTTATGAGATATGCCATGTGTACTTGTTGTAAGATCCCTAGTGTACAAGAGCAACTTGTGTGTATCTGACTCTCAAATTGTAATTGATATCTTGTAATAAAAGGATGTTGCTTAATAATGCATGTTGAATGTTGAGATTTTGATTGGTGCTTTTATCTTGTTATCTATTCATGTATGCTAAGCTTCTTCTTTTACATTTTAGCTTTGGTAATACCATGCTAGGGACAGACACCTAGGTCCTACCGCCATTGACATTATAGTCATTTGTAGTTAGGATTTGGGTAACAAATGTTTCTGTGATAGATGGTAATAGAGCATGAATAATAACTACACCAAACATTGCTTACATGAAACAAAAAATAAACACAACCTTACATCTCAATCCTAGAAACTTAATAAGATGTCCTTTATGGACTAAAATGGCTTAGCCTCTAAGTTAGAACCTACATGTTCTATCACTAGGTGTAGACTTGTGTAACCCCTATAACCTTTCTTTTATCCTCCTTCTATCCTATAGTATGTGTTGTAGTTTCAGGAGCATAAAAAAGGGAGATATTATTACAACCCTAGACATATGTTACAAGCATGTGCTTAGGGTAGCTACATAGGTGTGCACCATGTTCTTGCTAGTTCTCTAGGTGTCATGGTACTAGACTGTCTGATGAGTGTGGCAACTCATTTTGTTTTGTTTTTATTTGAATGGAGTATGGTGGTTTCCCTTGCCCATTTCAATGTTGGAGAAATCCTATTTCAAGTATTAGTATATGTACATATGAAAAATGTTACCACAAGAAGAAAGTAAGTGCATGCTCATATAACCAATCAGTATGGAGGAGAGTGTTTTGATGATAGATGTAGTATCTAGAGTTGTCTAGAGCCTTGATAAAGGTTAGGCTAGTATGTAGCCTAGATAACCTAGGATGATTATGATTATGATGATGATGATGATGATGATGATGATGATGATGATGATAATGATGATGAACAATGATTATGATTATTATGATGATGATTATGATAATGTTATGAGTTGCTTCATCATGATATAAGTTGATGTTGGAGGATTCAAGTGTGTTTAATGATATGAGATGAGTTTGACCATGCAACCATAGGTAAACCTAGCACCATGTATGTAACATATGACTTGGTTGATGTGCAAAACATAGCTAGTGGGTTGGCATGCTTGATTATGCCTAATCTTGTATAGGCTGAGATTCAATATGTTAGATATGGTTTAGGATCAACATAGTCCTTAACCTCTCTATAAAGAAGGACATATAGCATGTAACATAAGATAAGGGTGAAATCTTGATATGAGTCGACCCAAAACGAGAGAGAGTGTCAAAGTACTTATCCTCCAAATCATATGAAATGCTGAAAATATGCATAGTGAAATACATGATGATGAGTCCCTAACTAGACTACTTCTAAATATATGAATTGAGTCACTTAGTGTGTGGTTCCATTGATAATGTTGAGCTTGAGATTTCCTATGAATACCTAATCCTAGAGAAAGAGACAATTGAATATATGATGTTTGCTTTATAAGTGAGGCAGATGTCCCAAGACCCTAAGATGATGTACATAATTCATGATTTCCATAATGATCCTTATACTTGGGTTAGTGGTTGTATGCACATGAATCTAGTGGTGCCCCTTGATTTTGATGGTTGGGTGGAAATTTGGTATGGGTAGATAGTTGTTGTTAGCATGTCTTTTGGATGTAGATAGGTCTCAACTTGAGCGGCTTGAGATTAGGGATTTCCTTTGAGATACAAGTGAGATAGGTGATGATATGTTGTTCCTCAAATAACACATGATAGGTGATGATAATCTCACTTAGGATATAAATTTGATGTGTGTATGAAGTCACTCAAGTAAGAAAGGTCTAATAAGAAACCATACCTTGGATAAAAGATGTAGGTATCAAATCACAAACTTTATATGAAGATGCGTTTATATCTTGTCTCGAATAATAATGAATAAAATTTCTTAATTTTAAACCCAAAATTGAAAGTAATGAACCTAATTGGGGGTAACTAGTAGAATCTTGGGGAAAAGCTAATTCATGCTTGTAAATTGCAACTTGGTGAATATATGAGGATGGTGATAGACTTAGCTAAAAATTTGGATGATGAATAGGTAAAATTGAGAAATCGACAACATAGCTTATGATAACACACCTTCAGCTTGTATGATCACATGGAAAAAATCCTAATGCATAAAAAATAAGGGTTATGGAACCCTAATATCAAAAAATGTTGTGATGTGATAAAACACCAAATGACATGTAGAATTGATGATGATTAAACCCTTGATTATGACAAGCTATGAGAACACCCCATGATGGGAGATGCCTTGACACATACGGATGGTGAGTTTAAACATGATAAAAATATGAACTATGGCCTTCAACTATGACTGAGGATGAACTTCGAGGACAAAATTTCTTTCACTGAGGGAAGTATGTGACATCCTAACTTTTCTATTTCCTATTTTGTACCCTCTTTCTCATGAATTGTCCTCTTACTCAAATTCATTCCAATTCCATGGTTTAATGGTTTTGGAACTCCAATTTACTCACAAGAGTGTTCAATTTTACAATGAGTGACACAAATTTCAATTTTGCACTATGTATCATCCTTAATGAATCCCTATCTTTCAAGTGAAATTGATCCTCATGAATGAAATATCCTTACATCCTAATATATCTGACATTGTGAAACTCTCAATTGTGAATCTAACTAAGCAAATGTCACCTCAATCAGAGCTCTAAATCATAAGATATGACAATTTCAATATCTTCATTTAATGTTTGCTTTTAATTGGATTTTAGATTCCATTTGGTTTGTTGGGCACATGGTCCACTCAGCCCTTTCCCTTTTGGCCGCGATCCACCCTTCCTCGAGTGGACCAATCAGTGCCATAGGATGTATGAGCCACATATTCTCCCCCCAGATCAACAGTCGAGATGTCACCTCATTCCTCTATACTAGAGCTAGTGCCAATCACATTGCTGCCACCTTCCCTAATTTTGTGATGACCAATAACCTCCATTTATAGATCCCTTTTGAGCAATTGAAACTTGTTTTGAACCCAACCCTACTTCTTCTTTCTCTTTCCCACTTTTGCCCCATAGAACACGACCTCGTGCCCCCTTCTTCTTGTTCGTCTGACAGCAGCTTGGCCGTTGCCACCCCTACATCAGGGCCCTGCTATGGTTGTCCCCGAGTGAGGCCAACATGCCCATTGGACTCGCAATGGTGAGTGGAGTGTTGACAGCCACCTCCAGCTTCCTACCTTGACGTGTTGCACCCAACAATGGGAGTCCCAATGGGGTTTTTGCGACACCACTGTGTGTTGTGCAGCTCGTGAGTGGGAAGTTGTAGCACCCGTGAGCGGTGCATAGAATCTGAGTGGTGCCCAGTGTCTGCAAGCCTAGCATAGTGTTAGCTTGTGGTGGTTAGTGGCCCATAGTTGGATGGAGGATAGAGGCAGGGTCCATCTCGGGCCAATAGCACGAAGCCATTTCAAACAAGGTGTTGAAGCTATTCAAGTCCCAATAGGGAGATCGTGCACAAATCGTAGCCCCACGATCTCCATCCAATGTCAGTAATGGGCCTATTTATAAAGGGTTATGTTCCTATGTTCTCAATGAATCTCCCTATATAATTCATGATTGAAAACATAAAAAATGCATAGCTCCCTCCTCCCTTAACCAAATGAGATGTTCCAATATACAAATCGATCAACTCTATGAGACCTATCTAATGGGCATAGTTTGAGAATAGAGATCCCTTTCATGTTCTACTGTTTTGCTAAATATGCAATCTTTAACTATATTAACTGCTTTTAATGCATGATTGTGATCAATATTGGACATTTTATGCACTTCTACCTATTTAAACATCATATTTGAACATTTTATGCACTTTTGAGCTCATTGAGGGTCCTAATTATTCCTACTTCTCATGATGGCTAAATTGCACATTTGTGACTTGTTTGGACCTCAATGATGTATTTTCCCTCTTAATGACTAATCTTGGTTCCTAATGACATCTGAATACTTATATGTTTAAAACTAGTAACTCTTGCTATCCATGTCCCAAACAACTTTTCCCTAATCCCCTTGTGCTATGTTTATTTCACATGACACTTATTGCATGAATGTGACCTATTCATGGAAATGAATGGTTATACCATATTCATACGGGGTCTTGGATCAATTTGATGTATCAATCTATATGAGATCTTTTTTGCAGCTGAATTGGCCAAGGCCAGCCCTATTCATAATATAATGATGTGTGTGTCCCCCTTTAATAAAAATGCCCATATATGACTTGTTTGTGGTTCTTGTGTGTTAATGCTTATGTGAATACCTTTTTCCTTGACCCCCTCTTAAAAATCAAGGATTGCCCTATTCTTTGTGATACTTTTGGTGTGGATGGTTCACCTAAGTCACATGTTGAATCTATAAATTGTATATGTGGAATATTAAACATAATGATGAACCTTATGAGGATAGACTTAGGTGACCATCCACCCTTCTTTGAGAAAAGATAATCTTGTCTTTACCTTTCTGATTAATCTAAATCATCCTTTTTGCTTGGACCTCTTGAATTGATGAGCCATGGCCGTTATTGCCCTATTATGAGTCTTATGACGTAGTTATGCAAGTAAGTAACTCCAATCATGAAATCTTTATATAAGATGAATGGAACCTCAAAACAATATGAAACTTGAAATCCACCTTCATTATGACCTCTAAATCATTAAAAGATCATCTAATGTACTAATAAGCAACTAGGAACCTATCTTGGCCAAAAACCCTAAAATGGAACTAGTTAGGGTTAATGATGAGATCTAATGCATGCATGAAATCTTGTTGTTAACTAGGTTTTTCTTGAGATCTAGATGGTTAAGGATAGGTTAAGAACCTCTAAACCAAGTACATGCTTTTAATTTTATGTCTATGTCTTTCTTGCTTGAAATGTGATACATATGTATGCTTGTTTACTTGATCAAATATTGTCATGTAGAACTCTAGTATTGTACTCGATGTTTGTCTCACACTATTATTCTATAAATTGCAAACATAATATAGAAAATCCATTGTACAAGCTTTATGAACCTTCCTGTAATCTCAGGGTAAGAACATGAGGCTCAACATCCTACTTGAGTTGTCAAGATAGGGCAGACCATGTCGATAAAAGGTTTAGCTAATCTTGAGCACCCATATACACTCTTTCAATGGGAAGTAGTCAAAGGCCTTGTTCTCTCTTTGCTAAATACATAACTTGTTTAATCTTGTTCATTTACTTATGAAACACTTTTCAAATTATGCAAAGCTTATGTATACATATCTTTTAGCCTTGTACTTAGCACCTTGTGTGTTGACGCGCATTGTTTCACGTATTTTATAGGTTCAAAGATGGCTAGAAGATGATGAGCTTGGTGAGGTATGCCAGGTGTACTTGTTGTAAGATCCCTTGCATACATAAGCAGACTTGTGTGAATCTAACTCTCAAATTGTTATTGAAATCTTATAATAGAAGGATGTTGCTTAATAATACATGTTGAACGTTGTGATTCTGATTGGTGCTTTTATATTGTTATATGTTCATGTATGATAAGATTTCCACTTCTACATTCACACTTTCATAATACCACGCTAGGTACAGATACCTAGGTTCTATTTCCATTGACTTTATAGTCATTTAGAGTTAGGATTTGGGTAACAAATGGTTCCACGGCAATTTCCACCATGGACCTTCGTTTGGAGGTTGTTCCTATGCTCCTTGGACTCTATGGGGTCCAACATCAACATCATTGGGTCCCTTGGTGACTGACCGACTCCCTTGAGTGAGCTTTCAGCACCCACAATCCCAAGGTGCTAATCTCTAGAAAACTCCTAATATATGGAGTATGTAGGGTGCGTGTAAAAGGGGGAGGTTTGCATGAGGTGGGGAAGAAGGGTCCCCATCCATAGATCTTGGCACAGATGGTCAGATCATGCACCTTACACTCTCTCAGTTCCCCTCTCTTTGCCCAGGTTAAATGAGTCAAAGGGCTGATGTGGCCCAGTGGTAGTGCTTCACCTGGGAATTCGGGTCACACTCAGCACTAACCTTAGGTGAGGGCACAATTCATCTGCATGACTATAGATCTGTGATGGAGATAGTTCAAATGATAAAGGTAACAATGTGTTCTATTTTCTGTATAGTTCTTATTGTAAGTTTAGAGAAATCATAACTCCCTCCCCCCTTAACCAAATTGGATGAACCAATATATCAAATGGATCACATCGAAGAGACATACAACCTATGCTTCATTTCATAAATTTTATGGTCTTAGTTCACTAGTTTTCCTAAAGATGCAAACTTTAATGTTTTTTACTATTGTTAATGTATGTGCATGTTAAAGATTGAACCTTTGAGGCTCAACCTACTTCTTTCACCTTAAATAAATGACTTTATCAAACCTTGAACATAATGTAAACCCCATTTATCGTCATTGTACATTTAATGGCCCATATATAATAAGATGAGTTGTTTTGGAACTTCAATATATAACATTGATCAAAGTTGTGGTCTTGAGCCAGACCTTGAATCTCACTCTAGCTTCAATCATTGTCTTACACCTCTCCATGAGACTAATATATGTCCCTTACGTCCCATTTTCTAGTTTGATCCATATAACATCTTATGCATGAATATGACACCCTATGGTGATGAATGCTTATACCCTAATCAAATGTGGTTTTTGACCTAATTGTGGCCCAAGATCCTTTCTATTCAAGAATTCAATGAAACCATTATTTTTCTAGATCCTAATGTCCAAGTTCACTCTATGATGTGATAGGTTAGTATGACACATATGAATTTCTGACTATGCTTGTGGTTTAATTTCAATGTGGGTCTTATTATGCTGCTCTCTCCTATAAAATTAGAGTTTATTGTTTTATTCTTGAACTCTTTGATGTGGATTTCTGCATAGTTCATATGTTGACAATATAATCAACTATGTTGATACTTTCATGTATGTGAGAGGTTTGAACCCAGTTTTGGGTATGTGATTCCTAGTCAAGGGGACATCCATATAATATTGATATATAATTATTTGGTTATAATCTTACTGATCTAATCTCATATCTTGATTGAATATCATGACTTGATGAACCCTTGTCTTGATTTCTCTATTATGAGTCTTTTGACCCTAAAGTGCAAGTATATGCTTACAACCTTGAAATACTCATATGAAATTGATGGAACCTTAGAATGACTTGTAACTTGAACCACACCTTCATAATGGACCCTACATAAGTAAAATATCATCAAACATGTATATATCCAACTTTGAACCCAACTTGGCCAAAACCCTAAAATATAACTAGTTAGGGTTAAGAAGAGAATCTAATACATGTATTTAATCTTTCTCTTAATCAAAATTTTCTTCTGTATAGATGACCAATGATAAGTTAGTTTATGAATCTATATATTATCATCTTTAAGTATTTATGTCACTATCTTACTTTATTGCAATTTGATATGTATGTATGCTTATTTACTTACTCAAATATTTCTTTTATAACTTATACATATATAGAACTCCATTATACCATTTGAAATAGGGTTTTTTCTCAATGAATTTGGTCATTGAGATCCCCACACAAAGATAGGATTAATTAATCTTGAGAATCCTCAAAAACCCTTCAAATAGGAAGTTGGTTAAAGGTCTTATGATGTATGATATTGCTGGTATAAACGGAGTAAGTGACATAAAACATGGGATATCACTTTGCTAAATAGCTAGATTGTTTATTATTGTTTGTTTACTTCTACAATATTCCCAAATTATGAAAATCTTATATATACATACATATATATACACATATAGATATATACATATATGTAAATATATATATTCCATGTACTCAACACCTCATTTGTTGAGTTGCTTGTTTCACATATGTTTTAGGTTCAAATATGGATATCACTAAAGGCTGGGTGGGTTGTGTTTAGGTGTACTTGTTGTGGGATCCTAGCTAGTGTACATGAGCATACTTGTACAATTTGACTCTTTAATATGCAATTGAAACCTGTAATACAATGTTTTTATTAATAACATTGTTGAATGATGAAATTATGATGGTGACTTTATCTTGTTGACCGTGCATGCATGATAAGCTTTTATGCTTCCACATTCATGCCTTGATAATACCATGCTAGAGATAGAGACCCCTAGGCCATATCACCATTGACTTTCTAGTCATTTGGAGTTATGATTTTGTTAATAAATGGTTGCATGACACATGGTATCAGAGCATGAACAATAAATACACCAATCATTTTAAACATGAAAAACAAACTAAATTCAAACTTACATATTAATGCTGTAAACTTGTTGAGTTGTTCTTTGTGGACTAAGTATGAGTTAGTCGCTAGGCTAGAACATAGATATTTTAGAACTAGGTGTAAACTTTGTGTAATCCCTAGAATCCTTTCCCCCCCCTTTTATCCAATAGTATGGACTGTAGGTTCAGGAGGGTGAGAGAGTGGAGGTCTTATTATAAACCTAGACATATGTTTGTGACATGTTCTTCTGGTAGGTACACGTGTTCACCATGTTCTTGCTACTTTTCTAGGTGTCATGGTACTAGACTGCCTAATGAGTGTTGTAACTCACTTTTGGTTTTGGTTTGAATTGAATGGAGTATAGTTGGTATCTATCACACATTTCCATGTTAGAGGAAGCCTATTTCAAGTATTCATTTATGTACATATGGAAAATGTTACGAGATGCAAAAAGGCCGTGAGTATCCATGTAACCTAAGAGAAAGAAGTGTAATGTCAGTCTTGATGAAAGTGTTTAGATTATAGTTGTAGTCTCTAGAGTTTTCTAGATCCATGATAAAGGATTTTCCGGTAAATAGCCTAGATTACCTTTGATGATGATGATGATGATGATGATGATGATGATGATGATGATGATGATGATGATGATGATGATGATGACGACGACGACGATGATGATGATGATGGCAAAGATTATGATGAAAATGGAAACAACAATGTTAATGTTAATGTCTATGTTGATGATATGAGATGCTTCAAGATGATCTTGGTTTTTTGAAAGGGTCAATTATGCTTTGATGACATGAGAGGAGTTTTATCATGCGACCCTAGCTAAGTCTAGCACCGTGTATGGTACATTTGGCTTGGTTGATGTGCTACACCATGTTGTGGGGTGGGCATGCTTGAATGTACCTAGTTTTGTCTATATATGGTTTAGGACCAACATATGCCTTGATATATTTGCAAAGGAGCACCTCTAGCTTGGGACATACAATAAGGGTGAACTCTTGATATGGTTCAACCTGACACGAGAGAAGGTTAGAGTACCTAACCCCCAAAACCTATGAAATGTTGAATGGATGAAATACATCACACCGAGTCCCTATCTAGAACACTTCTAAGTATATGAGATGAGTCACCTATTGTCTGGTTCCCTTCAAAATGTTGATCCCTAGTTGTCCTATGAGAAGACCTAAGCCTAGAAAAAGAGGTATTTTAATGTATGTTTTCCATCTAGGTGAGGGAGATGTACCAAAACCCTAAGATGGTGTGTGACCTCCATGATGAGCCTCATGCCCTAGTTATTTGTTCTGTGTGAAGGAATATAGTGGTTGTACTTGTTTTTGTATGTTAGGTAGAAATTTTGTTATGGGTAAATGGTTCTTTTTATCATATCTTGTTGGACATAGTCATGTCTTAGTTGTGTGTCTTGAGCTTCTAGAGCTCTCTCTAAATACAAGTGAGGTAGTTATGAAACTCAATGTTGATCATAATGGTGTTCCTCAAGATAGCGCACGATATGTGAAATTAATCTCACTTAAGCTAAAACCTTGATATATGAACGATAAGTCACTCGCATAAGATAGACCTGATATGAAACCGTACCAAACATGAAAGATGTGATTTGAGTTCACACATGATACAATCATGACCTTGGAATCTTAGGTTGAATAGACATCATGTATTCAATTCTTAATTTAACATCCAAGATGAAATCAATTAACATATATTATTAGATTTGGTAGATCTTTGGAGGGAAATTGAAACATGCATGAAATCTTGTATAATGATGAAATACATGTTCAATGATAATCTTATTTGAAACTCATGATGATGAATTTGCATGTTAAATAAATTTCTAACATTCATTTTCACAGCACACCTATGTCTTTTATGAATGCAAAAATAAACCCTATTGTAGTAGGGATGAGGGATGTGAAAACCCTAATGTCAAAATGATGACATAATATGATAAAATACCAACTAATATGTATATAAATGGGATGGATGCACATTTGATAATGAAAACTTAAGTGTGTACTCTGTGATGGTGGATGATTTTACATTTCAATTTGGTTTCCTAAACATGATAAATATGAACCTTGAATATGACCTTGATTATATCTTGGACGAATTTTGAGGAAAAATATTCTTTTAAGGAAGGAAGGATGTGATAAATTGACTTTGACTCTCCTCTATTGTACTCTTTATCTCTCATAAAGTTGCCTTCATGCTTAGTTGGATATCAACTTCATTATATGAGTATTGTGATACTCCAATTTGGTCACATCAATGATATATTTTGCAATTTTGACAATAATTAGAAATACTGAAGACATTGTCATGCTCCAACATATCACCAATTTGTAACTAAAATTGAGCTTCTTCAATATTTTTTCTTGGTCTTTAATATACATAATGTTGTAGAGATTTTAATTATGAATTCAACAATGCCTTGATTTACTTTTAATTCAAATTAAAATTTGATCATTTTCTTCTATTTTAGGCTAACCCAACAAGTCTCCCGAGAGGGAACAACAAATCATCTACCTCTCCCACTCCCCAATTCTAAAAACACATTCTATAGTAGTCATTGAATCATAGGAGTAGGGAATGGTCCCCAACTCATCTTATTTTTCCATACAATGCAACCCAAATCTTACCTACCAACACCTCTCTCTTACCCCTCTGATGTGATTGAGCACTAATTTCTCCTTATTTCTTCTTTCCCTCTCTTTTCCCCTTATTTTCCCCCTTGATCGTGCCCTCTCGCACTCTCGGACATGCTTCTTCTACCTCCATCCCTAGGGTGCCATCACCATGGAATTATGTTTGCAGGCGTCTCCTTTGTGTCTCATTCACTGGGTAGTCTAGCACTGATCTCTCACAGTCCTGTGGTGCCAGAACGACTCCCTTGTGTTTGCCTCCAGTGCCCGCAACCCCACGGTGCTAATCTCTCATGAATTCTGATGGCGGAATCCTGCAAGGTGCTTGCGGGAGGAACCACACAAGAGGGGTAGAAGGGTCCCCTACCATGTATCTTCGCATGAGCGGTCAGATCTTGCACCCAGGCCACTCTCAGTTCCCCTCTCTTCACCTAGGTTGACTGTGTCAAATGGCCGTCATGGCCCAATGGAGGTGCACCACGTAGACAACTGAGTCCTTCAGGGTACCAGCCTGAGGTGAAGGCACGGGTAACCGCAAGATCAGGACTTTGTAATGGAGATCAACCAAACCACAATAATAACACACCGATCCATTATATATATATATATATATATATATATATATATCTTGTCACAATTTAATGAAAAAGACGAATCCCTCATCCCTTAACCAGAGACACCAATATATCAAACTGATCATTTCAATGAGACCTAAAACCTAGACTTTATTTCATAACTTGAATATGCTCCCAGTAGTCCTATTTTTCCTAAATTTGCAAATTGTAATCTTTTTTACTATAGTTAATGTATTTATATGTTAAAAATTGAATCTTTGACGTGAAACCTACTACTTACACCTAAAATTAGTGACTTCAATGAATATTGAGAACTATGTGTACCTTGAATGGTTGTTATGTGCTAATATGACTTGTTTTTTAGACTTTAATGTATAACATTGATGAAAGTTGTGATATTGACCCCAAATCACCTAGAATCTCACCCTAAATTTATATAAGTGGCTTACGCCTCTCCATGACACTAACATTTTTTTCTTACATCCCATTTCCTAGTTTTGATCCATATGATATCTTATGCATAAATGTGACCCCCTACAGTGATGCATGCTTATACCCTAATCCAATGTGGGGTTTGAACCTAATTATGCTCCAAGCTCCTTTCTATTGATGGATTCAGTAATACCATGATAATTATAGACCCTAATGTCCATGTCCACTCAATACCATGAGAAGTTGGTGTTTGAAGCTCTTAATCCACCAGTGATGACCTAGTGTGACACATATGACTTGCTCATTATAATTGGTCCCTAATCTCAATGTGGATATCGATATTATGATCTACCCTCTCAAATCAAACTTTATTCTATTATTCTTGACCCCTTTTATGTGGATGTCCCGCATGGTTCATTTGTTGACAATATAATGAACTATGCATATTTTTGCATGTATGTGTCAGGTTTGAACTAGTGTTAGGTATGTGATGCCTAGTCCTAGGGACATCCACCTAATATTTATATGTGTTTCTTAGCTTCTAATCTTACATGTCTAATCTCTTATCTTGGTTGAATCTCATGACTTGATAAGCCCTTGTCATATTTGTCATGTTATGAGTGTTTTGACCTTAAAGTGCAAGTTTATGCTTTAAACCTTAAATATTCATATAAGATGGATGGAACATCAGAATGACATGAAATTTGAACCACACCTTCCCAATGTATGCTAAATATGCAAAAAGATAATTCAACATGTAATTAACCAACTTGGAATCTAAATTGGCGAAAACACTAAAATACAACTAGCTAGGGTTCATGATGAGAATCTAATACATGTATGTAATCTTGTTCTCAATATGTGTTCCTTGTGGCTAGATGACAAAGGATAAGTTCAGTTATGAATCTCTAAATTAGGTATGTGATTTAAAAGGTTATATGACTATGGATTTATTTCCTACAATTTGACATCTAATGTATGCTTGTTTACTTGATCAAATATTTCCATGTAGTATGCCAGTATTGTACTTGATGGTATGCTCATTGACTTTGCAACTTAAACATATAATATAGAGCTCCATTATTCAATTTAAAATAGGGTATTGCTTAATGGCTACTTTGGTCGTCGAAGTGTCTCATGTAGAAACATAGTTTCTCTCAGTGACATTGGTCATTGGGGTCCCTCATGTAGAAATAAGGTTTACTAATCTTGAGCACCCTCACAGACACTTCCAGTGGATGTTGGTTAAAGGCCATATTGTACATGATATTTTTTTCTAAGTAATTAACTTGTTTATTCTTCTTCATCTACTTCTATAACTTTTTCAAAATATACAAAGATTATATATATATACATATATATACACACATGCAAATATATATATATGTATATATACATATATATATATATATATATGTGTGTGTGTGTGTATTTCTGACCTCTACTCAACACTTAATGTGTTGACCCGCTTATTTCATGCATGTTTTAGTCTTAGAGTTGGCTAGGACTTGATGTCTTGCTGAGTTGTGTTTCGGTGTACTTGTTTTAAGACCCTAGCTAGTCTACATGAGCAGACATGTTTTCTTTGGTTGTTTTGTTTGGTTTTTTTATAAATATTGTTGTTAGTGGTATGGTATTAGTGGCTTCTTATCAACCTATTTAGTCACTATTTATTGATGTTTATCAATTAGCTTTCTGTGATCTCTCTGTTAGGGGAGCGATGAGACTTGTAGTTAGTGCTAGGTTTTGATTTTGCCCCATGTTAATCTTGTTTCTTAGTTATGTGGGTCTGTTTGAGAAGATAACTCATCGTTGGAGCACCGTTCTAGTCCAGCTTCTACACCACTACTTCACGCTCAACTTCAAGGAATTCCTTATGTTAAGATGCTTTTTTCAACATCATGCAAAAGTAATCAAAGTAAAAGCTCTTTACTCTCATCCCAATATGAGTTGTAGTGGTTTAGTGTTCTTGAACTTGTTCTATGTATGATTTGGTGGTGTAGAATTCTTTTCTTGTAGATGTTGTATGGGTTATGAGCAATGAGTTGGTATGTTCTCTATAAAAAAATATACATAAGAAGACCGCAATTTGACTCTTCAATATGTAATTGAAATCTTGTAATAAGCAATGTTGTTATTAACAATACTTGTTGAATGCTAACATTGTGTGTACCTTAATCTTGTTAATTGTTCATGTAAGCAAATATTTTATGCTTCCCCATCAATTTTTGATAATATTGTGCTTGGGACGGATGCATGGGTCCTATATCCATTGACTTTCTAATCATTTAGAATTAGAATTTGTGTAATAAATCATTCCTTGACAACACTTCTAAGACAACACTAAAGTAACAATCTTCCAGTTAATGCAAGAGAGGACTTCCATCTAATTTGCAAATTGGGATTTTGTTATTATTCTGCCTCATTAAGAGGTCAGTTGACTCTATAGTTCGTTATTATATAAGAAGACATCAGACTGGAGATATGGCTGCACTCACTGGAATCAAATCATATACATGGCCATTTTTGTTGTAGATAACCACGAAAGAACACTTTTTAGAAAAAGAGAAAATGCAACTCATCATAGTGTGAATCATTTAAGAACACTCTGTGTCATAGAATGAGCAATATTGCATTTAGAATTTGCAAAAAATAGGTAAAGTGGGGTTTCCATAGGATCACCACTAATTGAAGTAATAAAAAACTGAAGACTATCTTGACTTAGAACCTTGCAATGTATTCAAATATCATAATGAACCAGCTGAAACAATAACGTATAACCCATTTTTGAACTTACAATGACTATATTTCTTTCCAAGTTTACAATACATATTCGATGGACCCTATATAAATGTCAGGCGACATCTTAACTAATTCTACCTTTGAAAGATGGTTCAAATTGTAATGACATGTAGATGAGACATTGCAAAAGAAAGAATAGAAACAAATGAAAGGTTTTATTATATATCTTATTCAGTTTGATTTCTAGAATGTACACTTTGCTTGGTAAATTTAATATTTTTCACAATAATCTGGTGATTGCTAGTCATTTTTCATTATTTACCACATTGACATGAGGATTATGGGTAGTGCCAATGATATATGGATGCAATAGTGAGTTGGTGATTGTGTAGTTGATGAAGTGCCAACTTGGATCGATCCACTAGTAAGTTGTTGAGTTCCCCTCTTATATGGCACGTTTTGAAATGTAGTGAAGGAAACTGGGAGATTCATTGCCTGATAGTACATTAAATTGCATATTGGCTTGAAATGGATCGCTCCCCATCTTTTTTAATGGGATATTACTTGTTATTTATAGAAAAAAAGTCAAATATTTCTACATAGATAACAATGTCTAGTTATTTGACTACTCTCTTTTTACAAATAAGAAATTACAAGTGGCAGTATTAGTTTTCCGCCTCTTGTCTAGTGGGAAAAACCTTCTTAGGACTCCAAAATGTAGTTTATTGGCAAGTCTTTCTAATATTATGTTTGTGGCCTGCTGTTGGAGAGAGGAAACATCATGCTTTTCAAATATACAACTAAATATAAGAGGGACATATAAAAAATAAGGTTTTTAGTGGAGGACAATTGTGAGGGATGAGAGTCCTTCAAAATAAACACCTATTATTCAAGGATCTATCAAAACCAACAAGGCTTTGTCCCTTAATCGTGTCTTTTTTTGTAAACAAAGAATTCACTAAGATTCATGTATTACATTATTTGCATCATGGACCCCACGTTCCATATCTCCCTAAGTTGTCTTGCTTCTTCTTCATATGTTACTGACAAAAGTTTGGACATTGGATTTTGCCCCACATGAAACCTAGTTGTTTCAAGACATGGTTAGCTAGTCTCTCAACTAGGTTCTTGTACTTTCTTGATTTATATATGATCTGCCATTGTGTGCTTCTTTCCGCTACCTCTTTAACTTTGAAGCATATTGGTCCATAAGCTCCCCATTCCCTCTTGGTTTTCTAGAGTATCTTGCATGCTACTTATGAATCTGAGATTATAACAATAATGTGTGCTCATGTTTTACTTGCAAGTGTGATTCCTTCTTGTATGCTTGAAGCTATACCATAAGTGCATCTTGTCCTTAGAGGTATGTAGAGGATGCACTTATTCATTCACTTGTGTTGTGTCTAGTGATTGCACATGGAATATTTTCTTCCTCCTTTTGTTCTCAGGGGCATATACATTGATGATTGTCGTTCCTTGCACCGATGATCCAAATTTTTTATTTCTAAAGTGTTTCTCCCATACATCTTTTGTTCAGAAAAGGATTCTTGACTCTCTCAAATGGTCATCCTAATGTCATTTATGACATGATGATTGGTATGGTCTTATCCTGAAAAATGGCCATCTTCCTCCTTTTCCATATGTGCCATGATATGACTGCCCAATCTTCTACCTTTCCTAGGCAACCATTAGTCCTTGAGTTAATGTATTTGAACCATAGCTTGATATTCGTCTCCTGTAAGAACTCATGGTTATCACGAAGTTGTGGATACGTAGTTGATGTTGGCAATCTCATAGGACATGACATATATTTTCCTGGTCATTCATACACCTACTACAGGTATTGTAAGGAGTGGGATCCTAAAGGGGAACCCCTCCCTACTTAAATAAAAGGGTAACATCCCAAACCAAACACCAACATAAAAATTTTCTCTGAAATGGATGAAACCAATTTATTCAACATGAATGTATCATAACACCAAAATAGTTGTGAAATTTAAAGATGTATCTAACCATTACAAAGATTCTTATCATTACTAGTCTTTCACCACACAGAGCAATATAAAGGAAAAACTAACTACATATATGACTAGATGAGGATCACCTAAAAACTTCAAGTAAGTCTCCCATGAGTTTTCAGCTACACTTGTTGTGGTCCAGGTCGACCTTGATTGCCTTCTCCTAGTCCAACACCTGGGGTTGGAAGCGTACCCCACAAAAATAGAAAGGAAAGATAACATCAACAAAAAGTTTGTATGTGCATACTATAGGTGGGTTGAGCAATTATGGAATAAAAGGTCATCAAAATAAAGGCTTCCCATGAAAGAGAAAAGTACCACCAAATTGGTCATAAAAGAACTTGATATGCAAACAAGAGATAACAAAAGGAATTACTTGTCATTAAACAACAATAAAAGTGGTTCCACGAAAGAACACATAATTCTTTGGGCACAAAACCCATAACAACCTACATGTATGTGAGATAAACATAGAACTAGAATAATATAAAAAACAATGGCGGCCAAGCCTCATAAACTTGAAACCCGATAGAGATTGGAACATAACCAAACTTCCAAAAAAAGTGTGTGCCAAACTTCATAAATTTGAAACTCGAGTATGGGGTACATAACCTCCATCCCAAAAATATAATAAGGGCACATAAAGCAAATACCAATGCAATTTCATTACTCTAGGGCTACTGAATCAAACACCATGCTTAATAGAGAGGCAAATCAAAGTGTAGACATATTTTTCTAAGTAGTCACCACAAAAGTGACCAACATATACTTCCACTTCATAAGTGGGCCAAAAGACATCACATGTTATCAGATAGAGTTTCATCATGATCA
Source organism: Alisma plantago-aquatica (assembly GCA_963693085.1). NCBI lineage: Eukaryota > Viridiplantae > Streptophyta > Magnoliopsida > Alismatales > Alismataceae > Alisma > Alisma plantago-aquatica. Next base: position 1,146,738,824 of record OY856411.1, on the reverse strand, counting down.
AAGTATAATAAATAACCAAGAGAATGTCCAAATATGATAACAAAATCAATAACAATATAAGGTACTTCACATGAAGTATATTTTCTAAAAGAACAAGATATTGTGTAGGATAATGTCCATAGGACCAATAGAAAGAAGAAAACATAGGTTAATTGCTCAAAGGAATAATACGGGATGTAAACATACATTAAGAGAGAAAAATTAGAAATGTCTCAATATAGAAATAATGTGGGATGCAATCATACCTTACTCAGGAATCTAAATAGTCCAAAGTTAGCCCTAGATCCAAGCTAGGTCTCCAAAACACCTATGATGCATATATGTAGAATTAGGATTACGTTTTCATTGATTATTCAAAACCCTAAAATCACCTTTTTTATATTAGTGAATTAGGTTAACAAAAGCCACACTATGTTTTAGATTATCTTTTTATAAGTTCAAAACATATTTGATTATATTTTTTTGACTTTTGTATATTTAGTTATGAATTTTGCAAGTTATTACTTATTTAGGAAAATCCATTAAAATCATATATTTTCAACATTAGATTTTGGCAACAAAACCTATACCATTAGAAAGCTCATATTTTTCTTATTTCAAGACATATTTTTATTTTATTTTTCTGAGCTATGAATAATTTACTATGAATTTTTGAAAACCAACCAATCACAAAATTCCACGTCAATGAGTAGACCCACAAGAAAGGAAGAGAGAGAGGGAGTGGGTGTGTGCACTAAGTTGGCCCAATCATGATTAGCCAACTCAGTCAACCCCAAAGACAACTAACCAAGTCGCTTAGTGTGAAAAAGAAAACGTGACAGTCCATAATGACCAAATTGCCCCTAAGAAAAAAACAAAAGAAAGAGATGAAACAAAGGGGCAAAGTCAACAAATACAATGGGTGATTCATTCCCTTTGACTCGTCTACCATTGCAGTAAGTAGAGAAGCTTCTCGCATGTGTGAAATTGGGAAAAATCACAAAGCATAATAATTGGGCAAAGCAAAGGTACTAAAAGGAAGATACTTCAATGACTGTCCAATCTTATGTTGTGGAAAATCCACTAGAAAATCAAAGAAAGATAATTGCTATAATTTATAAGAAATCAACGCACAATGCCTCCTAGTATGGCATCACCAGTCACAACATTAGTATAGAGGACAATATTTGAGAAAGAAATACACCCCAGGTTACACTATTGTGGGGTTGCCTTGCTCGTTGTGATTTCATAAATCAGTAGACTGGTCTAGAGAGAGGGAGTGATCAAACTCCTATCATGTTCAAGAGATTAAGAAAATCATCCTTTCTCTTATGATCAAGGGTAAATCTATGGTATACTAACTGGGTAGAAAGAATGGGTGACAAAGACTTGTCAGAGATGAACAAGTAGACTTGGACAAGTGTTTAGTAATGTGATCAACAATAGAGTCTTGGTGTGACGGATAGGCTAGGAAATGAAGAAATCTTCAAAGATGCATGGGTTTTCTCACACACTTATTGGTGACTAGCAGTAAGGAATTGATCATGGTTCTTCCCCATGTTCTCAAAAACAAGGCATGGGGGTTCCAGAAGGGTGATAGAAGCATAGATGTCATCTTTTGTTTGATTTGGTGGGTATGAAAAATACAAATATGAGATGATGGGAAGTATACTTTAGCATTTTTGCTTCAATCTCACTCCTCTCAGCTCAACCTTTTTTTTTCTTGATGGGGCTCACTCCTTCAAGTACCTCCTCACCAAGAATTATTGAAAGTGAGGTCTGGGTGCTAGAAGAGTAAGAAGAGGGGAAAATATGGATGTTTGGGGAATAGAGTGTGAGTAGGAGAGAGTGTTATATGACCGAGGGTTGCGGGGGACGAGAGTGTTGCATATAAAACTGCACTGGGGAAGTGCACCGACAATTTAAAATTTTCATGTGTTTCCATTGTTTAGTAGGGAAAGGGAGAGGGAGACAGGCTATGGTAGAGTATTATTTTGTAGTCAAATGGAAAATATATTCAGTTTTGTAGCTATTATAACTAAGTACATTTACTTTATTTTGAATTTTTTTTATTTTTTAAAGAAAAATAGCTTTTAACTACAATACAATATATGTATTTAGAGTAATAGTAGTTAAATCACCCTTTTGTAGTGGTTGTTGAGATGTTACATTTATGATTCCTAACACCCATAGGGATGTTTGTTGTATTAGTATCCTACTGGGATTTGACACTGAAATTTACATTCTTCAAGTCCCCCAGTGTTAATAGGTGTGGATTGTTGTTGGCCAAGATAGGAGCATTAATTGTGAAATCTTAGTCAAGATCAACAAGATCTTATATTGTGTTGTTGCAGGGAAGTGTAGAAGCATTAGAAGAAAATGTATGATTTTCTCAAGAAATGTTTCTACCCACCAACAATAAAAAATAATAGTAGTAGGAGAATGGCCTCCTCAACAACTTGAGGAGCTCCTTGTCCCTCCATAAATAAATTCAAGTTAAATTTTCCAATACAATATTAAAAACACTAAATTTAGGAAAATTGATTCTTACCTTTAGAAATTTAATCAATTCTCTAGTCTGGGGAAGTATGGGCTCATGAAGAACCTCATATCAACCATATCTATTGTATTTCTTCAATACACTAATTCTGAGGTACCTTTTTTAGTGTTCTTCCAGAATATCTTTGTCTGTGATGGTTTAATATCGACATCTCCAATTCTGAACATAAAATCCTAATATGCCTCCCTCAAACCATCTTTTATAAAATTTCCCTCAATGAAGCTACACAAATTATATTGAAGAGGTAATCATGTAAACATAGCTACATCATTTTCCTTGGTCCAAAAGAATCAATTTTGTCTGTCATTCCCTTCGTGACTTACACATAATTGCAGCCACTATAATTACAAAATTAGTTTTATTTGTAAGAATTTTTTTATAAAATTAAAATGATGAGTACATGTTTTGAAAATCAAAAAATATTTACAAATTTACATAGAATACTATATTAGTAACTAACAAATCTGTAATAAAACATATTTAACATGATTATTATTAAGATAAGAATAGTGTGTGACACAATTTTAAAATCAATGAGTTGACTGACATCATATAGGACTATTGGCTAATTGAGTTGACATGGTTCATTTACAATCAGACATTCCATGAGTCAATACGGTTCATTCATCATACAACAAAATGGCCATAGTTTAACATTATGTGAATTCCCAATGGAAAAAACCACTTAATTTACTAACATAACACACTCATGATGTATTAAAAAAGCATTGTAAATGATTTGATAAATCACGAATGTATATTGATATGTGGATGCATAATGCGTAAAAATTAATCAGTATTTTGCTCATTCACAATTCTAAAACCTAGGTATAAATTGATCAAAATACATTCATTAAATTAATGTTGTCGACATCAAAAATCATGTAAAACATTATGGTTAAATAAAATAATTGTTACATGTTATACATGTAAGTGTAATTTATTCTAACGATTTACAATGACTTCATTCAAATTTGTTAAACGAAACGACTACTTGATCATATTCTTACATTTATGACTCACTCCCATGGTTTCTACCAGCCTAATTCTATGATGTATTTGTCCTACTCCCAATTGTTAGTAAATTACTTTTACTGCAACATATATGACCCAGGACAAATTTATTCTACCTTACATGGGGAAGGACTAAAAATATAACAAATAGAATGCTAGATTCATAGTAAAAAAATAAAAAATAAACTAGGGACAAAACATTATAAAATTGACAAGGGAAATATTCAAATGAAAAATCATGACATTTGAGGGGCAGGCGTGACACACAATTATTGTAAGAATAATTACTAGAATACCACCAAAAAATCAAAATAAAAAGTTGAATCCTCAAACCTATGGTGATTTATATGGCAATCTTTCACAAATAATTGCATCACATAACTATAGACCACATCTGAAGCACAAATATCACAGAGTACAAACAAAATCAAAATAAAAACTATCAATTCGTATGACATCATAGGGAGGAAAGGAAAGACATTGTAATCCTTATTTTATTGGCCTTAGACTTTCCAACACTAATAAATCACAAATTTGAAGGAGATCAACTGCCAAATCATATGCAATACAAAAATGTATGCATCTAAAATTTCAAAAAGGATGATTGTGGATGAGAGGATCATTTCTCATAATCAGATATTACTTCACTTTTAAGTAACGACATTTGAGAAGACAAGTGCATCACATAGTTATTTGGGTAATAATGAGGAGATAGTCACTGGCAAAGTCAACACATAGTATTGAAACTATTAATTACGTTGGCTTTGACAGTGAGTATGTACAATAGAATTTGCCACAAAAACTACATTATACAACTGAATCACGCATGTCACAAATGATAGACAAATATTTAAGAACCATACCAGTTCTCACTATAGGAAAGAGTGTAGAGAGTATGAAATGCATGGTTGCATATTGTATGTCAGTCAGCATGGGTCACTCATAAAAGGAAAACTACAATGATATCAAATGCAAAATAAAGATAAAATTGTATTGTACAATAAAACTAAAAATGACTCTAAATCAGGAAAAACTAGAAAGCACTATGTTCTTTAATACAATGAAACTAAAACTAAATCCGAACCATGCATACATATGTTATAATAGAAAATATATCAGGAACAAAGAAAACTTAGGAAAATGGTGAAGATCATTGAATGAGAGAATGTATAATAATCCAAAAATTAGAACTTTTTAGCTCTCTAATTGTTGGTCTCACATTTGACATGATATGGAAAACAAATAGGTACATTGAAATTTTTGTAAGAGAAGCAATGATATGGAATTTGGATAAAAATCATGTTAGGAAGGTGGTGCGTACAAAAAGCATACAAAAACCAACCATCAAAGGATACATCAAGCTAAAATCCTCAACAGACAAAACCTAAAAGTGAATTTTTTTGGGGCATGGAGATTGATCATAAAGAAGGAGAAAAACCTTAAATAGTCCTATATGGTCATCATGGTTCACTATTGATAGGAAAATATTATAAATATAAATATATAAAAAAACCAACTAGAAAGAAAAAGAAAATCACATAAAATGGTATGAAAATTTTGAAAAATGTCAAGCGAAAATTGTCAAATGATAAATTATGGCATTTGAGGGGCAAGTGGAGCATGTAGATACTGGGGGAACTTTTAGTAGAAGACCACCATCAAAATCAACAACAAAAGTGGTTGAATGCACAATTCATTGTGATTTAGATGGCGTCCTTTCATAAACAATTGCAATAATAATTGTGTGTCACATCTGATGCACATGTGTCGCACAGTAAAAAAAGATATCTACATAATTTTTTTGAAACTTAATAATACCATAGGGATGGATGGAAATGTTGTATAATCCTGAGTTTTTTGACCTTAGAATTTCCAAGACTACTGAAACAAACCTTTGAAGGAGATCTCAAGATCCAAGGTTTGACACTATCATCTACTCTCGACTATGCATGCTTAACTACATAGTTCTGATGGGATTTTGGGATTTTGTGCATTATTGTTGGTATGATCGCACCAAACACTATCGTCAAACATAAAGTTTTTTGCAATACTAGATTTTATGGTGTTGCAATTGAAGAAAAAAACGATCAATATTGATGAGAGTGTCAACTCATCGTATTTTACACTATTTCACATGTTTTACAAAATGACCATATAGATGAATACAATTTTTAAGACTGTTTCACATTCAAGTTTTACTACAAAAATGTCACAATAACTACATGCTACACCTGAATAAAAACTTCCATAAATGATAGATATACCACAGGTGAAGAGTCTAGTTATAGAGGTAATAATTTGGACCCAATCCCCAACAAAATAACACAAATGCACATGAACCCACTAAATTGTGTTTTCTTTGATAGGGTGTGCGTACACACCAATATGCCCCAATAACTATATGCTATAAGTATGCAAGATAGTGGGAAAGTCATCATGGGCCAATCATTATTAGAAAACAATATTGAACAGAAGATATTAAAAAGCACATAGTATCCATATATTTAAAATTAGGGAGAGAACATGAAATGCCAAGATTTACTGCCATGGATTTACTCATCATGGGACTCTCCAGGAAAGTAAAATATCTTTGAAGTAATATCATCACAATATAGGATATAAAAATGAACGGAAAATGAGAAGCTACTATCTTGGATACTATTAGAATGAAACTTAAGTAAAATCATGCATATAAATAATAATAAGAAAAACATAAGAAAAAAAGAAACCTCATGAAATTGAAGAAGATCATGGGATGTGGGAATGTAGTAAATTCCAAAGTTGGAGTTTGTGGAGATACCACATTAAGTTGAACAAATCAACAACAACAACAAACTTTTGATATGAGAAATAATATTATGATACCATTGATTATTAATTAGGATCTCAATTGGAATTGACAACAAACTAAAAACCAATAACACTAAAAAAATTTGAATCAGCCTTATAGATAAGAAACAAGGAAAACTTAACACACTGACGAAGTTCATGGGATGTAAGAATCTAGTAATCCAAAATTGAGATTATTGAGGATATCACACTAATTTAAATTGAGTCAAATTCAAAAAAAAAATATGGTGTGGGCATAATAGAGTTAGAGAATGGGCATAATAGAGTTAGAGAATGGGATTGTGAATTGGGATTTTTTGGAATATCATATTAAGTTGACAGAATAAACTGTGATGACATAAATCAAATGATTCAGTTAGGATATCAAAAGGCATCTAGAAACTTGAACTAGTATGCTATGTAGTCCAATAACATTAAAAAGCTATGAATCATCTATACAAATAATAAATAAAGAAACTATATGACATAGAAGACATGCATGAGAATTTAGCATGTAGTAAATCCTTATGATTTTTTAGTCTACCACATTACTTTAAATGAATCAATGCAATAAAAGCCTATGTTATTGATATATGTATCACAAAATTGAAAATTAAGACCTACATTTGAATCGAAAAGCTAATAACCAATAAGTTGTTAATAGAAAAATGCTGCAAATAGACCTAAATTGTGCATACTTGTACTAGTGATAAAAAAATTGATAACATGTAAACAAAACCTCAAGACAATGGTCAATACCTTGGGATGTGGGAATGAATAGCATATCCCAAAATTGGGGTTTTGCGAGTATTACATTTGGTTGACATTAATAACTACAAAACCATAAGTTGATGCAAAAATAACATGATCAGATCATTGATATTAATTAGGTTCTCGATGGGAATTGAAAGACTAACACCTAGTGTGGTATCTTATCCAATAACATTGAAAAAAGGTTGAATCATGCATACAAATAAGAAAAAATCAAACCACATGACATAAAAGATGTGCATGGGAATTTAGCATGTTCTAAATTCCAAAAACTAAGGTTTTGGGGGATGCCACCTTATTTTGAAATAATTTCAATGCAAAAAAGGCATATTATTCGGATATAATAGGTTCATATTGTCAAAATGAGAATTAGGACCTACATTTGAATCAAAAAATGAGAAAGAACAATGTTATTTAATACAATAATATTACAAATAAGTTTGAATCATGCATACATATACTAATGGTGAATATCATGGGATGTGGGATGTATAGTATATCCCAAAATTGGGATTTATGGGGTCATGGCATTAATAAATTGCATCAACATAATTGAACGTGGAAATAATAGAACCATATTATTGATTGTTAATTAAGTTCTCAATAGGAACCAACGTACTAAAAACTAGTGTGGTTTGTAGTCAAGTAACATTGTAAGAAGTATAAATAATGAATACATAGAAAAAATGAAGAAATTGTATGACACAAAGGTTGTGCATGGGATTTAGCATGTAGTAAATTAGAAAATTGAGGTTTCTGGGGCTACAACATTATCTAGAAATGAATCCAATGCAAAAAAAAACCTACGTTGCAGACATAATAGAGTTGTATATATGTTGTCCAATAACAATTAAGATGAATCTGAATCATGCATGACAATATTGTAACCAATATCAGTATGTTTTAAAATTTCATGTGACATTGATGAAGATCATGATATGTGGGAATGTGATATATCCCAAAAACTATATTTTTAAATGCCACATTAAATCTAAGTGAATAAAATACAACGCCATTAAGTGATGTGGAAATAATAGCATGAAATAGTTGACTATTAATTATGTAGTCTATAGTAATGTACCTATTAAAAACCAAGTAAGTAATACCAAAAGCACATAAGAAATGTGGACATGACATGTAGTTTTTACATTAAAATATTTCCCTTAGAATTCACAGGAGTTTGGAAAGGGAGAAACATGTATAAAATTGGGATATGATTAGAAATAGTAAAACTTTTATCCACACATATCAATACTAAAAGGTAACATATTGTAAAATTGAAAGCACAAACACACTAAAGACCACAAATAATAATCTCACAAAGGCTAAAAGGGAAAATAACAACTAAATGTTTAGTCTTAGGGTCTAAAGTTCATGTTTGTGAAACCAAAATTAGGGCTTCTGGGGCCAGCACATGAATGTGAATGCATGGGGAAAATTTTTAAAAAATCAAATTAATTAATGGTAGCACATGAATCACGATTCATGGACAAATAGTTTTCTAAAATAGAACATGTTGAACACAAAATCATATTGACTAGTTTAGTGGGAAACCCTCAAGGAAAAAGCATATCACATAATCTAGGCATCCATGTATCCCAACCAAAGATAAACATATGTGGTATTATTTTATGATGTTGAATGGACCAGCACCATAAACTATAATAAATTAGTGATGAACTTCAATTATATGATATCATAGTTTAAGAGAAAAATATGACAGTCAACAAGATGCACTAGAAAAAAAAATTAGGTAATTTTGTTCGTCATACTTAAAAAACTAAAATCCTCATGGATCCCGCTAAATTAGGTATCCACTACATTAATGAAAATAAAAAAGAAGACATCATTAGTGGGTCATGTTATGTTGTCTATTGACTACAATGTGCCTTGATAATACTATTACACATATAACATATCACAAATTGTATGGAGAAGCAAAATGGAAAGCAAACAATTATTTAGATGGAATTATGAATGGTGAATTTTGGATCAAACCCCATACTATTGTGTTGGGAAACATATTACCCTTAAGTTCCACCTCACCCAGTCGAACCAAGATGTAATTTTGTAGTCTTGATGCACAAGGTTCACACAAAGTGATAAAATGTCATCATAAAACTACGCACTACTCCTAATATGTTGACAGGACAAGATAAAGTAATGAAAATGGTATATGTGGCCGCAACTAAAATAATAATAATTGTGGTCAATTAAATCGATACCAGTACATAGTTTTTATCCATGGTACATGTGCAAAAGGGAAGCAATAGTAGAACATCAACAAACTTGACGTTCCATAGACCGCATCCGAAGTAAGAACAATAAGGATTAGTGTTCACATGGAAAATCAAAATCAAGTCAATAACAACAACAAAATTAAGTTTTTATATAAAGTTACTAAGAAAATGAACAACTAAAGACCCAACTCAGTAAGGTTAGTTGGTTGACAATACACTCTTTTCCTTCACCTTCATGTGCAACAAGCTCAAAAGCAATGGGGAGCCAGAGTAGGAGGGGTGATGCACATGATTTATCTGCCAAAAAATTGGGGTTTAATTAGGCATGATTTAAGAATGTTATCTCCCATTTTTATATGTTTTATAAACATTTTTCTGAATTCCCTGAAATAGTCCTTGTGCATCAATATTTCACACTTTGCATGTATTAAGGCCGAATTTTCTCTATTTAATAGTTGCCTAATATATTATTGCTTAAATGATAGGATTGACTGAGTCAAAACATAATCAATTCAGTAACATTGACTTTTATCAGTGTTACCAACATGAATAAGAAGGTTGTGGCCTCCAAAAAATTAAGGGCTTAGTAGAATATGGAGAAGAGTTAAATTGGATCTCGATACAACTAACAAAAGTTGGTGGCACTGAGATTGCAAACAGTAATGCACTGCCAATGAGATAAGTCGGTGGTACCAACTTATGTTGGTGACACTGACACCAATATTAAAATGACATCCTTGTTCATCTAAAGGCCATCTAATGATCTACCACCAAGTGGTGTCCTAATTGTCCCAATATAAACATGGGAAGCCACTTGGAGGCATCTCTCCTGAGAATTGGGCATCTAGCCTGCGAGCAAGGTATCTCATCTGGAGGTTTTCTGATGATTTTCCTTGGAGAAATTAGAGTCTCAGAAGGAGGAGACAGAGAGTCTGGAGTCACCTTTTAAGAGTTTTTTATGGATTTATTCTTTATTCTCCCTTATTATGATTCATTGTTGAGTATGAGGATCTAAATCCCCTTTTCTAGGGCCCAAGAGTAGCCATGTGTTAACTCTTTGCATGCTTGTATCTTGATTCAATAAAATATTTGTTCATATTTTGATAGTAGAAAAGCTTATTTATTTTAATAATGATTGATCACCAAAAGTTATAAAGGTCATCAAAATTGAGATTAACAGTTATAGAATGCCTTTAAATATTTATTATTGATCAATGCATTCTTATAAACTGTTAACTTCTGCAAAAGTAGATTTGGCAGTTGGAAAATCCATTGTCATCATAGTCATTAAAGCACTACAAAAGTAGCCTTACCACTTCAAAGTGATTAGCCATATATATTTCTTATCGTATTGTCTTTTATATTGAAGTTGGGAAAGTGGATTGATTACTAGGATAAACATTGTATTATCCAGCGAAAGTGGGTAGTACAAATTATAAATACTAAATTTAAAGAAGCAAAATAAAAGTTATATTGATTATATATAATTCATACATAAATTAATAACTTGTTTAAATTGGTGTTATAAAGAATCTATCCATCTAATTTTCCACCAACTCTACTTCCTACATTGTTTACTTCTTATTCTTAGTTTAAATCAATCATTCCTTTTATCTTGGATTACCTGATTAGTTTTAGTTAGTAGTAGTCATTAATTGTTCCAATTCCTTAAGTTCAATTAATGGGGATCTTGAGTCCCTTTATTACTTCAACACGTACACCTATCTTTAGCACACACTTCTAAGTTGTGTCTAGTTTTAAAGTTGTTACTAGGGAATTGGAAATGCTAACACTACAGTTTCTGAAATTGGTCACTATAGGACATCTTTTCCTTTTTTTTAATCATGTGCCTTCTTTTAAGAATTTGTTTCAACAATTTTTTTTCTTTTGGGAAGTGTCATGTGATTCTCACAATCCACTTTCTTTTTTATGTACCTTTTTATGGTCCACTTATGGACTATAGAGTGTGGCTTGTCTTATTCTCTACCACCTAAGGACAATCAGGAGAAACATAAGATTGACCACAACGAACCCTTCAAAAAAACCAGATGATATGTCTGATGGGGAGGATAATGAGGATGTGAACACCTCAAACAATAAACAAACCATCTAGGAGAAGATCAAAGACTTCATCTATCATGGCACAATTGGGTCCCATTAAAAGGTAAGTAGTGAATGTGCAAAGTTACAAGATCTATCATGGTCTTGTTGTACCAGTAAAGTACAAACTTTACATGGACACAGTAATGAGGAATCCATGCAGCACAAAAATGGGTTTGTAGAAACTTATGACATGATCATAGGTGATCGCATCCCCACCATTGTCATCTTTCTAAAACTATTTCCATATTCATTAAAAGATTGAGCTAAAGATTACTTTTTAAGTCTACCCTATGAATCAATAACACCTTGGGAGGAGATGATAGATGTGTTCTTCGAAAAGTACTCTCCCTCTTAAAATATTAGTAACATGGTTAATAAAATGTATGAATTTCAACAAATGTGTAATGAATATTATCAGAAGACTGGGAAAGGTTTCAAAATATGTTAGGGAAAGTGTCACACCATGGAATTGTTTTGTATGGATAGGCCAAAAAATCTTAGTACGGCTTGCACAGTGGAGAGCGTACTATGCTTAATAGCGATGATGCAAGGTTCTTCTTGGATAATAAACCCATGAAATGCCATGAGATTTTGAGAATTATGGCAAGAATACAATCATGGGGTGAAGTGCATGAGCATTCAACCTCTTCCAAAGGTGTTAAAGAGTTACATGAAGTTCTTGAACTAAAAACTCAGGTAGTTGAGTTGGAAAGAATACTACAAAAATAGAATGCACTCTCATATGGAGAGGAAGAAGATTTCATGTATATGTAACAACGTAATTGATGAAATGAGTACCCTTGAAGAAATGACTCAAAGTATCCCTGGAATGATAGGAGTGACTTTCAACATCACCCATCACACACACATGACAGGGAACTAGAGAATTCCAACATGACAAAAGTCAGAATGAGATGATGACTTAAGGGACATGCTAGGAAAATTTATTAATAAAATTGGGTCTTATTTTGCAAAATACTATAGGGAGAAGAAAAATATGGAGTTCAACCTAGGAGTCTAGAGACTCAATTGTCACAAGTAGTATTGGATGTGGCATACTTGAAGAAACATTCTCAACAAGGTTTTTAGGTAATATTGAGATAGCATATTGGCACAATAGTCTAAGAAATTTTCCATTTGTAGAAAAATGTACATGTAGTAAATATTAAAAAAAATACGTACTACAAAATACACTCCAGATCTCAATTCCCTAAGACGAATGAAATTTTTTGAACCAAAACTTGTAGACTTTGATGTCTAGATGAAGAAGTTGTGGGAAGACATGAAGGAAGAGGGGGATCTCTACCCGCCAAAGATCCTATGAAATAGCAAAGAAGTACTATTCACTCTCCAATTTCAGGGGAAGTGCATGTACAAAAGGAATAAGTGAAGGTTCTACTATGTAGTGGAACAGTCACAACTGGCAAAGATGCATCAATGTTCAATAAGGTAAGAACATCTCCCCCTAAATCAAATTCTAATAAATTGAGGGATGACATCACTCCAAGCTTAGGGGAACAAAGACTCAAGAAATCATATGTTCCTCCCCACAAGCGTCCCATCATGTCACCTTTAATTTTTATTCATGAAGATAACTCGATGGGTATCCCCAAGTCAAAGAACAAATAAGAGAAATTCAAAGTCTTCTAAATATCTTCTACAAACTCTACATCAACCTTTTGTTGTGGAGGTTCTTGGTCAAATCCGATCATATAGAGAATGCTAGAAGCAAATCATCAATAAAACCAATTTTTTGGTCAAGCTTGTTAGTGCTTTGATATAAATATGCCTCCCTACAAAGAAGAAGGACCCATACTACTTTAACATCCATGTTATGTAGGGAGAAGGAAATTTGGAGAAGAAATTTGCAATTCTGGGAAAAATATCAATTTTAATGCCCCTTTCCATGTTTAAAAATTTAGGACTAAGGGAACCCACCAAAATCAGAATGATGCTACAACTGGATGATGACTCCATAATCGTACCTCTTGCAATATGTGAAGTTATGCAGGTCAAGGATGACACCTTTATAGACCCGGTAGATTTCATGGTAATGGATGTACTAGAAAATAAAGGTACTGAGTTACTCTTAGACTGACCATTTCACGTTATGGAAAATGTGATCATTTCCATGGGCCATGGATATCTGACTTTAGGGATAAAAAAGTACAAAGTGGAATTCTAACTACCTAATCATGTCTCACCACTAAACAGTGACAATCCTAGATATAGGTATACATTTTGTCAAGCCTAAGATATAAAAGAAGGGAGCTTTGTGGGAGGAAACTCACACTTTTTATCTTCAATAATTTTAATTTTTCATTTTTAGTTAAAAATTAATTTATTGTAAAATAATGATGAAATAATTAATGTGTTTAGTGTGTAGTAGCAGGAAGAAATCGGTACCACTGACAAATGCCAATAGCACTAAAATATTAGCATTAGGGTGGGATTACAAGAATCTGATAGGGTTGTGTCAGTGGCATCGAAATATATGTGTACCACTAAGATGAAGTAAGAGCATGACATGTGACTTCAAAATTCATTGGTCAAATGTATGAAAATCCAAAAATGATCATGCCATCAATCTATGATTTCATAAAAGTTGGTGCCATGGACTTTTTTCAGTACCACCAACTTGATGAATATGTGATTTGATATCCTCTTTGATCACAACCATTGATGTCAACTACTAATACCATGAGAGCACATGGATGGGGGTACCACTCGATACCACTAGCTTTCATCAATGGCACTGACATCTTGATGAAGGGTTCCTCTCCTCCTCTATAAGGAGGAGGAATTCATTTTTAATCCTCAAAACAAAGGCATCCACTCCTCAATCACTTTGTTATAGATCTTCCCTGAGCACGTATACCACAAACAATCGATTCACTGATCTCTGTTCCTTTCTCTCTTCCATTCACCAAGGCAAGAAAATGGCCCTGAGGAGAAGCATCCACCTCAGGAGCATCCCCTTCCCACCATCTTACCAGGCCACCACGACTAGAAATGGAGATAAGCGACCAAAAGAAGAGGTTGATTGATCTCCAAAAACATCAATTTTAGGCCATCCTCTATGATGATGTAACCTTCACTGAGGAGGTCATTTTTATAGACAACTTGCACAAGGTGTGTGAAAGGTAAGGGATGGCATCTACTAACCCCTTAAAGTAGGTATGGCCAACATACTAGGAGATCACATTGAATTCCATAGCATCTTTGAAGGTGTGCTTTCTAATAGAACACACCCAACAACTCCTATTGGGAAGATCAGGGTAAGGTTTGGACTTTACAATTCCGCCCATCACCTCATTGTAGAATCATTCAATGCCATTTTTGGGTGTTCACATCATGAATGAGAGAATGCCCTACTAACTTTAGTTACTCCTTCTCATGGATTACACTTAGGACATATCAGCCTGAGATCAGAGTCAAGTAGCATCATTCCTCCATCACCAATATTGGGCATCCCTACAATCACATTCGTCATCGAATCCTAATGAACACCCTATTTCCAAGTCTACTAAAAGAGAAGGGAAGGTCCAATCCACATACCTATTCACACTCTGGAAATTTCTTATGTAGGGAAAGGAAAAGGTCAACTTGGGTGCAATGTTACCAGACCATGCATACTTGATGGTCAAAAGTGAAAATAGGAAGTCTCTTATCCATTTTAGTGGCATCATTAGGAGACTCGTCAACTGCTAAAATCTTGACCTCTCCAGCTTGTAGCTTGTCACGTTGTAGAGGAATCTAGACTTTAAGCTTATTTTTAATGTCGAGCTTCTTGACCATATTGTAGGTAGTATCCATGCAATCTCAAAAATGGGCATAAGGGAACTCCCAAAATCTTGTCTTCAATGATATTAATCATCTTGATGGCCAAATTACAACAAGAGAGTCAAGCTAGGAGGAGAACATCGATGAAGAAGCTGGTTAGGTTGATGATGATGAGCTTGAGGAGGTGTGGGCTCTACAACCATGATATCGTAGGAGGCCACACCATAGTCCAAAAACCCATGGTGCCTCCTCTACTATCCCAACTCCATTGCAAGATAATGCACACTCATTTTAAGGGCATGTCTAACATGCTCAATGCTAATTAGACATGCTAGAAATAGTATTAAGAGATGACAACTTAACTAACTTTCTCGTAAGAAAGAATATTTTTCAACCACCAACAAATATTCACACATTAGTGAACTATGTTCAACAACGAGTGTCTTCTCCTAAGAAAATAGGATAAATTTCACCAACACCTAAGATGCACAGAGTAAACTCAACAACCTCTCTATGGTCACTATTACAGCCATGGTCAATTCCCTGATTACCACCAGCCACCACCCATGTCATCTGACCCACCCAGTTTACCATCACATTCTATCCTTAAGATCCCAACATGTCGTTGAGAAAATTTTATCACCATGGACCTTGAACATGCAATACACCTGATCCATATCTAAGTTTTTGGTAATGTGGTGTACATCATTTAATTTACATTGAGGGGGGTATAGAATGGGATTTATCTTGGTTTCATAATATTCTACATCTATACATATATCTTACTTCCATATTTCATTTGAATGCATCTTTATTTGTTGTTGAATTTTAGTTTGTTTGTTTTCCTTTAGTTGTTATTTTCTTGTATGCATCTACATCTATCTAGTGTAAAATGTGGATTTTGAAAAATGCTCATAATGAATCGGATAATATTATTGATGTTTGTGTACTTTTATATTTGAATTTAGATCTTTCTTATTTAAAGAGTAATCTACATGAGGATTTGAGGGGATACGTCAATTCATAGACATAGGTGGCAAACTTAAATTCTAACTCTAACCATAACTTTTTTGTTGATCATGATGTTTGCGTCTGACCTAACCAAGCATTAGTGTGAAGTTTTATGTTAAATTAAAATTATGATTTTATCACCTTGACATGTGAGATAATAGATGAGAAACTGATGAACTGAATTTTGTTTTCTTTTAGCAGGCTATTTCACATGTATTTCATGCATAATTGTTCATTTTGACATTATCTATGCATTGTTTATGATCATTAGCCTGTGAAAAATTATTGCATCGATCAATAAGTGTTTTTACCAAATTAAGTTAAATTATAAATTTTTATTCATACTTATGTTGGTTTTTACTAATTTTAGAAAATTTGAGCACTTGCACTACAACTTGATACCACCAACTTTTGAGTCAGTGGTATCGACATTTTATAGAAATACAATAGGGAAGATAGGGCAAACTTGGTGCCACCAACTTTCAAGTTAGTGCTATCGACATTGTCTCGGTGCCACCGACATCCTAGTAG
This sequence comes from Alisma plantago-aquatica, assembly GCA_963693085.1. NCBI lineage: Eukaryota > Viridiplantae > Streptophyta > Magnoliopsida > Alismatales > Alismataceae > Alisma > Alisma plantago-aquatica. Next base: position 1,146,722,003 of record OY856411.1, on the reverse strand, counting down.
GTGGTACCGACTTTTACACCCAAAACATGTCAGTGACAACTCAGTGCTATAGACATACACGTCAGTGGTGCCAACACTTAAGGGTTTTAAGTTAGCTGACAAGTTGGTGCCATCGACTTTCTAGTTGGTGGTACTGACTTTTCACGATCAGTGCAGATTTAAGATCATAATCGATCCAATGGTTGGGACTTAATGTTGGCCAGAGTCCCACTTATGACCTACATGGAGTTTAGCCAAAAGAGGATATCACTTTCTATCATGTTGCAACCAACATGGAGTCGACAAAGGAGGAGACAACCATGTACCTGATAATTCGGAATCGGAACGCTACAGATCGAGGTGCTCACTAGAGGGGATCATCCATAGTGGTTTCTCCAAGGTTTTTCATTTGCTTTCATGATGATTATCTCTTTGTCTCTTATTCCTCATATTATTTGTTTATAGAAATCATGTGTGGCTAATCCCCTTGTTCCTTAAGACCCGAGAGTAGCCCGATTTTGCATTGTAGTTGACTCTATGAGTTAGGATATATAATTTCTATAGTTTTGGACATAAATCTATGGATGCTTAATGAATTTCATGTGCTTGATCACCACTCAATTATTTAAACCATTAATTGTTTGAGGGTATGGATTAAGGGTTGGATGAGTCATATATTTACACTACTAATATTGTGCCTCATGAGAGGGCTTATGGCTGTGAAGAAAATCTTTGATGCACCTATCTAAAACTTAAATAACTAGGGAAGTGGGGTTTATTTTAGTATAGACAGTGTATCACATTTTAAGAGTGGGTAATACTTGCTACAGGTCCGTTGATCTAGGGTTTAGGATAATGATTATCAAAGAAATGGGGTTAATTTAAATGTAAACTATTCTAAAACTATAATGGTAAGAAATCGATTCACCGTTTATCTCATTCCATTTAATTTAGATTTCAATTGTTGTAGTTATTCATAATCAAACAATCAATCATCTTTTCCTTAGGCCTAGTTGATTAGATTATAGTTAGTAGTAGTCTCTGGAGTATGTTTCCCTGAGTTCGGTATTTGGGACTCATATGCACATACTTGACGCGTACACTTGCATTTTTCATGCATAATTTAGGCATGTCAAGTCATTGGTGTTGTTGTTTGGGAAACAACAACTCTAGCACTATGAGTGATGTGACCAGCCCATGTAGGCCATTTCTTTTCTTTTATTTACATTTCAGATTTTTTCTTTGAAATTGAGCATAATTGAAATTTGTTCTTTTATTAATTCACTAGTATTATCTATTCTAACATTTCCATTAGGTTCCAGGTACTAGTGTGTGGTTCACTTTTGAACCATAGATTATGGAGAGTCTACTCTATACATTCCATATTTGGAGAAGATTTTTTGCAAGGCGCTACATTCGTTCAGAGTTGACAATAGCAAGAAGGTAAATGGCACTTGGTTCAATGTATGCTATGTTGTCTAGTTTAATAAATGGCAAGATGAGAAAGGAACTTGCTCGACCAACCCCTTCTTCTCATGAACCTAATTTGGGGCTTCAACTAATAAGCTCATCCAAACCTCACCACATCATGAAGAGCAGGCACATGTAGTACACACATACCCAAATGTTGAAGAACATATTGAAGAAAGGCTCAAAGAATATACTATATGGGAGAAGATTAAAGCATCATCAACCAGCTCAACTAGAGCCAATCAAAAAGCTGGTAGTCAATGTTGGAAATTAAAAGATAGATTCTAGTTTTGTGGCATTAATCAAATCATAGTCAATGACAACCACAATATGGATGATCTGATGACACACATCAACAACTTTGTGGAATGTTATGATATGTTTAAGATCAAAAGGGTCCCATATGCAATGATCTACTTGAAGCTAGTCTCCTACTCACTATCATACAAGGCAAAAGCATGATTTCTTAGCCTTCCTATAGAATCAATAGAAACCTGGGATGAAATAATAGATGTCTTCTCTAAGTGATACTTTCCCCCTAGAAGACCAATGAATTGGTTGGAAAGAGCCACAACTTCAAGAAACATGCCAAAGAGTCATACTCTGAAGCCTAGGAGTGATTTCTGAATATACTCCGGAAGGTTCCTCATCATGGGATCGATTTATACAGGAGGCAAAGACATTCTACTATGTTCTATATAAAGGGGATAGGACTAGTCTGGATAGCGTAGGAGCAGATTTCTTCCCAAACAATAAAGCTACCAGGTGTCATGAAATCTTAAAGAACGTGGCAAAAAATCAGTCATGGGGGGAGGAGCAAGAAGCACCCGCAACAATTAAAAGTCCCATTGAATCACGGAAGTTCACATAACTCAAAGCCCAGATGGATAGACTCGCAAGGAAGATTGAGGAAAAACCACACACCTCAATTGAAGGTGAAGAGGAGGAGTTCATGTACATGCATTAGCAATATCAATAGGATGGGGGTCCAAGTAAGATAGATTGAATTAAAGACTTTTTGGGTAGGTTAATGATGCAAAATGAGGCCTTGTTGGACCAGACAAAAAGGGTGTACCAAAATCAAGGTTAACATATCCACAATATTAAAAAATCATATTTCTCAGCTAGTAGCAGAGGTGGTATCCCGTAAGAAGCCTATTCCGTAGGGATTTCCTGGGAACACATAGACAACTCATCGACATCATCAAGTAAAGTTTGTCTCTATTGTCAAGGAACCAGAGTAGGTTATTGAGGAGTCACTCAATTAGCACATTGCATAGCTAGAATGGGTGTATGTGCCAAAAGTTCCATTCCCCTGTAGCCTATATGGAAGACCAGGGGGATACAAATTCCACTATATTATGCTCACACATGCACCTCAGTAGATACAGTTTCATCAACAAGTAACACGGACATCCCAACTTCACCAGATTTTTAGGATAAGGAACTTCAAGCTTCCATAATTACTATTTTGAAGCCCTCATTTCTAGAAAAAGTGGTTCATATGCAAAAAGAGTAGGTGAATGTTCTACTTAACAGTAGAGAATTCATAATCAACAAGGAGGCACCAACAATTCAGAAGGAGCAACCATAGGTCACCCCACCCATAGTAGACACCTAATATTCTATCGTAGAGGTATAATTGATGCAAACTTTGGGGAAGATATCCCAAATATGCCATACATTCCTCCTCATAAGCGTGCATAGAAGCCACAAGTGCCATTGTCCTATAGTCTAAAGCTGAGAAAGGAGGAAAAATAGTTCAAGAAATTCATGGATGTCTTACTGTAGCTCCACATTAGCATCCCACTTATGGATGTGATAGAACAAATTCCTACATATGGAAGATTCTTGAAGGATGTCATCAACAAGAATAGAGGGATAAAAGATATAGATGTTTTCATGTTGATGAAGTGGTTAGTGTTATGATCGAAGGAAGAATGTTGATGTAGAAAAAGGACCCAGGATGCTTTTACATTCCTTGTTCTATAGGCAGTAAGCATTTCCAATAAGCATTGTGTGATTTAAGGGAGAGCATAAATTTATGCCTCTCTCCACCATTTGAAAGTTGGGATTGAATAAACCCACAAAGATGTCCATGAAAATCTAGTTGGTAGATAGATTGATTGTGATGTCTCATGGGATATGTGAGGATGTACTAGTCAAGCTCGACAAATTCATCTATCATGTTGATTTTGTGGTAATGGATATGAACGAGATGTAGGGATTAGAGATGATGGTAGGAATGTTGTTCTAAGTTATCTCCAGTGTGATAATTTTCATGGGTAGAGATTACATAACACTCAGGATAGACGATGATTGAGTAGAGTTAAATTTTTTAAAGGAGTCTCACAACCATTCTGTGACAATCCAGGCTAAATAAAATCACCTTGTTGAGCCTAGACTATTAAAAAAAGGTGGTTATGGGAGGAAACCCAATTTATTTTTTTCATTTACATTTTGTTTAGGAAATTTCAATGTTTAATTTCATATTTGTGTTGTTAGATTTTATTTTGATATAAAAAGGCACATGCATGTTTTTGTTTGTTGTGTAGGAAGAATCAAAATCAGTACTACTGACACAACTGTCAGTACCACCAAATTTCTTTAAAATGTTCAATGGGGATCTTGCAAAAAGTTGATACCAATGATACACAAGTCAGTGGTATCCAATCCATGACAGGTTGAATTATACAAAAAGTCAGTACCACCGACGGCCAAGTCGGTACCACTGACTTTTCTCAGAAAAATGATAGAGTTTTAGGAAAATGTTGTCGATACCACTGACGCTCGAGTCGGTGGCACCGTCTCATTACAGCTCAAAGGAGGATAACAAACTCCATATCTTGGTACCTGTGACACACAAGGAAGTGACATCCACATAGAAGGATAAAAACCAGTAGAATTGAATCCACAAAGCCCACAGGGAACATTTCAGCCACTACCACCACTGCTACTTCACATGCTACCCCTATTCCACCTCTTTCTTTGGATTTTTTATGTAGACATAGTCAAGTTCAAGCTTAGGGGGGTGTTGGAATGGCTTTATCTCTTTTAGGTTTTATCTTGTTTTAGTTTTTCCTATTTGTAAGGATTGTATTCACATCTATCCAGTGTAATCGTGGAGCTTAATTATCATGATTACATCTATCATCAAAGAAAAATGTGTTATGTCCCTTTGCAATTAAAATAAAATAAAAACATTTTCTTAAAATGATCACATCCTTCTGAGCTTAATTTGCAATGTTTAAGCCAACACCATCTAGAGGAAGTGTATGGGTAGTCAGCTTGAGGAAACTTAATATAGATGAAAACCTAGAGCTCTGATACCACTTAATATAGATGCTACAACTGCGGTAAGGTGGGACATTTGATGAAGGACTGCCGATCTAGGCCTGTCAGTGTGACACAGCCTCCGAGACAAGGACAACAGGGATCACAGGGAGGACAATCTCAAGGAACAGGTCGAGGACGCGGGCAAGCGTCTCAAGCTGGATCATCAGCACCACCTCAACAACAGGCTACGGCGAGGTTCTATGCTATGAACCCACCAGAGGCAGTGGTCAATCCACAAGTAGTGACAGGTCAGATGGAACTTTTATATTCTGATATGTCTAAATCTTGTGTAGTATCTCTTTTGATTGACCCGGGTGCTACACACTCTTTCATCACTCAAAGAGTGATTCATAACTGCAATATGATAACTAGTCATAGGGCAGATAAGTTGTTGTTGGAGACTCCGTTGAGTGGGTCTGCTGTTCTGCAAGAAGTATGCTCTCCTTGCGTACTTTTCTTTTCTAAGCATCGCATTCAAGTGGATCTCATACCGCTTGATATGCAAGGATTTGATATAATCCTAGGGATGGATACCTTGGAAAGGTATCGAGTTGTCTTGGATTGTGAATCCAAGCTGGCAGTGTTTGCTGATGAAAGCAACACATGGATCTTTCAAGGTGAAAGAAAGATTCTGCCCACCTGTCTTGTATCAGCTATGGTTGCTGATAAGTTGATGAGGCAAGGATGCTATGCATTCTTAGCCCATGTGGTAGATGTTACCAAGTAGAGTTCCAACCCTGCTGAAGTTCCGATAGTCAGGGAATTCGAGGATGTGTTTCCCGAAGAACTTCCTGGTATACCACCACCCCGGGAAATTGATTTTGAGATCAATTTGGTCCCAGATACGAAACCCATAGCCCAAACTCCGTATAGGATGGCGCCTGCTGAGATGGCAGAACTCAAGAAACAGCTTCAAGAGTTACTTGAGAAGGGTTTCATCCGACCGAGTACCTCACCTTGGGGTGCTCCGGTTTTGTTTTTTAAAAAGAAAGATGGATCGATGCGGTTGTGCATTGATTATAGACAACTCAATAGAGTAACAATAAAGAATAAGTATCCTTTGTCGAGGATTGATGATCTCTTCGACCAGTTGTGTGGTGCAACAGTCTTTTCCAAGATAGACTTAAGGTCTGGATATCATCAAATCCGCATTAAGAACAGTGACATATCCAAGTCTGCCTTTAGGACAAGATATGGTCACTATGAGTTCACGGTTATGTCGTTTGGACTAACCAATGCACCAGCTGCATTCATGGAACTCATGAATAGAGTCTTTCGACCTTTTCTTGATCAGTGTGTTGTCGTCTTCATAGATGACATACTGATTTATAGTAAGGATGCTCAGCAGCATGAGCAACACCTTTGCCAGACTTTGACCTTGCTAAGGGAACATAAGCTATACGCTAAGTTTAGCAAGTGTGAGTTCTGGTTATCTGAAGTATCCTTCCTTGGACATGTGGTATCTGCCTCGGGAATTCGTGTAGACCCTGCAAAAATAGAATCTGTTCTGCAGTGGGAACAACCGAAGACACCGACGGAGATTAGAAGTTTCTTGGGGTTAGCTGGTTATTATCGAAGGTTTATTAAGAATTTCAGTTCTATAGCCTTACCTTTGACCAAGTTAACCCGAAAGGATGTTCCTTTTGCTTGGAGTGATAAGTGTCAATAGTCTTTTCAGCTGTTGAAGGAGAGGTTAACGAGTGCACCTGTGCTTGTGTTACCTGAGCAAGGAAAGGAATATATAATCTTTTGTGATGCCTCCAAGAATGGACTTGGATGTGTGTTGATGCAGGATAAACAAGTGATTTCTTTTGCTTCCCGACAACTTAAGAAACACGAGGAGAATTATCCGACACACGATCTAGAGTTAGCTGCTGTGGTCCATGCTTTGAAAATCTGGAGACATTATCTCTATGGAGAAACTTTCCAGATTTTCACAGACCACAAGAACCTTAAATACATCTTCACTCAGCATGAGCTTAATATGAGGCAACGTCGCTGGATGGAGTTAATCAAGGACTACGATTGTACAATTGATTACCATCCGGGCAAAGCCAATGTGGTTGTTGATGCCTTGAGTAGGAAATCAGCAACATCAACCATGGATAGGGCACAACTAAGTTCCTTAGTATGCTCTAGAAGAGATATGCTTATCTCTTTAAGGCAAGACAATGTGCAGTTGAAGGCATCATTGTTAGCTGGTCTGTTAGCTGAGATGCAGATTAAACCTACCTTAAGAGAGCAGATAAAGGAGGCACAACAAGTAGATGTTTTTGTACAGCAGATTAGATCTGAGTTTGGAGATGAGAAGCGAGAAGGTTTTCATGAGTCAGATGACCAGATGGCATGCTATCATGGAAGGATGATAGTGCCAGATGTGGACAACCTGAGGAAGTTAGTCCTGGAAGAAGCTCATTCTTCGATGTATGCTATGCATCCAGGGAGCACCAAGATGTATTGAAACTTGAAGGATATGTATTGGTGGCCTGGGATGAAGAAGGATGTAGCTGAGTTTGTTCTGAGGTGTCCTGTGTGTCAGCAGGTCAAGGCTGAACACCAGAGACCTGCAGGAACAATGCAACCCTTACCCATACCACAGTGGAAGTGGGACCATGTGACCATGGACTTTGTTGTTGGCCTACCTAGGACAAACTAAGGACATGATTCCATTTGGGTAATTGTTGATAGGTTGACAAAGACAGCGCATTTCTTACCTGTCAAAACAACCTATTCTGCTGAAAGGTTATCCCAGATATATGTTCAAGAGATAGTGTGGTTGCACGGAGTTCCTGTCACTATAGTTTCTGACAGAGGTCCCCAGTTTACAAGTCGCTTTTGGGAACAGTTACATAGAGCCCTAGGCACCAAGCTAAGGTTTAGTACAGCCTTTCATCCCCAGACTGATGGACAGTCAGAAAGAACTATACAGACCTCAGAAGATCTGTTGAGAGCATGTGTTCTCCAGTTTACCGGGAGTTGGGATCTACATCTAAGCTTGATAGAGTTTGCCTATAACAATAGCTATCAACATAGCATTGATATGGCACCATATGAAGCCTTATATGGTAGACGTTGTAGATCACCCTTGTGTTGGTATGAAACTGGTGAGCACCAGTTGTTAGGCCCTGATCTTGTGCAGCAAACTACAGAAAAGATTAAAGTAATACAACAACAGCTTAAGACTGCACAAGATAGACAGAAATCATATGCCGATAAACGTCGTAGACCCCTAGAATTCCAGGTTGGAGACAGAGTGTATCTCAAGGTCTCACCTTGGAAAGGAGTCCTTCGTTTTGGGAAGAAAGGAAAGTTAGCTCCTAGATTTATGGGACCTTATCCAATTGTTGAAAAAGATGGAAAGATGGCCTATAGACTAGAGTTACCTCAGGAGTTGCAGAAGCTGCACCCTGTGTTTCACATTTCCATGCTGAGGAAATGTCATCCAGATACCGAGTCAGTTCTACAACCTATGGGAGTAGAATTGAATGAAGATATAACGTATGAGGAGGGACTAGTGTCAATCCTCGATAACAGAACTAAAAAGTTAAAGAAGAAGGATATAAGCCTTGTAAAAGTCCTCTGGAACCATCGTGGTGTTGAAGAAGCCACTTGGGAACTAGAAGATGAAATGAGAAGAAAATATCCTGCTCTTTTCTTATACTATGCTTTATCGATTTCGGGGACGAAATCCTTTTGAAGGGGTAAAGAATTTGTAACACCCCTGACCTGGGTTATGACCTAACCCTGGAAGTTTTTCCTAAATATGTAATTAATATACTTGTGAACACTCCCTGGCATGTAATTAAGTTCCTCAGGAACATTTACTTTCAATTTTGCTCCTTTTTGTATAAAGTTGTAGCATTGTGTTGTATGCAGGGACCTATGTGCAAATTACCCAGTTTAAGGGTTGAACTTGCAAAATTCACAAGATAAGATGTTCCTTTGATGTTGAGACATCATGAGAATGGTTATGGTAAAGTTTGAGGGATTTCCCAAGCTTGAGCACCAAGGTGCAGCTGTAGAAGCAATTCCCATGCTTAGAAACCCTAATTTGGGGTAAAGTGCAATTTACCCAAATTGAGGGGTCTAAGTTGTAATTCTTAATATCTAGAACATCTTTTATGACTCTTGTCATCATTTAGAGTAGAAATGATGAAAGGGATACATCATTTAATAATCAGATGAGAAAAATGATCTTTGTGATAGAAATCACCTAAAATGGGTATGAAACCCTTTCATGAATGTACCCTAGTTGAAGGTCGGATTCCTTTACCCCTAGATCTTGAGATTTCATGAGATTTGCATAAGTATAGATAGGTTTGGTCGTGCCTTTGAGCAAGGAGGGACCTAGATGTGATTTCCAATCTTGTGAGGTCCTTAGGGTGTAAAAGAGGCTAAAGTATATAAGCCCTTTTCCCTTGCAATTAAGTGAACGAATTTTCTTTCCTTCACTTCTCTTCCTTTCTTGCTCAAACGACCAAGGGTAGCTCTGGAGCTCAGGGGGGGACGACCAACCTGTTCAAGGTAAGAAAACCCCACCTTCTAGCTCGAATTCATGGAGGAATTCACTTTCTAAGGTTGGTTTTATGGTTAGCTTACTTAGTCTTCTTGTTCTAGCCGACCAAAGCAACGTTTCCTTGTAGAATTCACCTCTGACCAAGTTGTGGAAGCTCAAGGACGCCATTAAAGCTTGGAGCTTGAAGGCTTGGATCTCTAAGATCAACCTTTAGGCGGGTTTTATAACTCTAAACTTATGTTTTATATGTATGCTCAATTCTTGCAATTTACTTGGTAAATTCTCCTTCTACCACCCTTCTTCCTTGCACGTTTGCAAGCAAATCAGTGGAGGAACCGACCTTGCTAGAGGTTGAAGATGAGGGGCATGATTCCCTATGTTACTTTTTCAAACGACCTTGGACCCTTTTGGTCCAAACGGTTGCAAACCGTTTGGGTTCAAACGGTTTCAAACCGTTTGCTCTCAAACGGTCTTGCAAGACCGTTTGGATTGAAACGGTCTCAAGACCGTTTGAAAGAGTTGACCAAGGGACGACCGTTTGAGGTTCTGTTCCTAATATATTGAATTTCATCTCTGCAAAGAATCAAAGTCTAATTCTTAACCATTTGGGAGTTGAAGCCACTTCAACATGAAACCCTAATCGGGTGAAAAAGTGCTGATTTGGAACATAGATCTTGTTGAGTTTTGGGTTGAAGGACCCAAACGGTCTCAAGACCGTTTGGGGATTCCTACAAACGGTCCTAAGACCGTTTGGGCACAACCCAAGACCGTTTGAAGGTCTAGGGTTAAGTTAATCTAATGGTTTGAGGGTCCAATTGTAGGAAATTGATGAATTGATGAAAGTTGCTGATTTTGACCTAATTGGACTTCAACCTTAGTCAAAACGACTTGGACTTTGGTCAAACTTTGGGCAAACGGTCTCAAGACCATTTGGATGATGTCCAAACGACCGCAAGACCGTTTGGGCCAAGTTTGAGGCCAATTGGAGGTCAATTGATAGGTTCAACCTTGAGTTGATTCATATTGTTGAACATTGATGACCATCCGATTTGAAACCCTAATTGAGAACGATTGAACCCTAATTGGATTGCAATTGAGGGTCAATTTGATGTCTAATAGGCTAAGGCTAACCCTAATTGACTCAATTTATAAGTAGTTAGCATAGCTTTGACCAATTGAGGGCTTCAACACACATATCCATGAACATTGGTAACCTTTGATCCACTTTGGAGGTCCAAACGGTTTGAGCCCTTTTTGGACCAAACGGTCTCAAGACCGTTTGAGACCAAACGGTCACAAGACCGTTTGGGGCCAAACGGTCTCAAGACCGTTTGGGCTCAAACGACCTCAGGATCGTTTGGTCCAATCGATCTCAAGTAATTTTTGATCAAACGGTTTCAAACTGATTGAAGCTCCAAACGGTTTGGAAGTCAACCCTTCCAAACGGTCTTCACCTCCAAACGGTATCAAGACCGTTTGGATCCAAATGGTCTCAAGACCGTTTGGGGCCAAACGGTCTCAAGACCGTTTGGGTGGTTGAAACCGTTTGAAGGTTGAAACCGTTTGGAGATTGGTGATGGTTTGTACTTAACCATTTGATGATGTAATTAGTTCAATGTTGATCCAAATTAAACCCTAATGGTAACCAAGGTCATTAAGGGACTATGTGATTAGTGAGTTAACGCATGATGGTAATCATGTGGCAAATTACCAAAATACCCTTGAGGGGTCTAAAGGGGTAAAACCTTGTTCTAATCAAACCCTAATCACATGATGTTGATGTTTTGGATCATGTTAGTCAATGGAGACTTATCTCAACCTGATCTAGAGTGGTGTTGTCACCATCTACTAGTGAGAAGAGAGAGAAAGTATTTCTAGAGAGAGAAAGTATCCTAGAGAGAGAAAGTACCCTTTTTAGGAGGAAACTCTGGTGAGATACTTCAATTACACATAAATGTGCATGATTAGGGAATGACCCACCTATTTGAGGTCATGGAAACCCTAAATATGATATCTAATGGATCTTAATCTTAATTAAGAGTCTTAATGATGATGTTTCTCTTACATGATGGGGTAATGAGTACCATTCACCATGGTGTGAATAGTAAACCCTAATTTTAGGGTGATGACTTGAAAGATAAATAGTAAACCCTAAATTGTTGAATTGTCTACTATTATCTGTTAAACTAACCATGCAGGTTATTATGAGATAATGGTCATACCCAGGTATGGAATACCATGTTACATTCATTGAAAGCATGTCTTAAGCTTTATGAATGATGAATCATCTTGATGCACTGTTAAGTGACATCTTTTGTGATTTATGGGCTGTAAGAGCCATAAATGTTATCAAGGTCATGCTTGACAGATGACTTGAGATGAATTAACCAATGATTGTGATAAGTTAGGCCTGCTACATTTTAGTATTCTCATATATAGCTGTGTTATTGTATGATGATAAGAATACTGAATGTACCTAACTAATCAAGTGAAATGTAGAGCCCTGATCATAGATCCATCATTGTCAGAGTCTAAATGATGGTGAAACAGGTTTTCCTAAGGGAACTCCTGGATCACATACTTTTGAGTATGTGGGGTACATGGATGTGTAGAACCTTACATCCTAGTGTAGGTATTTGATGTAGATTCTTGTAGTCCGTCATACCTTCACTATAAAAGAAAAGGTGAGAGGATGATGTAGATTCTAGTAGTCCATCAGACCCCACCATAAAGTCCTAAAGGTGAGATGTATATCTACACTCCCTTAAAGACACAAACACCGCATCGATAAAAGATAAACAAGAAATCTTCCGATGACGAAGAGAGTACAGAACGCCACTGTAACTCTAAAATAGCGAAGGTCCAGTTTACCCTGGAGAGCTATAACAAAAGATATCCTGCCAGATATCTAACATTCGATCCTCTAACTGACTGAGGAAGATGAGGTCATAAGAATCCGGCTCTTTTAATGACCTATGTATGATACTGATGTGACTTCTTAGCGATCAGTTGGAGTATGAGTGGTAAGCCTCATCTCCACAGGGCATAACAATAATGTTTGAAAAACATAATCAACAGCGTAGTATATCTGTTAGAGTTATCTACGAGTTATTTGATTGATGTTACCTTGAATAGCATATATGTTCTCATATTTTAATGTTGATCGAACTCTTGCTTATCATCAGAACTGCTAGTGAATATCTTGAAGGCTCTTATTGCTTTAGTTATTCCTTGCTTTGCTTATAAAGCCTAGTGGAGAGTTATAACTCTCGCTGGGGCAATTATGTATAATTGTCTCACCCCGTAGACTTCTACTTTTTAGGTGGTCGTCGAAGACGGAGGAACAAGAACACAGGTGACCAATCCCAGCAACAGCAGCATCAGGAGCAGTAAATATCTCAGGTGGAGATCTAGCCTGCTTCATGGTGTAGTTAGAGTCAAGTCCTATGTGTCCTCTGTACTCTCAGGTCCTGGAGTGTTTTGGAGTATGAATTCTTGATAATTTTTGTATCATGTTGTATATAATTACTCAAGAAGTAATTGTCAGTGATGTAAACAGTGAAATCCTTTTTCTATGGAAAAGGTTTGTGGTTTCAGGCTCTTGTCTCGAAAAGTTTTAATTTCCCGTGATTTTTGTCTTCCGCTGTTTACCGATTGCTTCCGCACATGTTTAAATCCGGATTAATTCGTGGTTTGGAGATCGGAGCCCACAATTAAGTGGTATCAGAGCTCTAGGTTCGCCGAGTCTACATAGGCATAGGACTTAGGAAGTCGAGTCTATCTTTAGTATTCCTTCCTTATCTAATAGAATCTTCTACTCCTCAGGAGAAGAAGATACTTAAGATGTCAGAGCCACATGATGAGTATGTGGAAGAAAGTAGTGCCAGTGCACCTCAAGGCGGTGTAGGAGTACCAGGGGTGGAACAGCCTGTACCAGAACAACCTAGGGAGCCACCCCAGCTTGACCCAGCTGACATGGGTAACCCAGCAGTCCAGACAATGTTTGGGCAGTTCATGACTGCCATGACACACATAACCGACAGGTTGCCTATGCCTGCACCTAGGGCACCTGTCCAGCCTGAGGGGCAAGGTATCGGGAAGACGTTCGAGCGACTACGTCGTGTCGGAGCTACCGAGTACCATGGGACTGCTGACCCCGCAGATGCTGATCTGTGGTTGACAGAGCTGGAGAAGGCTTTTAGGATCCTCAACATCCCTGAAGCTGAGAAGGTTAGACATGCTGTCTATCTTCTCAAAGGAAGTGCTGGTCACTGGTGGACCATGGAAGAGCAGAAGAGACCTGGAATAGAGATCTCGTGGGAAGATTTTCGGCGGGAATTTGTCCAAAGATATTTCCCAAAGACCTTCCTAGATGAGAAGATCTCTCAGTTTGAGAAACTAAGGCAGGGAATGATGAACATTAGTGAGTATGAAGCTAAGTTTATGGAGTTGTTGCGGTTCTGTCTGCACATGGCTGCTACGGATGAGGAAAGAATCAGAAGATTCGAGAAGGGTCTGAATTCTGATATGTCAACCCCTGTGTCTGCTTTAGAAAACAGAGAGAGATTCTCTACCTTCGTTGAGTCAGTCCGAAGGATAGAGAGATTTGTGGTTGAGAAAAGACAAACCCATAAAAGATATCCACAGTTCCAGGGTTCTTCAGCTAGGGATTCCAAGAAACCTAGATTCTCTGCACCTAACCCTCCACCACCCAGATCGAGTTTTCAAACTCAATGGACACCAAGCAGAGGTAGAGGACGAAGTCAACCGCTTCAAGGGACGCACAGTTCTGCATCTGTGTCAGTTACTGGACCACCTAGACCACAGCAACAGGAGAAGAGATGCTACAACTGCGGTAAGGTGGGACATTTGATGAAGGACTGCCGATCTAGGCCTGTCAGTGTGACACAGCCTCCGAGACAAGGACAACAGGGATCACAGGGAGGACAATCTCAAGGAACAGGTCGAGGACGCGGGCAAGCGTCTCAAGCTGGATCATCAGCACCACCTCAACAACAGGCTACGGCGAGGTTCTATGCTATGAACCCACCAGAGGCAGTGGTCAATCCACAAGTAGTGACAGGTCAGATGGAACTTTTATATTCTGATATGTCTAAATCTTGTGTAGTATCTGTTTTGATTGACCCGGGTGCTACACACTCTTTCATCACTCGAAGAGTGATTCATAACTGCAATATGATAACTAGTCATAGGGCAGATAAGTTGTTGTTGGAGACTCCGTTGAGTGGTAAGAAAACCCCACCTTCTAGCTCGAATTCATGGAGGAATTCACTTTCTAAGGTTGGTTTTATGGTTAGCTTACTTAGTCTTCTTGTTCTAGCCGACCAAAGCAACGTTTCCTTGGAGAATTCACCTCTGACCAAGTTGTGGAAGCTCAAGGACGCCATTAAAGCTTGGAGCTTGAAGGCTTGGAGCTCTAAGATCAACCTTTAGGCAGGTTTTATAACTCTAAACTTATGTTTTATATGTATGCTCAATTCTTGCAATTTACTTGGTAAATTCTCCTTCTACCACCCTTCTTCCTTGCACGTTTGCAAGCAAATCAGTGGAGGAACCGACCTTGCTAGAGGTTGAAGATGAGGGGCGTGATTCCCTATGTTACTTTTTCAAACGACCTTGGACCCTTTTGGTCCAAACGGTTGCAAACCGTTTGGGTTCAAACGGTTTCAAACCGTTTGCTCTCAAACGGTTTTGCAAGACCGTTTGGATTGAAACGGTATCAAGACCGTTTGAAAGAGTTGACCAAGGGACGACCATTTGAGGGTCTGTTCCTAATATATTGAGTTTCATCTCTGCAAAGAATCAAAGTCTAATTCTTAACCATTTGGGAGTTGAAGCCACTTCAACATGAAACCCTAATCGGGTGAAAAAGTGCTGATTTGGAACATAGATCTTGTTGAGTTTTGGGTTGAAGGACCCAAACGGTCTCAAGACCATTTGGGGATTCCTCCTAACAGTCCTAAGACCGTTTGGGCACAACCCAAGACCGTTTGAAGGTCTAGGGTTAAGTTAATCTAATGGTTTGAGGGTCCAATTGTAGGAAATTGATGAATTGATGAAAGTTGCTGATTTTGACCTAATTGGACTTCAACCTTAGTCAAAACGACTTGGACTTTGGTCAAACTTTGGGAAAACGGTCTCAAGACCGTTTGGATGATGTCCAAACGACCTCAAGACCGTTTGGGCCAAGTTTGAGGCCAATTGGAGGTCAATTGATAGGTTCAACCTTGAGTTGATTCATATTGTTGAACATTGATGACCATCCGATTTGAAACCCTAATTGAGAACGATTGAACCCTAATTGGATTGCAATTGAGGGTCAATTTGATGTCTAATAGGCTAAGGCTAACCCTAATTGACTCAATTTATAAGTAGTTAGCATAGCTTTGACCAATTGAGGGCTTCAACACACATATCCATGAACATTGGTAACCTTTGATCCACTTTGGAGGTCCAAACGGTTTGAGCCCTTTTTGGACCAAACGGTCTCAAGACCGTTTGGATCCAAATGGTCTCAAGACCGTTTGAGACCAAATGGTCTCAAGACCATTTGGGGCCAAACGGTCTCAAGACCGTTTGGGCTCAAACGACCTCAGGATCGTTTGGTCCAATCGATCTCAAGTAATTTTTGATCAAACGGTTTCAAACCGATTGAAGCTCCAAACGGTTTGGAAGTCAACCCTTCCAAACGGTCTTCACCTCCAAACGGTCTCAAGACCGTTTGGATCCAAAAGGTCTCAAGACCGTTTGGGGCCAAACGGTCTCAAGACCGTTTGGGTGGTTGAAACCGTTTGAAGGTTGAAACCGTTTGGAGATTGGTGATGGTTTGTACTTAACCATTTGATGATGTAATTAGTTCAATGTTGATCCAAATTAAACCCTAATGGTAACCAAGGTCATTAAGGGACTATGTGATTAGTGAGTTAACCCATGATGGTAATCATGTGGCAAATTACCAAAATACCCTTGAGGGGTCTAAAGGGGTAAAACCTTGTTCTAATCAAACCCTAATCACATGATGTTGATGTTTTGGATCATGTTAGTCAATGGAGACTTATCTCAACCTGATCTAGAGTGGTGTTGTCACCATCTACTAGTGAGAAGAGAGAGAAAGTATTTCTAGAGAGAGAAAGTATCCTAGAGAGAGAAAGTACCCTTTTTAGGAGGAAACTCTAGTGAGATACTTCAATTACACATAAATGTGCATGATTAGGGAATGACCCACCTATGTGAGGTCATGGAAACCCTAAATATGATATCTAATGGATCTTAATCTTAATTAAGAGTCTTAATGATGATGTTTCTCTTACATGATGGGGTAATGAGTACCATTCACCATGGTGTGAATAGTAAACCCTAATTTTAGGGTGATGACTTGAAAGATAAATAGTAAACCCTAAATTGTTGAATTGTCTACTATTATCTGTTAAACTAACCATGCAGGTTATTATGAGATAATTGTCATACCCAGGTATGGAATACCATGTTACATTCATTGAAAGCATGTCTTAAGCTTTATGAATGATGAATCATCTTGATGCACTGTTAAGTGACATCTTTTGTGATTTATGGGCTGTAAGAGCCATAAATGTTATCAAGGTCATGCTTGACAGATGACTTGAGATGAATTAACCAATGATTGTGATAAGTTAGGCCTGCTACATTTTAGTATTCTCATATATAGCTGTGTTATTGTATGATGATAAGAATACTGAATGTACCTAACTAATCAAGTGAAATGTAGAGCCCTGATCATAGATCCATCATTGTCAGAGTCTAAATGATGGTGAAACAGGTTTTCCTAAGGGAACTCCTGGATCACATACTTTTGAGTATGTGGGGTACATGGATGTGTAGAACCTTACATCCTAGTGTAGGTATTTGATGTAGATTCTTGTAGTCCGTCATACCTTCACTATAAAAGAAAAGGTGAGAGGATGATGTAGATTCTAGTAGTCCATCAGACCCCACCATAAAGTCCTAAAGGTGAGATGTATATCTACACTCCCTTAAAGACACAAACACCACATCGATAAAAGATAAACAAGAAATCTTCCGATGACGAAGAGAGTACAGAACGCCACTGTAACTCTAAAATAGCGAAGGTCCAGTTTACCCTGGAGAGCTATAACAAAAGATATCCCGCCAGATATCTAACATTCGATCCTCTAACTGACTGAGGAAGATGAGGTCATAAGAATCCGACTCTTTTAATGACCTATGTATGATACTGATGTGACTTCTTAGCGATCAGTTGGAGTATGAGTGGTAAGCCTCATCTCCACAGGGCATAACAATAATGTTTGAAAAACATAATCAACAGCGTAGTATATCTGTTAGAGTTATCTACGAGTTATTTGATTGATGTTACCTTGAATAGCATATATGTTCTCATATTTTAATGTTGATCGAACTCTTGCTTATCATCAGAACTGCTAGTGAATATCTTGAAGGCTCTTATTGCTTTAGTTATTCCTTGCTTTGCTTATAAAGCCTAGTGGAGAGTTATAACTCTCGCTGGGGCAATTATGTATAATTGTCTCACCCCGTAGACTTCTACTTTTTAGGTGGTCGTCGAAGACGGAGGAACAAGAACACAGGTGACCAATCCCAGCAACAGCAGCATCAGGAGCAGTAAATATCTCAGGTGGAGATCTAGCCTGCTTCATGGTGTAGTTAGAGTCAAGTCCTATGTGTCCTCTGTACTCTCAGGTCCTGGAGTGTTTTGGAGTATGAATTCTTGAGAATTTTTGTATCATGTTGTATATAATTACTCAAGAAGTAATTGTCAGTGATGTAAACAGTTAAATCCTTTTTCTATGGAAAAGGTTTGTGGTTTCAGGCTCTTGTCTCGAAAAGTTTTAATTTCTCGTGATTTTTGTCTTCCGCTGTTTACCGATTGCTTCCGCACATGTTTAAATCGGGATTAATTCGTGGTTTGGAGATCGGAGCCCACATGTATAGTTTGATATGAATTTATTTGATAGAATGATTTCATTTAGATATGGAGTATAGATTAGTAGACACGAGCACAAGGAGTTACAATCATGAAAATCATACCGTTATATTTTTTTGTTATAATCTCGAGTAAGGGGTACCCTTTGGATATAAATTTACCCAAATATTGAGGGGA